>OX336389.2:386253473-386954690 GCA_946902985.2 Meconema thalassinum
AAACTTCTAGCCGATGACTGGATTACGGGCAACACACACCACATCTATCATTACTTCTCAAATATTGAAGACCTTAAGATCAGTTAACCTATACAGGATCTCATTAAGTCTCTATTATTATAATAATAAATTTTATTTCAGCCAATGGCCATAATAGTAGGAATACCATACAAGTTCATTCGGTACAAAATTTTGTAATAGACATCTGACGTTCACCGCATGTTAATACATGATATCTCTCACACTGCCTCTTACATAAAATACACACGCAGTTTAAGTTTGGCTGGTGGAACTTCTTTTCAGTGCAAACTTTATGGTGAAAACCGTGCACTGCCATTCGTGTCATCATATGACGGAGTTCATAATTCGAGTTCATCCACTCACAAGTCGTCATGGCATCTGTACAGTAGAAGTCACTCCAAATATGTCTCCTCTTGTCACGAAGTTCACTCAGTAAAGCATCATATGCTCCAGTGGCGGGCAGCATCCATTGATTTCTTAAATCTTCTATATAAAATTGCTCTTTGGCCAATACATATACAAGGCGAGAGGATGTGTATTTTGAAAGATTGAGTAACTTTTTTAAGTATACTGCCTTCACTCTTTCCATTTTCTTCAGGTCATTCTTTGTCAGGTGTTGCCATATATTTTCCAATGCATATGCAACTATGGGAGTAATTTTGAGCTTAAATAACGCCATGCCTGTATCAAGGGACAATTTTCCGAGTTTTCTTATGTCATTCATTGCTACCATTGCTGTGTCAACTTTGTCTTGTATGTGCTTCGTAAATACAACTCCCTGTGTTTGGAATGTTACTCCTAAGTACTTAAAATTGTTCACTAATTGTAATCTTTTGCCTTTATATTCCAAATGATGATTGACTGACAGTCTACCTCCTTTTCTAAAGGCCATGAACATTGTCTTGTTTTCGTTCAATTTAAGTTCATTTTCGTCCGCCCAGTTTACTAGTCTGTTGAAAGTCTCCTGTAACCTTTCAAGTGATGTGGATGTTAGCACCATGTCATCCGCATACATGTATATGGAGACATCTTGATCCTTTATAATCTGGGTCACATCCATGGTTGCAATATTGAACAGGAGAGGACTTAGTGGGTCCCCCTGTAGCACACCGATTGTCTGTTCAATGCAATGCGATTCCATTCTGTTGTCATCAATTCGTACTTGGTTACTGGTTAGGATATTTCTTATCAGTCTCGTTAAATAGTGCTGATGTCCTATCAGTGAATCTAGCTTCTCCAACATCATCTTCCTGTTTACTGAATCAAACGCTTTCGAATAGTCGATAAATACCGCATTCAACTTGCCTCTTCCGTGTCGTAAGGCTTCCTCAATGTCACCTTGAAGACATTTAATTGCATGTGTAGTTGACCTGCCTCTCCTAAATCCGAATTGTTCATCTGGAATTTGGTGTTCTGTTAGATCTGTCAGTCTCAATGTTAGTAGTTTTGTTAACAATTTAAATCCTGAGCATTCCAGAGCTATGCCTCGGTATGCATCTGGACTACCTGCATCTCCCTTTCCCTTATACAAAACTTTAATTGTGGAGTGCCTCCACTTGTCCGGTATATTCGCTTGTATTAAGCACTGATTGAGAAGGGCCAACCAATCTTCTTTCATTTCTTCAAAACTACCTTTAATGTGTTCATTAAATATCCTATCAGGACCACATGCTTTTTGGTTCTTCAATTGTTGCACAGCTAATTCGACCTCGCCACTTGTAAAGGGAACAATTACACTACTACTCTGATGTTCGCCATTGTAAACTGGTCTTGTGTCATTTGCTTGTAACACTCTCGTAAAGTGCTTTTCCCAATCCTCCATTGAGAGGTCTCTGGGAAATCGTGGTTGCCGTTCACTCAGAGCCTTGTAGGGGTGTCGTTTTGCTTCTTCCAACATTTTTGCTTCTTCCTTCTTATGGAATGAGGTTCTTGCATCTGTCAGTATGACTTTATATACTCTCCTTTTTTCTCCATATTTTAGTAAAGCCTCTTTTGACTGGTTTTGTCTTACTTCATGCAACGCTCTCAGTGCGTCTTTCCGTGCTTTGTAACACTCCACATTAAACCAAGGTTTTGCGCGTCTCTGGGATGGGCAGTACGGTTCTGCTGCTGTTTTGATTATATACTCTATACGCTCTAAAGCCATATTTAAGTCATCATCTTCCTGACAATAGGGTGCTCCTAATGTTTCCACTACAGCATTGTGAAGTCTTTCTTTGTTTATCTTCCTGATCAGATGATTATGCTTCTTGATGTTTGGCGATTCACCCCAAGCTTCTATTTCAAATTCCGCTTCCACTGGTATGTGCTTCCTTATAACAACGTCATCTCTCACTTTTGTATTAATGACCTTGGCGCGTTTCATGTTTGAAAAGATGAGATCGATGGTGCTACTACCATTGCTACATATGTAAGTTTTCATATGTGGATCATTGACAAGTGATAGGCCTTCACCCTGTAGAAAATTCAACACAGCTTTCGATTTGTTTGTAACCTGATCTATCCGACAATTGAAGTCCCCCGCTAAGATGATCATTCCGCTCCTATTTGCTTTCCGCAGCACAAAGTCAAGTTCCTCTATGATTTCTTCTTGTTTATAGTCCGGTTGAAAGTACGCACCGATCACTTCTAAAAATTTTGTTTCAATCATTATAACATTTGAGCTGCTATATAACGTTCTCGTTGGTGCAAGTTCTGGGTTTACTATACATGTTATCCCACCACTGGGTCTTCCTCTTTCACCTTGTGAAGCAAACGTGTGCATGGTATACCTATTATATTCACACCATTCTCGAGTTAAAAATGTTTCTGTTAGAATTGCTACTGAATAATTTCGTAGGATGTCTCTTGGAATCGTTTTCATGACACTTAATAAACCCTCTATGTTCCATACTAATATTGAGCATTTAAAAATCTTATTCCCTGAGTCCTCGGAACCTCCATGGAGCTCGAAAAGGACGACAGATTACATCCTTCGGCCAGCCAGAAGTTACTATTGTTTACATCTTGGAGAGCATCTAGTGGAACCCCTACTTTGTAGGCTCGACTGGACTCCGAGCTGCTTACTATCTGACAGTTAACATCTTCTATACCATTTTCTCTTAGAAAGACTTCTAAGTCATCTTTTGTTGTGTTGGGATGAAGTTTTCCCACATAAATCCATCCTTTTCTTTCAGCTGCTTTTATTCTATAATCTCCCGTCCTATCCCCTTTTATTATGACCCTCTTCTCCGCTGTCTTAACGTACTGGTTGTCTGTACCTTGGATGTTTTGCGAGGTCCGTGGGGTTCTCCGACGGCTAATTTGCGTCTTCCAACCTTCATCTCTTTCATTCTCATGCGCTGCAATTTGTTTGATGACCTCTCTTGCCTCTTCAGGAATGTTTACCACTGAATTAGTTGTCTCATTCGTTGTTTCATCCGTATGTGCTAGTTGCGATGTCCGTGAGGTACTCTGACGGCTCATGTTCGTCTTCCAATTTTCATCTCTTTCATTCTCATGCGCTGCCATTTGTTTTATGACCTCTCTCTCCTCTTTATGGATGTTAACCACTGAATCGGTTGTCTCATTCGTTGTTTCATCCGTGTGTGTTAGTTGGTGTACACTAGTTGTTTCTTCAAATGGTAATGGAGGTGGAGGTGGTGGAGCTGTCCTCTTGTTGTTCTCATTCCTAGCTCGAGAAACCGTCGATCGTATCTGACCATTTTCGCAGTATGCTTGCATTGCTTTCTTAATTTCCGTCCCAATTATTACTTTGAGATCTTGGCGCATTGCTTGAATTTCCTGTTTCAAAGCAGTTAATTCCTCTCTATCACTCCTAAATGACGCCCAATCCTGTCTACATACCGGACATAACCACAAGAGCGTGCAGCTATGTTTCTGCAGTGTCGTATAGTCGCCAACTCCCATGGATACACATTCTCTGTGGAACCAAGCGTTACATTTTCCTTCACAGCCGACTGCTGCGGCATCCTCATCAACTAATTTACCGCACACCCGACAGAAAGCGTTGTCTACTCTTGTTTGCATTCTTCCTGCCTTTATACACTCTTAGACTTCCAGTATGGAAACACTCGACTAACGATGAACCCTCAATTTACACTCGTATGCCACTCCTTTTAATTAAAGTGTCACTTACTCAACTTTATAGCTAAACACGCAGACCGATACGTAAAATAACCGATACCACACACTATGCGACAAGTATACACGTTAAACACTCCACAAACACATATATATCGGGAACCTATATCCCTATATCTATTATTATAAACTTAGCACGACCAAATACAGAACTTAATTCACACTCAATCAACCAACAATATACTGCCATTTAATTCACTGAAACTACCATTACCTTTCTGTAAATCACCAAATGTCGAGACGTAATAATTACTTTGATTTGCGAACTCCACATCACATGTATCCATCACCGTCCATGATTACGTTGCCATGGCAATATATAATAATTTTCCCAATGACCAACAAAATAAACGGAAAGCCCCTAAAATCTAGTGACAACCAACTTTAGAAACATAAGTTACCGAGTTCGGGCCCAAACAAAAGAATAATTATTTAACGGACGGAGAAAGTAGTATGGACTTTCTTAGGCCTGATCTCTCCTTCTCGTTTTAGATTGGCCTTTGCTTAGCACTTCGTCCAGGTCAGGCCTAAGAAAGTCCATACTACTTTCTCCGTCCGTTAAATAATTATTCTTTTGTTTGGGCCCGAACTCGGTAACTTATGTTACAGAGGAATAGTACTAGAGCCCACGATATTCAAGATTTTCTCTAAAATTTTAACAAAAAGACTAGCCAAGGAGGTGGATATGTACATACCAGATTGTCAATTCGGCTTTCGAGAAGGACGGAGTACTCTACAAGCAGTGGCATTACTACAAGACGAAGTGGAACAGGCTCTGAGGCATAAGAAAGGGAAATTTCACGTGGTCTTCATAGACTATCGTAAAGCTTTTGACTTGATAGACAGGAATATCCTCATAAATAAACTTAAAGGGATGCTAGGAAACTCTAACCCCCTAGCGAGAATAGTTGAGGTAATCCTAGCATACAACTATGTCATTTTAAATGACGGTGTAGTTCTGTCTGAAAAGGTCCGTCAGACAAATGGCGTACTTCAGGGCGATCCTATGAGTCCCCTACTTTTTAACATCTTGACAGCTGACATTATTAACACCGTCCAAGACTACCCAACAGTGAAACTTATCATGTACGCCGATGACATGGCTCTAGGTTCACATTGCATAAGTGATCTGCGTGCCGCTCTTCAGAAACTTGAATTATGGGCTGACGAAAACAGCTTAGTGATCAACAAAGAAAAAACAGTGCACATGACTTTTAGAAAAGGAGGCAAACTGGCGTTGGATGATCATTTAACTCTGCAAGGAGATAAGCTAAGAGTAGTAAATAATTTCCGGTATTTAGGAATATATCTACAAACGACACTGTCTTCCTACAGGATACACACTCAGGAAAGGGCTTCAGCAGCTACGAAAGCCACTCATCGAATTAAAAATATCCGACAACTTTCTTTGCCCACTGCAATGTCATTGTTCAAAACAGTAATAACTCCAATTGCCTCATATGGAATAGAATTAATATGGGATAAGCTTTCGAGTAGCGATTTCAAACGTTTAGAAAGTGTTAAATCACGATATCTGAAGAGTGCTTTGGGAGTTGGGATTTATGCACCCTCAAGGATTGTATACGAATTAGCCAGGGAAAGCTTCTTCTTGGAAGACCTGAGACTGCAATTCACGCTGCCATCTACCAGCCCTCACCAAGCGCATCTTGAACTGCGGCGGAGGAAGAGAAATGACATTGACCCTGATTTTTATAGCACTAGTGCAATGATGGATAGGCAATGGACGGAGGCAGGACAGGATCTAAGACATGTGGTAACGAGACTTGCAACTCATGGTTTTCACCATAAGATCTGCTTAACTCAGGGTTTTCACCAGCCAGATGATGATTGCGTATGTTCGTTGTGTGACAAGAGATGTGACCGTTATCACTTAACTAAGTGTGTAAAATGAACTAAATCCATCAGAGACTACAGTGAAAACTAAATAGCATTGTAAGATCAAATTTTATTGTATTTAGAATTATATTTTCGTGTATTATGTAGGTTAAGTAATGCTCTTTCGAGCGCATCTTATTAAATTAATTATGTTTCTAAAGTTGGTTGTCACTAGATTTTAGGGGCTTTCCGTTTATTTTGTTGGTCCTTGGGAAAATTATTATATATTGCCATGGCAACGTGATCATGGACGGTGATGGATACATGTGATGTGGAGTTCGCAAATCAAAGTAATTATTACGTCTCGACATTTGGTGATTTACAGAAAGGTAATGGTAGTTTCAGTCAATAAAATGGCAGTATATTGTTGGTTGATTGAGTGTGAATTAAGTTCTGTATTTGGTCGTGCTAAGTTTATAATAATAGAGACTTAATGAGATCATGTATAGGTTAACTGATCTTAAGGTCTTCAATATTTGAGAAGTAATGATAGATGTGGTGTGTGTTGCCCGTAATCCAGTCATCGGCTAGAAGTTTAGAAAATCTGCCCGCGTATGAATGAGAAATTATTATATTATATTGAAAATGTGTTAACACATACCAGTAGACTTTTTCTATTGGGATTAATGCTGTACATTATATTTAGGAGAAGGATGAACATCCTCTTTATTCTCTACATGTAGCCTACATTCTCATCATTTCTCAAACCTTTGTTTCACTTGTTGTTCATGATGAATAGTCTGTCACTTTATTGCAGAATTACCGTGTTGGCAAGGTCGTGTACTGCTCTGAATTGTGATGGCGATATCTAACCAGCATAGGCACCTGTGTAGATTTCCCTTGGATTACCGTATGGTAGTAGTTTTATACAAATCTTTTGTATAAACCAGGTACAGTATTTTCCATTTTAGTCACCTTTATCTGTGATGTAGATTTGTGTCTGTTCATCCCTGTAGTTAGGCTATTAGTCAGTTAGGTAATTAGTTATTGAGGTTTTAAGGGGCAGAACTACGAGGTCATCTGCCCCTGTCAGTAGATAGCGTAAGCTTCACCCAGATGTTTTCCATGAGGAAGTTTTGTTTCCAGTTTGACAAATCATGATCATTATGTCTATGTTGACACCTTGGAAGAATTATACATGTAATTGCAAGTTTCCACGGTTAACATAGAGCCAAAAAATTAGGCTTGTGACTGTTTGGAGTATGATAAGTTATAAGCAGGGCCCGGATAATGGTGTACTTAACTCCCTCCTCCCAAATGCCTTGCTGTTTGGTGGGTTGTAATATCTGGACTTGTAGCGATGAATTCATAGACTTGCTAATATTATGAAATGCCTTAATGGGAACAACTGTGAATGTGGATGCCATTGCTATTGTAACCTGGGTACCAATTGCCAGATCAGGTATACTACCACTTGTCGCACATCAACTATGCACAGTGACTGACCATATACATAACTTCTTTTGTGCCTCATTGTGTAGTGGCTGTCACTGCGGAGGCCCAGGTTTGATTCCCAGCTCTGCCAAGAAGTTTAATTCAGGTCTGAGGGTTGGGCAAAAACTGAGAAGAGGCTAGTTCCAATCCCACCTCAGCCATCCTGGAAGTGGCTTTCTGTGGTTTCCCCACTTCTATTCCAGGCGAATGCTTAATTAAGACCACAGCCGCCTCCTTCCTAATCCTCATCTGAGTTAAAACTACACACACTAATACAGCCTTCACAATAACACCAGTTACCAGACAAATTCCACACACACCTAAGTACACGGGGCCACATGACCACAATGTCGCAAAGCCCCGAAATGAATCAACAACACAATATAATTTCTTTGTGTGGCTTCAACACTGCAGCCCCCTGTGGGTGGGGGTTCAGACTACACCCATGGTATCCTCTGCCTATCGTACGAGGAGACTAAAAGGAGCTTTGAGGCTTTGAGGCTTCCTACTTGTCTTATGAATTGTGCCCCCCTCCCAAGGGTGGGAGGGATGGAATACACCCACAGGCAGAGTTGGACGGTTGGCACACGTGCTGTGAAAATAGTTAGTTATTGTTGTTTTAAGGGGCAGAACTATGAGGTCATCTGCTCCTTTGCTGTGAAAGTATTCTGGAAATACATATAATCTGGTGTAACAGTATGTTTAAGTTGTAGTAATTTCCAAAGGAGATACATTTTTCTTTACATTGCACTTTGTCAGTACATGTGTGTGTACTGTATATAGATTAATGTAAAGTTTTTACAAGGAAGGAAGGAAGCTTGTAGTTTAACGTGACCGTTAATCTTGAGATCATGAGCCACGGGACCTCCTTTTTACGTGGAATCCGAACCACAGGACATGGTATTTCACTTCGAAAATCTCACATGCATTGACCGGGAATCGAACCCGGACCGCCTTGGTGAGAGGCATTCAGCTAGACCGCTGAGCCACCACGCCCCTCTAAAGTTTTTACATATTTGGTAGCTGCAATCATGTACGTGCAGTGCTAGGCCATGGGGCCAATCTTTCTGGTGACTGGTTTTGGATTTTTTTTGGTCATGTTTACCATTTTCAACATCCCCCAATGGCCTGGCCGGTACCTCGCTTCATTCCAACTGCTTGGTCATATTCATTTATTTCATCCTTTTATCAGCTCCTTTTGATGTTGCCATTGGTTACGACATCCGGCTGTACACATTGGCTAGGTGGAACCGCATCGACTTAAATTAATGCAATATTTCAATGGTGGTATTGTATTGGATGGCGGTTCATTGAAATCTTGTTTCAATTTTTATAGCAATACATTGTATCTCATCTCCGATCCCTCTGAAAAAAAAATAGGTGTATGTATGCTGGCAGCTAAAGCGCAGCGTTCGGCCTTGGGCCCAAGCTCAAGCTCTCTGCTGACTCGGTGGACGTGAGTTCGAACCCCACCGTCGGCCATCCTTGAAATGGTTTTCCGTGGTTTCCCATGTTCAACTCAAGGCAAATGCTGGGACGGTACTTTCTGACAGGCCACGGCTGTTTCCTTCCATATCCTTGCCCAGTTTCATTAATTCATCTCTCATTCCGGTGCGCAGGTTGCCCACGGGCGTTAACTAGAATGACCTGTACTCGGCCTATCAGGAGGCCACACGACCAAAATATGACAGGGTAGGTATACATGCACTTGTTTTGAACTTCTCCAGTCCTTCTTCAACAAAGCAACAATGTCATCTTTGCCTAACTTTAAAACGATAGATTTTAGCATTTAATGTGCACATTTCAAAACACACATGTTGCGAGATAATGGGTGAGGTTAAAGACCAATTGTAAATTTATATTTAAAGGGCATAGAATATTTTCAAGAATATTGACAACTTGTCTGTAGGACACACTCTTTCCCTTCTCTCTTTTAATACACTATTAAATATACAATATTCCTCTGATGCAGATTTTTTTCTGTGTATTTCACAGTAATATGATGTGGCTCCGTACATTTGGCCTGCAGGGGTCCTTTTATCATGCCCGAAACAGGAGGTTTTAATTGCCCTTAAACTGAGGTGGGGGTATTGAATGTAATTGGTAATGTGTTGCACCATTACGTTCAACCTTATCTTCCAAATGTCCAGGGCCGGATTTAGATTTTATGCGCTCCTAGGCCCGTGGGTTATACCATCGTAATGAAGGGAGAATTTAGACCTCAGAAAGGTCTTTGTGAAGGTAATTTTTATTTTATTTTAATGTATCGGGAAGTAAAATCAATTAAATAAATTACATTGATGAGAGAATCAACTGTTTCTTAATTTGTATATATCAACTATAAATAAATGGCCCAACGAGATATTAAA
Organism: Meconema thalassinum; assembly: GCA_946902985.2. Classification (NCBI taxonomy): domain Eukaryota; kingdom Metazoa; phylum Arthropoda; class Insecta; order Orthoptera; family Tettigoniidae; genus Meconema; species Meconema thalassinum. Next base: position 386,263,337 of record OX336389.2, read on the forward strand.
ATAAGTTTAAACCTTTTAAGGCTCATTATACACTAACAAATATGGATATACATATACACTAGACCTACATCATACAACTTACAACTATGCATAGGCTAATTAATTATTCAAATTAAACTGATATTAATATTCAAGACTTAAATTTTCCCCTAATAAATCATTAAAGATTCCTGTTCTAAAGCTGAAGTCGAACAATCTGCTGTTACAACACATTCGTTGGGAAATGATGGCCTCAATATAAATTGGAAAAGTGTCAAAATTTGGAAAGTTTAATTTAAGTAATCAAATTATACAGAATCCGTGTATTGTAGTCTATAACATTTTATGGAAATTTTCTGACAAAAAAAAATTGCAGATTAATTTTGCGACCCTCAGCATGGTGCGCCCCTAGACCGGGGCGTTAACTGGAATTGTGTTGCTTTACAGGCTGAAAATTCATGTTCACCAAAAATAATCCTCTTTGAGTTTACAGCTTCTTCAGGCTGAGGATTGATCGGAGCTAGCCAAGAGGTTTTACTGCGTTGGAGTGTACTTGGCTGTGGGTGATCAGTTGTTCTCCACCTTCCTGCAGCGTAGCCAATCATCTGAGTGCAGCCCGGCATGGTCTTCTTCAATCCTGTCTCCAGTCGACTAATCCATTGACGTTCACACATCAGAAGTTATGACTCATGTGTCAAAGAATGTACAATGTGTACCATGATTGAACATACATTGGTTGCGTTCACGGTAGCAAACAGTTGATCAACTGTTGAAGAAAGTACGCTGTGAACGCGGTGTGATGGAGCGCTCCCTAAACATGTTCCATGGAGCGGACGCCATTTTATGGAGCGTAGAAAAACTTCGCTCCATCCACGGAACACGTTTAAATCCAACATGGCGTAGCATGAAGTAGATTTAAAAACAAATGTAAACATTGTGGAAATCGCTCAAAATAGTTCCTAAACTTATGAATACTGAAATAATAATGAAGAACACAACATCACGGTCCCTCTATAGCCTATAAAATGACCTGCATTGTGTTAAATTCGTGATATATCTTTATTCCGATTTACGGACCGCAGTTGCGACAAATGTTAACCTATGTGTGAAACAACATAACCTGACATATCGGATGTTACATCCTTTATTTTGTTCCAAGTATTAAAAATTATATGAATTCAGGTGTGTGGTTTCCTTTTTAGTGGCAATGTGCATTTTTAATGTTTTTAAATCGATGTTTCAGCGTTTTTTAATCACTTGTAATTTGGTAATGTGGTCTGAAAATACGATTTTAACCTATGCTTTGGGCTAAATACTGTACCTCGACGAATATATTGTTGTGTAGGCAGTATAGAGAGAATCAAACTTCTAGGCTTCCGGTACCGGTACTGTATAAAAAATACCTTTCATTTGGAGCAAGCATAGGCAACCGGTACTGTATAAAAAATACCTGCATTGTAAGGCCTACTTGGCCTACCCCAAATTCTGATAGGCTAAGACCTATTGTCAAGAGTCTTGACCCAAAAATTAATTATTTCAATACCGTAGGCTACCGGTACTTGTTGGGTTAAGGATTTGTATGCAATAGGATATAAGAATTACCGTAGGTCTGTCTGTGCCTGCATTATTAGGTGATTCTTCCAATAGAAAACTGAGTGTTTGGCCGATCAGAATGTAATGACTGGGAAATACTAGTAGCCTATCAGTATTTTTCTTTTCATGGTATTATCTTAACAGTTCTCTTGCTTCTTGGATGCTGTTTAGGTCTAGATTAGCCTACACATCCACATTCCCTTCAAGAATGCTGAAAAACCTACTCACTAGGCCAATATTTTTTCTTGAAACAATCGTAAATGTTTCACTAAATTTTACGGTATTTTAAATTCGCATAGCTCATTATCAGACCGCAAGACCCCCCCCCCCTGGCTTTCAGCTTGGACTGAATGAAGTTAATTTGGTCTTGTATAGGCCCTAGCCTATAAATATGTTTCTATGTTTGAAAGAAACCAGCTTCCCTTGGTAAGCATTTCAAGTACCGGTAACCATTACTTTTCTTTTCATGGCATTAGCAGTCTTATCTTAACAGTTATCTTGCTTCTCGGTTGCTGTTCAGGTCTAGATTAAACAGCCACATTCCTTTCAATGTAATGAATATTACCAACCCTACTGGTACCATTGGCTATAATTGGGCAAGCTCAATAGCCAATGTTCACTGTAGTAGGCTACCAGTACCGTACATCAAGAAGCTGGGAATGATTATGCACTGAAACTCAAGATATAATATATATATACTGTATATAAATTTCTTTTCTTACACAAGGAGAGAAAATTAAGCACTCTCCAACATAGCACTTACCCAGTTTGTCCTTTATTTCCTTCACTTACGGTATCTCAACATGCCTGAGTATTAACATTTTGTGACAATTATTGTATGCACATACTGTATTTTGTCCATGCTTCAACTAATCCAACACCAAAATTTCCATCCTTGACTTCCTTTTGTCAAACGAGTGATGATTTTCTCTCAGGGGACAGGTTAGGTCTCTGTAGCCTACCGGTACTCAAATAGGAACTGAGTATTAAGTAAAATGCATTATGAGATTGGATTTAGAAATTGTGACATAAGGCCAATTTATTTTACTCACTCTCTTGTGTGTATGCTACATGTTGATCTATATTTTAACAGTAGCCTAGGCTACAGGATACATTTCAAAATGCTGTGGTGTCAGTGACATGTGCATGTATTTTTAACTGAGGCTAGGATTGGGAAGGAGGCTTTAAGTTACAAGCTTAATAACCTGTACGGTATAGGAAATTGTTAGTAAAATGAAAACTTTAAGGGAGTGAGGAGTCATGAATATTACCTACAGGTACTGTACAGTATGCTATAGGCTACAATTGGTCAGGCTTGCTAACCTAGGTTCACTGCAGTAGGCGACCAGTACATCAAGAAGCTGGTAATGGTTATGTACTGAAACTCAAGATATATAATATATTTTTCTTCTTACACTGGCAAAGAAAACTGAGCACTGTTCAACACAGCACTACCCAGTTTGTCCAATATTTCCTTATCTCAACCTGCCTGAGTTTTAACACCTCATTACAGTGATGCTTAACTTTATAATCTGCATATTCTATCACACAGCAGTATTTGCTGCTGACCACAGAAGACCTGATGTTCTTGTACAGTGACTGAATGAACTATGTTTGTTACAAAACTACACCTACGGTATAGTTCTGCTGTACCGTAGTTTCATTTGTATTCAATCTGGTAATGAGCCTAGGTGGAAGATATTACTTCTTTTAACATTTAGTTTGCTGATTCATACCAACCATCTCTCTACCAGGCACATATTGAGCAACAAAGGGAATTGTTAGTAACCAGGTATCAATACCTTTAAGAGAGTGGCGAGTCATGAATGTTACCTTCGGTAATGGTATGTAATTGTGCGAGCCCACTAGCCAAGCCCCATTACATCAAGCAGCTGGTAATGATTATGTACTGAAATTCAAGATAAAATGTAGTCATTGCTGCTTTTCGGGTACAAATTATAAATATATAAACACACTCCTGGAAAAAGTTACACTTTATTAGTTAGTTATCACACTTAAATGGGCAATGGGCAACTAATACATGTAATTGTTTCCAGGAGTGTGTTTACATATTTATAATTTTGTACCCCATGTTGACCGACTGAGAAGCAGCAAAGACAATTTGTATAGGCAACACTTAAAAAAAAAAGAATGGCTTCAAATTATCACAGAAAATATGTATTCTTTAGCACTGCTTCATTTATCTTTGCTCCTAGGAGTCATTCATCCTGTTACTTTCCTGCTTTTTACATATATATATATTTCAGTTTATATTTTTGCAGTCTAGTTTCCTCTACCTCATTCTGTACTGTCCAGACTTGGGTAGCAATAATTTTAAAATGCCCTATTTTCCTGAATTCTTTCTATGTTACTGGATCATTTGATGACATGATCTATTGAAAAATCAATTGTGAAAGCATCTTTTAGACAACTGTTTTCAACCAAAAATCTGTAGCCTAACATTTTTCATTTTCATTAGATGAACAGTAGCCTATAGGGAATATGGTATGGAAACCAGTTGTGTATTGATAGGAGGAGAATGGACTGCCAAGTAAGAGACTAAGTTAATCCATCAACAGTTCATGTTGTGCCTTTCTCTTTAAGTACTAATATTGGGGTGTAAACAAGTAAGGTACCGGTATAACAAGGATAATACAGGCTCGTACCATGATTTCCTTTGCTTTAAATGAGGGACCCAGAAATTTTATTTCTAGATGCTGGTTATAATTTTAATGACCTTGAGGTGATCTGACCTTATTAGATAGGGGAAGGGTAATGATCCAGATAAATACCTCTTGTTGACAGGTAGGGACAATGTGATGTACATTCTTGTAGTGTTTCAAATTAATTTTGCAATCTAACCTGATTTTTTGTAAATACAATTAATTTGTATAGTACAGTAACTAAAAACTGTACAGCACAGTTAAGCTGATGAATAAATCCAAAAACTTCAAATCCTTGAGAAGAAAACTAGAGTGAAAAAGAAAAGATATAAGAAGCAGGAAAGTATCAGCATGAAGGATACCTAGGGACAAATTAGATAGATGAAGCAGTGCTAACAAATAATGAAGTCATCATGTGTGGATGACTGGTAAGAGGTTTACTGCTAGACTTAACAGACTCTTGATCCTTCTCATAGAATATAACCCTACATTAATAAAATCAAAGCTATATTGATATTCTTGAATAAATATTCGTCTATTGAGACGTAGGCCTAACCTAGCTTGTTCAATTTGAAGAGATTAAAATGACTTCAATTATCATAAGTCTTGGGATATACCACCTTAATATACCGTACCATACGTTAAACTGTTAAGTATTCCTTACCATAGCTCAACTAGCATGACACAATAAATGCCGTATCAGAAAGACAAGAAATTTACGTACGTAGGCCTAAAATTATCGGGAGCAAGGTATGGTTTGATACATGTTCACAGCCTTCGGTACATAGTTTCAGAGCAATTTCGTTCCGAGTTGCAAAACTAAAGGTAAATTAGATACTGATCTAATATCAGCATTCACTCTCACAAGATTATCTGATCATTTCAACATCGCAGGCTCGAGGATAGTACATCGCCCTTGTCCACTTTCAAACAACGCGCGCTGCTACAGATCAGATGGAGCAAACCGTTCACAGGTACACGTAAAACCTGATCCCGCTCCCGATGCATCAGCTTTGGAGCTGTTGATCAACTGTTTTCTACCGTGAACGCAACCATTAATAAAACAATTGAAACTGCCTGGAAAATCAGCTTTCTCATTTCCTCGACAATCCTCTACCCTGCCTATAGTTTTTCTGTAGATGAAATTGAAAATCATTTAACCGTTGAGGGCAAGTAAATTGCAATGAAATGGCATTTCTTGGGCATATTCAATTTATTTAGGGAAGGAGGTATATCTGACATCAGTCATAGTGGCGTACTGGGTCGGAATATGGGTACGGTCTTTTTGAGGTTATGGTACCATAATATTGCAAACTTGCATGAAACTTCATAATGTATTTCTTTTTAACGTTAGAACTTCAAAAAGACCAATCGCTTGCACTTTACACGTAATAAAAGGGCTAAACAACTAAAAAGTAGGATATAAATAAACGACAGTCCATTTTTTTTTCTAAAATCCATACCAACGATATAGAACAGAATGCATGTACAAAACTTAATTTTCGGGTGTCCGTTGCCTCTTAATATCCAATCTACGTAATATATTGTCGTTTAAAAACAAAACGGAGTTGCTTTATAGCAACAATAACGATGTATATCCAGATTAAGCAATCTCGATTCGATTTTCTCTCATTTCGTAAGTTGGCTAACATACTCGGCGAAAGCAACCTAGATCTTTCGGTCACTTATATTTCTTGCATAATATACGGCCAGTTATTGCATCTCAGTGGCGTTGGAATTCTCCACGTGGCGCACCATGTGCTTTTGAGTTGGAGCCCAAACAATGACGCAATCGCACAGAATTTAACGAACCGCGGATTTACCAGAGAGTCCCTACTCTGTTATTATATGCTCCTTGGTCCAGGTACTACAGTAATGATCTATCATTAAGGAAATAGCACACAAACGTACATAATAATAATATTGCATTTTATTATTCCCTTAACGATTCAAGGACTCATATACAAAGGAATTGTACAGTTTTATCTTGTTGGCGACAAATTACAATACAATGTTTAGTTTACAAAGTTTTCAATATGAACATATATACAACATCTTGTAGCTCTCATAAGTTTTTGTACACGTGCTCTTCTCTTGACTTCTCAGGTTATGAAATTTCTTCAAACTGACATGTTATAATCATTCCACATAAACTGTTTTAGCCTTCTTTTAAAGATTGGTAGGCTAGGTGCAATTTTTATATTTTCTGGTAGTCTATTGACAACTCCAGCTATCTGATATGACATCTGGCGGTAAAAATGAGAAACTTACCAAGTAGGGTACATTTGTCACGTGGTGACTGTTTGTATATGGTTTCTTGTATTCGTAAGCAGATCGTGGCAAATTCTTAGTGTCTTTATACATAAGTAATTAGTTTTTAACTCGTTGATAGAGTGTAAAATGAGTAAAAGCAAAGTATATTGCTCAGTTAACGGCTGTAAGTCGATGTATAAGAGGGCTGCGGATATAAGTTTTCATCACTTCCCAAAAGATGTAAATAGCAATAGCCGAAAGGTGACGATGCCAAATAAATACGGGCAACAGGAGCGGGTTGGCCACTCACCACTACACTCACTGACGCCGAGCCAAGCCGCACCAAGACAGCCAAGCCTACACCAGCCAAGCTTCATCAGTCAGGTATCCTTCCCCCTGCCTAGTTCATTTCCAATTACCCTACCAACCACCATCACCTCGCTCTACGATATCTGAGCCATTCCACTACGAGTCATATAGGCATAATTTGACTTCGCAGGGTACATATCTACTCTGCGAGAACCTGCTACCAGTCCGATATTCAACACCAAACCCACCTGCTAACCATCCAAATCAAGCAATTCCTGTTTCCCCCGAGTTTTAATACAAGTTAAACTCATCCCTTCGCCCTACCAAGCAGCAAATAATTTCTAGAGTCTATGGTACAGTGAGCAAACTCAAATATAGCTTTCAAACGTAATAGCGCCATGACTCGAACTGCTCAAAAACAAATACCAGCAGACAACCGATGCTTGATAATATGCAATTGACACATAAAATCCAGTGGAACACACAAATTAGATCACGTGTATCGCACAGTTATACATATATACAATTACAAATAACACTGTCATTAGTTTAGGGTCCACATTTACTGATTATAACCGAAAAATAAAAAGTGTTCCATATCAAACGCGTGTTATTGAGTATTTTTACCCTACTTATCCAGCCCCCCAAGTGCTAGTTTGAGTTGCCAATTGAACTTTACAAAGGCACTATACTTAATGCTATTACTGCCATATTGTTTGGAATTGATTTGGAAAAGTGTTATGTCATCTGCATGTCTAGTTTTGTAAGCGTGTAAATCAGATTGTTTAGTGAAGTTTAAATTTGTGTGGATACCTTTGTGTAGGATTTGGTACATCAGGACATTTGATTTGATTTCTGCATTTAGGTCTACTGGTTGAATTTTACTCGTAATATAAAGGTGTTTGGTTGGTGTTAAAAAGGGTAGTTATAATTATTTCTTATGGCTCTATTCTGAATTACCTCAATTTCCTTTTTTAGGTAATTTGAGCATTTTATCCAAATTGTATTCAAATATTGTAAGTGGCTATGGATTAAGGAAAAATACACTTTCCTGAGTAGATATTTTGGGATATAGTAGCTCAATTTTTTTATCATCCCGGCGGCAGGTGATATTTTTTTACTAATGCATCAATGTGCCTTTGCCAGGAGAGATTTTCATCTATTGTTAGGCCTAGGTATTTGACAGATGAGACCCTTTTAACTGCTTTTCCATTCAGGATTATATTCTGAGTGATGTCTGACTTTGTTCTACGCTTAGATATTATTAAATAATTTGTTTTATCTTCATTTATTGTTAATTTATTTGACTGGGTCCATCATGTCCTCCTGCATGTGTGTAATCAGCGTGTTGGTGGTGTGCGCATTGTAAAAGATGCTTAAGTCGTCTGCAAACAAAGTTATATTACCATGAAAACGGAATGTTGCTATGTCATTAACATACAGTATACAAAGAAGACGGAAGGACCCAGTATTGATCCTTGGGGCACACCGTGGGTAATATTAACTTCCTCACTTCTGTAGCCATTTATTTCAATACACTGCTTACGATTAGATAGGTACATTTTTAACCCATGTCCAAGCTACTCCTCGGATACCTGCTTTATCAAGTTTCCCTAAAAGAATTTCATGGTCAACAGTATCAAACGCCTTTCTCAGGTCTATAAAAAGGCCACTCGCTGTCATCTTATTGTCTAAGACATCCTGCAAGTTAGAGATAATATCAATTGTGGCTATTTCTGTGCTTGAGTTTTCTTGGAATCCATATTGCCCTTTGTAGAAGTAATCATTTTTATTTAAGAAATTAACAATCCTGTTTTTACTACTGTTTCGAGTACCTTAGATATGGTTGGGAGGATGAAAATGGGTCTGTAATTGTCCGGATTGCTTTTGTCACCTCCTTTATAGACTGGTATGACTCGTGCTATTTTTAGATCATCAGGCACCAGACCAGTCTCTAACGATAAATTTATTAAAGTAGTTAGTGGGCTACTGAGCATGTCAATGGAGTTTTTTTTTACAATTTTACTGACATACCATCTTTGTCTTGGCTACTTTTCATTTTAAGGCTTAATATAATATTGCGAATTTCCATCTCATTAGTCGGGGTCATAAATATGGAATCTGTGTTGACATTAATTTCATTAACTTTATTCACTGGGGGGATGTTTTTGGCTAATTTGTGTGCTATGTTTATAAAGTGAGTGTTTAGAGCATTGAAAATATTTTCTTTTCCTGTGAAAGATTTACCGTCAATTATTATCTCACTGGGAACATCTTTGTTTTAAGTTGTGCAGTTGTAGATCATTTCATTGATTACTTTCCAAGTATCTTTTATGCTATTGGCATTCAATGTTAATTTATGTTCATAGCATGAGGATTTCAGTTTCCGTTTTAAAGCTGTCACTTTATTACTACATATTATGTGCTCTTCCTTTAAGAGGTTGTTGTTTCTGTGAATGCTAGTTTTAAGTTTAGCATGTAGTAGGTCCCTTTGTTTTATTAGTTGAATTAATTCTGTTGTTATCCATGGATTTTTGTGGTTCTGGTGTATTTCCGTCAATGGTGAGTCAGTGTTTTCTTTGTTGGGTGTCTGTGTCAAGATTTTGTGTTTCATGGCGATGTAAGTTTCGTTTAGATCATCTAAGCAGTCTATTTGATTGAGATCATTAGAGAATTTGTTTTTGTTCATGTACCGGTAATTTTCATTCACGTTTTTTGAACTAGACCTTTGCTTGTTGGGGGCGTATTTAAATGTCATGTTCGAGATTGGGTTTTTGCCAGGATAGTAGTTTGACCAGAAAATCTCAGTTACAAGAATATTATGATCACTAATATCACTATTTATATTGCTTATTCTATAGGCATATTTACAGTTATTAGTGGCCACCTGATCAATGAGTACACTTGTTGATTCACTTATTCTTGTTGGATAGCGAGTATTGCCTTGTGTGAAACCATAGATAGATAGATATATAGATAGATAGATTGATTAGAGATAGATTTTTATTAATTCCATTTGATCAAATACATGCATTCAATGCATTTTTGATATAGCACACGTCAGAATTTACATCTATAAAATAAAAGAACTAACAGGTATATATTACTAATATTATAAAAATTTAACTTATTATACTAGCAAATCTTAATAGATACAATCTTATTGCACAACTATTTACACCTCACTCTATTATCATAATATGAAAACTTAATTCTATAAATACAACAACATGCAGCTAGGTATTACAATTAAATTTAAAAAGTAAAATATAATTATAGATTTCATCGCTCCTATACGCTAAGATATTAAACTACCGAGTAAAAACAATGGCACTGCAGATAAGCTTTCAACATTCTATCAAAGGTTTTTATTTTTGGGGCCAGTTTTATATACTGGGGTAGTTTATTGTATAATTTAACTCCAGTGTGAACAGTTCCTTTTTAACATATGCTTGTGTGTGTGCGTGTGAAATATGAATGTTTTGATTTTGTCTTGTGTTATGCCTATGAACATCATTGTTTGTTTTAAGAAAAACATCTTTATTCATTAAATTCTTTTTAAAAAACATAATACTTTCAAAGATATATATGCAAGGCAGTGGGAGAATGTTTAAATCTTTAAACAGAGGTCTACATGATTCTCTAGAGTTTACATTTGCCATAATTCTAATCGCCCTCTTTTGTATCCTAAACGTGCTTAGTACATCTGGCGACATACCCAAAATATGATCCCATATCTTAAGTATGAATGGAAATAAGCAAAATAAGTATTTCTTAATGTGTGCATGCTAGTGCAGGTTTTCAAAATGCGTAACGCAAAGCACATCGAGTTCAGTTTAGTATTCAGATATTGTATATGTTTATTCCATTTCAAGTCTTGTTGTATCCATAGTCCTAAAAACTTTGTTTCTGATTTATTTTCTATTTGATGACCATTTAATGTTATATTGGGTTTCGCAGGATTCCTATTCTGTATAGTGTGAAAATTTAGACATACTGTTTTTTTATAGTTTATTATGAGGCGATTATCTTGTGACCATTTGGTTAACTCTCCTGTAACGGAGTCAGCAGACTGCTGTATAACCTATTAAGTTTCACCTTTTATTACGAGTGTTGTATCGTCCGCAAACAAAATTTCCTTATGTGAATGAACGTTCTGTGTAATATCATTGATATATAGAAGAAAGAGTAGTGGGCCCAAAACCGATCCCTGGGGTACTCCAAATTCAATAATTCCCTCATTGGACAATGTTTCATTAAGTAATTTGGTTCCATCATCCTTGTGTCTCAAGCTTACTATTTGTTTACGCCTTGTTAAGTAAGACTCTATCCATTTATTAGCTACACCTCTAATACCATATTGATATAGTTTGGTAAGGAGGATTTTATGGTCAACAACATCAAATGCTTTCGATAAATCCAAGAATAGGCCAGTTACATGTTCCTTATTGTCAATTAATTTCAGTATACAATTACTACATTCGTAAATTGCTGTCTGTGTAGATTTTTCCGCTCTGAATCCATGTTGTGAGTTTGATAATATTTTTTTTTTCTATGAAACTTATCAGTCTCTTATACATAATTTTTTCCACAATTTTTGCCATACCAGTTGGTAAGGTAATAGGACGATAGTTATCTAATTCATCTTTTGAACCGTTTTTGTGCACTGGAATTACTTTTGATAACTTCAAAATATCCGGGAAAGTTCCTGAGAGAATTGAACTGTTTATTAAGTGCGTAAGTGGATTTATTATATTTTCTGCACATTTCTTTAAAATTGCATCAGGGATGCCATCAATGCCAGCACAGAATTTATTTTTTTAGCTCTTTTATAACTATTCTTACCTCTTCACTTGTGACATGATTTATAAATAAAGAATCACTGCATATATTTATTTTATTATTAGAATTTAGTGTATTTACCTGTGATTTATTTAATTTTTTTTTTGAATTTCCAGAAAATAGTCATTAAAAGTGTTTGCTATTTCCTCTGGATTATTAATCACTTTATTATTTCTGGTCAGTGTAATGTTCCTTTGTATTTTAGCAGATTTTCCAGTTTCTTTCTTTATCACGGACCACATAGCCCTGTTTTTATTAGATGAATGGGAAATAAAATTATCATTGTGCATTTTCTTTGCTAGTTTTATTACCTTATTTAATATGCTAGTGTATTTTTTGTAGTATAAATTGAATTCAGGTGTTGTATGGTATTGTTTATATAATTTGTGTAGAAATTTCTTTCTTTGACATGAATTTGTAATCCCTGTTGTTATCCAATAGCTAGTTTTGTTATTTTGATCAGTTCTTCGTTTAAAGGGGAATGCTATTTCAAAATAGTGTTTTAGGGTACTGTTAAATGCATTAAATTTATCATTTACATTTTCTAGTTCATAAATTTCTGACCATGTTTCCTTATTTAATAAGTTATTGAAATATGTAACATTTGATTCAGTGAATGACCTGCACTTTGATTTTACTCCATTATCGTTATTATTGATTGTTTCGGATACGTCAAAACTCAGTATTTGTCCATGGTGGTCACTAAAACCCGGAAAATAGACTTCTATTGAATGGTGATATTTATCTGTATTTATAAAAATTTGATCAGGAGTGGTTTTACTAAATTTTGTTATTCTTGTTGGGGTATTTACTGTAGGTTTCAGTCCATAGGAAATTAGTAACTGTGTTAATAATTCACAATTTCTATCAAATTTTAAGAAATCCACATTTACATCCCCACAAATTATTATATCGAAATTTACTTTGGTCATGTTATTGAGTAACAATTCTAATTTATCTATAAATAAAGGAAACTTTCCTGACGGAGAACGGTATACGCATACAATTATTAACTTAAACTGCTGTATTTTTACGGCAGAGAATTCAAAATCCTGTTCCATAATTAGATAATCATAAGCTGTTATCTGTTCATGATCTAAATTATTTCTTAAGAAGATGCAAGTACCACCATGGCTAATATTAGATCTAGAGTATTTACTAGCTTGTATAAACCCTGGGAATTGAATTAATTCGAGTTGTTCCTCTTTCAGCCAATGTTCTGAAATACATAGTGCTGAGATGTCTTTAAGTTCATTTATAAGCATTAGATTTATGTAATCAATTTTATTATAAAGAGACTGGACATTCTGGTGGTAAATTTTAAATTTGTTACTTTTGCAAGCTTGTGTTGGTGATTTATTTACATTATTATTATCATAATTGTTATTATTATTGTTGCTAGACAAATCCGAAATACCATTGTTGCACTCCGTTAAATTTGACTTCAAAAGATCTGAATGCCAAACCTCACGTTTGGCTTCTTCTACCAGTTTCCCTGCTTCCACTCTAATGATATTACTGTTGAATTATTCTTACGATTTGAATTTACAATTTTGCAGATTTCATCACTAAGATACTCTTTTCCCAATCTATTTAATTGTAGGCCATGCCGAGTGTGGAACTTCCTGTCTAATTTACTTACATCTACAATTTGGACATTTGGAAAACTCTTACAAATTTTATGAATTTTTCCATTTGTAGCCACTATTTCTACATTTACACATGATTTGGGAATTAAATCGTATCTCTGCGGAATGGTTACAATAATGACATTTGTTTTTTGATGGATGGCAATGTACCCTTTAAATCTTTGATTACCTTTTTACTCTCATTTCTATAGACGTCGTTTGCTCCAGCGATGATCACTGCGTAGTCCTTTGCAGCAAGGGACGTACACTCTCCTATCATCCCGTTCGTGACCTCTGCAATTTGAGCTCCTGGCTTTACTGTCGAAGTGACCTCCATTTCTCTGCTTCTCTCCAATACGCTTGCTGCTACATCTCGCCCGTGGCTATCCGCAAATATCCGCAACTTCCTGGATTTTCTCTTTATCACTTTCTTCTTTTCTTCTTGAGGAAAGTCATCATTTTCTTCGACAAGCACTCCAAATGAATTTCAGACGGGAATTTCAGTTACATGTACTCCATTTATAGGCCTAGGCTTATTCAATCTTACCATACCAGCAATCACTGTCGACCAAGTTTCCTTGCTTTCCTCTCTGTTTCCTTTTAATTTGTTCAACTCTTCCATTAACTTCGCAATATCTTCCTTAAGCAGCTTTATAATTTCGTCTTTTGAGGACAGTTCGTTTCTCAGATTATGACATTCGCATGACGGTAGCGGTAGGCCTACATTACGACAATCGGTTTCACTTTTCTCCTCATTCAATTTTACCTGAGATCTTGTGATGATGATTTGGAGCCTCCGTGGCTTAGGCGGCAGCACGCTGGCCTCTCACCGCTGGGTCCGTGGTTCAAATCCCGGTCACTCCATGTGAGATCTGTGCTGGACAAAACGGAGGCAGACAGGTTTTTCTCCGGGTACTCCGGTTTTCCCTGTCAAAATTTCATTCCAGAAACACTCTCCACTATCATTTCATGTCATCTGTCATTCATTTAATCATTGCCCCAGAGGAGTGCGTCAGGCCTCGGCAGCCGGCACAATTCATATCCTCGCCGCTAGATGGGGGCTTCATTCATTCCATTCCTGACCCGGTCGGAGACTGGAAACAGGCTGTGGATTTTCATTTTCATCTTGTGATGATTTTATTTGCATTTTTTACTTTTATTTTGCACGACGAGCATAAATCCGTTACGGTTACACTACCTGACGAGACACTAACACTGTTTACTGTCGTCATACTAGAGATCTAAGTTAGCCTAGATGTTTACACCAAATTACACTAAATTTATTTTAATTATTACTACCTAATAGAACTAATCTAATTACCTATCAATAAAGAAGAATGTGAAATACGTATATCTTCCAATCGGGTAGCTTGATAGTAGATTGAGGTATGATTTGGTTACATTATTTTTGTTTTATAAGTTAATATTTGTATCACCAATGCATATGAGTAGTGTATTTGTAACAGTTCTAGCACCTCCACCTCCACACCCTCCACACAAGATGGCGGCGGTGCGATATCTCTCGAACTCATGGTCGGATTTTGACAAATGAGGTGTCATTGAACTCGGGCTGACACCCCCTTTCCAATGGACAACATATTTCCACCCCAAAAATAAAACCTACCCTACTAGGGGGTGAAATTGAATTTTTTAGAGAATCTCTCTTTCCAATTGCAACATGTGAGAGTTTGAATGCCGATATGGAATGTAACGTTGTTCTGCAAACCAATAATCAAAGAGGGGCATGTTAGGCCTTGAGGTGAGAGCCCCTGTTATTGTTGACGAGCCCCCTGCTGTCGGGCCCCTGTTGATGGGTTATTGTTGACAGGTCCTTGTGGACGAGTCCTTGTGGACAGGTCATTGTTGACAGGTCATTGTTGACGAGTCCTTGTGGACGGGTCCTTGTGGACGAATCTTTGGCCCTTTGGACTGATCCCTTTGGACGGGTCCCTTTGGCCTGGTTCCTATGGACTAGCCCATGAATTTATTTAAATTATGTCAAAGGGCCTAACTACATTTGTGTGTGTGTTGAACTGACGTTGCTCACTAATCCCCCCACTACTATAATGGGATAACGATATGAAAGGAAAGTGATGAAATACATGTGAACACGTGTGAGATGTCATTATTAGCATTCTCCTTGTGAAACAAGTCACATCCTGTTTTGATTCATACGTGAGAAAATGCGAGTTCATGTGTAATATGATCTAACACACAGGTGTTCACATGTGCACGTGCACGATAAGAGCTAACAAGTCACAACCTGTTTTGACAGTGGTGGGAATAAGGCTAGAGACATGTACGAGTAGTCAAATTACTCCGGCAGACAACCCCTTTCCTATGGATAACTTATGTCCACTCAAAACTAAATCTACCCCTACTAGGGGGTGGAATAATAATTTTTAGGTAAAAGTCGCTTTCCATGTGCAACATGTGGGAGTTTGTATGCCATTATGAAATTAAACTCGTTCCATATAAAGTGCATGCATACAACTGAATGCCGCTATGATTTATCATTTTTGTTTTTTGTTTTACGAATGCGCAATTGGGGTTTTTGTAAGAGGGCGGGCTTTTTGAATAATGATTTATAGATACGTTTTTTTTTACAAATTAACCAGAGATCCAAAAACTAATAGGTCATCGGCTTTTTAATATCTTATGAACTAAGAAAGCTAGGAACTTGTATGAGGGGTCGTTGGACTTGGGGTGACGCCCTGTTTTTGAATGTATTATTCATTTTTAGTCAAAAGGGCCTAATTGCACTTTCGTTAATATCTCGCTAACTAATAATCACAGAGGGTCGAGTGAGGTGTCATAGGACTTAAAATGGCCAACCCCTCCCCATGACCAATGAATTTACCAAGAAAAAAACAGCAAGGTCATTAACCTAAGATTGTATCAACTAATAATCAGAGAGGGACAAGTGAGGTGTCACAAGACTCAGGATGGCCAACCCTTTTCCATGACCAACGAATTTACCCAAAATACCCAAAACAGCAAGGTCATTGACCTAAGATTTTATAAACTTATCAGTAGAGAGGGTCAAGTGAGGAATCATAGGACTACGAATGGTTAACCCTTTCCCAAGACCAATGAATTTACCTCAAAAATTCAAAACAGCAAGGTCATTGACCTGAGATTTTATAAACTAATAATCGGATATCAACATGTGAGGTGTCATAGGACTTAGAATGGTCAACCCTTTCCCATGGCTAATGAATTTACCCAAAAATACCCAATACATCAAGGTCATCGACCTGAGATTTTATAAACTTATAATCGGATATGGACATGTGAAAAGTTTACAGTGAGTGATAAAACATAGCTAGGTAGTGAAAGAATTATTGTAGGCTACATGTATGGTGACTGACAAATCTTTCACCATTGGAACTTGTTTTCAGATCAAACTGCAGTACAGAGAGAGTATAGGTTGTAGGTATGGGATAATAAATGACAAATGGTGTATACAAAATCTGATTTATCGATTCAAGAAATAAGAGTAGACAATCTTTAATTGATTGGTTAAAGAGGATAGCTAAAATCCAAAATGGTGACTACATTGAACTAAACTGAAACAAGCTGAATCAAACCCAACCAAACCGAACCAAACTTAATCAAAAACAAGCCAATTGTTTAAGTGTAAAACTTGTGGTTGAATGTGGGCATTGGTAATGTCTGAAAGGAAAGGGATAACGCTCTACCTATAGAGGGTAAGGTAAAGCTAGTGCATGATGCTAATGCACACACACAAGTACATGAACCACACACAACCATCCTATGCAGTTATTATGGGTTGACTGTTAAAACTTGCTCAGTGGTTACTGGGACAAGATGGTCGCTACACACAACAAGCTTTAAATACCTGAGGCTAATAATCTATACACACACTCACACACACTTGTTCTAAACTAAACTGTCTTGCTGGCAGAGCTCACACAGTAGGTAAATGACAGAAATGCTTGGCTAACAGAAATACAATCATTTTCGGTTGTCTAATGTTACCAGCTAAACATTACGTGCTATAGTGGTGAGCACATGTGCCTCTTTCACTGGAGATCTTAACTCGATTTCTAGCTCTAAGGCCTAGAACGAATCAAACTAAGAAAAAAGGGTATGGTGACGCAGTGGTTAAACTGTTAGCCTTTCACTAAGGTAGACTAGGGTGTGATTTTTGGTTAATATGCATGTCATAAACAATCAAATAAAAGCAGAGATAATGTTTAAAACTGATTACACTTGTCTCTTTTCAAATTATTACTTAGATTACAAATACAAACGTGGACTGGGTTTGACATACAGTTAATGCTTCCTATCACATACCAGACGGCAAGAAAGCCAAACAAGCAAAAGCAGTGATAAAATCGCTATGTGTAGAGAAATACCTAATGGTTTTATGAACTGGCAAAGGTATGTCGCATAAACAGTGCAGGATACAATCCAGCAACCATAATTTTTATCTCGTGGACAAGAGAAAAAATATATATAGAGAGAGAGATATATAGAAAGCTTGTGTGTGTGTGTGGGTAGCATTGGTTGTTTGACCAGAGAAAATACGGTGAGGTAGGGTGGGGAGAGGGAGAATTAGCACTTATATATGAATGGAAAATAGATTTTTTTTTCAATCGTTTTGTTTTTCAAATGCAGTGGTAGATAGTCGTTTTTTGTAAAACATTCTTACTTGCAGTAGTAATAAGCCTCTATGGTTCCGCTAACACATAGATAGACTGTATTATTGCCATGGTTAAGCACTCACATTAAGATCATTTACAAAATCATAAAATGAAAAATAAAAATCTTGTTTTGGAAATATCGTTTTTTCAACATACACACAAAATAAATATATAAAAAAATTGTAAACAGCAAATTGGAAAATCCATGTTTCCATGTAGACAAAATTTAAAAACCTTAAACGGACATTTAAGAAAATATATGCAAATGGGAAATTGACAAATGTGTAAATATGAACATGGAAAAATCCATGTTTCCATATCATGAAATTGAAAAACATCAAATTGTCATTTTAAAAAATGCAAATGGAAAATTGACAATTTGCAATGTGTGAAATGTGAAATTGAACAAATGGCTATCATTATAAAAAAAACATGGTGCTCTATGGTTGAAGTGTGAATCAAACCCTCTCTACTTATTTGGACCACTCGAGACTGAGTAGACTAGTTTTAGTTGTCATACCACTTTTAAAAGTTTTTGTTAAATCTAGGAATTGAACCCAAGAGCTTGTAGGGGGGATCCAAGGTTATAATATGATAAACAGATAGCCTTGAATGTAGGGTGTGGTAGTTATATAGAGATGAGACGTTTCGCTCGGGGCAAGGAGGCATGGAGATCTGCATCAAACCAGTCAAAAGACTGACGACTCAAACAACAACATGTAGAGCTCACCAAAATAATGTTGTGTAACGGTAAATGTTAGTCAACGAACAATAATGCATTACTAAAACCCATGACACGATACCTAAGAGCTTTTCTAAAATTATTTTAAAATGCCTTTAACCCTATATTAAACACCCAGTTCACAAGACTCATAACTGCAATGTTATGGTCAAACAAAACAAAACAAAATCTCTATTTCAAAACAAACAAGTGGTTTAGTCAATGTATACTGGAAAAAGTTTTATAAACACTCAAGTCCACAAAAATAATTAAATTAGTAACTGCCAGGTTGACCGAGTGGTTATGGTGTTTGACTTAAGTTCAAATTTTCTGTACAAGAAAGCAAGGGTTCGAATACCTTACCTGATATAACTATTGCCTCAACATGACTTGACCACACTGTATTATTGTGTACTCGGTACACAAACCATAGATAGAGTGTATTGTTTAAGGTCACTCTCTTTGCGAACATAGTCAGAGACTGTTGATGGTTAACAATTGCATTAATAGTGGGACATAGGGATAGCAATTAAGAAAAACAGACAATACCCATACACTTTTTTTATTTATTTAATGTAAGTACTTGTACAATAGTTATATACAAACTACAACTCTCTTTTGTCTATTACTATCTAGTCATTTTCGATCCACTTGCATAACAAGGCAGATGACTTTGTATTTCAGCCCCTTAAAACAACAACAACACTACCTCTTGCATAGTCTGTGATGTTGATGACTCTTGAGGCGTGGAAGATGGATACAACATAACTTTTACAACAGGGGTTAAACGTTGCTCAACAATCAATGCACTATTTTGAGTAGCAACATCTTTCTCTTGTACTAATTTATTAGCATTCTGATGATTTTTTGCCAACACCATCAGTGTTTTGTCTGGAGCACTACATTGATGATCACTCACACTTAAAACCACACCATTTCTACTTTTCATATTGCCTCGACATGTTGTTGACCTCTGTTTTGAGCATCGCCAGAATATTATTCCTTTTACATTTTGTCGTCTATAGTTATAAGAGTAGCCTTTATAGAGTACACGTTGTTTACCTCGGTTAGTTGTAGTAAGTTCCATAGTAGTAACTAACCTGTTAGTATGATTTGCACACTACAAAGGTTATCTCTGTTCTGGTAATAGAATTATTTAGCGTTGGCTTTTATATTTAATATGTACAGTTAAAAGTGATAGAAGAGTGGTAGAAACGTGGTAGACAAGTGGTAGACAATTGGTAACATAGTGGTAGAAAAGTGGTAGCAAAGTGGTAGCAAAGTGGTAGAAAAGTGGTAGAAAAGTGGCAGAAAAGTAGTAGAAAAGTGGTAGCAAAGTGGTAGAAAAGTGGTAGCAAAGTGGTAGCAAAGTGGTAGAAAAGTGGTAGCAAACTAGAAAAGTGGTAGAAAAGTGGTAGAAAAGTAGTAGAAAAGTGGTAGCAAAGTGGTAGCAAAGTGGTAGAAAATATTACATGTATTGTTAAGAAATAGTTTAAGCGGTTACATGGATTCATTACACTATAATTTTAGCATCACGAAGCTCATTTTCTATATCCAAAAGTTCTTCCTCATATTTAGTATGACCAGCCTGTTTACAGGTATGCAAGTACTGAAGCCGCTGGATTAGCTTATTGGGATTGTTCCAGTAAACAAATATAACAAATGATTTTTTGGGTGTAAACCATTATCATCATCATCAGCATCATCATCATCATCATCATAATCATCATCATCATCATCACGGTTATCATCATCAATATAATTATCATCAATATAATCATCATCACTATTACTATCTAATCCTTTTTGTTCATCTTGCAATGCAACAAACTTTGGCATAGTTTGTGTTGTCTTTGATAGTGTTAGAGGTTTCTTAGACGTTAACGACAGTCCTAACATGTCTTTTTCATGAGATAAGAAATGCTCTTTAACAAACAAAGCACTATCTTGAGCCACACTATTTTTTTCTTGGTCTTGCTTTTTTACCTTGGTTAGAGTATTTTGTCCATTTAAATGAGTATTATTTTGAGATTTACAATGATGATCGATTGAAATAAGTATGTTGGAGCCTTTTGTTTTAATCATTCCTCGACACTTTTTAGATCGTTGTTTCGAACAGCACCAAATAACAGTTCCATTTGTATTAGTTCGTTTTACAATATATGCATATCCTTTATAGTAAGCACATGGCTTACCATAGCTAGTCGTTGATACTTCCATGTCGACTGTTAAGCATAAACTAATTTCTAGTAAAGTTGACTCGATAATAAAAATGATAGTTTGTAGTATGTGCAGTTTAAAGTAAGAGCAAAAGTGAGAGTCAAATGGAAGAAAAGTGTTAGCAAAGTGGTGGAAGAGTGGTAGCAGTTTATAGTAGTCATGATCTTTTTTACCAGAATGTGATTTGAGTAAATGTAATTTCTAAACCTTAGCAGTGAGTAGTCAGTTAGTCTTGGTTCAGACAAGCGTAAACAGTTCTCCAATGAATCAGAGATCAAGATTTTCATTATGAAACAGTTGTGTGTAACCAATTAGGTATCGGTACTTGATAGCTTCACACATGAACAAAAATTCCAACATATCTGACATGAATTACATGATTTGAAAGTTGACAAAGAATATCCAATCAACCATTGTAGTTGCAATGTCAAACACAAAGACAAAATCAGCATGAACTTTTAAGTTACAGGAAAATTCTATGAAATAGACTATGCATGAAATTTGGAAATACACATTAGAAGTTTGCAACACCATCCTTCTAGCCTATATAAATTATCGACATGGAAAGTGTGCACTGCCCCTAACATTAAACCAATTTATCAATAACGCAAGTCAACAATCAAAACATTTTGTGTTGAGTCTATCATTTAATGCATATATTCTGTCTACATTGAAAAAACGCCATTCATAATTAATTAAGTTTGCTTTAATTCGTTATGTAATGATAAATACATATTTAAAGTTTTGGCTGACTGTTCAGGGTGAATCGGCTTTGAACACATAAGAGAGGGAATATTTTAAGACTTAACCTCAGCTCACCTAACATAACCTAAATTTACCTAACCTAACCTTGTCATATAGGTAAGAAACGGGTCAAGCTATGCTTTCGACTACCGAGTTTCAGCTACTTTTCAAGGTTACTCTCCCGAACATTGCCGGAGACTGCTGATAAACACCTATGTTCCCACGGCGGCGGCGCGCAACGACTTACATGATGCGCTTCCCCCTTTTCGTTGATCCCTGTTGATTTGTACCTTTGGACTGGTCCCTGTTGACTAGCCCCTTTGGAAGGGCTCTTTTTGAATGAAGTCATTTTTGACGGGTACCTGTGGACAGGTCCTTTTGGCTGATCCCTTTGGACCGGACCCTTTGACATAATTTGGATAATTGCATGGGCCAGTCCATAGGTACCAGTCCAAAGGGACCGGTCCAAAGGGATCAGCCAAAAGGTCCTGTCCACAGGGACCCGTCAAAAATGACTCCATTCAAAAAGGGCCCTTCCAAAGGGGCTAGTCAACAGGGACCAGTCCAAAGGGACAAATCAACAGGGATCAATGAAAAGGGGGAAGCGCATCATGTAAGTCGTTGCGCGCCGCCGCCGTGGGAACATAGGTGTTTATCAGCAGTCTCCGGCAATGTTCGGGAGAGTAACCTTGAAAAGTAGCTGAAACTCGGTAGTCGAAAGCATAGCTTGACCCGTTTCTTACCTATATGACAAGGTTAGGTTAGGTAAATTTAGGTTATGTTAGGTGAGCTGAGGTTAAGTCTTAAAATATTCCCTCTCTTATGTGTTCAAAGCCGATTCACCCTGAACAGTCAGCCAAAACTTTAAATATGTATTTATCATTACATAACGAATTAAAGCAAACTTAATTAATTATGAATGGCGTTTTTTCAATGTAGACAGAATATATGCATTAAATGATAGACTCAACACAAAATGTTTTGATTGTTGACTTGCGTTATTGATAAATTGGTTTAATGTTAGGGGCAGTGCACACTTTCCATGTCGATAATTTATATAGGCTAGAAGGATGGTGTTGCAAACTTCTAATGTGTATTTCCAAATTTCATGCATAGTCTATTTCATAGAATTTTCCTGTAACTTAAAAGTTCATGCTGATTTTGTCTTTGTGTTTGACATTGCAACTACAATGGTAGATTGGATATTCTTTGTCAACTTTCAAATCATGTAATTCATGTCAGATATGTTGGAATTTTTGTTCATGTGCGAAGCTATCAAGTACCGATACCTAATTGGTTACACACAACTGTTTCATAATGAAAATCTTGATCTCTGATTCATTGGAGAACTGTTTACGCTTGTCTGAACCAAGACTAACTGACTACTCACTGCTAAGGTTTAGAAATTACATTTACTCAAATCACATTCTGGTAAAAAAGATCATGACTACTATAAACTGCTACCACTCTTCCACCACTTTGCTAACACTTTTCTACCATTTGACTCTCACTTTTGCTCTTACTTTAAACTGCACATACTACAAACTATCATTTTTATTATCGAGTTAACTTTACTAGAGATTAGTTTATGCTTAACAGTCGACATGGAAGTATCAACGACTAGCTATGGTAAGCCATGTGCTTACTATAAAGGATATGCATATATTGTAAAACGAACTAATAAAAATGGAACTGTTATTTGATGCTGTTCGAAACAACGATCTAAAAAGTGTCGAGGAATGATTAAAACAAAAGGCTCCAACATACTTATTTCAATCGATCATCATTGTAAATCTTAAAATAATACTCATTTAAATGGACAAAATACTCTAACCAAGGTAAAAAAAAGCAAGACAAAGAAAAAAATAGTGTGGCTCAAGATAGTGCTTTGTTTGTTAAAGAGCATTTCTTATCTCCTGAAAAAGACATGTTAGGACAGTCGTTAACGTCTAAGAAACCTCTAACACTATCAAAGACAACACAAACTATGCCAAAGGTTGTTGCATTGCAAGATGAACAAAAAGGATTGGATAGTAATAGTGATGATGATTATATTGATGATAATTATATTGATGATGATAACCATGATGATGATGATGATGATTATGATGATGATGATGATGATGATGCTGATGATGATGATAATGGTTTACACCCAAAAAATCATTTGTTATATTTGTTTACTGGAACAATCCCAATAAGCTAATCCAGCGGCTTCAGTACTTGCATACCTGTAAACAGGCTGGTCATACTAAATATGAGGAAGAACTTTTGGATATAGAAAATGAGCTTCGTGATGCTAAAATTATAGTGTAATGAATCCATGTAACCGCTTAAACTATTTCTTAACAATACATGTAATATTTTCTACCACTTTGCTACCACTTTGCTACCACTTTTCTACCACTTTGCTACCACTTTTCTACTACTTTTCTACCACTTTTCTACCACTTTTCTAGTTTGCTACCACTTTTCTACCACTTTGCTACCACTTTGCTACCACTTTTCTACCACTTTGCTACCACTTTTCTACTACTTTTCTGCCACTTTTCTACCACTTTTCTACCACTTTGCTACCACTTTGCTACCACTTTGCTACCACTTTTCTACCACTATATTACCAATTGTCTACCACTTGTCTACCACTTTGCTACCACGTTTCTACCACTTTTCTATCACTTTAAACTGTACATATTAAATATAAAAGCCAACGCTAAATAATTCTATTACCAGAACAGAGATAACCTTTGTAGTGTGCAAATCATACTAACAGGTTAGTTACTACTATGGAACTTACTACAACTAACCGAGGTAAACAACGTGTACTCTATAAAGGCTACTCTTATAACTATAGACGACAAAATGTAAAAGGAATAATATTCTGGCGATACTCAAAACAGAGGTCAACAACATGTCGAGGCAATATGAAAAGTAGAAATGGTGTGGTTTTAAGTGTGAGTGATCATCAATGTAGTGCTCCAGACAAAACACTGATGGTGTTGGCAAAAAATCATCAGAATGCTAATAAATTAGTACAAGAGAAAGATGTTGCTACTCAAAATAGTGCATTGATTGTTGAGCAACGTTTAACCCCTGTTGTAAAATTTATGTTGTATCCATCTTCCACGCCTCAAGAGTCATCAACATCACAGACTATGCAAGAGGTAGTGTTGTTGTTGTTTTAAGGGGCTGAACTACAAAGTCATCTGCCTTGTTATGCAAGTGGATCGAAAATGACTAGATAGTAATAGACAAAAGAGAGTTGTAGTTTGTATATAACTATTGTACAAGTACTTACATTAAATAAATAAAAAAAAGTGTATGGGTATTGTCTGTTTTTCTTAATTGCTATCCCTATGTCCCACTATTAATGCAATTGTTAACCATCAACAGTCTCTGACTATGTTCGCAAAGAGAGTGACCTTAAACAATACACTCTATCTATGGTTTGTGTACCGAGTACACAATAATACAGTGTGGTCAAGTCATGTTGAGGCAATAGTTATATCAGGTAAGGTATTCGAACCCTTGCTTTCTTGTACAGAAAATTTGAACTTAAGTCAAACACCATAACCACTCGGTCAACCTGGCAGTTACTAATTTAATTATTTTTGTGGACTTGAGTGTTTATAAAACTTTTTCCAGTATACATTGACTAAACCACTTGTTTGTTTTGAAATAGAGATTTTGTTTTGTTTTGTTTGACCATAACATTGCAGTTATGAGTCTTGTGAACTGGGTGTTTAATATAGGGTTAAAGGTTTTTTAAAATAATTTTAGAAAAGCTCTTAGGTATCGTGTCATGGGTTTTAGTAATGCATTACTGTTCGTTGACTAACATTTACCGTTACACAACATTATTTTGGTGAGCTCTACATGTTGTTGTTTGAGTCGTCAGTCTTTTGACTGGTTTGATGCAGATCTCCATGCCTCCCTGCCCCGAGCGAAACGTCTCATCTCTATATAACTACCACACCCTACATTCAAGGCTATCTGTTTAACATATTATAACCTTGGATCCCCCCTACAAGCTCTTGGGTTCAATTCCTAGATTTAACAAAAACTTTTAAAAGTGGTATGACAACTAAAACTAGTCTACTCAGTCTCGAGTGGTCCAAATAAGTAGAGAGGGTTTGATTCACATTTCAACCATAGAGCACCATGTTCTTTTTTTTATAATGATAGCCATTTTTTCAATTTCACATTTCACACATTGCAATTTGTCAATTTTCCATTTGCATTTTTTAAAATGACAATTTGATGTTTTTCAATTTCATGATATGGAAACATGGATTTTTCCATGTTCATATTTACACATTTGTCAATTTCCCATTTGCATATATTTTCTTAAATATCCGTTTAAGGTTTCTAAACTTTGTCTACATGGAAACATGGATTTTCCAATTTGCTGTTTACAAATTTTTTATATATTTATTTTGTGTGTATGTTGAAAAAACGATATTTCCAAAACAAGATTTTTATTTTTCATTTTATGATTTTGTAAATGATTTTAATGTGAGTGCTTGACCATGGCAATAATACAGTCTATCTATGTGTTAGCGGAACTATAGAGGCTTATTACTACTGCAAGTAAGAATGTTTTACAAAAAACGACTATCTACCACTGCATTTGAAAAACAAAACGATTGAAAAAAATCTATTTTCCATTCATATATAAGTGCTAATTCTCCCTCTCCCCACCCTACCTCACCGTATTTTCTCTGGTCAAACAACCAATGCTACCCACACACACACACAAGCTTTCTATATATCTCTCTCTCTATATATGTTTTCTCTTGTCCACGAGATAAAAATTATGGTTGCTGGATTGTATCCTGCACTGTTTATGCGACATACCTTTGCCAGTTCATAAAACCATTAGGTATTTCTCTACACATAGCTATTTTACCACTGCTTTTGCTTGTTTGGCTTTCTTGCAGTCTGGTATGTGATAGGAAGCATTAACTGTATGTCAAACCCAGTCCACGTTTGTATTTGTAATCTAAGTAATAATTTGAAAAGAGACAAGTGTAATCAGTTTTAAACATTATCTCTGCTTTTATTTGATTGTTTATGACATGCATATTAACCAAAAATCACACCCTAGTCTACCTTAGTGAAAGGCTAACAGTTTAACCACTGCGTCACCATACCCTTTTTTCTTAGTTTGATTCGTTCTAGGCCTTAGAGCTAGAAATCGAGTTAAGATCTCCAGTGAAAGAGGCACATGTGCTCACCACTATAGCACGTAATGTTTAGCTGGTAACATTAGACAACCGAAAATGATTGTATTTCTGTTAGCCAAGCATTTCTGTCATTTACCTACTGTGTGAGCTCTGCCAGCAAGACAGTTTAGTTTAGAACAAGTGTGTGTGAGTGTGTGTATAGATTATTAGCCTCAGGTATTTAAAGCTTGTTGTGTGTAGCGACCATCTTGTCCCAGTAACCACTGAGCAAGTTTTAACAGTCAACCCATAATAACTGCATAGGATGGTTGTGTGTGGTTCATGTACTTGTGTGTGTGCATTAGCATCATGCACTAGCTTTACCTTACCCTCTATAGGTAGAGCGTTATCCCTTTCCTTTCTGACATTACCAATGCCCACATTCAACCACAAGTTTTACACTTAAACCATTGGCTTGTTTTTGATTAAGTTTGGTTCGGTTTGGTTGGGTTTGATTCAGCTTGGTTCAGTTTAGTTCAATGTAGTCACCATTTTGGATTTTAGCTATCCTCTTTAACCAATCAATTAAAGATTGTCTACTCTTATTTCTTGAATCGATAAATCAGATTTTGTATACACCATTTGTCATTTATTATCCCATACCTACAACCTATACTCTCTCTGTACTGCAGTTTGACCTGAAAACAAGTTCCAATGGTGAAAGATTTGTCAGTCACCATACATGTAGCCTACAATAATTCTTTCACTACCAAGCTATGTTTCATCACTCACTGTAAACATTTCACATGTCCATATCCGATTATAAGTTTATAAAATCTCAGGTCGATGACCTTGATGTATTGGGTATTTTTGGGTAAATTCATTAGCCATGGGAAAGGGTTGACCATTCTAAGTCCTATGACACCTCACATGTTGATATCCGATTATTAGTTTATAAAATCTCAGGTCAATGACCTTGCTGTTTTGAATTTTTGAGGTAAATTCATTGGTCATGGGAAAGGGTTAACCATTCGTAGTCCTATGACACCTCACTTGACCCTCTCTACTGATAAGTTTATAAAATCTTAGGTCAATGACCTTGCTGTTTTGGGTATTTTGGGTAAATTCGTTGGTCATGGAAAAGGGTTGGCCATCCTGAGTCTTGTGACACCTCACTTGTCCCTCTCTGATTATTAGTTGATACAATCTTAGGTTGATGACCTTGCTGTTTTTTTTTGTAAATTCATTGGTCATGGGGAGGGGTTGGCCATTTTAAGTCCTATGACACCTCACTCGACCCTCTGTGATTATTAGTTAGCGAGATATTAACGAAAGTGCAGTTAGGCCCTTTTGACTAAAAATGAATAATACATTAAAAAACAGGGCGTCACCCCAAGTCCAACGACCCCTCATACAAGTTCCTAGCTTTCTTAGTTCATAAGATATTAAAAAGCCGATGACCTATTAGTTTTTGGATCTTTGGTTAATTTGTAAAAAAAAACGTATCTATAAATCATTATTCAAAAAGCCCGCCCTCTTACAAAAACCCCAATTGCGCATTCGTAAAACAAAAAACTAAAATGATAAATCATAGCGGCATTCAGTTGTATGCATGCACTTTATATGGAACGAGTTTAATTTCATATTGGCATACAAACTCCCACATGTTGCACATGGAAAGCGACTTTTACCTAAAAATTATTATTCCACCCCCTAGTCGGGGTAGATTTTATTTTTGAGTGGACATAAGTTATCCATAGGAAAGGGGTTGTCTGCCGGAGTAATTTGACTACTCGTACATGTCTCTAGCCTTATTCCCACCACTGTCAAAACAGGTTGTGACTTGTTAGCTCTTATCGTGCACGTGCACATGTGAACACCTGTGTGTTAGATCATATTACACATGAACTCGCATTTTCTCACGTATGAATCAAAACAGGATGTGACTTGTTTCACAAGGAGAATGCTAATAATGACATCTCACACGTGTTCACATGTATTTCATCACTTTCCTTTCATATCGTTATCCCATTATAGTAGTGGGGGGATTAGTGTACAACGTCAGTTCAACACACACACAAATGTAGTTAGGCCCTTTGACATAATTTAAATAAATTCATGGGCTAGTCCATAGGAACCAGGCCAAAGGGACCCGTCCAAAGGGATCAGTCCAAAGGGCCAAGGACTCGTCCACAAGGACCCGTCCACAAGGACTCGTCAACAATGACCTGTCAACAATGACCTGTCCACAAGGACTTGTCCACAAGGACTCGTCCACAAGGACCTGTCAACAATAACCCATCAACAGGGGCCCGACAGCAGGGAGCTCGTCAACAATAACAGGGGCTCTCACCTCAAGGCCTAACATGCCCCTCTTTGATTATTGGTTTGCAGAACAACGTTACATTCCATATCGGCATTCAAACTCTCACATGTTGCAATTGGAAAGAGAGATTCTCTAAAAAAATCAATTTCACCCCCTAGTAGGGTAGGTTTTATTTTTGGGGTGGAAATATGTTGTCCATTGGAAAGGGGGTGTCAGCCCGAGCTCAATGACACCTCATTTGTCAAAATCCGACCATGAGTTCGAGAGATATCGCACCGCCGCCATCTTATGTGGAGGGTGTGGAGGTGGAGGTGCTAGAACTGTTACAAATACACTACTCATAAGGGAAGATTGGCATTGTTTTTCGAGAGAATGTGCTCTAGAGATTGCATGAATTTTGTTGCGTTATTTATGTTAGGATTATATACTGCAATTATATTAATAGTATTCAGGTTATTGAAACGAACAGTATCATTTCTTATAAGCTCTAACTGGATCAAGCTATGGTTACTCTCAACTAGGTTAAGAACTTTTGTATTCAATTTTTTGTGGACATAAACTCCCACACCTCCACCATCCTGATTGTCTCTGTGTACAAATGCAACAGAATAGTTGTTTAGGTTTAAGTATTTAGCTTCATTACTCTTTCCCCAAGTCTCGGTTACCTCTATGACATCTAGATTTTCCACAATATGTATAAGTATCTCGTTGATACTGTGATTACAAGGATTTCATGCTTTGCTGTACTCCTTCAGAGTCTTGTCTCTCCTTTTACAAAAGTCAAAGTGGTGCCTTTCACACACCCTGTTGCACAGTTTAATTAATTAATAGATTTATTACAGCCAATGGCCAATATATACAGTAGGCTATATAAATACATTTTAATTTCCTTCACTATAACTCGTGATAGATCTTGATCTTTTCGAACAGTCCCGTAGATGATATCTTCCGCATTGCTTATCACAGAGTTCACAAAAGCAGTGTTCGTCCGGTGAATGAAAAGACTTTACTTTGCATATCAAATGATGGAACCCATGTACAGCGAAACGAGTCACCGTGTGCCTGAGAGTGTAGTTGGTTTGAGTCCATTCCCTATTTACCATTGCGTCAGTGCTGTAGAATTCTTCCCAGATATTTTCCCGTTTCTCCTTCCTATCAATTAGGTGTTTTTCTGAGGCTGGTGTTGTTGGTAGTTGCAATTTTATTTTAAGTTCCTCAATGAAGAAAGTTTCCTTTGTAAGTTCATATACTAATCGTGTGGGAGTGAATTTTGAAACAGCAAGTATCCTTTTCAAAAAACTTGCTTTTACACGATCTAATACTTCAAGGTCTCTGTCCATATTAAATGCAGTCCATATGTTGCGATCGGTGCAATTTTTGCGTGAAATAAGAACATAGCTGTTTTAAAATCCAGTAGCTCTGGTTTGGTGATATCTTGAATACTACGAATAGCTGCTATTGCTCTTTCCTTTATATGTAATCTAAATGACGTTCTGGTGGATTGTAGAGTTATTCCTAAATATTTGAAGTGGTTGACCATTTTCAATTTTTCTTGTCCAATAAGTATGTTATCTGATTTGGCTAGTCTTCCTCCCTTTCTAAAAACCATCTGTACTGTCTTGTTATTTTTACGAGCACACATTTTTATTCACTGACAGAAAACATGTTCATATACAGATGTTGTATCAAAAATACAGGGTGAATCCCACATAAGATAAACTTGTGCGTGGGCTTCATGAACACAATTTCTTAATTTATTTGCAACATGGTATTTGACTGATAATAATAAGAAAAGTTTATAGTAAAAGCATTAATTATAAGGATACTAAAAATAAAGGAAGATGATACATTACTTATTTGTAACTGAGTTGGTTAAATGTGATGGTGAAAATTTATAAGTTCATTTACTCTATCAAAGTTATTAAGGGGCCATATAAAAAGCCTTTTCTTCAATATATTCAGGGTGTTATTTGTCACATTTACTGGCAATATATTGTATATTCTAGTGCTAAGACAGCTTAAATTCCTTTGGCCAAGTAGTGTGTTTCGACGAGGGATATTTATTCCAGTTCTGTCTTGAAGTCTAGTGCACATTTCAAGTTTTTGTCCATTAGAGAAGAGCTTCATATTTTTATGTATAAATATGATTGATGACTGAACAAATAACTGTCGTATGTTAAGCAACATGCTTTGTTGATATAGTTCACATGTTGGAAAAGTTGGTGGCCTTTTGTACATAACTTTTAGAATGAAATTCTGGCAGGTCCATTTTAAATGACTATCTATAATAATCCCTAAATATGTAGCATTCATTGACTTCTGTAGGGTATAGCAGTTGCATCTTTCGCCATTGTTACAAATTGGTGTGTGGATCTTTAGTGTTAAATTGTCTGTGGGTTGTAATGTTTTGTTGTGTGAGAAGCATAGGTATTTTGTTTTGGTTTCATTTAAGGTAAGGAGGTGGCTTCTTAGCCATTTTTGGACTGTAGCAAGGGTTTCTTGAGTTCTATTAAAAGTGTCCTCCCAAGTTGTTCCTGTGACTGTGATGACAGTGTCATCAGCATATGAGGTAGTCGTTGTTTGAGTCTTCAGTCTTTTGACTGGTTTGATGCAGCACTCCATGCCTCCCTGTCCTGAGCTAATCGTTTCATCTCTACATAGCTGCCACACCCTACATCCGAGGCAATCTGTTTAACATATTCTAACCTTGGTCTACCCCTACAGTTCTTGTCCTCGACCCTTCCTTCCATAACTAAGCTTGCTATTCCTGGGTGTCTTAGTAAGTGTCCTACAAACCTATCTCTTCTCTTCATTAGCAGTCGCCAGAAACATCTCTCCTCTCCCACTCGTCTTAATACCTCTTTGTTTGTAACCCTATCTACCCATCTGATCTTCATAATTCTCCTGTAACACCACATTTCAAATGCTTCAATTCTCCTCTTTTCTGCTGCACCAATAGTCCAAGTTTCACTTCCATAGAGCGCCACGCTCCAGACAAAGGCTTTCAAAAATGACTTCCTAATACCTAAATCTATATTCGATGTCAGCAAATTCCTTTTTTGTAGAGTTAGTCATCGCATTACATTTCAGCTCACACAAATCGTTAATATATAACAGAAAACGAATAGGACCTAAAACTGTTCCTTGGGGAATTCCAATTTTTACTTCAGCACTTCTACTTAGAGTATCTTTGATTCGTACCTTTTGTATTCTGTTAAAAAGAAAGCTTTTTATTAGTTCTTGAGGAGTACCACGAATACCTTCCTTTTCAAGTTTTCTAATGAGTATATTGTGGTCTACGGTGTCAAAAGCCTTTCTTAAATCCAGGAACACAGAAATTGTTCTTTTAGAACTATCAATGGCTTTATACAAATAATCAGTAAGGGAGAATATTGCATCTTGAGTACTAGTGTTTGGTCTAAAACCAAACTGATTTGGTGACAATATGTTGAACTTACTCAGATAGTTAAGTAATCTGGTTTTGATGCATTTCTCTAGTAGCTTAGAGAGGTGGGTTGTGAGGGAAATTGGTCTATAGTTATTTAACTCTCTCTTATCATCTGATTTATGGACTGGGATTATTATGGCAACTTTGAATGAGTCTGGAAAATGTCCTTTCGTTAGTGATAAATTAAAAATATGGTGCAGTGGTTGTAGAATTTCTGAACTAATTATCTTAATTGTTTTACTAGAGATATTATCATAGCCATTTGCTGAGTTATCTTCTAGAGCAGCTATGTGGTTTGATACTTCTGATTTTGTTATGGGTATAAAAAAGGTAGACTGAGGATGAGATTTTGCAGTGCTATCACGTGCATTTCTGTTGTCAGGTTCCTTTCTTGTATTACTTAATTTTCAGAAAGTTCTAAACCTATGTTACTAAAATAGTCGACCAATTTGTTTGCAATGGCAGCTAGTTGGGATGTTTCTTGTGAGATTTATTTCCCTTCCTACATGTTAAATCATTAATATTTTTCCAAAAGACTTTAGAATTATTGGAGTTTGACATAATTTATTTGGAATAGTACCTTTCTTTTGCTATTTTAACAAGCCTGTTTATCCAGTTTCTGTACAATTTATGTTTATTAACAGTTTCTGGGACCTCGTCACTGTTTGAAGACCTCTCCCTTTGTTTATCAATTTTCTGATGTTATTTATCTCTTATTCTAATAGAAGTTAAAATTCCAGTTGTGATCCATCGAGTATTTTTTTAAATTTTGATCTTACATTATTTATGGTAGTAGAGTGATCAGATGTTCTGGTTTTGATATTTTAGTAAACTGATTCAGTCTGCTTTCTCTAATTTATAAAATTTTAGGTTTCACGACACTCACTGATTCACACACCATTTTCACTTGCAAGGCAGAGCAGTGTACTATTCTTTTATTTTTCTTGAAAACAAAATAACATACATAATAAGTACCAACATAACAGAAAAAAACATTTGGTTATAACCCTTGCCAACCTAACATGTTTTATCACACTCCCTCGAGGGTGTAATCAAATAGTTTTTTTGTCTTTTTTGTTTGTTTTCCACTTACATAATGGAAATGACACTGATATAATAAACTCTAAAAAAAAACACTTTAAACATAACACGGATTTTGAGATTTGCAAATTTACCAGGAAGAAGAGGTTTAGTTAAAATTGTCTGCAACATTTTGATCACTAGAACAATACAGGATCTTGAACCATCCTTTCTTGTATTCATCTTTAACCAGATGATATTTAACATCAATATAGATACACATTCTGGTCAACTGGTTTGCTTGAATCATTGAATCAAGTACAGATTTCACATATTTCATTTCCTTGCAGCATTGGGCGGCTGAAATGTACTCAGCTTCAGTTGATGATTGAGCTACAATAGACTGTTTACGAGAGCACCAAGCAATTGGACCATTAGCGTAGTACATTATGTAACCTGATGTACTCTTGCATCCCTTTCTGTCCCCTGCATGATCAGAGTCGCAGAATACTTCTAGAGTATGTACATTCTTGACATTGTTTGAGTAGTGAATACCTTGTTCAATGGATCCTTTTAAATATCTTAGTGTCCTTTTGATGTTGACAACGTCTTGCTTCGTAGGACTTCTTGTGTATCTGCTGGCACAGTTGACAGCATAGCTGATATCTGGTCTTGTCTTGCAGGATAGGTACAGCAGGCTTCCCACTGCTTCTCGATAAGGAAAGCTGGTTTGGGAAGTTTTGGCATCATCATGAGAATTATCTTGATGTGAGATTGGAGTACTTGTTGGTTTTGATGTTTCCATGTTGTATTTTTCAATGACATGTTGAGCATATCTTTCTTGACTGATGAATACTCCATCTTCGTTGGCTAAATCCCAAGTTTCATTTTTCTTGAGGCAGTCCTTTTCCTCTTGCATGGCCTTCTTCCATTTTTCTCTATCTTGACTCTGCATGCAGTCTTCATATGTAAGAGGTGAGTCATCTGTAAGCAATGCATAATCTTCATATTTCTTTGGCATTTTTATGTCTCTTTTAGGTCTTTGGTTTGGTTGTGGATTTATTGGTGCATCATCTTCATCACTTGAGGGTTCATAATTCGATCCAGTATCTACATCTTTTGCTTCCTCACTATCTGTTTCATCTAGACTTTCATGGTTTATTTCATTTTCCTGGTTGTCTTCATCTTCAAGTAAATTTTCAATGGTGATACTTTGGTTTTGTAATGCAGGCTTCTTGTCATTTTCTGTGTCAAAGAACTTCACATCTCTGGATACATAGATCACCCGATCTTCCTTGTCCCAGACTATGTATCCATTATTGGAGTAGCCGACAAAATAATCTTTCTTACCTCTAGGACCTAGTTTCTTCAGATGCCCGAGAATCTTGGTGTAGACCACAGAACCATACTGTTGAAGGCGAGAGAGATCTGGTTTTCTGTGGTACCATTTTTCGGCAGGAGTGGTGTCAACTGTTACCGTTGGACTCCTGTTTTGAAGATAGGAAGCAGTTTCCACTGCAGTTCCCCACATTTCATTGGGAAAATTTGCATCATACAGTAGCGCTCTCATTTTGTTTCCTAGAGTCAGATTCATCCTTTCAGCAGTGCCGTTCAAGTGAGGTGTATGAGGTATGGTATAGTCTAATTTGATACCTTTACCCTTACACCAGTTCTTGAAGTTATTAGACCGATATTCTCCACCATTATCAACTCTTATTTTAAATACTTTTAGGTTATGATGGATTTCTGCTTCAGCAATATAGTCCTTTAAAAAAACTTCAGCTTCGTCTTAGGTTTCTAGCAAATACTCTTGTACAAAATGGGTGAAATCATCTATACATAACATAAAATAGTTCTTGTTGTCAATAGTTGGTGGTTCAATTTTACCACACAAGTCTGTATGTATAATTTCCAAAGGTCTCTCTGCTCTTTGTCCCACTGTGTTAAAAGGATTTCTGTTGAGTTTTGCTATAGCACATATTTCACATCCAGGGTTAACTTTGGATTTACTTAGAGAAATTGGCACTCCCTGACATAGGTTAGGAAGTTTCTGTAGATTTCCAAAGCTAATATGGCCTAATTTATTGTGCCATACCATGTGTTCTTCTTCAGTTTGGGTTAGGAGCAACGAGCTAGAGAAAGGTATATAGAGAGGCAAGGAGCCGCGTAGCAGCACTCTGGGCGGAGGCAACCTAAGTTAAGGCGGCCATGATTCAAAACGTCGTCTGACAAGAGCTTGTTGCGATTATTCGGGCAGTGCAGGAACATGCGTTGAATGAAATTTATTTAAAAATACATAGACCATGCCGTCAGTGTGTTCGTCATTCAATTGTACGAATAGAAGTAATAAGACAACAGGAGTGTCATATTTCATGTAAGAAATGTCATCCAAATTCATAAATTAATGCGGCAGACTCTTTACGAAAGCATGATGCAGCAGTTTAAGTTTGTGTGATATTTACCTTTCAGATTCCCTTTGCAGAAGCAGGAACTAACATTTCCACTCTATATACCTTTCTCTAGCTCGTTGGTAACGATGCCTAATTCTCAAGAGGCTGCTCACGCTGTGCCTCCATTAGGGTCTTGTGCACAAGGCAGGAGATACAATGAAAAGAACAGGTCTAATCCCTCGAAAAATGAGGGTATCAGGAAAGATGAGACAAGGGCCAAATAAGACATGAATTTGAAAGACTCTCCAGGTCTCGGATACCGTTAGTGCCTGAAGAGAACAAGAGGTGACTAAGGAAGGTTGACGGGTGGATTTGCAAGCCATGACAATCTCAGCTAAAGTCCCGTGGTCGCCAATCCACGTCCCATAAGTTGTGAGCCCCTGGGCGGGGTATGCACATGAACGATATATATGTAGAACATTTTGTTCAGTAAGCCTACAGAGCAGGAAGTGTCGTTCGCCAAGTGTCTAAAAAATTAACTTGTATTGAATGCCTAGAAGTGCTTTTATCGGGTCAAGATGTTCAAAAAAATAGGAAGCTTGTAGTTTAACGTGACCGTTAATCGAGAGATCATGAGCCACGGGACCTCCTTTTTACGTGGAATCCGAACCACAGGACATGGCATTTCACTTCGAAAATCTCACACGCATTGACCGGGAACCAAACCCGGACCGCCTTGGTGAGAGGCATACAGCTAGACCGCTGAGCCACCACGCCCCTCAAGGTGTTCAGAAAGAAGGACTGATTAAAGATGGCCTTTTGAATCCATCAAATGATTTAGTGAAATTATGTAAAACAGCTGAGATTGTCATCAGGAATAATGACAGTATGTTGTGAAAGAACACGAAGAATCTCATGCTGAAGTTGCAGACTGATGTCTATGCTATGCTGGGTTATCTGTTTCAGAAATCTAACCATCTATTTACAGCTACTGAACCTGGAGAAAAGTCTCACTATGCTTCACTCATCGAGCGAATTGTGAAACAGTATTATAAATGCAGGCTTCACCACTTCTGCAGAAAACAGCTCAACGTGAGAGAGGTCAACAGGTCCGTCAGTTGTACACAAAACTTATTCTTTTTAAAGGACAATGAAATCATGCAATGTACTGTGCATAAGCTACGTAGCGTATTGTCTTGTAAGATTATTGTGTTAGTTTTCGTTCAATGTACAAATTAAATTGTCAGGTCTTGCGTAGGCCTAATCTTATATTACGCCTTGTTAGTCACGCCTCTCCCTCCCAGCCTCCCACCCTCTTGACAGTGTATATCATGGCGGCTGCCAGTTCAACCTGCTTCCAACATGGCGGCGCCATTTCCACTCTATATACCTTTCTCTAGCTCGTTGGTTAGGAGTGTTTCTTCTTGATGTTGAGCGATTAAGTCCACAACAAACAATCCACTTGGAGTTTTCTTTCCTGTAAGCGCAACTTTATCATCCTTCAAAAACAAAACTTCTTTATTTTTGAATCTTACCTCTCCATTGTTTTCAATGATGGCATTGACAGAGAGTGAAGTTACTGGTAAGTTGTGGCACATAAGACACATCTTTAAACAACACGTTGTCAGTTTCAATGTCTCCTGACAACACAGCGTTCATTGTTTCGCCTCTCTTTGCACTGTATATTTTAGCTTCTGATGATTCAGTATTTGATAAAATGTCACGCTTATTTGTCAGATGTGATGTAGAACCACTGTCTACCACAAACATATTTTCATTTAGTTTTTCACAGAATAACACTTCACCATACTGTTCAGATTCTGCTGCAAAGAAGGATACTTTGTCTTTCTTCTTTTCATGTTCTTCTTTGAACCAGCAGTTGTCAGACACATGATTAGATTTCTTTCAGTAAATGCATTTCTTAATGTCAAGCACATTGTTTCTTTTCTTGAAGCATTCTTCTTCATTGTGAGTGTCACGTTTGCAGATCTTGCAATATTTCTTCTTTGGACATCTTGTTTTAATATGCCCTTCTCCCCCACATTTATAACACTTCACTTGAGACCCTTTTGACCCCTTGTATTTATTTTGTGCACCAAAAACAACACTTGTCTCTTCTGACTTAGGCCTACTGACAACTTGTAGTCTTCTTCAACACAAAGTCTAGCCACAAGATTTTCAATGGATCTATCTGAAGTAGGTGTAGATTCCCATGCACTTGAGAAATAGTGATATTGCTCAGGCAATGAAAAAAGGATTTTTGCCATAACCATCTCTTCAGATATTTCTTGTTTGAATTGTTGTAGTTTGAAGACAATATTTCTTAGATGGCTGATGTTCATCATCATTCCTTTAGTTTTATCAAACTTAAAACCATGGAAGTCCATGAGCAGCTGTTGTTTTAGTTGACTGGTATCTCTTCTGAATACACCTCTGAATGCTTCATACATTTCTTTGGAAGTAGTACATGTCAGAATATGATTTTTCACCACCTTGTCAATTGTTCTCAGAATATAATACTGAGATTTAGCATCTTTGGCCAACCATGCCTTTCTCCTTTGAGCTGCATCTTGTGGTATTTCAGTGAGAGGTTCTTGTCCATTAACAACATCCCATACTTGCTTGGCTTTAAATAGAATTTGAATTTCAAAATCCCACAGTTGAAATGTGTCAGGGCTGCTGAGTTTTTGTATGCTGTGTAGTTCACTATCTTCTGATGCCATTGTCTTAGTCTTTTGTTTTTCTTCAACACGCTGCACAGTTCTTGATTAATTATCTTGTTTCACAGTTTACTTCTGGGCCCATGACCTGTTCTGGTTTTGATATTTTAGTAAACTGATTCAGTCTGCTTTCTCTAATTTATAATATTTTAGGTTTCACTACACTCACTGATTCACACACCATTTTCACTTGCAAGGCAGAGCAGTGTACTACTCTTTTATTTTTCTTGAAAACAAAATAACATACATAATAAGTACCAACATAACAAAAAAACATTTGGTTATAACCCTTGCCAACCTAACATAATAATAATAATGTTATTGGTTTTACGTCCCTTTTAACTACACTAGCTTTTAGAGACGCCGGGGTGCCGGAATTTTGCCCCGAAGGGGATCTTTAACGTGCCAGTAAATCTACTGACACGGCTCCCTCACATTTGCGCACCCTCAAATGCCAGCTGACTGCGCCAGGATACGAACCTGCAACCTTGGGCCCAGCAAGCGAGAACGTTACCCCTGAGCCACGCAGCCAGCCCCCAACCTAACATGTTTTAATATCAGAGATGTATTGAGTCAGTAACTTAATGAAACTATCAGCTGCTTTGTTAGCATCATGTTCAGTTATGATAGATTCCCAAGTTTCCTTAGTTAAGGATTTTTTTAGAGTTTCACAATTTATTCTTACATTGTTCAAAGTATTTTCTCCTGTTTGTGGAGTGTATTTTTGAGATTTATTTTGTATGAGAAATGTAGGACTGTGATCTGTGATACTGGTATGCAGAACAAAAGGGTCAAAGTTGCTGTTTCTGTGGGGCTTAACATGTATGTGATCGATACATGTTCTGGATTTTGGGGTTATTCTAGTTGGTGAGTTTATGTACGAAATGAATCCATTTGCATGTAATACATTTAAATACTCATTTTATTATTTTGGGCATATTGCCTTGTAGGATTTAAAATATCAATATTTATATCTCCTATTTATATACTGTGTGTAGCTGAGGCAAGTGCTGGAGAGTATTTCCTAGTTCTTCTATGAATTTCTTTGGGCTTGTGGAGGGTGATCTGTATATAGCAAGTACCAAGTAACTTTCTTTATTATATCTGAAGGTGAGTAGGCTGGCATTTGCTATTTGAGGATATAATGAATACTTCATACCACCTCAAAATTCTACCCATGACAGCATAAAGATATATGTGCATGAAAACCTCATTTGCAGCTTTCAGTGTTTTTACAGTAGATATTGTAATATTTTGTATGAGGTTTTCATGCACATATATCTTTATGCTGTCATGGGTAGAATTTCGAGATGGTATGAAGTATTCATTATATCCTAAAATAGCAAATGGTATATCCTCAATGAGCTGAGTTTCAGACAGTATAATGACATCTGGTTTATGATCAAGTTGATCGAGCATAACTAGCATACTTTCAAAATTTGTTATCATGCCACATATATTTAGGTGCATGATTTCAATTCCTGCAGTAAAGATAATTAATTTGTTCAAGTCTTGAGTACTGTTTACAATCTTTGAAGTAATATCTTGAAAATTAAGGTCTACTTCGTTATCTGATTTCATACCGTGGTTGTTTTATTTCAGGGTACTTCCATAATTACTTTTCACTCACTTAGAAACAAAATTTCATAAAATATTGATTGATCACTTAGCTCAGGCAAACATACCTGAAGTTTGTAGGAGTATATGGCAGGAGAAAGACGTCCAGGCGTATTTGCAGTATACAAGTTTAATACGAACCGAACGACAAGGTTACATACAGGTGTATATATACAAAAACAGACAAAAGAATCAACGAGAACATTCTCGTAACTAGAACCGCCACCAATGGCGTTGCGCTTCCTGGCGCTGAATTTAAACCATAGATCAGCTGTTGGGTTACATATTTCTAACACACCCACTTAAACCAATAGCTGATCTAGAATGTAATA
The DNA here is from genome assembly GCA_946902985.2 of Meconema thalassinum. Classification (NCBI taxonomy): domain Eukaryota; kingdom Metazoa; phylum Arthropoda; class Insecta; order Orthoptera; family Tettigoniidae; genus Meconema; species Meconema thalassinum. The sequence goes on from OX336389.2 coordinate 386,303,977, forward strand.
GACACTTGTCATCAGACTTCAATCATAGAGTACCCTACATAAAAATAATACAATTCCTGAAAACATTTTTTGAACACAATGTATACTTAAAATACTAATTAAGAGTTCAATCCCATTCCTTGGGTACAATACACATGTTTTGGTTTAGGTAAAGGTTTGGTGAGAATATCTGCAATCATTTCTTGTGTGGACAAACAGTGCAATGAAATGATTCTCTCTTGAACCTTTTCCCTAATGAAATGATGTTTGGTGTTGATGTGTTTAGTGCGCCTATGAAAAACAGGATTTTTTGCAATTTTCTGTGCACTTTGACTGTCATTATACAGATCAATTTCTTGATTGCAATCCATAAACACACACTGCAAATCACATTCACCTTTAACAAATTCAATTTTTATTGGACCTTGATTAGAACCAATCAAATCAAACATCAGATTCTTAAGGTAAACTGCTTCCTTCGCAGCCTATGATAAAGCTACATACTCAGCCTCTATCGATGAGGTAGCAACTGAGCTCTGCTTACGAGCTTCCCATGATATGGCAGCATTAGCAAGCTTGAAAAGATAACCAGTATAGGACTTACTATCACTATCTGTGGAAAAACTGGCATCTGCAAACCCTACCAAATCTAAACCAGTGCTCTTAAAAATGAGCCTTTGGTTTATCGTACCTTTAAGATACTTAAGTACCCTTTTGGCTGCAAGCCAATGCTCCTCACTGTGGCAAGAATTAAACTGACTTAAATATGACAATGCATAGGAAATATCTGGTCTAGTACACACACTCAAATACATAAGTGAACCTATCAGCTGCTGATAAGGTTTATCATCCATGTTTTTGGCTTTAGACAATTTCATATTTACATCCATAGGAGTACCGATGGGATTAACATCAGTCATCTCAAACTTATTGAGCAGATTCTTTATGAACTGCGTCTGAGAAATTTTGAGTATATTGTTATCTGTGTCCCTTTCTATTTGCATTCCAAGAACCTGAGCAGCAGGTCCAAGATCTTTCATCATGAAATTTTGTTTTAAGACATCTTTTAGTTTACTAACTTCCTGTGGATTATTGTGGAACACAAAGAAATCATCAACATACAGGGCAACAAGAATTACAGTATTTCCGATACTCTTTCTGTAAAATCATGCCTCATTATGACTGTTTGTGTAGCCCGAAGCAGACAGAACTGTATGAGCCTTTCTGTGCCACATATGTGCAGCCTGCTTTAGTCCATGTTGAAGAGAATGAATACTTTTCGTAATTTCTAATCTCGCTCTACATGTCGTTTGTCTTTTGTCACATGTATGTTCTTTGACCTTTATGTTCTTTGCCTTTTATATATATATATAGACTGTACTCTGTATCATGTGTCACAGTGTCTTGTCAAATATATCCATGTCAACATGTGTTCGTGTGTATCAATCCGTTTATCCCGTGTATAGAAACCCATGGATAGCTCTAGAAGTTTCTACAGGTTATGGGCCCAGTCATAACGGTATTCTGCGATCATTTTCTTCAGTGAACTTCAAAGTGAGAAGGCAAAATGAGTGAAAATGCTTCGATTCCTTGTGCCTATGGGTTTCCGAAATTGAGTGGTCGGGAGGATTATTCGAACTGGTCTTTTGGGATGTCAAATTATCTCAAAAAGCATGGATTGTGGGCCAGTGTACGAGGCACATATGTGTCGGAGGGACATGAACGGCGTGACGAGAGAGCGCTGGCGGATATATGTCTCATGGTGACTGTTCACAATTATCCCCATGTTCGAGGCTGTGCAAAAGCTAAGGATGCCTGGCATGCCCTTGAAAAGGCTTTTGAAGATAAAGGAAAGTGGAGGTATATCACGCTGATGCGAAATCTGTGCTCGCTCAAGTTATCAGATTTCGATTCCATGGACAAGTATATTGGTGAGGTTATGTCTGTTACACAGAAGATAGCAGCTGTTGATGAGCCTGTCGCTTATAAGTTTGTTGCTGCTATGATACTTCGAGGTCTTCCTGATGAATACGATAACTTGGTTATGGCCGTAACTTCAACATCGGAGGAACTACAGTTGGACCGCATCAAGTCTATCTTGTTGGACGAAAGCTTTCGCCGAAGTCAAGGTGAGAAGTCAGCTGATGGGGCAGCCCTGTACAGCAACACCAAGAAGGAATTCAGGTATGTCAAGAAACCAAAGAGCTCTACCGGTAGTGAAAAGCGGTTGACAAAAGTCGTTGGAAGTGTTGGGTTTGTGGTGAAAAGGGTCACGGAAGAGACTCTTGTCCACAGAAGACAAAAGTTCAAAGTGCGCCGAAGTGTCCAAAATCCAATGAAAGTCTGTTTTGTGCTTTAATTGCTCACGTACCAAAGAATTGTTTCGTCATTGATTCTGGTAGTAGTGCTCACATGTCTTCTAATGTTAAACTTATGTCAAATTATAAATGCAATGATGATCCAGATATTAAGATTGTAATTGGTAATAATGACAAGTTGTCTGTACAAGGAGTTGGTGACATTGCACTGAACGTAAGCGACAGTATTAATAATCTGTCAGATGTGTTGCATGTTCCAGGACTGAATGTTAACTTGCTGTCGGTTAGTCAGATGGTTACAAGGGGTGCTGTTGTTGTATTTAACAAAATTGGATGTGAAATCTTGGATTCAGAGAATTGCTCAGTGAATGGTAGCGTGCTAGCTACTGGTTCAGTTCTGAATGGTCTGTATTATCTCAATGTTAACCAAGATATGTCTGCCCTTGTTAGTGATGTTTCTGATTACAATTTGTGGCATGAGCGGTTGGGTCACGTTGGGCGGCAGAAGTTACAGGTCTTAAGTGAAATGTCTGATGTTGTTAAATTTAATGAAATCCCAAAGGGATTGTGTGAACCATGTGTTCTCGGAAAGCAGCAAAGGCAGTCATTTCCACAAGTAAGTCACTCGAGGAGTGAAAGTCTTTTGGACTTGGTGCACTCTGATTTGTGTGGGCCGCTCCCTGAGACCTGGAATGGTGTTAAATATATGATGACAATAATTGACGATTTTTCCAGGAAGATTTTTGTTTATTTTTTGAAACAAAAATCTGAAGCCAAGGAAAAAGTCAAGGATTTTGTTGCATATTGTGAAACTCAGAAAGGTAAGACACCAAAGATTTTTCGTTCAGACAATGGTAAGGAATTTGTCAATTCTGACCTGAACAAATATTTCAAGGAAAAAGGGATTGTGCAACAGAGAACTGTATGGTATACAGCTGAACAAAATGGCGTAGCTGAACGTTACAATCGTACTATTATGGAAAGGGTTAGATGCATGTTGTTTACAGCAGGATGTTCTAAAAAACTGTGGGCGGAAGCAGCCAATACGGCAGTGTACATTTTGAACAGGTGTCCTCATAGTAAAGTTGATAATGCCATACCAGAGGAATTGTGGACTGGTAAAGCTGTAGATCATGAGAATATGAAAATATTCGGTTGCGATGCTTATGCCCATGTTCCAAAACAGGTGCGTAGTGGCAAATTGGAACCCAGAAGCAAATGTTTTGTGTTTGTTGGGTATGATGGGGAAAAGAATGGTTACCGTCTGTTTGATCCCAGTAAGCCTAAAGAATTTTTTGTAGAGCACAGTGTTAAATTTGTAGAACATAAATTCACCAGGTGTGCTGAGAAAAATGTTGAAATGAGTGATGTAATGTATTGTCCGTTGCATGACATAGTAAATGATGATGAAAACAGAATTGGACAGGATGATAACCTGCCAGTCGTTGAAGTTTCGGTTGCTGGTCAGGTTAGGGACAACATTGATGGTTCAGGTATTGCTCAGGTTAATGAAGACATTGTTGTAATTCATGATAATGATGATAATGAAAATGATGAGATTAACCAGGTTGGTGTTCCAGAAGATGCAGATAGGAGGTACCCTTTAAGGGAGAGACTTCCAAAACAATTTCCTGATTATGAAGTCTATTTTGCTGAAAGTGTTGGTTATGTGGAACCGACCACTGTGTCTGAAGCACTTAGCGGTAAGGATGGCATGCAATGGAAAAAGGCGATGGAGGAAGAACTCAAGTCATTTCATGATAATGATGTATGGACATTAGTTGAGAAACCTGAGGGAACAAATATTGTAAGATGCAAATGGGTGTTTAAAGTGAAACATAATACTGAAGGCAATGTGTCTAAATTTAAAGCACGCTTAGTGGCTAAAGGTTGTTCTCAACGGTATGCAGTTGATTATCTGGAAACTTTTGCACCTGTAGTGCGGTATAGTACATTGAGACTATTTTTTGCTCTTGCTGTAAATATGGATCTGGAAGTTCATCACCTAGATGTTTCAACAGCTTTTTTGAATGGCGTTCTTAAAAATGATATTTATATGTACCCCTCAGAAGGCTATGAGTGCGACAGTTCTAAAGTTTGTAAGCTTCGAAAAGCTGTTTATGGCTTGAAGCAAGCATCTCGCACTTCGTATGAGAGGGTTCATGAAATTCTTACTGAAATTGGTTATAAGAAGTCTCTGTGTGAACCATGTGTATATTACTGTAAAGATTCATCATCTTTTGTTGTTATTGCCCTCTATGTTGATTATTTTTTGGTATTTTTAATGATCATATCCAAGTGGAGAAACTGAAGTCTGTGTTGCATTCTCATTTTAAGATCAAAGATTTGGGACAAGTCTCTGAATGTCTGGGGATGAGAGTTCAAAGAAGCAAAGATTGTATTAAATTGGATCAGAAGTGTTATCTGTTAGATGTGTTGTATAGGTTTAACATGTCAGATTGTACTCCTGTCAAAACTCCAATGGAAACAGGTTTGTTGTTGGAGAAATCCACATCCTGTGATAAATCCTATCCCTATCAACAGGCCATTGATGCTTTGTTATACCTTTCCATTTGTACCAGGGTAGATATTGCATATGTAACTAATTATTTGAGTCAATTCAATAATTGTTATGGTAAGGAACATTGGACTTGTGTCCAGAGAGTGTTCAGATACTTGAAATCGTGGTATCGTGTATAAAAAAATCAGAATGTGACGTCAAGGGTTTTGTTGATGCTTCTTTTGGAAACGATTTAACTGACAGGAAATCGGTGAGTGGTTTTGTATTCAAATATGCAGAAGGCCCAATAAGTTGGGAAAGTAAGAAGCAGCCAGTTGTGGCATTGTCTAGCACTGAAGCAGAATACATAGGTCTGACTTTAGCATGTAAAGAAGCTCTTTTCCTTAGAGGTTTCTTCTTTGAATTGTGTAAGAGAGGAGGTCCAATTCAGTTGTGTAATGACAGTCAGAGTGCTCAGAAGTTGGCTGAAAATGAAGGTTTTCATCAGAGAACAAAACACATAGATGTGCGCTATCATTTCATTAGGGACATCTTAAAGAAATGCAAAGTAAAGTTATCCTATGTGCCTACTGCTGAAATGATTGCTGATGTATTGACAAAAGGTCTGCCAGTTCATGGTCATGTGAAATGTGTTACTGGCATTGGATTATCCTAATTGCAGCATATTGTAGCATTGCTCGATTAAGGGAGAGTGTTGAAGAGAATTAATACTTTTCGTAATTTCTAATCTCGCTCTACATGTCGTTTGTCTTTTGTCACATGTATGTTCTTTGACCTTTATGTTCTTTGCCTTTTTTTTGTATATAGAATGTACTCTGTATCATGTGTCACAGTGTCTTGTCAAATATATCCATGTCAACATGTGTTCGTGTGTATCAATCCGTTTATCCCGTGTATAGAAACCCCTGGATAGCTCTAGAAGTTTCTACAGTCCATAAATGGCCGTTTTGAGCAAACAAACCTGGTCTTCCTTTCCCTTCACCTGGAAGCCCTCTGGCTTACACATAAATATTTCCTCCTGTAACTCTCTATTGAGAAAAGCAGTCTCAATGTCTAGATGGTCAATCTGTAAATTTAATTCAACCGTTAAAGCAAACAACATTCTGAGTGTGCCATGCCGCACAACTGGTGAGAATGTCTCAACAAAGTCAATGCCAAATTGCTGTGTAAAGCCCTTTGCAACCAACATTGCTTTATATTTTACAACATCACCATTTGTATTACGCTTAGCTTTAAACACCCACTTATTCTGTACAATGTTTTTACCTTGATTCCCATGAACTGTTGGTAGGTCAGCTGCAGTCTTGATTTGTAGAATCGGGCTGTTTTCATTTTTCCTCATGAAGATCTTCCCGTTCCTGGTCCATGCGAATTTATAATTCATTGCCCGTTTAGAATTCCTGGCAAGCCAATATAAGTTTTGGTTGTCTTTGGTTAAATGTTCATTTACATACACTGTAGAGTCTCCCTTGATCTTGACATCTGTGCAAAGAAGTTTCCCATGTTTTCGTTTCTTGCCCATGATCATGTCTTTAGTTTGGCGGGAATAAAATTTTGCTACTATGAGGGGCGTTTTCTTCTTGCCATCCTTATCTGAAAAGGCTGGAAATCGGTGGAAATATTCAATGTCCCTATCAGTTTCGATTTCAACACCAACTGCATCTGCCACTTGAGCCACAATATTATACACATTCCCCTGTTCGGAGACTGGTATCCCGGCGATTTCAAGGTTGTAATTCTTAGAGTATTGCTCCAAGTCATTAACTTGCCTTTTAAGATGCCCATTTTGTTCTTTAAGCAAGCCATTCTCAAATTTAGTGTTGTTTACCTCTAGAGTGAGTTGGTCAATGCAAGTTTTTAGTGTGATATTTTGCTCCAAGAGTTCATCAAATTTTTTTGATTGATACTCCAGAGAGCTACAAACATATTTTAGTCATTGTTGCATATTGTTAACCGCTTCACATAAGCTTGCGGAGTGCGGTTTGACCTTAGTCGGCTAAAAACTAGATGTAGCTGTTTTGGTTGAATTAGGGTTATGTTTGCATTGTGTACAATGCCACAGAATTTCGCCCGGATTTGCAAGCATCGCTTTAAAAACGGCGTTCGTCACACGAGCACAGTTTAGATGAAACATTTCACCACACTTTCCGTCACATTGTACGAAATTTTCATTCTCCTTCAGCGAAACTTTACAGGAGGTACATATAACATTACTATTCTTGGGCGCCATGTTGCTTAAACATTTTCTGTTGCCCATTCCTCCAATTTATTTACTGTTGATTGTAATTCTTCTTTATTACTAGCTCCTAGAACCATGTCATCAGCATACATGTATAGTACTACTGGGGAGTTCCGAGGTATTATTTTAACAATATCTGAAGTGATTACATTAAAGAGCTTAATGGATCTCCTTGCAAGACTCCATTGGTTTGAGTGATATAATCTGATCTGGTCGTCCCATCATCCATCATAATTCTGTTTGATGTCAGAATATTATTTACAATAGTCAACATTTTGTTGTTTCTTCCGATCATCAGTTACAGTTTGCGAATTAGAATTTCCCTGTTTATTAAGTCGAAAGCTTTATTATAGTCAATAAAGACTGCATAGAATTTCTGTTTAGGTTGCCGTAGTGTTTCATCTGTTATCCAGCAAGTTTGCGACTGCGTGTAGTGTTGATCTTCCTTTCCGGAAGCCAAATTGTTCATCCGGAATCTTATCATTGATTTCTTCCTCCAGTCTGTTTTTCAGTAACCTGGTGAATATTTTCAACAGATTATTCTCTAGCGCTATACCTCTGTAGCAATCAGGGGAACCTGTCTCACCCTTTCCTTTATAAAGAACTTTAATGTTAGAGTCTCTCCACTCGTAGGGAATGTTTCCTTTCTCCATACAGGTGTTGAATAATGACACCTATATTCCAATAAACGCATTTATAGACAATTTTATATGTACGTTTAGGATACCATTTGGACCTGCTGCCTTTTGGTTTGCCATTTGTGTTATGGTTTCTCTAACTTACTCTTCCGTAAAATCATGAAACACAGCGTGTTTATCCGTGTTTTCTTTCATTTCCATAGCCATCGACCGGTTATCTCTGTTTAGTGTGTGTGAGAAGTGTTCTGTCCAAATTTCCATTGGAATATCACTTGGGAAATGAGGTCTTTTTGCGGTTTGTGAAATGAATGGGTTTTTATGGGCTGCTTCAGCGATTATCATTGCTTCTCTATCAATGAATGTTTCTTTTTCTCCTCTTTCAAAAGCTGTTTGTACTTTATACTTTCTACTGCTAATAGGTTTAGGTCCATTGTGTTATTTGTTGCACAGTTTACATACACAGTTATGTACAGTCGCCACAAGGGTCAAAACATCGCCGTCTATAATTCTCAAGTCGTGCTGTAGGTAGAATTGGCAACGTTTAGACGAGTCCGTAAATTCTATAAACACGTAAGACCACATGCTAAGTTTTATTTTTATACGACAGCATCTAAAAGCAGTTCGTACAAACTATTTCAACACCCATGAAATTCCTCGTGGTAAATCAGACGTACGGTACTTTAAGTTGTAGAAGTGAGTATTTCCCGTATTAAGTTGTTTGTGTAACCGATGCCTTGTAAAGAATTTAACCAACAAATTCTTCACTAATATTTCATTAAACTCATCATCATCGGCTTTAACTCGAATCCGAGTATAAATCTTCTTCCTTCAGTCCAGTTTGTGGATGTGTTTACGGTGACTAAGGAGTCCAATCCTGGCATGGAACAAGCGTCCACACAAGTCACATAGTATTGCTGAAGGAGGACGTGGTTGGGCTGCTCGAAGTTTCCTAGCTTGATGCTTGGCCTCTTCATGTGTGCGTCGATCCCTTTAAAACGTTTTTACAGTATCCGAGATGGTTCGGCGCCAAGTTGAGTGGTCTTCAGCCAGCATGCTTAAATTGGTCCTTGTAGCGCGTCTTAGGACCACCATGAGGTCTGGTGCCATAGCATAACTTACCATATAGCATTTGACGAGGTAATCTCACATCATCCATCCGATGGGCATGACCAATTCATCTAAATTGGTGACCTATTATGGATGATTCTATGCTGTTGATTTGAGCATTTTCCAGAACAGCAATATTGGTAATGCGGTCTTCCCATTTAATCCTCAGGATTGATCGAAGTTTTTATAGGTGGAAGCGCTCAAGCTTCCTAAGATCACGTCGGTAAAGGGTCCACGTTTCACAGCCATACAACAATGTAGAAATGACTACTGCTTTGAACACCATAAGCTTTGTACTCATGGGCAGATCTTTATTCATGAAGACCCGGTGTGCTAATCGTCCATATGCTGTATGGGCTGCGCCAATTCTCTTATCCACATCCTGCTCACAGGTACAGCTCACAGAAATGGTACTACCCAGGTACGAGAAGTGGTCTACCTGTTCTAATGGCAAAGTTGACATGGAGATATTGAACTGTGGAAGAGGTGTGCCCGGTGAAGGTTGTGCCAAGACTTTAGTCTAATTGACATTTATGGTAATACCAAAGCGACCACATGCACTTTTGTAACAATTAACTGACTCTTGCAGCACTTCTGGTGTGAGAGTTGGCGACGGAGCATCATCTGCATACAACATGTTAGTAACCTTAGTTTTCCTCAAGAAGCTGAGACGGGTTAGGTTGAAAAACCCTCCATCAAAACGATACTTGACCTCCACACCTGGGATGTTTGAGGGTGAATCATAAAGCATTGCAGCCAAGTACAGCGCGAAAAGCGTTGGAGCCAGTACACATCCTTGTTTCAGTTCATGGGTAATAGGAAATTCATCGGACATCTTATTCTGATGGCAAACCTGACGTGTCATGCCAGCATGGAGAGCCTTGATTAGATCTACAAACGCTGAGGGCAACCAAACCGCTTCAAAACCGCCCACATGGCTGGTCTTGGAACCGAATCAAATGCCTTTTCCAAGTCATAAAAGACTAAGAAGAGACATTTTCCTTGTAGCTGTCTCACACAGAAATTCAAGTCAATTGTGCTTCTGGAAGCTCTAAATCCACATTGTGACTCTGGGAGTATCTTATCAGAGATAACCTTGAGCCGGTTAAGTAGAATTATAGCAAGAATCTTACCCACAATTGATAGCAGTGATATACCACGGTAGTTGCCAAAAACACTGTGATCACCCTTTTTAAAGATAGTGACGATAGTGGCATTCTTTAGGTCTCCAGGTACCTTTCTTGATTCCCATATTCTGAGGATAAGGGTGAAAATCCTGGTTTTGAGGGAATGACCTCCGGCTTGAATTAGTTCCAGAAGGATGTTATCTGGGCCAGGTGCCTTTCTGGGTTTCAATTGGGTGAGAGCTGCACTGAATTCATGATAAGTAGGAGGTACTGCCAACCACAGTTGTTCAGGTTGTTGCGGCATATCGCAAAGGAAGTCTTCAGCAGCTGCTGATGGACGATTTAGGAGATTGGAGAAGTGCTCCTTTCAGCATTCCAAGATTTCTTGACTATCAGTAAAGGTAGTAGAATTATCAGCGCTTTTCAGTGTACCTGATGATGAGCGAGATGGTCCATATATTTCCTTGAGTACTGCATAGAAGTTCCTCAAGTCTCGAGCATTCGATAGTCTCTGCAGTTCCTGAGCCTTCTGTTGCCAGCAAGTATTTTTATTCTACCTTATCTGCGTCTGACATTTACCCTTGAGTTCCTATAGTTTATCTCTCTTTGTTTTGGAAGTTGGGTCTTGAAGATGGGCAAGATAGGCAATCCTTTTGGCATTGATGAGAGAGAGAACTTCTTCATTGTTGTCATCAAACCAGTCTTGTCTTTTCCGCAATATAAAACCAATGGTTTCCTCAGCTGACTGTGTGATAATCTTCTGTAGTGTGGCCCATTCTTGCTGAATGTCATCCGTTACTGGGTTTCCTGATAACTGGGTGACGATTCTGTTTCCAAAATGTTTATAGATGGATTCATCCTGAAGTTTGGATGTATTAAACTTCTTTCTTGGCAAATTTTTGATGTTCCTAGGTGGTTTAGGTCTGATGGATATCCTGAGCTTACATATAAGAAGTTTATGATCTGTCCAACAATCGTCTATATTCCTTGCTGTTCTGGTAATAAGAGTGTCCTTCTTATCACATTGCCGGGTAATGATATAATCAAGAATGTGCCGATATTTGAAACGAGGATGCATCTACGTGGTTTTGAAGCGGTTAGGTAGCCGGAACTGCGTGTTGGTAATGAAAAGTTCGTGTTCTGCACACAGACCAAGAAGCAACAGTCCATTGGGATTACATTTTCAGAGGCCCTGTTTGCCCATCACATTATTCCATAGCCTGTGATATTTCCCAACTCTGGCATTGAAATCACCGAGGAGCAAGAGTTTATCTGCAGATGGTACCTTGGAGATGATTTCACTTAGCTGATTATAGAACTGAGCCTTTACTTCATCATCAGAATCTAAGGTAGGAGAATAGGCAGAGATGAGGGTCATAAAGGATCCTCCTGAGAGTGGTATGCGGAGAGTCATGAGCCTTTCGCTGATTGCAATGGGCGTAAGTTGGTGATAATTTACCAGTTTGGTCTTCACAGCGAAGCCCACACCATGAATACGACATTCACCCTCCTCCTTTCCTTCCCATAAGATTGTATATCCTGTTCCATATTCAGTAATTTTGCCTTCAGAAGACAGCCTAGTTTCACTGAGAGCAGCAATGTCAACGTTGAGTCTTGATAACTCAAGGGTTACAAGAGCTGACCTTCTCTCAGGTCTAATGTTATTGTCCAAATCAAGCAAAGTTCTGATGTTCCATGATCCAATAATCAATTTGTGATTCTTTACTGTTTTTGAGTTTCGACCGCATTAGGGGTGACCTGCTGTGTGCGGTTGCCCAGCCAGACCAAGATTGTGACTTCCGATGTTTAGCCCACCTTTTTCAGGGCCTTCCCCATGTGGGGTGGGCAGCGGTGATCCTAAATAGGCTTGCCCAAACACAGATGCAGGATCGAATTCCTGAATAGTCACAGCGTCTCCGGAAGACGACCATCACACATCTGCTGCCAACGTGCAGGTCCGAAATAGGAGCTTCCAGTTACACCCATGACCTGCCCCCACCGTCCATATCCCATCCCCGTTGGACTTTGAAAGTAAGTGACGTATGGAAGTGGTGCCACTGGCGTGAATTTGTTTGGGGTGGATCTCAGCTTGCCAGGACGAGACCCACACACTATGATCTCTGAGCCTTATTCTGCGGCTCACAAAGAATGAGACATGCAGGACCGAACACAGAGACTGCAACGAACTGCCGCATACTCAAGTACTACATTGGTGCACCTTTACAGCCAGTCCGTCTGGCCTGACCTCTTCCTCCTCTATGACCGTTGGGAGCCATGAGAGTGATTGGCTCCTCCTCCGCTCGTTTTGCCGTTGGGCCAAAATCTGCCCCTCATAACTATGGACAATAGTTTGCCCTATTAAACCTGAGCAATGGGCTGCCCCTTTCGCCAACCACACTGTGCCAGAGTTCACCTCTTCCACTGTAGGTACCGTTGAGGACTTCACCGTAACCCTGGCAAGGGACCCTAACAAGGTACTACCAGCTGGGCCAGCTGGACCAGGGTTTTTTAAAGAAGTGTTACGCCTCTATTACACCCTACTTTATTCTACTGAGTGCTCCCTAATGATGCTCTACTGTAGTAGAGTAACACTGTACTATACACTCTGTAGGTTGTACAGGCACACTTGCTAGTGCCTATAAGATACCACCACTGCTCTATGTACTGTAGTAGAGTAACACTGTATTATACACACTGTAGGTTATACAGGCACACTTGCTAGTGCCTATAAGATCCCACCTCTGCGCTCTGTACTGTAGTAGAGGAACACTGTACTATACACTCTGTAGGTTATACAGGCACACTTACTAGTTTCTATAAGATACCACCACTGCTCTAGTAGTAACACTGTACTATACACACTGTAGGTTATACAGGCACACTTGCTAGTGTCTATAAGATACCACTACTGCTCTATGTACTGTAGTAGAGTAACACTGTACTACACACACTGTAGATTATACAGGCACACTTGCTAGTGTCTATAAGATACCACCACTGCTCTATGTACTGTAGTAGAGTAACACTGTACTATACACACTGTAGGTTATACAGGCACACTTGCTTGGTATTTCAGATACATAAGAAGTGTTGTGTTCCTGGCTGTAAGTCAAATTATGGCAGCACTATTAAATAACTGGTTATATCACAACGTTTTGATCATTATAGTGAGGTGGACTTCCTGCGTCTAGTAGGCCTAATTTAGTTTTGGTATATATCTTCATGTGCCCTCTATTTTCCAGTACATTATGAACTGTAATCAGTTGGCAAGTGCTTTTAGGTAGATTTCATTAGAAAGCTACCTACTGTATTTTTAAATTAAGTGACTAGTGGAACATTATTTTGAGACTGTTTACATTAAGCTGGGAGGCCTATTGTGACTATGATGAGGGTATCTGTGGACAAAAAGTGAAGGATTCATTATCAAGTAGTAAGTTAGTGAGAATAGTCTTAAATATATTTTCTGAGCGCGTCAATAACGGCAGTGAGCATAGCAGCAAGAAAATAAATCTTCAGACAATGGGACATTGAGGTATAGTACAGACTTTTATTATTACCTTATCGGGAATCGCCAGTACAGAGCATGATACAGTGGAACTTGGATAATTCGAACCTCAAGGGACCTGTAAAAAATTCGAATTATCCAAAAATTCGAATTAAGAAAGTTCTTTGAAAAGGGTAGAGAAAATATATTGTATTACGTTTACATAATGCTTTACGTTCAACAACGCAGATTAACAGACAACGGTACTTTATAAATACTGAATCATGAATAACCTCAAAAGTTTCAAATGAAAAATATAACCAAAATGTACTATTCACCTATTTAACGACAGTAGTAATCCAGCAAGTCTTAGAGAAATCTTACTTACTTACTCCATGGCGCTACAACCCGGGGTGGGTTTTGGCCTCTTGGACAACTGCTCTCCATGTTGGTCTATCCATCGCCTTGCTTCTCCATCCTCTCACTCCCATTGCGACGAGGTCTGCAGTCACACCGTCCAACCATCTCTTCTTAGGACGTCCTTTCCTCCTCCTGGAGAATAGCCTCCCTTTCAACATTCTCTTGGGCATCTGGCTCTCCGGCATCCTCTCTATATGTCCCAACCATTGGATTCTCTGTGCCTTTATAAACTTTACGATATCTTTTTTTTCAATCAATTCGTTTAGTTCATGGTTATATCGTCTTCTCCATCCATCTTCCTCTCTAACAGGGCCATATATTCTTCGCAGTATTTTCCTTTCAAAACACTTCACAGTATTCTCATCATCCATAGTTAATGTCCAAGCTTCAGAGCCTTAGGTCACTACTGGTCTTATCATTGTCTTATATATCTTCATTTTGGTTGTTCGCGATATAAGTTGATTCCTGAGCATCTTGATGTTTGCATAGTATGCTCTGTTTCCAGCCTGTAATCGATCTTTAATACAGTTTGTCATATCACACTGGTTGTTAATAAGTACTCATAGATACTTAAATTGTGTCACACCCTCAAATGTCTTATCGCCTATTTTAATATCATGCGGGGCTCTTCTTGTGTTAGATGTAGACATTACCATGCTCTTAGTTTTACTCTCATTCATTAATAACCCAATATTTGTAGCCTCTTTCTCTAATTCTAAATATACTCTTTTCAGTGTACTATTCTCTCTTGCTATGATCACTACATCATCTGCATAAGCACAGGTCTGACTTGATTTGTTAGAAATAGTGTCTCCCTGGTCCACTTTACTGATTGCTTTATGTAGTGCAAGGTTAAAGAGTACTGCAGACAATCCATCTCCTTGTTTTACACCCATATTAATTGTAAAGGGTTTACTCAGCTTATTTCCATTTTTCACTCGTGCCCATGTGTTATCTAGTGTCATCCTTATCAGCCGGATTATCTTTCCAGGTATCCTCATTTCTCCTAGTAATTCATATAGTCTTTCTCTACATACACTATCGAAAGCTTGTTTAAAATCTATAACAGCATGTGGAGGTCAATATCATGTTCATAAAACCTTTCCATCATCTGCCTAATTACAAAGATTTGATCCGTTGTACTCCGGTTGGGTCTAAAACCACACTGATATTCACTCAGAATTTCTTCTGAAAATATCTTCATTCTTTCTTTCAGGATACCTGATAGGATCTTGTAAACAACATTCAATAGAGTAATTCCTCTGTAATTCTCACATGCTAGTTTATCTCCTTTCTTAAATATAGGACATATTATTCCTCCCCTCCATTCATCTGGCATGTTCTCTTCTTCCCATATTCCTTCCAATAGTTTATGTATTCTATCTTCCAATGCCGCTCCTCCATATTTTATCATTTCTGCTACTATACTGTCTTCCCCTGGTGATTTGTTGTTTTTCATTTTCTTCATTACATTTGCCACTTCAAATCTTGTAGGACTCATAATACTTGCATTCTCATTCTCTGATTCTGTAGGACTCGTAATACTTGCATTCTCATTCTCTGATTCTGATCTAATTACTTCTTGTCCCTCGTTTTGTTGCACATGTTGTTCAATTTCTGGCTCTACACTTTCGCTTAGAAGTTCCTTAAAGTGTTCAGACCATCTATCTAACACTTTGTTCTCATCATTCAGTATCATCCCTTGTCTATCCTTGCATCTTCTTTCCCTAGGTTGGAATCCTTTCCCCATTTTACCAATTGCCGCATAGAATTTTCTTACTTCACTTCCCTGGTTTAATTCTTCTATTTCTATAAATTGTTTCTTTATGTGTTCCTTTTTCTTTCTTCTACATACTTTGTTGGCATTCAACCTCAGTTGCCTATAATGTTCACAGTTGCTTCTTGTTTCTCTCAAGATCATATTTTCTCTTGCTCTATTCTTCTCTTCTATTGCTTCCCTACACTCTCGATCAAACCATTCATTCCGCGTTTGCTGCTTCTTTCCGATTATTTCTTCTGCAGCCAGTTTAACTACTTCCTCTATCTTCTTACACTCTTCATTGAGATCATCTCTCTCTTTTTCTTCTTCTAATTTCTTTTGTATTTCTCTCTGATATTCCTCCTTAATTCTTTCATCTCCTAGTCTTTCAACGTTTATACTGTTCTTCCAGGTTTCAGATTCTGTTTTCGTTTTAGCCAGCTTTTCTCTAAGTACTGCTTTGACTAGATAGTGATCTGAATCACAATTTGGTCCTCTACAACTCCGCACATCTATAATTGACGAAGAGTATCTTGCATTGATTAACACATGGTCTATTTGATTCACGGTTGTAGAATCAGGAGCCTTCCAAGTACCTAGATGTATTCGTTTTTGTGGGAAACATGTGCTTTTGATCACCATATTGTTCCTGATGGCAAAATGCCCAAGTAGTGTATGTTCCCCTGCACATCTCATCAATAGATCCTTCCCAATCTTTGCGTTAAAGTCACCCATTATTATCAATGTATCGTATCTCTGTATCTCACCGCATATCTGTTCCAATTGTTCATAGAACTCTTCCTTCTCATCCTCATGTTTCTCTTCAGTTGGTGCATACACTGACAATATGGATATGTTCCCGAATCTTCCTTTGATGCGCAATTTACAAACTCTTTCATTTATGGCTTCATATTCCATAATACTATTCCTTACTGACTTGGATACCATAAATCCTGTACCATGTTGTCCTGTTCTGCTATTTGGACCACTATACAATAGTGAATATTCCCTTTTATCTATCCTTCCTTGTCCTTGCCATCTTACCTCTTGTAACGCTACAATGTCTAAATTAAATTTAGTTATCTCTTCTCCTATTTCATTCATCTTTCCTGGTCTCACCATCGTTCTTACATTCCACGTCGCAATATACAAATCTCTTTTCCGTAATCCAGGCCGAGGTTGTCTTCTGTTAAATCCGTCCTTCCGAGGCAATTGACCTAGTTTCGTAACAGGTTCTTTTTTATGGTGTGGGGTTGTTAGCCCCAGGTCCAACCCCCAACCTGGAGGGCCAGAGTATCCCGTTTAGTCTGGATCATCACCTTCGACCTGTCCGGCTTGGGAGACCCTACCAGTAGCTAAGCTACCGCCGGCATAGCTCTCAGGATCATTTGACCACGCAAGCTCCACCACTGCGTCAAGGTAAGGATACCATTGGTGGAGCTTAGAGAAATCTACTGTTTCAAAAATAGTTTGAGATTTTTACTTGTTACCTACAATTAAGTCTCTCAGCCATCACAAAAGAATCTAACATTTTTAAGGAACGGAAAACAGAACTAATTACGTCATTTCTACTAAAAAAACGCCTAAGTTCTGTGATGTGGTTTGATGCTTGGGCTGCACCCGGAACAGTGTTTTCGGGAACTGACCCAACTGTTTGGCTGCCGATCGGCTTTTTACACTAAAATCTTTGAATTATCCAAAATATAATTCGAATAAACCACGATTTTTTTTAGCACTGATTGTATATGAAATGCTAGGGACCAAGAGAAAAAATCGAATTAAAGAAGATTTTAAATTATAGAACTTCGAATTAACCACGTTCCAATGTAATATGTATCCTTTATTTGTGTGTAGATTCAGCGGACGTTATGTTCTGTTGTATTTTCGATAACATTTTGCGTCAAAATCTATGTGTTTACGCAGTGTTAGCAATTATCATGTGCTTGCGCTAGGCCTCCCAGATGACAGACAGGCGGTGTTGTCAAACCTTATGACACGGCTTTAGAATTGTAGACGGCGATGATCAAGATAATGCGCCTTCGTGCACAGTTTATGATGGAATCCATGGGTGGCTTGTCTTGTGAGGGCACTTCGCAAACCTTGATTTGGTCCACTCCATGGTTGGTCTAGCATGGCCTCCGTTGTGAAGAATTTCGGCCATATTTCCTCCCGTTTCTGATTTGTTTTTCTCAGGACTTCTTCTGCTTGTGGCGTAGATGACAGCTGTAGGTTGTACCTCAAGTATTCTATTAGAAAACATTCTTTTGCAAGCGCATAAGCTAGTCTTGACGGCCCTGAATTTGCGATTCCCAGAATTCTTCTCAGAAACCTCGCTTCGACTCTTTCGGGGGTTTCTAAGTCGGTCATTGTAAGATGATCCAGATGAGCTGAAAACCATAGGTAAGAACAGAGATTATTTTGTTGCGGAACAGAAGCATTTACTGTTTCTAGCGAGATCAAAGTGGAGTTGTTTGTTATTTGAGTCTTCATTCTTTTGACTGGTTTGATGCAGATATCCATGCATCCCTGTCCTGAGCTAATCGTTTCATCTCTACATAACTACCACACCCTACATCCGAGGCAATCTGTTTAACATATTCTAACCTTGGTCTACCCCTACAGTTCTCGTCCTCGACCCTTCCTTCCATAACTAAGCTAGCTATTCCTGGGTGTCTTAGTACGTATCCTACCAACTTATCTCTTCTCTTCATTAGCAGTCGCCACAAACATCTCTCCTCTCTTCTTAATACCTCTTCGTTTGTAACCCTATCTACCCATCTGATCTTCATAATTCTCCTGCAACACCACATGTCAAACACTCCAATTCTCCTCTTTACTGCTGCACCAATAGTCCAAGTTTCACTTCCATAGAATGCCATGCTCCAGACAAAGGCTTCCAAAAATTACTTCCTAATACCTAAATCTATATTCGATGTCAACAGATTCCTCTTTTGTAGAAATGCTTTCCTTGCCTGAGCCAACCTACTTTTTATATCCTTTTTGATTCGTCCATCACTGGATATTTTGCTTCCTAAGTAACAAAAGTCACCTACTTCCTTTAGCTATTCACCTGCCAATTCGATGTCCATAGAGATTTCTGATTTATTTCGGCTACAATCCAATATTCTCTTTTACATTTATTAACTGTCATCATGAATAATTTCTTCAAGACGGAGTCCATACTGTGCCCGTTGGAGGAGGTTATCTGGTCACCACCAACTGTATGTGGCTTCCTAGATGACCCCCTCCCCCAAGACACATCGCCGGAGAGGATTGGAATGCATTCCTCGTGGGACTAGCCGGCACAAAACTCTGCATCCCTAAAGGATCAGGTTCCCATCACAGTGATTGTCAGAGACACCCAAAGAAATGCACCCCCAAAAGTCCAAACTACTAAATAATAACATCCAGGCTTAAAACATATTCGTGGGATGTTTATTGTCAAAACCAAACCCCTATCCTACAGTCAGAGGGTTTGGAAAAACGGCTAATCCGTAAGCTAAATAAAAAAACAAGACAAACAACCCCTATGCTTAACGAAGAACCCACTCGACAGGTCCTAAATACAACAAACAAAAATCAAAGCTTGGGAAGTGGTACAAAAACAAAGTGAAAGTACAAGAGCAGATGATGCTTCTGGAGAGAAGACATCATGTCAGAAAACCTGTCAAACATGACAGAAAGCTAACAGACTGGTACCATCACATATTTATATTTACAGTTATTTAATTCGAACGAATCCTGCATTAAATAATCAACGGCGTTAGGCGTCCGAGATAACAAACTAAACAAAGATCTAGTGATTATCAGTCATCTTTTACAATACAAGTTTACAAATCTGTACAACAACAAGGTTTACAATAATAGAAGAAAAAGTAGGGTAAACATTGGGATTACATACAATGAAATAAATATAACACTCAACAAGAATCGTATTATTCCTGCCTACAACAAGATGAAAAACTGTTTGTTATTCACCGTCATCTATCAGTGTGCATCTAAGTGTGAGAATGAAACTGCTCATCAACAGTATTCTCTGAATCGAGTCGCGGCCCACGAGTTCTGAACTCTTGGCTCGTTTAAGATCTCCGTCGAAAAGTTTATCAGTGTCAGCTACTAGGCATTCCCTCAGGAATAGATCACCTAAGCTCAGTGCATTGGTCTGCTAGACTAAACAAGATCAAGATTTAACGTTGATTAATGATGAACGGTCTTTATAGCATCGTCGATTTAGTAAACAAATTGACATTCCTGATTTAGTTCTAAGTTTAATGTTGCAGATTTATGAGTTCATTATTTATGATGGTTGACCAAAATACAAGGCTTCTAACGAGTGTGTTATATCTCGTGGTACACCTCAACAAATTTCACGTGACACAGCACGTCAGCAATAACACATAGGAGCTCATTAGAGACACCGTTACCATTCTAAAGAGGTCTACATGGCGCTACAGCTCATGAGAAAACTCATCGGTCAGCCTTGTTCCCAAAACATAGGTCTGCCGACCTTCACAATAACAAATACGGTAACCAACCATACATCGTGTATCAAAACACGGGAATAAATTAACTTTCATGTGAGAATAACAATGGCCTTAAAGCGTCAAACCTATGAAAATCCACAGCCTGCTTCCAGTCTC
Organism: Meconema thalassinum; assembly: GCA_946902985.2. Classification (NCBI taxonomy): domain Eukaryota; kingdom Metazoa; phylum Arthropoda; class Insecta; order Orthoptera; family Tettigoniidae; genus Meconema; species Meconema thalassinum. The sequence goes on from OX336389.2 coordinate 386,324,209, forward strand.
CGACCGGGTCAGGAATGGAATGAATGAAGCCCCTATCTAGCGGCGAGGATATGAACTGTGCCGGCTGCCGAGGCCTGACGCACTCCTCTGGGGCAATGATTAAATGAATGACAGATGAAATGAAATGATAGTGGAGAGTGTTGCTGGAATGAAATTTTGACAGGGAAAACCGGAGTACCCGGAGAAAAACCTGTCTGCCTCCGTTCTGTCCAGCACAGATCTCACATGGAGTGACCGGGATTTGAACCACGGACTCAGCGGTGAGAGGCCGGCGTGCTGCCGCCTGAGCCACGGAGGCTCCGTCAAACCTATCAAATGGTTTATCATATTAATACAATTCATGATAGTAATAAACTGTGCCCGCTTACAAATATCTGCGAGAATATTCAAAATAATGCATGACTTTACAGTACCCCTGTACTGCGACATTCCTTAAAAATAATCAATACTTGATCAAGGTTATAAAACGAGTATTCACAAGACCTTGCTCGTTATGAAACATTCATTGCAGTTTGTCTGGAGAAATGTGTGTCATTTGTCAACTGTCTCGCAATCGAGATCGAAAGGTAGCTTGGGAAATATAACAGGCCACGACCTTGGCAAGCATCTGTCATTTACTGCTAGGCGCGCTGCGATATCCGCTATACTGCGTGTATGTGAATTATGCTCAAAGCAAAAGTCTTTCACTGTTTCAAATAACACTGGGTTCACAATAATGTTCATGAGTGACCCTTGTATACACTCTGTAGGATATGACACACTTAGTAAGGAATATAATGTTGTTCTAGACAATTAAAATACTATAATAATGATGCGTTTGCCTTGGCAAACCAAAGAAGCCTAACGGAAAGAGATATCTCTCCTGCTTAAAGTCTTTGAAGAAAGATGTTACACCACTGTCGGTTACAAAAATACACTCGTGCTCATAAGGCACGTCTAAATGACTGTTAATAATGTTCTCCACACCTTAACCTCTGGTGTGATTCTTGAAATTGTACGATTATCGTGTAATCGGGATTTATGAGCAAGTTAACACATGACTTGGCTCATTTACAACGATATTGATTCATCTTGAATCAAGTGGCGTACTGCTCACTCTAATAAAAATGTATTTACAATAACGATGCAGGCTGGGGACCTCCCATACCTAAACGATACACCCAATAATCAGTGGCATACAAGATAATTACTAAAAGGAGCTTTAGAAAAACATCACATAAACTTCAGCTTGAGCTGAATTAAAGATATGTGACGAAATTCATGTTCCGTGATGCGGAATTACAATTATTACCAGTATTGCACCGTGTGTAACCACACAAAATTGGTGACTAACTCAATCTTGAAACAAATTGTGTAGAAGCATGTTGGAAACGTGAAAAATCACCGTAGTTGGTGGCTAAAGAGAGAAAAATCCTACCTCATGACTGATGTCAAAGTTACGGTTGCTACTAACTAAATCGACCCATGACCATTCACCGTACAGAATAGAATTTAGATCATGACTCACAGCTTAGCGATGATCACCTCACACAAAAGAGAAGGATTGAGGGGTACTTCCTTTCTCCATGGTATCCAGGGATATCTTCTGTGCTTCGCAATGAGCATGGCTATCCACAAGCTTTCCTCCATAGCTGTAGTGAAGCTCAGATGTTCGGTGTTCCTCCCATAGGAATGGCTTTAGCTCTCATAATCTTCTTGGTCAGGACAGGAAAGTTATGCATCCGCACGTGGCGTAATTCTGACATCTTGTAGAAAAAATCGTAGGATGATGAAAATTCACTGCTTTTAGCGTGCATTAATAAATTCACTGCATCTACACTTATACTTTGCAGACGATATTTTAAAATGGCCCTGTCTGCTTTTACACTGAAGCTATGAGACACTGGGCACATGTCTACTCACAGAATGGATCACTTCATGTGAAAATTATGAATCTGCCGGTATCGGTTTAATCTTTGTGGCAAAAATTCCGGCTTTTACACAGCTCGGTTAAACAGAATATTTCACACGTGATACTATCACTAATCACTGAATTTTACTGTCGTTGCACGTGTTTTACAATTGCTGAGTATCACAATGGTCGGCCATGTGGCATTGAAATAAGACCATGTGCTGATTCACTGAAAACTCGGAAAATATTATGTCCTTCCAAAATATCACTAGTTTAGTTACTTCACTGGTAACACGCAACTCACCAGCACACTTCGTGCCAAAATAATACTTTGATGATGTCGGATACTTATCAGATTGTACTGATCACGACGTTTCCAAATCCCGGTCTACTTACACCTCCAAAATTGACGTGTGTGTGGGTCAATCGCACGATAGGGATTGATTTCCTCACGGGAGCAAGCGTTCAATCTGGATCACATCCCTAGTCATTTAGCAACTACATCCGTTCCACTCGCATGTCCGCGATGGCATACCTGTTGTCTCAAATACCATAAATTAAATAAAAGCCCATAAAATGTGGCAAATTATGCTGCATGACTGTAAATTATTAGTTCAGGTTGCACATTAAAGAAATTATTCTTTAATCACGAAGAGAAAATTATCCAGAGCATTTTTAACAGAGACAAAAGTGCATCTGAAGCGGTGACATGCTTCTGGGATGCGTTCACAACTCTCTGACATAATAAATTCCTTTGCTCTCGTAAAAGTTATCACCAGCATGAGCTATACGGGGTCAATACCATTCAAAACCTCATTCAAATCCTCTAGCGTGTCGGCCAAGATGACGAAGTCATCAGCAAATCTCAGAGTTGAAATTATTTCTCCTTGAATATTCACTCCCACTTTAAATCTTTCTCCAATTTCCTTCATTGCCTGTTCAATGTAAAGGTTGAAAAGTGTGGGTGATAAGTTGCAGCCTTGCCTTACACCTTTCTGAATACCAGTTTCTCTCTCACACATGTCCATCAGCTCGAATTACTGCTATCTGGTTTCTGTATAGATTATATATCACCCTCCTATCACTTTACTTTATTCCAATCGTTTTAAAAATGTCAAACAATTTATCCCAATCAAAGTTATCAAAAGCCTTTTCTAAGTCTACAAATGCCATGAACGTTCTCTTATCGTTCCTTATTCTACCTTCCAAAATCAGCCTAAGACTTAGTACAGCTTCCCTTGTTCCTACATTTCTCCTGAAACCAAACCAGTCTTCACCCAAATCCGTTTCTATATGGCTTTCCATCCTCTTGTAAATTATTCTAGACAGGATCTTTGAAGCATGAGTAATCAAGCTGATCTTCGCGGTAATCTTCACATTTGTCAGCTCCCACTTTCTTCGGTATAGGGATGATAACATTCTTCTTGAAATCAGACGGTACCTCACCTGTCTCATAAATCCTACACACCAAGTGAAATAACCTGATCAGACCTTCATCACCTATGCAGCGTAGCAACTCAATCGGTATATCATTTATGCCTGGCGCTTTGTTCCTGCTTAAGTCTTCCAATCCTCTGTCAAATTCTGATCTCTATATTAAATCTCCTTTTGCATCCTCATCAATTTCCTCCTCCCTTTCCATTACATTATTCTCAATCTCCATTCCCTTATACAAACACTCTATGTAAGCTTTCCATCTCTCCACCTTTCCTTCCCTATCTGTTAGAGGCTTTCCATCTGTGTCCTTAATACTACAGCAAATCCTTCGATAAGCTGTGTCTAGTTTCCCTAATTTCAGGCAATTTTCTATACCTGCACATTTCTCTTTCAACCATTCTTCTTTCGCTTCCTTGCACTTCTATTTAACCTCATTTCTCAGACGTCTGTATTCTGTTTTCCCCTTTTCATCTCTTAAATTCTTGTGTTTCCGTCTTTCATCCATCAATTCTAGTATATTCTGAGTGATCCATGGCTTTCTAGCTATTCTTTCTTTCCTACCAATGTTTTCTTCTGCGGGTTTTGTTATTTCATTCTTCAAAAGTGCCCACTCGTCTGCAATTGAAGTTTGTTTAGGGTTTTTCATTAGTCCATCCTTTATTCTCTTCTTGAATCCTTCGTTTACATCCTTCTCTTCCAGTCTGTCTATTGCCCACCTTTTGAGCCTTTGACCTTTCTTCAGTTTATTCAACCTTAATCTGCATTTCATAACAACCAGATTGTTGTCAGAGTTTATGTCAGCAACGGGATATGTTTTACAATCCAAAATCTGATTTCGAAACCTCTGCTTGACTATAATGAAGTCGATTTGGTAACGCCCTGTATCTCCTGGTCTCATCCATGTGTATATTCTCCTATTTTGGTTATTGAATAAGGTGTTAGCTATGACCAACTCATGCTCTGTGCAGAATTCCATCAGCCTACTTCCCCGATCATTCCTTTCACCTAATCCGAAATCTCCTACTATATTACCTTCTCTCCCTTTTCCTACCACAGCATTCCAATCTCTCATTACTATAACATTTTCATCACTCTTGACATATTTCATTTATTTCTTCGTAGACCTTTTCAACATCTTCATCATCAGCTTGACTGGTAGGCATATAGACCTGTACCACTGTGGTGCACGTAGGATTTGTATTGATTTTTGCTACAATAATCCATGCACTATATTGCCCATAATATTCCACCCGCTGTCCAAGTTTCATACTTAATATGAGACCAACCCCCGCATAACCGTTGTATGATTTATTGCTAATGACCCTATAGTCTCCTGCCCAAAAGTCATGTTTTCCTGCCAGCGCATTTTACTAATCCCAACCAAATCCAACCTCAACGTATCCATTTCTCTTTCTACGTTATCTAACCTTCCACTTCCTAGCAGACTTCTCACATTCCACTCTCCGATCCGTATAATGTCAGATTCCCTCTTTATCACTTCTGTGATATTAACCCCTTCTCAAGTAGTCCCCACCTGGAGATACGAATAGGGGACTAGTTTACCTCCGGATTGGAATTTTTCAAGGCAGGAGGCCATCATCACATGCAATCATGCGTAGAGAGGTGCATATCCTCAGGAATAGCATTACGGCTGAAGTGAAGTTTCTATGTTATATATCTCTCGTATAGCAGCTGCCGTTCTTTCTCTGAGGTGTAATCTCTAAGAGGTTCCCGTAGTTTATGCGCATGCGCAGTTGACTATTTAGGAAGTTTGGTCATGCATCGGCTTTGCGAAAGAAAAGGCTGGGACGCGCAGCCGGAATGGGCAGGGATAGGTTCAGATTTGTTTGCTGTTTTATTAAGGTCGTGGGGGCCAGGGAGGGTACTGAACCCGTATTTATAAGACTCACGATATGTCACAAGTCAGGCATCGAACTGTCCGCACTTAAGAATATATGTTCTGAAATAAAGGGACTGTATAGGCCGCCCGCATCATTTACAGTAATCTCATAGCGCAAGCAAGTCCGCTAGCAGAGTTGAATGTTTTGTCTGCCCATTTTATGAGCAGAGAAGAGGAGAGTTTTGCAGTGTGAAATATTTAACATGGCATAAATGAGATTTAGCTTGATCAGGAATATGACAAGTTAGCAAGTCGTCAGGGATACTTTCGAGCAGAAAACCAGTTCTGTAGATCACGCGGAAGAAGGGAGTGAGAGGTCACTTTGGCACGCGCAGATTTTCTCCGGCACGCTTTGCACACGAGACCAACGCGAGGAAATTAAAACAATAGAGATCACATGACTGGATATAACCAATCAGAATATTATATTTTGGCTGAGAACAACATTTTAATAATTACTTGGAAATACTTTAAGAAGAAATTCAACGTCAGAAATCTATTTGAAATTGAAAATAAATCCCATCGATATGAATATCATTCCAAGATGAATACTGATTAAGGAGATTTTAAGCAATGAAGTACACCTTCATTGTCTGACGCTATGGACGCCATTTTATATTGACCAGAAGAGAAAGGGCAGAGCGTCAGTGGATTCACTCCATTTATAGCATCGATTGAGTATAGACGTGATTCTTGAGTTCGGAAAATATAGAGTGAGGAAAGTACAGGAGGGTTGATGGACGAGTCGTCATCACCTTCGGTCAACCTACATTGAAGCTCCGATGAAATATATATTCGACAGAAAGGACTTAGTAATATTTGAAGCAGCGCACAGATGATTGAAAATCTTGCGAAGTGAATTCGACATATAATTTATATAAGAACAAGTCTACGTACATAATTCAACGTCTGCAGGGAAGAACAATATAAATATCAAAGCTACGAGAGTTGATAGAAATATAAACAGATTCTACACTCCACGCCTATTGAAGTATTTCGATCATTTTTGAAATATCTTCGAATGATAAAGAATCTGGAGTCGACGAGAAAGTTTAACCTGGTTTACTCTACCGAAGCTATGGTGACACATTAAACCATAAAGGGGGACTAGCCGACTTCAATATGTGAATTCCAGGAGTGACATAACTACACGCCGACGCACATACAAGAAGAGTGGAAACTTAACATCTCTAATCCACTAACATTAAAATTAATTTCCATTACTATCTCTGAAACTTCATTTACTACAAGCAATTATCTACATTCACCGAAGACCTTCGAGATTGGTGCCGATTGAAGATAATCACCAGAAGCCACCTCTGCTCTGAAGCGTACGAGAGTGGAGCAGTTCGAATCCCATGAGAAGGCAGAGGACGAGAGTGGACCGTCTTCACGCAAGCGGGGACAATTGCAGCACGGAGGAGCGAGACTGCTTGGCTGGCACGCGACCTAGCTCGAGCCGACCAAACAGCTGATTACCAGTCGTACGCGCTGCACTGCGTTACGCCAGACTTCAAAGGATCCGATATACAGAAGAGATATTTCGGGCTGAAGGTATTTGAGCACTTCGACTTTATTTAGTAGTTATTTTGCATTGTTGTAGATACACTTGACCTAACCGTATTTTGTGTGGCTGATTGAACTTTTTCTTGTTTGATTGTTTAATAGGTTGGTTTAGTATTTTCATTGTTCAAGTCTTCACGTAAATATTTTAAAACGTCATCGTTTACGATTTTGACGTGTAGTAAATTTTATTCGTCGTCGTTATTTGATATTGATAAGTTATTCGAATCTCTATGCGTATCTGAGTTTGATAAATAGTGGAATATTTTAAAAATTTTGTATATAATACTTCGTTGAAGGTATATTTTTATATACGTCAATTTTGACATGAAAGAATATTTTAAATAATTACTTGATAATTATTTTTAGTCAATAAATTATTGATTTAGTTCTGTTGCGAACATGAATATGTTTATTTGAATTAAAACAACGCATTGTTGAGCTTATTGCATTATTGAAAGGAATTTATAGTAAATCGAAGAGCGCAGCTCATGGCAACGCTAATGTGCGTCAAATCAGAATGGAATGTAGGAATTTATGATGGAATGCCTTGACAAATATTGTAATAAATGTAAGCAGTGGATGAAATGAATTTATATTCGTGAAATTTGAACAGTATGGAGAGGATATGTAACGCATTATTATTATTATTAATGAGATAATTATATACAGACGAGTATCTTTAAAATGTAAAATTCAAGGAACTGTGATTTTATAAAATGATGGTAATGATAAATATCGCAATGAATCGCTAAGAAGGGTATAATAGATGAAATATTTGACAAATATAAGAGTGGAATATTGAAACAAGTCATAATTAATGCGAGTACGAGGGATTGAAGGATGTATAATCGTTAGATGAGTTGTAATTTGAAGTTTATATCATGCATTCAAGTATGATGAGTAGGATTACTGAATTCCATGCACTTAAGGTGTAGAGAAATGGGAAAAAGAGTATTTAAGCGTATACTGTAACGCAGACTTGTATATAGGATGATGTAAATGATTCCATGGATTATAATGAATTATAGCGATATGAATAATGTAATTACGACAGTGTAGTTGAACAACGTGTGATGTAAGTATGCGATAAAATATGTTTGTTAAGTCAAGTATTGAAACCACTATATATCTCAAGTACGTAAAAACCACGAAATACAGTCTGTTATAATTTATCTATATTATCGTTTTTATCAAGAGTATGACTTTAATGGAACAAAAGTTTAGTGCTTTTCAGTCGGTCAACACGAACTTACCCAAAAGAGCTGGGTTATGCCCTAATCCTGAAATAAATTACATGAGATTAATAAATACACTAGGATGACCAGTTTCGAAATCAGATCCATTACACTTAGGCTAAAATATCGATGTTTGAAAATACAGGTGAAAATATTTACAATATGTACAATTATTTAGTTTTAGTATTGGTAATGCAACTGTCGGTGTATGCTAATTGTAGTATATATAATGTTAGGAGAAATGCTGAAATGGTGATAGAAATCCAGAGTTTGTCTGTTTGGAGTGACTATATGGTTGTAAAAAGTCAACTATGGTTATACTGTAATATTACAGACTACTACTTATCTGGTTGTCTTCCTCGCAGGAGCAACGAGCAGTTTCGTGTTCACCATTGATTTGAACTCCGCTAATTTGTGCGTACTGGTGCACAGGGTTTTAAACATACCCATGGCAAAAGACAACTATAATAAGGAAATAAGAACCATTAAGCAAATAGCAAAGGAAAATAATTTCCCGCCAAGCAAAATAGACCAAATTATAGCCAAACATAAAAATAAAGATAAAACTATTCCAAAACCGGACAGTAATGAGAAAAAAATTGCGCGCTTCAACTATGCGAATGCGAACACATATAAAATCACTAATCTCTCCAAAAGGCAAGGCATAAAAATAGCATTCACAACGAACAACACAACCGGAAAGCACCTGGTGTATTTTTGCAAATACACGAAAAGACTGAATTAGTCTTTGCTGCTCTCCATTACTTCATATTAGCTCATTTATTTACAATTCCTTCCCGCATGCACCAACATCGAACCATTACCTTCTGTTTGCCCCGTGCATTTGTTGATTTTTCTTGTAAGTTTGTTTCAGAAGCACATATTCTGCTGAACCAGTCTCGCAACGCCTCATCGCCGCCCTCCGAACTTCCATTGCCTCAAGTTACGAAGACTTCGTCTTCAATCCGCCAGGCGCCGCATTCTTCGTCAGCCGACTACTCTGCGAAGAAGCTATACTTTCATCAGATATTTTGTTTTTGTCATATTTATCATGCTTGTATAACTTCTTTTGTTTCTCTCCTCTATCCCCTCTCCTCCCTCCCCCCCCCCCCCATCGCCCGCCTACTTCTGACGTGTGCGTTGTCGCTCTACTTTTCGGCGCGTCACTCGCTCGCTCACTTGAATTCTCGTCTCCGTGCTGAGAGCAACTGCTCTCACACTCACTTGTGCTACAGTCGTCAAGACTTCCAGTCGGAGCTTACCTAGAGCTCGTCTCCTCTCCTCGAGAGACAAACTTTTAAATCGGACGCCATGTCCAGATCTTAACTAACGGTCAACAAGAGAATCGCCGTTCATTAGAAATGAGCTAAGTACTACTTCAACGTTCTTCAACTCATTTTAATTGCTTTTAATTAGCTACATGCTCTTTAACCATCATTTTACAGACAGTGTGAAATTGCGAAATATGGGGCAATAGCCATCTTCGCGGGATTTTCGATGTTGGGCTTTGTCTATCTAAGCCAATCTTAAAATGAAGCAGCATTTCTTATGCATATTAACTGAGATAATTTCTCACAACGTGGGACATCGTTAAATTACCCACTGTCTGTAGAAAACTTAGCTCGTTCCACCGCTGGACTTTCTTTGCCCGTTTCAACAGTTATGAATGTTCTGGAATTTTACATGCCAAACAATTCATCTACAAGTTAAACCTTCTAGTATTTTCCACTCACATATGGGAATACTTTTTCTAACCAAGGAATTTTCCTTATGAACAGCTAATCAACACCTAATTTTTCTTCCTTCGTGGGAATTTAGCTGCTGCATTCAACTATAACCTACAAACTTTTCAACGAAATAGACTCTCGCAAATCAAATGCAACTAGTTATTTTTCACCATCGCAATAACTTTCCTTTCTATAAACTTTCTGTGCTACAATAGTGAACTTTTCAACCACGTCAATAGATTATAGTGAAACAGTGCTCGTTCGACTTCTCATCCGCGTCGCGCTCGTCCGAAATAAATAAAATAGTCCAAGAACTTTCTCCACAAAGTTCCTATTTCCTCTTCCTCACCAGTCTTTACTAACAAATTAGGTTAATCTTTAAATTTATGTATTTTGCAACGAGGCCCCACCAAACCATAGATCCCTCCCAACTTTTCTCCATTTACAATATATTCACTCTGTTTAAATACCAGCAGTTAGAATCTGCTTATTAATCTATTTTCTTTTCTTGCTAGTACAAGAATGGGTTATGTTCTAAGTACTTAACCTTTCATTAATCTCTTTAATCCAGGTTTCACGAAAGGGTAACTGGCCCCATTTTCCCTCGTGATCCTGTTTAAATATAGAAGTTCTAGCAACTTCTTCTTAATTTTTCTCTTCAGGTTTCACAATAAGTGACCTGCCCTATTTGTATAAACTATAAAAGTAATTCTGCATCAATATAAGAAGTTATAGAAACTTCTATTTCATTTCTCCCTGTTTGTTGTTGTTGTTACTTTCGAAGTTGTTATTTGTTCATATTTTTAAAATGGCCATCTAGGAATTCTTAAAGTACACACCTTGTACTTGATTTAATATTTAAATTTAATTACGTTAATTATCTTTAAATTTTCAATTTATTAACCTTAGCACCATTTCAAAATCTTATGAGGATTTTAGTGCTTATAAAAGGTTCCAAACCAAAAAATTGTCAATTGCCTAGTGCAAGTTTTAAATGATTTTAGGAGGTCTGCGACCCCAATGGTTTAAAAAATCAAATTATATATATGTGTCAAATTGATCATCTTTTATGCATTGTTAAATAAATCCAACTTTATCCTTTTGCTTTATCATTTTCTATAAAATAACTATTAGGCAAGATCCTGTCTTCCCCTACTCTTATTATGGGCTTAAATTTAAAAAACACACAAATCAAATTAACAACGGTTTCACTATTTGTTGCATTTGAGCAAGAACTCTTAGTCACAAACGTATTAAAGCCTCTCTTAGCTTTCATAGCTAACTCTAACTAGCTAGTAAGGCAAGCATAGCTCGCTCCACCAGCTTCCTGCTTGTTGAGATTTTCTCTACAACTTATGGTTGGTTTTCCAAATTTAAGTATTTTTCATTGTCTAAACTTTTAGTCGTCGCTTTGCTGGGTAAAAGCTTAGCCATTCCTAAATGCAACTATTGGTGCTCTTACCAAAATTTTTCCCAAGGGTATAATTGATTCATCCCTACCCTTCTTGGAAACATTCGGTCGCTTTTTTTTAGAAATTCTACAATTTCAAGAATTAAAACATCACGGCTAATTCAAACTATTTGTATTCTTCAAAATATTTGTTTAAAACAAACTCCTTTGAAAAGATACATAGGAAACTCATCATTTCTTTCTTTGCCTGACCACCACCCTTCCCCATAGTAGCCGAATCTCGCCCGCAAATAGCCCAAGCTCTACCTGCGTTTCCTGTTAGCTGTGTTCAGGTCCCCACTCTCTTTAGTGATTTCACGGGCTTTGCGGTGACACTCTTCTCTAAAAATTATTTGTATTTGGTGTTGGACTTTCGTCCTATTATCCACTTTTGTTCCTCAGTCCGAAACCCACTTCCCTTTACTTCTCTCTTCATCTTCCCTTGTGGGTAAGGTTAATTCCTAGCAAAAACCTACCCAGCACCTACAAAATAGTAATCAAAATAAACATGACCCCTATTCAAAGTCAGGGGTATATTCTATTACGTGCCAAGACACTGGTTGTCAAGTTAATTACATCGGACAGAGTGGAAGACGAGTAGACATACGTTATAATGAACATAGGAATGCGATAAGATACGGAACACATTCAGACGTATGCGAGAACATGTGTGACGCGGGGCACAGCTTCACTAACATAGAGACGGACCTAAAAATAATTCATCACGAACCGGAAGGCAGAGCTCTTGACATAAAGGAAGCAATCGAGATACACCTAGACAAACGAAACAATCCCAACAATCTAAATGAACACACTTTTATGGAGAGCTCACCCCTCTTCACTCTACTAAAATACACACCCTGTCGGAAACAAGACACACCATAGCGATACTACCAAGCTAGATTTAAAAAGGGGGAAACACGGGGGTTTTTAATAAGTAAATGTTATCTGGATCCGGTGAACGATGTACTTTTTTCTGCAATAAACCAAGGTTGGTATTTGCGGCAGTATTAAATGTGCCGGGACGTCCTCAAAGACCGGGCAGCGCTTAGTATGAATGGCTAATGGCCTACGCGTGGAGAGGACTGTTCCACGGTCTTTAATAGTTGTAGACTTTCCTGTATTCAATAACATACATCTTTTCTAGGTTTGGCAACATCCCCCAAATTGCTCTGACTTCAAACAGCACATAGGAACAGGTGGGAGAAAGGAAAAAACCAATTTCGTTGAGATAACATCCCATTTCAGTCGACCACGACTGGTGTAAGAGTGAACACGAAACTGCTCGTAGCTCCAGCGAGGAAGACAACCAGATATGTAGTAGCCTGTAATATTACAGTATAACCATAGTTGACTTTTTACAGCCATATAGTCACTCCAAACAGACAAACTCCGGATTTCAATCACCATTTTCGCATTTCACCTAACATCATATATACTACAATTAGCATACACCGACAGTTGCATTGCCAATACTGCAACTAAATAATTGTACATATTGTAAATAATTTCGCCTGTATTTTATGACACAGATTTTATAGCCTAAGTGTAATGGTTCTGATGATGCTCGCATGACGATTGAAACTGGTCATCCTAGTGTATTTGTTAATTTCATGTAATTTATTTCAGGATTAGGGCATAACCCAGCTCTTTTGGGTACATTCGTGTTGACCGACTGAAAAGCACTAAACTTTTGTTTACTAAGGCAACACTGAAAAATGGCTTCAAACCCCACAATGTTTAATAGAACAGTTATTAGCTTAAATCCTTGTCACATATGTTGAATTGGAAATGACAAATATAAACGACAGAGTTGAAGGAATTTGTGATCTAATCGAAATATAAAGAGAGAAAGAATGGGAGCTAGGGAAGATCATTGAATGATAAAATATTGTGCAGGTAACGATAACAGTGTAAATAATGTAAATATTTTATTAACAATAATAAAATTAAGGATTTGTGTTAATAATTTAGCATTGTAAGCGTTAATTTAAGGAGACCCGTGTATCATATAGGGTTGGAAATGTATATAGTAACGTCGTTTCACAGTTTATTAATATTTTGAAGTACAGTTTGATAAACACGTTAGTTGATTATTTTAAGAATTTGGATAGACAAGATGTCTATTATATTACAGTTTTATTTACTCCTTAAATGAGGACACAGAAATGTTCTGATGCCGAAATTCACGGTAAAGATTATTTCTAAGCGAAGCTACGATTTTATTTTAAAGTTTCAAGTTTTATTTTTCATAACGTTTGAAGGGTTAATTAATGTTTGTTGGACATTTGTTTGTTATGTTGTCCTATTTTAAACATTAGCAGGCACTGCTTAGTTTGCCTGTTCCTTTTTTAGATCTTAACGATATCTTTATTTAATAATCCGATGCGGTGGTACTACTAGGTATGTACTGGCGCCCGCTTTTAAACCGGTCACCCCTGAGATTCCGAGAATCTCGTCTTCCAAAACTCTGTAATAGGAATTATGTACGTAACTAGGTAGTAGTGCTATCGTATTTTTAATAAATATAATTGTATCGAGAGATTCTGAGCTATCCGCCTAGTAGGAAAATGTTGGTTTATCTAGCTGTGTATCAAGGTCCCTTGCGATCCCTTCCATCCTTAGGATAATAGGTGGAGGTTATGTCAATTTCGGGTACAGTACTGACCCCGTATTATAAGGAGTCCAATGAAAGACATGAGGCGATAATCGAACCTGTTTTACATAACAATTTATATGTTTCCATTTAAAGGGAACGAGTATTCTATTTGCATTACATGCGTGCATTTCAACGCAACAAGGGGCGAAGCTTTATGAAACGAGTCAAGAAGTACGATGTTTTTAAATAGAGAAGATTATTAGCATTGAATAAATGAGATTTATAGTAGGCTGGAAGCCGACACTTTTTCATGTCCTTGAGAGTGTTAGCGAGGAGAAACCCGTTTGGTCGAGCGAGTGAGTGAGAGCGGAGATTGCTGACGGCGTACGACTTGGGTCACGTGACACCAAGCAAACGCGTGCCTACTTGCAGACGACCGCACTTACTGACGTGTGGATGAGAAGTCATGTGACACCAACCGAACCAATGAAATAATTAATACAGTATTATACACAGCTAAGTATAATTACTATTAATGCCAATTATAAGTAATTACTCTACAAAATTACGGAGCTACTTAAAAATAAATCACATTGGAATAAAGAACATTTTGAGTTGAAAGCCCAGTAAGGCGATATTACATTATGAAGGGAACAGTCATTGTTCGCGCTTAATGACGCCATTTTCTAAATCAAGGAGGGGAGATGCGGATTGACAGAGAGAATATTCTACTTCGAAGCCGAGTTGAGACAAGATACAATTTAAGAGCTCCGAGAAGCAAACTAAACCTAGGTCCGCAGAGAAAATCGAATTGACGGGAAGGACGACACCTTCTTCGGTCAAGCCACTTGTATCAGCTTCGCTGAAATTGTATCATAGTAATAAAGGACTTCGACAGAGAGCTACTTGAAATATCTGCAGCTATTAACGAAGCTGATTCATTATTCTGAAAGTATAAAGAAGTCGACATGTATCAGATACCGTATATAGAAGAAGAGAATATACAACGAAATTAATCCACGAGAATTATACAACGAATATATAGAGAAATACCTGTGACTCACAATATTTATCCATCATTTCCAATATTCTACATGCTTATGGATTTGAGTCGGCGAGAATAAATATCAAGTGGAGACATGAGCTACTAAATTTATGGAGGGGGCTAACCAATACACAATTATGTGGATTCCAGAGGTGACCTAGAGGCAACGAGGGAATTAGCATGAGAATGTGGAATGGCACTACATTCAGCAGTCCACATAAGTCACGAACAATCATGCAACTACTTGAGTTTTCCAACATCTACTCGGAAATCTCAATATACAACTTATACTGTCAATTCACCGTTGATCATCGAGAGAGGAGACGTTTGAAGAGAATTTTCGACAGAACCATCTGGATCGGAAGCGTACGGGCTGTCCAGGTTCGAGACCCAAGGAACGAGCGATGGCACCGTTGGTCCGACCCCAGGCGAGCGGAGAGATGTCGCTGTGGCGCGGACCAGCTCAGCTGTTCCTTGCTCCTACCAGCCAAACAGTCCCGCTTGACTTTCAACAATTCCTGGAATTTTCTCGAGGAATGCTGGCGTCTTCTTCATCAACAACCCAGGTTATTAGAAGATTTATACGGGCTGAAGGTAGATACAGAGTTGTTGATATATTTAGTTGTTGATTGTCATATTTGTGATATCTAGAATGACCAATATCTCTGTAGTTATGTGACCATTGTATTTTCGTGTTTATTTAGCTTTGATAATTCATTTTCAAATTGTAATTGCAAGTAAATACTTTTAAACGTCAGCGTGTGTCGTTCTTGTCGTTACGTAAATTTATTTTTATTTCAACGTTGCGAATTTTGATTGCGAATAAGTATTGTCGATCATATTCGAATCCATTTTATAGAATGTGGAATGCATCATCATGGTACTACAACATATTTTAGAAATACTTCAATTTATTTTAGGAATGATTAATAATTATGCTTCTTCATAATAATTTAATTATTCAACGATAGACTTGTGTAATCCTTTGGGAAGCATACAAAATATTATAAACACTTTATTGTATTTCATTCGGACGAATTGAAAAAATATGTCAGTAATTAGATGACGTTGTTCATAATGACAGAGTCATCAAAATCTGAGGATTCACTAATGCAGTTATCTGAATTCAATATCGAAGTCAGTGCATTTTATTGGAACGAAAGCAACAAGTTGTTCGCTACACTTTATTTGAAAGAGAAATAAATAGCTCAATTATCAGAGCAGTAATATAAAAACGCTACGTTAGCGTTAAATATAAAGTAATAAAATTAGAGGTAAATTGAAGTACATCAACCCAATGTAAGGAAAGGTTTGATAAGGTTGAAATGAACAGTAGTTAAGTAAATACAACAAAAATGTGAGGATATGCAATGTTTATTATTAATTAATGATTATGCGCAGACGAATCTAACATTGTAATGGTTAAATAACGTGGTTTTTATTAAGCAAAGTTGACGGGGTAATATCGCTAATGAATTGCTACAATATATATTGAGATGAAATGTTTTGTATTAAAATAATATTGTGTAAAGGTTGGAACAAGTCAAATGTATTTAAAGCACGAGGAGGAATGTGTAATTGTTAAAGGTATTGTAATTTGAAAGTTGTATCACGCAATCGTGTATTACTAGTAGACTTACTGATTTTCATGCATCCCAGAGATGTGTAGAAATGTTTTTATATTTAATTGTGGAAATTCTGTGCCGTTATTAAGTTGCGAGATGAAGAAATGGCATTGTTGAAATGTATGCGTATAGGTAACGCAATAATAAGGAACTTCTTCGATAAATGCGGTGTGTATGAATATTTCAAATGTTTACGACGTGTGAATTGCGATCTATAAAATGTATAAGCGACAGTGCTGTCAATGTGAAATGATATATGAACAATGCAATGTGTAAAATGAAATGTAAAGTACCACAAACCACTATTAACGAATAACCAATAACCCCGATGATCGTCTGTCGTATATTTCATTATTTTATCGTATTTATTAATGGATAAGACTTACTTTGAACAGTAATAAGCTTTATTGCCCGCGACATATGTTCACATTGATATGACAAATAAAACCAAAGTAAACTGGATAGTTGTGTATCTTACATTTGAGAATGAAGTGAAAGAAATAAACATTGTGATCTAGAAAGATTGTAGAGAATGTTGAAATATCGAGCGGGACACGATAAAATTGAACATAGTGTAAATATTAATAATAATTGTTATTAGAAGTTTAAGATATTTCATTATGAATCTAATACGTATAGGAACGGTATATTAAAGAGCTTTTGTATCAAGCAGGGTAAACTATGTATATAACAGCGTATATTTTACGATGTACCAATAATCATATCTCGAACTACAGTGTTATCAACAAGGGGTTGATATTTCTAAACATTCATGGACGTGACGTCTATTTTAAATATTTTATTTTCTCCTTAATGAGGACAGATAGAGAAGTCCTGACACCGAAATTCACGGTATAGTTTACTTCCAGAAGAAGTCAATTTGTATTTTATTTGAGCATTTTATATATTTCAACGTGTGATCTGATTATTGTTAATGGACATTGTTTTATGATCTGTCCCGAATAAACGCTAGCAGGCACTTTTCAGTTTGCCTGTTCCTTTTTATAGAAATTTGTGATCTCTTTATTTAATAATTAATTGCGGTGGTACTACTAGTTAGGTAGAGGCGCCCACATTTTAAATAGTTCATCCTCGAGATTCCGAGAATCTCGTCCTACCATACTTTATTCTAGGAGTTTTTGTACGCAGCTAGATAGTAGTACTATCGTGTTTTAATAAATATCATGCACCGAGAGGTTCCTAGTTAACCATCTAGCGTGGATTTATTGGTTTATCTAGCTGGATATCAATAGCACTTGCGATCCTTTCCATCCGTCGGATAATAAGTAGTGGCTATGCGAATTTCAGGTACATATGAGCATATTCAATTGCCGCCAGGGACGTGGGGATTCGACTATGTCGTTTGAGGAGCGTTCGATAGCTTCGTTGGGCGATGGAAGGCGACAAATAAGTTTAATTAGTCACCTAAAACGGAAGACAAATTGTGAAGTTATAATTTGCCGATCTCAATTATGGAACATGACGAAATGAATAGACTTAACCATTTTGTGGAATACTGTAAAGTTGCGAGGCATATTTGTATTGTTATACCAGCTGATGACATATTCTGGTCATGTAAATGGAAAATGTATATTCAGTGTTAATATTGTTGAAACAACAAGTAAAGGATAATTATTAAATGAAGCGATAATTAATGATACAGATCACGATTAGGTATGATCGTTAACGTAAGACTAGGCAGAGGTTTTAAGATTTCATATGTTGAAGTATTCCACAGGTCCATAAACTGTAGAAAATTGGTCACTCTGGGTATTCATAGAAATGGTATTGGTGATTCCCCCCCCCCCCCCCAGCTTTCCAAGAATAGAAGGATGCCATCGAGCGATATGGACACTATTAAGTCCATGTTCCAAAAATTACATGATAGCCAGACCAAGTAAACTGGTGATCTGGATGCATTACACAAATTCTCCCATGACAGTGCCAAAAAGGTAGAAAGAGACATTAAGCATGCTGTTGCCACTGTCAAATCTGATACAGAGGCAGAATTATCTTTAGCTCAATCCCTCACCAAATCTAGCCTTACACTAGTTCAGGAAGAATGTAAGAGAGCTTAGGAAAATGCAGAAAGAAGCCTGGAGGAGATTTGGAAATCCCAAGATGAAATTAGGAAAGCTCTAGAGAAAGCGAAAGATGAAGCTAGATTAACACAGGAAAAGACTCAGGAAGAAAATGGGAAGGCGTTGGAAGAAGCTAAGTTAGCCCAAGAAAGAATTAGGAAAGCTTTGGAGAAGGTCCAGGAAGAAGGAAAATTAGCACAGGTCCATAGCAAATTAGCTCAGGAGCAGAGCAGGTTCACCCAGAATGAGAGTAGAAAGGCCCAAGAAGAAAATAAGATAGCCTTTGGAAATAATAAGATAGCCTTCGAGAAAGCCCAAAAGGAGGTTAGAAAAGCCTTAGAATGAGCTCAGGACATACCTAGGCACAGTGGCGATAAAATAGATCAGGTTGCTCTAGACGTAGGCACCTTTAAAAGGGAAGTAACTAGAAAGGTTGTCGAAGCTCAGATTGAGAACAGCGAAAATATAATTACCCTACAGGAAAAATTACAGACTGGCATAGACACAGTAAAACACGAAAATCAGAAACACTTTAAACACATTTCAGAGTCCCATGAAACCTTAAATGACAAATTAAAGGAGTTACATGGCACTGTTGATGATCTGCAGTCCAAACGTGCCGATCAGAAAAAAATGATCGAGGAGGGCATAAATGTTGACATATCTGAGTGTATTATTAAGTCTGTTAATAATTTAAGGGATGATGTATTGAAAAGCTATAGGAAATGCACTCTAAGATATTAAAAGATGTAGGAAAATAGAGGGAAATGCCAATGTTAACATGGCAAATTTAAGACAGGAACTATGTAAACGAATAGACGAAGTACAGCAGTCTAGCGTAGCTTCCATATCAGAAATTGTAAGTAATCCAGACTCGAATAAGTCGGAGGAGTAAAACTCTATAAAACAGTCGATAATGTCGCGCTAGAACTAATTAAATTAAAATCGAGCCAAGAATCAGAAATGTTGATCATTAATGAGAAACTTAATATCTTAAACATTAAGGAAACTGGCAATATAGATGTCTTGAGAAACGACGTCCGTAATGACATGAGGGATGATTTGAGGAAGTTCTTCCGAGAACGCGAAGAAAGATCGCGAGGAGAGCGAGGAATTTACGAACCACCGCGGGATAAAGTAGAAGATGACAGAAAGGGTATGGATAGTCACGACTATACTAGGCGAAACCAGCAACCAGGTATTGACTGTATTCAACGAGAATACGATGGTATAGGCAGAATGTACGACCCAGGATATGAATGAGGAAATCAAAATATAATAATATTAAGGAACATTGACGATAAACCTGCACATTTCACTGACGTGGGCAATATTACCGCCGTAGAATATTTTAGAGATATGCGTTGCTATATTGATGACAACAAAATACCAAGAGTTAGTGAAATGAGAGTAGTGGAAACGTATTTAGCCAATGAATCTATTATCTGGCACCGCGCATTCAGGTATACTTACCAAAATTTCGAAGAGTTCGCTGAAGCTCTTCAGAAGCGTTTCTGGAGCGTAGAATTACAGCAGGACATTAGAGCTGAAATCTACTCCAAGAAATATGCATATTCTACACCGACATGTTATTCGAGCTTCTTCACTAGCCAACTTGCCAGGCTACAGTATTTGAAACCCCCGCGAGCTGAAAGTGAACTGGTACAAGCAATCTCATGTCAGCTGCCAACAGAAGTAAGCCGGTACTTAATCGCTGCAAACGTTAAAACGCTAGAGACAATGGCGGAAGTTTTGAGACGGCTAGACCATACTAGTACGGTCCCAAATATACAGAATACTAGAGAAAGGTCAGTAGGACAGGAAAACCGTGATATTCACACCGTCTTAGTCGACCAGACCCAACAAACTGAACAGGAACCAGACAGACTAGGTACAGTAAGAACGCCATTCTACCGTCAGAACCGTCTTGAATCAAGTTATCGGAGGCCTAGAGAAGGGAGACCATATCAGAACCGCTACTGGAACAACGGACAGAGAAGAACCGGTTATCATAGAAACAATGAATTCAGAAGGAATAGTTACTATAACCTTGACAGCAGGCAGAATACAGGAGGTTATCGAAGATATAAAATCTGGAACGATGACAATTTTGCCCGAAGACAGCAACAACAGCAACAGTCGCAGAACCAAGGCTGGCGTAGTAACCAAAATGTCCAGGATTATTATGACGAGCGAGAAAAAGAGTGCCGTGAGTATCTCAAAGAACTACGAAAACAGGAAGAAAAAGAAGGAAGGAAGATTGTAGTTTTACGTAACCGTTAATCGCGAGATCATAAGCCACGAGACCTCCTTTTTACGTGGAATCCGAACCACAGGACATGGCATTTCACTTTGAAAATCTCACATGCAATGACCGGGAATCGAACCCGGTCTGCCGTGGTGAGAGGCCAACAACTTGACCGCTGCGCCACCACGCCCCCAGGAAGAAATAGAAACGCAAACCCAGGCGAATAATGGAGCGAAACCGCAGCCCTCAACGAGTAGGCAAGGCCAGGACTCGAACAGGGGACAGCAGAGAATGCCAAATACAAAGAGGAAGTAAGGAGAGGAAGAAGATCACAACTGACCTTTTATAACCATCCCAAGAATCTTACTGAAGAGAGACAAGAAGGAAGAGGTAAGGATTTTTTAAGAAGAAAGAAGGATGGAATATTTACCATTCCATCAGATGTCGAACCGCCGCTGGAAGTAAGGATAGAGTCAGCAAGAGAGCACTTAAACAAACAAGCTGAAAAAGGTTAAATAAAGTACAAGGAAAAAGTTATAGCCTTCCACTGAAAGTTGGAGAACTTGTTTTAATTCGCTTTACAAAATGTGCAAGCATGTATAAGGGACCCTTCAAGGTAGACCGTGTATTTGGAAACAATTCCTATATAATTGTGAGAGTAGATGATAATCATCTCATTGGAAATTTTAATCACTCTAAGATAAAAAGATACTACCCCAAGATCCAATAAGTAATGGATAAATACGGCTCAGATTATTAATATAGCAATGTGTAAAGAAAGTATATGCTACATTTTCATTTACTGAGTCGGCGAGGAGCTGAGCCCGTATTTAAAAGGAGTCCAATAAAAGACATGAGGCGAGAATCGAACCTGTTTTACGTAACAATTTATATGTTTCCATTTAAAGGAAACGAGTATTCTATTTACATTACATTATATTACATATATTACATACTATCAATAGTGCCCGGCTTCGCCCGGTGGATTTGTTTGTTTTATGGATGATAATCAATACTACTACAGAACTGGCACATAATACTTAAATTAACAGAAAATATTTGAAAAATATAACTTTTTGTGGTGGTGGTGGTGGTGATAAGTAGTACAGTATAATGGACGTAACATTCAGGTCATTTTCCCGTAATGATAATGACAATAATGAATAGGGAAACGGCTATTTACTAACTACAGTACTGACACATGTAATTTACAAACGAATTGAAAAATATGATTAGAAAGAGGATTATGTTACATAAAAGACACTGCCTAGGGCCTATATCTCATTGGCTGTTAGAAAAGTAGAGATCAATATTGTCGTCTTTTGTCACATAGTGCCATAGGAAAATAATCAGAGCACTTTGGAAAACTTCGGCTGTCCCGAGCTCCTGAAGTAGCAATAGTGTCATTTATCGCCACATACCGCTCAAGGATAAGGATCTGAATAAATGAAAGTAAATTCTGAAAGCACCAACGCTTATTGCAGCTGATTACCTCTACCAACACTATCGCACTTATACAGAGGCATAATATTTTCATGATGATAACTGTTTTACGGGGCCTAAGAAATCTTCTTGCAATAATTACTCCCAGTGACTCCAATTTATAAGCAGCGCAAGTTGTAACTATTTTCGCAATTCTGGTAGGGGCGACGCGATGCAGCTCGCATTGCCAGCCAACAATTGACTTATTAAAATATTCTTACAGTTACACTATACGGACATGAATGGTTCTAGGACCTTAAAACGTAATTTTCAAGTTCATTTTGCCTGTTGTTATAAATGTAGGGAATGGAGAGAGTTGTTCAAAATATCAAGTGGATAGTGTTACCCGCAGGGTTTCAAAGGGTAAGTACATTAAATTTGGTTAAGATCGGTGAAACGATGTAGATTTGTGCCAAAGGGCCTAAATGCAGGGAATGGAGTGATCTGTCCGAAATTTCACGTAGACCGTGTTACTCGCAGGTTTCCAAAGGGTAAGAATACTCATTTTGGTTGAGATCAGTTAAACGGTGTAGATTTGTGCCAAAGGGCCCAAATGCAGGGAATGGAGTGGTCTGTCCGAAATTTCATGCAAACAGCGTTACTCGCAGGGTTCCAAAGGATAAGTATACAAATGTTGGTTCAGATCGGTGAAATGGTGTAGATTTGTATAAATAACAGACAAACCAACATTGAGCTTTATACCGTATTTACACATGCTAGTGCAACAATCACAATAACGCAGGTTATCGCATATATTCTACACACACACATGTACACGGGGCAACATGACCACGATGTCTAAGCCCCGCAAATGAAATATTAACTGTGCATACGATAGCATAGAGAATACTACATTCCAATACAATCCTTGAATTTCAATCGGTCAGTTTTCCCATTTGTCCTTTAGCAAATTTTACCGGACTATCTTGATAGAGAGTAAATCGTTGTTGCCTAGTGACAACCTGTCCATCAATGGTGTGGCGTTGACTATCATGATACAGTGTTAGTCATAATATGTCCGTGAAGTTATTAGATCGGTGAAACGGTGTAGACTTGTGCAAAAGAGCCTAAATGCGGGGAATGGAGTGGTCTGTCCGAAATTTAACATAGCCTAAACTATTCCTCTTGAATCAGGCTATCATATACAAAAAGAATTTTTTGAATCCGACTGGTAGTTCCAGAGATTAGCACGTTTAAACACATAAACACACAAACACACCAACTCTTCAGCTTTATTATATTCGTATAGACATCAGATACCGTATATAGAAAAAGAGAATATACAACAAAATACCTGTGACTCAGAAAATTTATCCGTCATTTCCAATATTCTACATGTTTATGGAATTGAGTCTGCGAGGATAAATAACATGAATACTGAAAGTGGAGACATGAGACATCTTTGGAGGGGAACTAACCTATACACAATTATGTGGATTCCAGAGGTGACCTAGAGGCAACGAAGGAATTAGAATGAGAATGTGGAATGGCACTACCATCAGCAGTCCACATATGTCACGAACAATTATGCAACTACTTGAGTTTTCCAACATCAACTCGGAAATCTCAATATATAAGGTGCGCTCAAAAAGTAACGAGCCGGAGGCATAATTACAGAAACCAGTACCTGTATGTTAGAAGTATTGGCCCTGGCTGTTGAGGTACTTGTCCCACTGTGACACGAATCGGTAAATGGCTGTCTCATAAAATTCCCTAGGCTGGGATGTGAACCAGTTCCGCACGTACAGCTGGACTTCGGCGTCCGAGGTGAATCGTTGGCCCTGTAGAGCCCTTTTCTGGGGACCAAACATGGCGTAATCACAGGGAGAGAGGTCTGGACTCTATGGAGGTGGTCGAGAACCTCCCATTTGAATTTCTGCAGGAGTGCCGCGAATGTGTTGGCCGTATGAGGTCGTGCATTGTCGTGGAGCGACCACGGCGGCTATGGCGTTCACTGTCACTCGGCGGTCCTGGGTAATGAGTGCATCAACCAGCTGGACGTTGTCATCGGTAATGCAGGGGGGTGCCCCAGACCGGGTATCATCGGCTAACGACACCCGTCCTTCCCTGAAGCGCTTGTGCCATGCCTTGACCCTTGCAAGGGACATGAAGTGATCGCCATACACTTGTGACATTCGGCGATGAATGTCCGTTCCCCCTACTCCTTTCGCTGTCAGAAACCGAACAACACCTCTTTGCTCTTCGATTGACGCCTCCATGTCACTGTATGCAATGCGACTGGCAGCATTGGACAATTGATGCATGCTGCTGCTCGCTTTGTATCGTCGCGTGAAGTGCACGCGTGCCCTCTAGCGACGGGCTGTGACCTTCCACGCTCTGGTCGGAACCACACCTCGTTACACACGCCACGATTAGCCGATGTCGTCACCGGTTTGCGCATTCCAGCCTCCGGCTCGTTACTTTTTGAACGCTCCTTATACTATTTAAATATACAGTACTATAAATTCACCGTTGATATTCGAGAGAGGAGACGTTGGAAGAGAATTTTTGAAAGAACCATCTGGTTCGGAAGCGTTCGGGCTATCCAGGTTCGAGACCCGAGGAACGAGCGATGGCACCGTTGGTCCGACCCCAGGCGAGCGGAGAGATGTCGCTTTGACGCGACCCAGCTCAGCAGTCCCGCTTGACGTTCAACAATTCCTGGAATGTTCTCGAGGAATGCAGACGTCTTCTTCATCTATAAGCCAGGTTATTAGAAGATTTATATGGGCTGAAGGTAGATACGGCGTTTTTATATAGGCCTATTTAGTAGTTGATTGACATATTTGTGATATCTATAATGACCAATATCTCTGTAGTTATGTGACCATTCTATTTTCATGTTTGTTTAGCTTTGATAATTCATTTTCAAAGTGTAACAGACAAGTAAAGCCAAAGTAAACTGCATAGTTGTGAATCTTACATTTGAGAAAGAAGTGAAAGAAATAATCATTGTGATTTAGAAAGTTCGTAGAGAAGTTTGAAATATCTCACGGGACACGATAAAATTGAACATAGTGTAACTATTAATAATAATTGTTATTAGAAGTTTAAAATATTTCATTATGAATCTAATACGTATAGGAACGGAATATTAAGGAGCTTTTGTATCAAGCAGGGTAAACTATGTATATAACAGCGTATATTTTTACGAGATATAATCATTTCTCGAACTACAGTGTGATCACCAAGTGGTTGAAATTTCTAAACATTCATGGACGTGACGTCTATTTTAAATATTTTATTTTCTCCTTAATGAGGACAGATAGAGAAGTCCTGACACCGAAATTCACGGTATATTTTACTTCCAGAAGATGTCAATATGTATTTTATTTGAGCATTTTATATATTTCAACGTGTGATCTGATTATTGTTAATGGACATTGTTTTATGATCTGTTCCGAATAAACGCTAGCAGGCACTTTTCAGTTTGCCTGTTCCTTTTTATAGAACTTTTCGATCTCTTTATGTAATAATTAATTGCGGTGGTACTACTAGTTAGGTACTGGCGCCCACATTTTAAATAGTTCATCCTCGAGGTTCCGAGAAATCTCGTCCTACCATACTTTATTGTAGGAGTGTTTGTACGTAGCTAGGTAGTAGTACCATCGTGTTTTAATAAATATCATGCACCGAGAGGTTCCTAGTTAACCATCTAGCGTGGATTTGTTGATTTATCTAGCTGGGTATCAACAGCCCTTGCGATCCTTTCCATCCGTCGGATAATAGGTGTTGGCTATGCGATTTTTTGGGTACAGTACCAAGATCCGAGGTAAGCTTGACCCTTGCCCCAGGCCCAGGATCCCGCAGCGCCCACGACCACGAAGCTTTACTTTCGGTGCTTCCACCTTATAACAGCTGAAAAACGTTCGCTCTCGTAAGTTGTAATTTTGATTTCACGCCAGAAGCGTAGTGTCAGAAATATACTCACCTTTGAATAAATATACAAAAATATACAAAATATATAAACATACAAAAGTATACAAAAATATAAATATATAAAATCAATGTCAATATCAATTGTAACTTGCTTCCAGCATAACATGGCCGCTAACGCCATATTTTTATCAACCGGAATAACCATCAACCTAATTGTCCAAATAATAATTTAATTTCCATCATCGTTTTGAAAATTTGGAAATATATACCTTTTATAACACTCTCAATTCTAGTTCTTTCATAAATATAGTAATTTGAAGTGATGAGCATTTAATTTCTGGTCTGTAGTACAGTGACACTCCAAGTGATTACCAGGCAAAGCTATCATTACTATTTCCGTTTACTAAAGCGAATGTTCTACAATAGGTTTACTCACTCTCGACTTTAAAGGGATTATCATTGTCCTAAGCAGACAAATTTATCTACTGTGGAAAATAATCGCTTAATACCATGCTCGTCCATGAAGTTTACATAAGAAAATAAACAATGCCTTACTTAGGAAAAAAGTAGTACTGCACCGGTATATGCTAAAGGAAGATTGATATAGCCATAGTCTTTCTGTGCATTTCTTGGCAATGTATAGCTGGGGTATACTGTTCGCTCATGTTGTTTCTGTTCAAGTTTTCATTGGAACTTACCGTAATTTAATATTGGGCTCATCTTTCGTAGAGCCGACGTACGACCATACACGATTGCTTCATTTCATGTCTTCCGTAGAAACCATAACCGTCGATTACAATAATGTTCCCGGGCAGATGACCTTGATTTTCCGGCCCGGGCCACGACCAGTCGAGTTAACTGTTGTTTATCATCTCTGCCATACCCTTCACTATTCAGATCTGGTCGGTGCTCGGGCCAGGCAAGGACCAAACGGACGAGTGCTCCAAGACAGTTGGTGCGCTTCGATTTCTCAAAGAGTTCGCAGTAATTTAATATAAGATTCCCTGAATTATTAAAGAACAAAATTATGAATTCCTATACAATATAAGGAAACGTTCAGCTTTTATTTCTAAAAATATTATTACGTTACGGTATTAATTGATTTTCTAAAAGATATCTGGTCGTTGTGCCTCACTGCAATTTTAAATGTTAAATTATTAAGCATAATGAAATAAATTTCCAAATATCAATCAATTAAATCAAAAGCTGCATCGTTGAAAATTTCATGTACAGATGAAAAAGGACCATCATCTCACACGATACTGAAGTTTAAATTCAATAAATGTGGACTGAAAATACATGGAGAAATGTTGCTCTGAAATGTCACCTAAATACTACACTACAAAGAAATTGGCTTGTCTCTTCTACCTTGTGAAGTTTCATCTCGAGGGTCAAGAAAGTTATTTAAGAAATACCCTGGTGTTGTATACTTCATTGAAGACAGGCACGGCTGCTGGTCTGCCATTAAAGATGTATCAGCGACCTCGGGTAGGAGTAGGATCCTCCCCGGAATGATTCCATTGGAATTCGAACTGCGGATCTTCCTCACGTTCTGGATTCCAAGTATCATGCTTTTCACTGGGATCGCCCTAGTGTCTTCATTCTTGAAAAGATGATCTCCTCAACGTTCTCTCGTTCCGATAAACCATGCCATATTCAAGCTATACTGACGATTGATCTTCATTGGTGAAAATATAGTTCGAAAACTAAAGATTGAATCGTTATTCTCGATGAAATGTTCATGCGGATGTTCTATGAATTCAGTATATTGCTTTTATTCTTGTAGTCGAAGTATATGAGAATACATTAATGTACAAGGTTGATAAGTACATAATTTATTCGACATCTCAGCTTAACATGATGTCGTACATGGTTTGAAGTTAAGTGTTGCTCTATATCGTCAACTCATATCTATGTCATGATATATCCCTGGAGCATATTAATCTACTCCATAACTGAAGTCATCATACTATGTTCAAATGCAGTTTCCATATAAATGTTCATATTCGAAGCAGTGGCGTAGCTAGACCTGAAGGGGCCCCGGGGCAAGAAGTTGAAATGGACCCCCCTCACTATCTTTTGAAAACCTGACCTATCTGCAGGCCTTTAATAATAATAATATTTGAAGATAAGAACTTATGAAAGTGACTTTGTGCACTTTTCGAATTCCTCCCCCTTGCCACTTCCCTTTTTTCTAGAAATATTTAATTTATACTTTGGCTGTTGGCTCCATAAAATGTCCTAAATATTTATGATAAATAATAGCTATGGCTTTTCAACTAGTGAAATTGTGATATCAAAATAAGGAATCTACGTCTACACAAATATCAATTAGAAAGAGAAGAAAACTGCATGTGAATTTATATTATAAGTACACATATTTGTTATTTTATTACTGATAATAATGAAGCTAGAGTAGAAAAGAAAAGGGAACATATAGGATCGTCTATGAAGTACTAGGCTTCAAAAAGATACACCCCAGGTCGAAAGCTCAAAATTATAAATGTATTATACAAATAACTTGCCGGCCCCGTGGTGTTGGGGTAGCGCGCCTGCCTCTCACCCGGAGGCCCCGGGTTCGATCCCCGGCTCCGTCAGGGATTTTAAAACTGACGTGAGGGTTGGAACGGGGTGCACTCAGCCTCGTGAGGACAATTGAGTAGCTGTCTGACAGTGAGACAGTGCCCCGGTCACGAAAACCAAGATTAACGGTCGAGGGGACCCGACGCGCTGACCACGCGTCACCCCAAAATCTGCAGGCCAATTGGCTGGGCAGTGGTCGCTTGGTAGGCCTGGACCCTTCAAGGGCTGTAGTGCTCCCTGGGTTAGGTTATACAAATAACTTGAAATAAAATAAATCTATAAATTTTTACTCATTGTTTACAAACATTTTTGTAGAGTTATTATTATTAAACAAACAATTTAAAACAAATAAACTTATCAACTAACCTAATTTACATATAAACTTTTTTTTCCTATTCTATGCATCTGCAAACATGTTAAATACATATGAGAAGTTAAGTTTTCGAGCTCTTTCATTTTCAATCGATAAAAGGGCCAACCCAATTAAACGTTCTTGGCTCATTGTGCGCCTTAGGTGGGACTTGATAATTTTCAGCTTGGAAAAAGATCTTTCTGCTTTAGCCTCTGTAATAGGTACAGTCAAGAACATAAAACAAGCAGTACACACGTCAGGATAGCTTGCAACCAGAATGTGATTTTCAATGTACAGGTCTATCAGTTGCTTAACAGTCGACATTTTCTTAATTTTAGAGGAAAAAGATGCACGCACGCTGGAAATTTGTTCTGGAAATGTTGGCGACACATCATCAGAAAAAGTCTCGGCGAAACCTTTTGCCTCATTAATCAGTTCGTCATCTGAAGCATTGTTAAAGAAATAAGGCTGAACAACTTTGCAGGCATTGATAACTGACTTCATGCCTTCAAATCTGCTGTTTAACTGCTGTAGTATGATGTCGCAGTGGAGGGGTTAGGGGTGGAACGATGAGTCATGGTCATGCACTGAATGGGAAATGTCCAGCGCCAGGGTCGGGCGCCCGGCCATCAAAAAATACTCATAGAATACCAAACAAATGGATAGATATATCTTACATACAGATTGCACTGAACGTGACTAGTCTCTGAACACAAGTTTAGACGCGTAGTTCCGTACAATTGGGGCCCCTGAACTAAATTGAATTCTCAAATATGTTTTCTCCTACTAGTTTTATTTATTATTATTATTATTATTATTAGGCTATTATTATTATTATTTATTTATAACTTTTCTTTTAGGATTTGGGGGCCCCCTAGCCTCGGGGGCCCGGGGCCGGTGCCCCGCTTGCCCCATTGTAGCTACGCCCCTGATTCGAAGTCATAATGTATAATATGTAGTAATAGTTCACTTCAATGTTCATACAACACTTAATATTGTTCAAAGACACGATCTCTCGAAGCTGTAGTGTTAATAGCGTTCACTGATAACTTGCTACTCGTAAAAACGTTCTCCTCTACTCTGAGATATGCACTTTTCTTCTGCAGAAATATGTTTGTCTAAAACACGCTATATTTGATAAACTGCGTTGAATTTTCTCACTAAACTGGTAGTGGATACTCATCTCAATATATACTTGCAGAATATAATATAATAAAGCAGATTTTCAACTTCCTAAGCCATAATATTGACTCGGCTTTACTCTGCTCAACGTGCACTAAATTCTTCACCGGGCAATGCCTAGCTTTACCTCACAACGGCAGCCTCGTTTGCGGTCAAGATACTCCGCTGAACGTCGGGCTCACTTAGCCTCAAAATTGACGATAGAACTACGTCTGCACTCGACGAGTTCTCAAGACGAAAGACCAAGCTTCCTCGCTCCTCTCTTCCCTGGTCGATTCTCGTGCGCGCAATATTGCCTTCAGCTTATACCTCCTTAAAGGCTTTTATATGTATATTGTGGACATTCAGCGACTTTTTAAGTACTGTTATATTCCTCTTCTTGTTTTCTTCATTATTCTAATGTGTTAAATCTCCTTTTAATGGCCTAAAAGTAATTATTTCATCATGTTGACGAGGCTTTCAGTAATAATGATATCTATTAGACCCTTCCTCATTGGCCGTCAGCCCCTATCCAATGGCATAATTTATAACAATGAATACTGCAAATCCACGGTAAATTAGCGTTGCTATGTGTCGTTTGACCTTGGCATGCGCCAACTCTGCTTCACATATCACGTGGCTGGGCCGTGGCTCTTCTCGTAACTCGCTAACTAACCAGTTTTCTGACACTTTACAGATTCAATTCTCCTGTGTTAAATTATAACATGGGCTTGTAAAGGCTCTCTCATTTTATTCATGAATGATTAAAAATCAGGGCTCAGTACCTTAGAGCAGGGGTTCTCAAACTTTTTTGTATCGCCCCCCTTTTGAAATATGAAATATCTTGGACCCCACCCCTATTCTTCTTCCCTTTCTTACCACTTCTCATAGGCTACTTCGCACAAAGAAAAACGGATCACAAGATCTACTGTACAGTGTTTGCTTCTGCCTAATTACCGCATTTACCCGTTGCAATAATAATAATAATAATAATAATAATAATAATAATAATAATAACACACAATTTACTTTTCTTAGAGTACATCAATGTTCAACAACTTTTTGTACAAGGATTTGTAATGGCGTTACTTGTATCAGTTTATAGTAAATCGGGCTAACCACTTCCACTGAGCACGCACTAGAATTCGCCTTTTCACTCACTGTCTTTGAACTGACTGCAAAGGCCTGGCAGAAATAGAAGAATCTATTCTTGTAAGGAAGTGGCAGTCACATTGTGCGCGGCTTAGTGTCATTAGTTGTTGTTAAAAGTGTGAACTTTCCTCATTTTGTGTGTAGGTCTTCTGGTCTCAACGTTGTAAATCATGTTTGTTTTACCTTTGGTCTTCCTTTGTCAATGTATGATGATGACACTTGACTTGAGTAGTATTGAGAAAATAAAATGGCATTCAACTTGTTATCATTGTGTTACATTGTTTGAAATGACTCTATTTCCTAATTAAGGTGAGTTGTGGACTTAAGACGGGTAGTCGATTGTCTTCACGCAACATATTTTGGGGACTGTGACAGGATTTAAGGAAATATGGAACGACTTACGAAAACTAGGACTGTTATACGCAGCAGTTTTACTAGGCTACTCAACCAGCTAAATGGCCTTGTTACGTCGGAGGCTACTGACGCACTAGAAATTCAAGTATGCCTGGGAATGCTGGAAAAGAAGTTCGAAGAACTGGGAAATACAGATCAGCAAGTTTTTGATTTAATGATAGATGCCAATTCGCAAACTCAAGTGACGGTGCTGCCGTTATCTGCAACTAGCGTAAGGGGAATGGAAACATAAACAAACAGATTCTGTAACATGTGATTTGAGTAGATGGGTGTGCTCATCTCTCGTTTTTTCAGTTATTTTCATAACAATTGAGGCTATATGACTTATATAATTGCTCAGTTCCACTGTGCTCTTCGAAATCAACAATTGCGATATCAATGCATTCCTTTCAGAAAAAGAAAGCTTTTCAGACGGAATGGAGTCAATTACTTCGCGTCGCAAAGCCGATTTCAAAGTATATGATCGTATGCTGCTGGCATTTTACGAAGGGGAATTAATTATTAATCATTACTAATGAATTTCTCACAATATCCAGTACCGGTACCTTACATTCTCTCCTGCACTACAAACTAGGCGACTTAGCAAGGTCGATTTGACAGCTGTTTCTCCCATGTGCCAAACATTACTTTTAGGGGTCGCTTTATCGTAGGCTTACATGTGGTTGTCTTTCTTTAACTTGCCCCATTGCTCCTTCAAATCTGTGATGCTCAGTTCTTCTAAGTTTTCAATCATGTGCTTATCAAAAATTTAAAAAATCTTTATAACCAACTTGTACAGTCTTTGACGTATTGACTTCAACAGTATTACGTTATATCTCACAAATTTCAATGTATTTATTTACTGAAGTATGAAAAGCAATGTACCGACTATACGCATATTACATATTCCTGAACAATTTTTTTTTTTCTCGGCAACTGGTGACCAAATTTTTTTATTTTGAATCTGATGAGGTACCCCTCTCAAATTACTAGTTTGTAACCATAAAGCTTCAATTCTCATAAAATCTTCCGTTTCTTGGACTTTCCCGCACATAATTATGTGTTTGGCATCTAAAATTGCCTCTCTTTCAACGAGAGCCCGCCTAGAATTGCCAACAACATTCAATACGGTAGTCTACATCATGAAGTCTATCACCCTTGCGTCCACCATTTTATCGCGACCGACCTGCCACCTACATTTGATTGAGTTCGCGAATTGTAGTGAAGAAGAACCAACTGCAGAGTCTCTCGTTGTAGATGAATGCGAAAGGAAGTTTGCAGAGATTAAGATATTAGCATTGCGACTTATATCTGATAAAGACGATTCAGCTAGCGCAATTACTAATAATAGTTCGTACTGAACCCGAATTTGAATTATTTCTGGTAAATTTGATGATATTTTTAAGCCGATGTTAAATTTAACATTGGAAAATTGTCGCTGGATTAGTGTCAGGAACCGGATTTGTTGGCGAGTTTCAGGCGTGGTGAAGCCTAGTCACGTGATTTGTGATGCTAAGAAGACGCTCTGCCAAGGTCGTTTCGCATGGTAACAGGGAGTTTGCCGAGAATTTGGAGCATTGTATTTTTATAAATTATGTTATTGGATATGGTAATCTATCCAATGAGAAGAGGTCTAATGGGAGGAAGTATTATCAAAGCCTCATTAATCTAATTAGTTCATTTCATTTAGGTCGTGTAACTATCCCGCCTCTCAGTGCTTATATAGATACGGGGTGCGTGGGGGTTAAACGCCTGTGCGATATAAACAGCAGCAATAAACATTCACACCTAACTACACCGGTGACCGCACAATATAAAAACAATAAATATCTGGTAAAAATTAATATATATTTTGATATCTGACATAAATAACACTTGGCAGAACCCTCGCCGAATACAGACTATCATATATACATTGGCATACTCTATATGACATATACACCAGGACTCTGGATGTTGCAGCTTGTTACTCACCGATGATGGCTGGCTGGCTTGAAGAATTACTCTACTGATTCTGGGGCATTCCCATAGAATCAATCATAATTACTGTCACTGTAGCTAACTTATTCACACGTATCCCGTTTACTTGTTGAATACTATCGAGGTTAACCATGTAGAATTTCATACTCGTATGAGCTGAACTCTTTACTTGCATATTGTACTTAGTAGTAGAGCTCTGAATTTGTTTGGTGAATTTCAGACCCTGATTCGCAGCTGTATTTAATGATACGTGGCATATTTCACCCGTATACCGTAGATAAAATAATTGAAATGGCCCTCGAATATTAGCAAACAGACTTGAGTTTCCAACACTTGACGCTTTTCGAGACAGACAGCTTATAGGTAACTGTGCTGAAACTAGGTATTGTAACCTGTGGCTCAGTGTGAAACTCTAATCACGATATTGTGATTGTCCAGAAATACTTCAATTCCCTGAGACGATCCAGCATAACCAAACAAGATCTCTCACCCCTCACTACGTCCAAACATCCTATCAGATAGCAGTCCCTGACTGGCTTCTACCACACGTCACTCGGTCTCACGACCATCCTACCCAAAATTCTAAGTAAGAAGTAAGAAGTAAGTCCACAGGACAGCCTGCCTGATCATTATATCAAACTTGCCCTCCCCTCCAGACTGGTGGTTAAACTGCCTTCCTTCAATGGGTTCAGCCAATGGAAACATCACACATCACTCCACCAAACCACACCCTCAACACATCGATGCCAAATCTACTCAGGCTCTATCTGCATGAGTCACCTGGGTTTACCCGGCCAGGGTAAAACCCTTGCTCAGAATACTCCTTACCAGGAAGTGTTCCAAGTAAACAACTTGTAATAGTCTCACATATGTACAATTTCCAGCCTCTCAAATAAATATAATATAACACTGAACAAAATCCTGACTTGAGTCCTGCCTATAAATTCACATCTTATAACTAAACCAATTAAATCGAAATCAATTATGTCACATAATACACTCTAATAAATTGTAATACATCATCTCAAAGCATCAAATAAAAATATATACTCGATTCAACAAAATCTTACGTCCAGCAAATGAGGGTTCGATCCCCTATGACTTGGTACAGTCACAATTCCCCTCCGATGGAGTTCCTAAGAATACAAGTGAATGGGGACTCCATCTACACTCAAATACACTAAGATACATATATACAGTAAACACAAATATACCCTTTCACAATACAATAGACACATGTACAGTAATACCCTTTCAATACAGTAATTTCATTTTCTTGAAGTCAATCTAACAAATGCATTTCCAAATGTCTTTCTGTTACCTACAGCTAACTCCCACCGAAATTTCTCAAGTGTCCTATTCCTAACTTCACACGTGACAATCTTGGCACTTGGCCACGTCGCACTTCACAGATTTGCTCTTCTTTAAACACTTGGCTGGTTAGCCTCTTCGTCATCTCTTGATAGTATGCCAAGTAAATATATAATTCTGTAGAGTATGTCTGTCATTGAGGATCTGCCATAAACTTACCTACTAACATACTTCCTTAAATTGTACACATTATAGGACCCTACCGCGGTTCCTTCGTGGTCTGTTAAGCCGTACGCACACTCGCCAATACGCGTATTAACTATAAAAGGTCCCCTGAACAATTTAAAAGAACTCGTACATTTCCTGGCCAACAGCGAAGACGTGTACGGCATTCTGAGTAAGATCTGGTCACTCCTACAAAAATCCAACTAAAGATCTGAGCCTTGCTCTCGTCTCTCTCCCGCCCTGTGATCATCATCACAAACAATACAACTACCTAAAAATCATACCTCCCTGAGCCATCATACTTACCCATACTTACCGGCGAACTCAAATACTTACCTCTCCGTCCCTTGATATACTCACCAGTACCCTTAATTGGCTCTATAACCCCTAACTCTAACATATGGCTACTTTCATCCTCCACGGTGGCCTCATACCTGAAAAGAATGACATATCTGAGTCCTGAAATAGGTGAATTATCAATCAGCTCGAATTGACGGGTGTATACGTGCGTTAATCTAGGTTTCTTACTCAACACTTCTCTGTTACTCAATAACACTTCCAATAAATCTTCCTTACTTTCATCACACAACTTACTCTTGTCCACGGCTTCCCAAAGTGGATCACCTCGATGTTCCTCTACCAACATACGACCTCCAGCCTCCAGCTGTACCTCCTCGTCAGACACCTCTGCTGACATCCCCTCCAAACCCTTAACAATGCACGCACCATCCATCTCCTCAACTAATTCATACCTCCTCTTAATTCCCTGACACTTAATGCCCCTCTCCAGACATAAAACTCCGTATTCAAAATCAATGTTAACCTTCTGCTTGTTCAGTTTGTCATCACCAAGTAGGCCTACTACTTCATAAATCAAATCTAACTTCCTAGGCAATACCATCTGTTTACTCTGTTTCTTTCTACTTCTATAATTCCTGATTTCCCCCTTCTGTTCATTCTGTTTACTAGGAATTCCCTGCTGATATTCACCTAACGTCGATTTTACCTGCTGCCTCTCCTCATCTCCTCTACCTTCTCCTAACGTCACCCTCGCCTGCTGCCTCATCTTATCTAAGCTACTCTCCCTAACGTCACTTTCAACTGCTGCCTCATCTTATCTAAGCTACTCTCACCTAACGTCACTTTCAACTGCTGCTGCATCTCATCTCCTCTACCTTCTCCTAACGTTACCATCATCTGCTGCCTCATCTTATCTAGGCTACTTTCACCTAACGTCCTTTTCACCTGCTGCCTCTCCTCATCTCCTCTACCTTCTCCTAACGTCCCCTCTAACTGCTGACTATTCTCATCTAAGCTACTTTCACCTAACTTCACTTTCACCTGCTGCTTCTCCTCCTCAAAGCTTCTATCACATAACGTCCTCTCTAATTACTGCTTCTTCTCCTCTACTCTGCTATCATCTAACGTTACCTCTAACTGCTGCTTCTCCACCTCTAAGCTACTTTCACCTAACGTTACTTTCACCTGCAGCATCTCCTCAACCTTCTCCTACTGTCCCCTCCAACTCCTGCTTATTCTCACCTAAGCTACTTTCATCTAACTTCACTTTCAACTGCTGCTTCTCCTCCTCTCCGCTACTTTCACCTAAGTCCCCACCAACTGCTGTTCACTCTCATCCAAATTACTTTCACCTAACGTTCCCTCCAACTGCTGTTCACTCTCATCCAAACTACTTTCACCTAACGTCACTTCTAACTGCTGTTTCTCCACTTCTACCATAGACTCTCCTTGCTGCCTAGCTCCTCCTGCCTCCTTACTCAAAGACTCATTCCACTCTCTTACCTCCTTACTAACAGACTCTATTTTAGCATTAGTTGCCTCTCCCTGTTTCTCGATTGTCTCACCTACATGCAATTTCAACGATTCCACCTGTTTTCCTACAGACTCTATTTGTTTGCCTAATTCTTGCTTCAGCTGACCTATAGACTCTATCATAGACTCTTCCTGCTGTTTCATAGACTCACTCATAGATTCTTTTACTGACTCTATTTTCTGGTCCATAGACTCTCTGACTTCA
The DNA here is from genome assembly GCA_946902985.2 of Meconema thalassinum. NCBI lineage: Eukaryota > Metazoa > Arthropoda > Insecta > Orthoptera > Tettigoniidae > Meconema > Meconema thalassinum. The sequence goes on from OX336389.2 coordinate 386,361,569, forward strand.
CCCATTTCCTTACTTAAAGATTCCCCTTGCTTCTTAATAGACTCACTCATAGACTCTTTTACTGACTCTATTTTCTGACCCATAGTCTCTATTTTCTGATTTACTGACTCTCCTTGCTGTTCAATCCCTCTTATAGATTCTTTCATACCTCCTCCTATCTTCAGACCCATAGGCTCTATCATAGCCGCAAGCATTTGGAGCATCCTATCGTTCACATCCCCCCCATGATCTTTAAATTTAGTACCCTCCTGTATAGCGACCTGGCTTTGCTCGGAATTAATAGATTCCCCGGATGGTGTATCTATTAAGCCTTCACCCTCCCCGCTCTTGTCCACGTTCATATCCAAGTTCTTTCCTGCCATTTTAACGTTAATTTTACTAATAGCTCTATTTCTTAATTCCAAACTCTCCTCTGATGACATCTAATCTGTATGAAAATTTCTCTAAGTTTATTGGCGTATGCGTACACGTGAATGTTATTGTTGTTGCTATATCGTACTTCGAGCTCCACAGTTGGGCGTCAATTGTAACTTTCCCGCCTCTCAATACTTATATAGGTACGGGGTGCGTGGGGGTTAAACACCTGTGCGATATAAACAGCAGCAATAAACATTCACACCTAACTACACCGGTGACCGCACAATACAAATATCTGGTAAAAATTAATATATATTTTGATATCTGACATAAATAACACTTGGCAGAACCCTCACCGAATACAGACTGGACGAATAATTTCCCTATCATATATACATTGGCATGCTCTATATGACATACACACCAGGACTCTGGATGTTGCAGCTTGTTACTCACCGATGGTGGCTGGCTGGCTTGAAGAATTACTCTACTGATTCTGGGGCATTCCCATAGAATCAATCCTAATTACTGTCACTGTAGCTAACTTATTCACACGTATCCCGTTTACTTGTTGAATACTATCGAGGTTAACCATGTAGAATTTCATACTCGTATGAGCTGAACTCTTTACTTGCATATTGTACTTAGTAGTTGGGTAGATTATAGGCTAGGGAATAACCCACCCACCAAGGGAAGATGATGAAGAGAAGGAAGTAGATTTTGGATTGGAAAAGAAGGATAGAAGAAGAGGAGGAGAGTCCCACAAAAGTAATAAATTTAGTGTTAAACACACTTAAAGGTGGTTGCCACCGCAAATATGTGCTCGGATACCTAAAATAGCTACGAGCTTGGTCGAGGCTAACGGGAGCCGCAGATAAGGCTTGGGCAGTTTGCCAGAGAGAACCTGTAGTGTATTTCCTCCCAAGCACGAATGAAAGTACTATAGGGAAGGGGGATGATCTGGCCAGACAAATAGTAAGAGCTTTATTAAGCATTAACGAGGGCATAAACCTAGGAGGAGCTAGGAAAGCCAGGATCCTGCCTAACTGTATTATCAAAGAAATGATGAATCCAAAGACAAATATCTAATTTATTAAACAATGCAAGGAAGTTTGAGGAGATTAACAATTGTGCAATATAATTTGGATAAACATAGTTCATTTGAACTTTTTAACAAATAGGGTCGCAGACCTCTCCACGTTAAACAGTTGCTCCAGGCAATTGACAATTTTTAAGGTTTTTTAAACCGTGAATTAAAATCTTGGTAAGATTTCACAAATAGGAAAAATGGAATAATTAAAGTTTTAACATTTACAGGAGTATAAGCAGTGTACTATATGAAACCTCTGAAAGAACATTCTAACTAAAATAACAACTTCGAAGATAACAAAATGGAAAACATAAGGAATAAAAAGGAAGTTCCTACAACTTCGTATATTTAAACAGAATTACTTTGTGAGATTTATACAAAGAGAGCAGGTCACTTACTGTGAACCTGAAAAGTTGATCAGAAGGAAGGTTCTAGACCTCTTATACTTTGAATAAGACTCGCCAGTCAAATGAGGCAGTTTTCATTTAGCGAGACCAAAGAATAACTCACTCAGGAGTTGAGAGAATTGTTTTCCCTGCTTTCGAAGGGAGGAACAATGTAAATTTAAAACTTGTATCACACAAGAAATTATGCAGAATTTAATTAATGTTAAACTAGCAAAGTTGGAAGGGCACTTCGTAAGTAACACCTTATAGAAAGTTACAATTTTATAAATAATGGTTGTTAGTAGAGGGTTAAGGAAAGATCATGGGGATATAGGGACAATGTTCATGGCCGTATTTAATATAACCGGACGATCGCGACGCGGTAGAAAAGTGGAGCAAACACTGATTAACACTATAGTCTGTAAGGATGGATGCAAAGTTCACTAGAGAAACACTGAAGTTTATGAGAAAAAAAGTTATTGCAATTATGGAGATAACTGATTGCACTATGTAGGTTAAAGTCTATTTCTTGAAAAAGCTGTAATTTACAATCAAATGCGCCGTAGAATTTTCCAGAGGTTCCAGCGGAGGATGAAAATTCACTATTGTAGTAATTTAGTTTTAAACAGGATTCTCCCAAGTACGTGAGAAATACATGATGGCAGGACTCGCAAATAGAGAACAAGTTCTAGAAGGTTCCAGAACGACTTTAGCAGAAAATGGGGTTTGAAAAAATCCAACGGAGGAAATAGTTTCAAAATTATAGGCAGCGGGTATTAGATAATATCCCACGTAGCGAGAGGGTTTCTCGTTTAAATAGCTTAAGAAAAGCTCCTTTTAGTAAGGTTGGCTTACAAGAAAAAGCTCAACATTGCAAATCCCACGAAGGATGATTTTGCCCCAAGTAAATATTTTCACACTGCCTATAATTAAAATTAAAATCACTTGGAAGTTAAAACCATGAAGACGAGGTTAAAACTTTTGAAAATGGTACTTATCTCGATTTCATGTTGAAGTCGGAGTTCCTTATGGAGACTATCTAGCCAACATGGCGTAGAAGAGGGTGTGCCTCTTGGTTTGAGGAGGCTAAGCTCGAGCGGAGCTTTGACTGTACGAGTCAACTGCAGACGAGGAAGTGAGTGAGGCTCAGCAGAGCACGGAGAGACCACGGAAGGGGGAGAGAGTGGGGGGAGGAAACAAAAGGTATACATATCAGCATAACCAACTTAATAAAAACAAAATAATCTTCTTTTGCTGAGCTGGTCTTCAAGGAGTTGACAACAGTATCTGGTAGCCAAATGGATGTGGAATTCCTCTTGCGCGAGGAAAAGTTGAGGAGCTTCAGAGATTTGTTGTCATATGACGCTAGGCGGGTCACAGAATATATATCTGAAACATACTCACACAAAATATAAGAAATTTGCACATAAAGGAGAAAACAAATGATCACTGTTGGTGTTTGACAAAAAGGAAGGAAAGAACGTGCAAAAGCATTCAAAATTGTAATCTCAGGTACCGTGCATTCCAAGAATGCACCATACTGGGGGGGGCCAGACACCAACAGGGAACAAATAAGCAATTAAACATTTAAGAGTGATACAGTAATTAAAGGAAAGTGGTCTTGTGATCTGACCATTATTGGTCAAGACTCTGAATACCCTGACTCTCCCATCTCTTCCAGGGTAACACTTAGTCACTTTTCGAAAAGGCCAGACTAGGGGGGGTGAAATATCCCTAACCAAGACCAAGTCTCCTACTTGAATGTCGGGACTGGAAAGAAACCACTTCTGTCTCCCCTGCAAGGAAGTTAAATATTCCAAGTTCCACCTCTTCCAAAAAGAATTACTGAGGGCTTCAAGTTTACGCCCAACAATAGGTAAATCAAAATCCCTGAAAGAATTAGGAAGGGGAGGATGGGCAGAGAGAGAAGTGCGTGTAAAGAAGCGACCAGGTGTAAGTGGAAGGAGGTCATCAGGGTCATTAGAAAGCGGAGTTAAAAGGCGAGAATTATCGACACTTTCAATCACGAAATAGCTGGAAGCTGAGTGAAATAAAGCACTAGTAAAGATTGCGATACGATGAGAAAGAAGAATTGGCAAGTTTAAACAAAGCGTATATAAACAAGTACATCTATTCAGGACAAGAATATACCAAATAAACAAAGGAACTATGCGAGTAGAAAGCAAGAACGCCATAGGTAACAAACGAGTAGCCATAAACAATGACCTCAAGTTATAATGAGTATCAAAGGGGTTACTCAGAAAAATACTTAAGTCAGCAAAAAACGGGACATGACAAGCATGAATACAAAAACACATCGAATGTGACGACGAGAAAAAACAAGTTTGTTCATCAATGAACATTAAGATCGCAAAATATGCAAGCAAATTGCAATACATACGCGCGTGAGAAATACGCAACGAAGTTTTAAAGTAAGAATCGAAACAATTGTAAGATACGAGCGTGAGTAAGTGATAGAAGTAAACAAATACAGCCTTGACACACATAGTACAACGAGATAAGACATATAAATAGCTGACAGAGTCCTTAAGCGGAACGAGTTTATTTTGGGAACTAGGTGAACAGCTTCCGTACTTGAAGTAGCAACTCGCTAGACAATGCTTGGCAATCAGCCAGAGTTGAGATAAGAGAAACTTGTTTTGAACTGTGTCAATCATACAGGAAATAAACAACAACTGGGCATTCCTCAGACTGGTATACACACGAGTCTCAAAAACAAGCAGTTCAAAGTGCACACACACTAATTGAGTCAGCTGTAACTTAAAGTAGAACAAGTAACACGACATGCAGTCAATCGTAACTTGGACGAGAAAAAGCAATTTAAAGCTATATGAAATAAAGTAGGAAATCAATTTCGCATAATTGAGAGGATCACGAAATCGAACAATTTTCAACAAAAAGAAGCTTAATTCTTCCGAGCAAAGAAGACAAGCTGGGACATTGAGACGAAGGTTATGCATAAGAATAGTTATTCTAGATGCAATGGAATTCAGAGTTTCAATCGGTTTCATGAGCGACTTCCAATTGCGAGGAAGGGGGGAGGAGCCGGCCGTGGCCATCCCTCTACATAACGAAAGAAGTGAAACATAGCGTACAGCAAAGTGATGGTGACTGATAGCCATGGTTTTACACAAGGGGAAGATAGTTTCCGAGGAATAGTTTAAGCAATTAACTGCTATAAAAAATGACATAAGAAGATATACGAAATAACACAAAGCAAGGCGAACTTGAATGGCCATCTTGTGCGGGAAGAAGGAAAAACCATTTAAACAACTTACAGGGTTAGCGCAGTTGTTCACAATAAGACATCGTTTCGACAAGTGGTTTTCAAAAATATTGAGATTTGAAACATGAGCGTTCTCTTTTTCAGAAATGGGATTTATGTCAGCTGTGACGAAATGACATTGTGCTTTGGTTTGAACACTGGTATGTTTGATCTCGCCAGTGATAACCCAACCAAAATCGGTGTCTCTAGCGACCACGGTTGAAGATAACTTGCGTGTTTGTTTGCGAATGCAATTCCAAAAAACATTGGCACTGAAAAGCACATCAATGGGACCTTGAGCATTAAACTGAGGATCGGCTAACCTTAAGTGCGAGGGAATGTTTAAACCGGAAGTATTAATGGAGTGACTTGGAGTGTCTTTACCAATACTGGTAAGAATGAGACAGTTTAAATTAAGATTGGTGTTTCTTTGACAAACGTCTCTGATTTTCAATTTTGAAGACTGCAAAACTTGAGTTTTCAAATTGTCAATGCCGGTCACATTGATAGAAGTAGGCGATGACGAAAGACCTAGTTTTTTAATCAACGATTGCGAAACAAAGTTGTGCGTTGAAGCGGAATCGAGAAGACCACGGGTTTTGAACCAATTTCCAAATCTATCTTGGATTTCAAATTGTACAGTGGTCAACAGGGTTTGCGCACTGTGAAAAGTGTCGGCGTTGGAAATGCAGGAAGAAGCATTAGTTTGTTCGGAGCGGCTCTGCAAGGAGCTTAAAGAGGCAGGTGCTGATGACCTCGATTTATCGTGAACGTGCAATAACGAATGATGCGGTTTTTTGCAATGAAAACAGAGATTTAATGACGTACAGTTCGAAGAAGAATGCTTAGGTGATAAGCAATTGAAACAATGTTTGCTGTTTAAGACAAACTTTCTTCGATCTTCGACAGACAATTCTTTAAAGGATTTGCACGAATACAAGGTGTGAAGCTTTTTACAGAGCGTGCATTTTAATGATTTATTAAGCGGCCTATCTTCTCTTGAATGATTAAAAGAAGAACGGGTTTGTTTGTTTTCGACAAATGGGGGCTGATGTCCCTTTGAAGAAGCAAGTTTTTTTTCAAAAATTTGACACTGAGGATTCGTTTCGACTCTTTCGCACTGAAATGCGAGTGCTGTAAGGAATTGACATCGACTGTTGAGAAACGAGACAAGGTGTTCGAAGGAAAATTCTTCCTTGCGAGCGAGTTCGATCTCCCAGGCCTTCAGTGTCGAAAAATCGAATCTTGATGTAGCTAGGTGAATAAGTATGGTGTCCCATGTTTGGACAGGCTGTTTTAGCTGGTATAACGCTCTGACATTTAACTGCATAGAATCTAAGAGGTCTCTTAAAGATGTGACGTCATTAGGTTTGACGGCAGGTAAGTTGAAGAGACAGCGGATATGACGAGCGACACTCAACCTTAAATTGCCATATCTCTCTTTAAGGAGATTAAAGGCGATGTGGTAGTTGTCTGCGCTTAAAGGCAGTGACTCTACCAAGGTCAAGGCCTCGGATTCCAAAGAAGTACGGAGGTAGTAAAATTTATGTATGTCTGGGATCTCGATATTTTCATGAATTAGGGAGCAGTAAAGTTCATAAAAAGAATACCATTCACCTTCCTTGCCTGAGAAGTGCGGTAGGCTTATCTTGGGAAGTAACGGTTTCGGTTTGTTCTTGTGAACTGAAGCGGGTACGAACTGGGCCGGATTGATGACCCTAGTGTCCGGTTCTGAGATATTGCGGATCAATTGGTGGGCCTTTGCAATTCCTTCAAAGTACAAGGGTTCGACCTCATCCCGGTCCAATTGCAGTTCTGGACAAGCGGATTCAATCTCGGTTTGAATTTGGTCATAATAATCATAAGACCGTTCGTACAACTTGAGGCGATGTGTTAAGATATCTAAATCACACTCGGCGGGATTTAATTTGCTGATGAAATTTCGGAATCTAGTGAGTTGCCCTTTATAAGAAGAACGTCTAGCAATAAGAGTTTCATCTTTTTCGGCAGGAGCCATGACAAAAATAATAAATTGAAATACAACTCACGAAACTGTAGAACCTTGGAGATGCTGTCAGGTTGGCAACAGCGAGAGAGAAGAAAGAACAGGACACCCCAAAGGAGACAGGAGCGGCCTCTTTCCCGTTCACAGGCTTTGCATGACGTAGATATAGCTGAAAGATCCAAAGGAGATATTAAAAATTTGCAAAGTAATGTCAAATGACACTTGACAAACAATAGAAATAACAAATGGACTCTCCCGGGTTTCTGGTACCAACTTTTGGGTAGATTATAGGCTAGGGAATAACCCACCCACCAAGGGAAGATGATGAAGAGAAGGAAGTAGATTTTGGATTGGAAAAGAAGGATAGAAGAAGAGGAGGAGAGTCCCACAAAAGTAATAAATTTAGTGTTAAACACACTTAAAGGTGGTTGCCACCGCAAATATGTGCTCGGATACCTAAAATAGCTACGAGCTTGGTCGAGGCTAACGGGAGCCGCAGATAAGGCTTGGGCAGTTTGCCAGAGAGAACCTGTAGTGTATTTCCTCCCAAGCACGAATGAAAGTACTATAGGGAAGGGGGATGATCTGGCCAGACAAATAGTAAGAGCTTTATTAAGCATTAACGAGGGCATAAACCTAGGAGGAGCTAGGAAAGCCAGGATCCTGCCTAACTGTATTATCAAAGAAATGATGAATCCAAAGACAAATATCTAATTTATTAAACAATGCAAGGAAGTTTGAGGAGATTAACAATTGTGCAATATAATTTGGATAAACATAGTTCATTTGAACTTTTTAACAAATAGGGTCGCAGACCTCTCCACGTTAAACAGTTGCTCCAGGCAATTGACAATTTTTAAGGTTTTTTAAACCGTGAATTAAAATCTTGGTAAGATTTCACAAATAGGAAAAATGGAATAATTAAAGTTTTAACATTTACAGGAGTATAAGCAGTGTACTATATGAAACCTCTGAAAGAACATTCTAACTAAAATAACAACTTCGAAGATAACAAAATGGAAAACATAAGGAATAAAAAGGAAGTTCCTACAACTTCGTATATTTAAACAGAATTACTTTGTGAGATTTATACAAAGAGAGCAGGTCACTTACTGTGAACCTGAAAAGTTGATCAGAAGGAAGGTTCTAGACCTCTTATACTTTGAATAAGACTCGCCAGTCAAATGAGGCAGTTTTCATTTAGCGAGACCAAAGAATAACTCACTCAGGAGTTGAGAGAATTGTTTTCCCTGCTTTCGAAGGGAGGAACAATGTAAATTTAAAACTTGTATCACACAAGAAATTATGCAGAATTTAATTAATGTTAAACTAGCAAAGTTGGAAGGGCACTTCGTAAGTAACACCTTATAGAAAGTTACAATTTTATAAATAATGGTTGTTAGTAGAGGGTTAAGGAAAGATCATGGGGATATAGGGACAATGTTCATGGCCGTATTTAATATAACCGGACGATCGCGACGCGGTAGAAAAGTGGAGCAAACACTGATTAACACTATAGTCTGTAAGGATGGATGCAAAGTTCACTAGAGAAACACTGAAGTTTATGAGAAAAAAAGTTATTGCAATTATGGAGATAACTGATTGCACTATGTAGGTTAAAGTCTATTTCTTGAAAAAGCTGTAATTTACAATCAAATGCGCCGTAGAATTTTCCAGAGGTTCCAGCGGAGGATGAAAATTCACTATTGTAGTAATTTAGTTTTAAACAGGATTCTCCCAAGTACGTGAGAAATACATGATGGCAGGACTCGCAAATAGAGAACAAGTTCTAGAAGGTTCCAGAACGACTTTAGCAGAAAATGGGGTTTGAAAAAATCCAACGGAGGAAATAGTTTCAAAATTATAGGCAGCGGGTATTAGATAATATCCCACGTAGCGAGAGGGTTTCTCGTTTAAATCGCTTAAGAAAAGCTCCTTTTAGTAAGGTTGGCTTACAAGAAAAAGCTCAACATTGCAAATCCCACGAAGGATGATTTTGCCCCAAGTAAATATTTTCACACTGCCTATAATTAAAATTAAAATCACTTGGAAGTTAAAACCATGAAGACGAGGTTAAAACTTTTGAAAATGGTACTTATCTCGATTTCATGTTGAAGTCGGAGTTCCTTATGGAGACTATCTAGCCAACATGGCGTAGAAGAGGGTGTGCCTCTTGGTTTGAGGAGGCTAAGCTCGAGCGGAGCTTTGACTGTACGAGTCAACTGCAGACGAGGAAGTGAGTGAGGCTCAGCAGAGCATGGAGAGACCACGGAAGGGGGAGAGAGTGGGGGGAGGAAACAAAAGGTATACATATCAGCATAACCAACTTAATAAAAACAAAATAATCTTCTTTTGCTGAGCTGGTCTTCAAGGAGTTGACAACAGTATCTGGTAGCCAAATGGATGTGGAATTCCTCTTGCGCGAGGAAAAGTTGAGGAGCTTCAGAGATTTGTTGTCATATGACGCTAGGCGGGTCACAGAATATATATCTGAAACATACTCACACAAAATATAAGAAATTTGCACATAAAGGAGAAAACAAATGATCACTGTTGGTGTTTGACAAAAAGGAAGGAAAGAACGTGCAAAAGCATTCAAAATTGTAATCTCAGGTAACGTGCATTCCAAGAATGCACCAGTAGTAGAGCTCTGAATTTGTTTGGTGAATTTCAGACCCTGATTCGCAGCTGTATTTAATGATACGTGGCATATTTCACCCGTATACCGTAGATAAAATAATTGAAATGACCCTCGAATATTAGCAAACAGACTTGAGTTTCCAACACTTGACGCTTTTCGAGACAGACAGCTTATAGGTAACTGTGCTGAAACTAGGTATTGTAACCTGCGGCTCAGTGTGAAACTCTAATCACGATATTGTGATTGTCCAGAAATACTTCAATTCCCTGAGACGATCCAGCATAACCAAACAAGATCTCTCACCTCTCACTAAGTCCAAACATCCTATCAGATAGCAATCCCTGACTGGCTTCTACCACACGTCACTCGGTCTCACGACCATCCTACCCAAAATTCTAAGTAAGAAGTAAGTCCCCAGGACAGCCTGCCTGATCATTATATCAAAGTTGCCCTCCCCTCCAGACTCGTGGTTAAACTGCCTTCCTTCAATGGGTTCAGCCAATGGAAACATCACACATCACTCCACCAAACCACACCCTCAACACATCGATGCCAAATCTACTCAGGCTCTACCTGCATGAGTCACCCTGGTTTACCCGGCCAGGGTAAAACCCTTGCTCAGAATACTCCTTACCTGGAAGTGTTCTAAGTAAACAACTTGTAATAGTCTCACATATGTACAATTTCCAGCCTCTCAAATAAATATAATATAACATTGAACAAAATCCTGACTTGAGTCCTGCCTATACATTCACATCTTATAACTAAACCAATTAAATCGAAATCAATCATGTCACATAATACACTCTAATAAATTGTAATACATCATCTCAAAGCGTCAAATAAAGATATATACTCGATTCAACAAAATCTTATGTCCAGCAAATGAGGGTTCGATCCCTTATGACTTGGTACAGTCACAGTCCTATGAAAGATTTTATTAATTGGAGAAATGCATAATATTAAGACAAGAATTTATCAGTACCTTGATAGTCGCTGGAAGTATGCAGTACACTGTATTTTGTGTTAATACAAGTACGCGCGTCATTTTTCCTCGGAGTTGAAAATTGCGGTAGAAGAAGCTTTGGTGGAAAATTGCAAGCAGAAAGAAGAGGTCTAATGTCATGAAAGTCGTGTTGCGGGAGAACTCAATTCCTGACGACCCGTGAATCGAGTGTGGTGATTGGGGACCATCCGAAGCATAGCCATCGTGGGCGACATTTATGTACGACCGTACTCTGCTCTCATATGAGTAAAGTTATCGCAATCTGTGCCGATACGCATTTCGTGTTCCGTGAACAATTCCACGAGTTTATTATAATGAAATTAAGAATATTATAGATCATTGAGCATCTGCGAACATTTATTCGAACATTTTGGAAGCAGATATTTGAGATTAGTCGAGTGATAGACATTGCACTACAGCGGAGAAGAAACGTTATTTGAAGTAGCAACGGACAGTTTAACTTTGCAGTGAAGTCTGTTATACTACAATGGAACGTGAGTAACCGAACATTATAGTGAGTTTTATGAACATTGAAGTCATCTATTATTTTAATTTAACAATGATTGTAACTATGAAGCAAAAAGGAATGTTGAGTTACACATTTATGAAGATTGTCGATATGGAGTAAATTACGATGCGATTGGAACACGTCTAGCAGGGATGTTGGTTGACAACAGAGAGCAACGTTAACGACAGAAATTATGTACAACATCATGTTCAACTACAATGTCATGTACACCTACATCATCATGTACAACAACATCATGTACAACTATATATGACTATGTACAACTACAATTTAGCTACGAGCAATTATTATATTTCACCGAACATCTACGTGAACATTTCCATCTACAATTGTGATTCGATCTACAATCTACAAATTGATTTGCAACAATGGAGATCGATCAACGATATTACTCAATAAAGATCTTGAATTTTAAACGGAGGCGACGAAAAAAGATTCATCACGTGAAAAGAGAAGAAGACAGGGTATCTCGTCTAACGCCTGAAGCCTGGTATTCGAGGAACGAGGGGACGGTGAGCAGTTTGAAGCCCGAAGGATGAAGGAGCTTCCGGGAAGGAACACTGTCCATACCCGATATAGCAGTTCGTTGGATGGTGTAGACCAGGGTTCGTGATCTTTTTCGGGAGCGTACACATCACGGCATTTTCCTAATACCTATTTGAACTTCGAAAGTCGACTTTAAGGTAGAACTACCAGATTCAATTTCTGTTGTTAGAGTATTTGGCAACATTTGATCAACCTTTCTCCATGCTTTTGTGATAATATTTCCACTTCGAAATCCATCATTTTTATTCTACGATATTATGTTAGATGATAGTCATTCTTCATCTGAACATAAATTTCAACTCTACAGTTTCTGAATTGACATGATATTAATAATTTCATGGCATTTCATTTTCCACATTTAAGAATTTTTCTTAATTAGTTTTCTACGATTTCAGTTCTCATAAACTGAATTTCAGATAGTTTTTCTTCATTGATGTCTAATTTTATATTCGTTTGGATTAATGAATTGGACATCTTCCATGACCCTCCTAGCGTCATTTAGCAGCGAACCAGTCAGTTGGAGCTTAACTAAAGCTCGCCTCCTCTACTCGAGAGGCAAACTTTTAAATTCGACGCCATGTTCGAGTTTTAAAATCAACCGTCAACAGCAACATCGCCTTCTTCATGAAGCAAAGATAAGTACCGACTTCATGTTTTAACCACATTCTCATCGCTTTTAAAAATTTTAATACTTTTATTTTAATTTTATAGACAGTGAAAATTGCTATATGTGATAAAATAACTGCTTTCAAGAGATCTTCTTGATCAAACTCGAAATATCAAGTCTAACTTTCAAAATTAAATAGTACTCCTTGTACAGATTTTTTGAGATGCTATCTCACATCGAGGGATATTTCTAAAATACCCACTGTCTATATAATCTAGTTTTCCGCCGAGGGATTTTCTACCCATTTCAACAGTCATCATTGCTCTGGAACTTTCCAGAACAAACAGTCTATCTACCAATTAAACTGTCATGTATTTTCCACTTTGATATGGGAGTAATTTCTTCACTGAGAAACTTATGTGGGATAAACTTCTAATCCACATAAACTGTCTTCCTACGTGGGAAATTTTCTGCCGTATTTAACTGCCGCCCATAGAAACTACAACTCATAATTCTTTCAAGCTAAAACTCAACTTTTACATAACTGCAATAACTTTTCTTTCCATAAACTTTTTGTGCTACTATAGTGAACTTTCAACTATATCAACAGACTATAGTGAAATCAGTGCCTTTTCGACTTTTTCATCCGCGTCGCGATCGTCCGAGTACAATAAATACGGCCATGAACACTCTTCCACAACCCCATTTGATCTTTCCCAAACCCTTTACTAACCAACTAGAGTAATAAAATTGTAACTTTAGGTCTTTTTTCAATGAGGTGTCACTCTCAGTAAGTGCCCTCCCAGATTGCTCCATTTACCACTAATTAATATCTGTGCAACTTCGTGTCTAGTACACGCCTTAAAATATGTTGTTTCTCCTTTCTAATGAGGGAATCCAATTCTTTCTACTCAAAAGTGAGTTATCTCTAGGTTTCACGAAAGGGAAATTTGCCCTATTTTTCTCATGATCCCCACTTAAACATAGAAGTTCTAGAAACTTCTGCTTAATTTTTCTCTACAGGTTTCACAATAAGTGACCTGCCCTATTTGTATAACCTCTAAAAGTAATTCTGTATTAATACAAGATGTTACAGAAACTTCTATTTCATTTCTCTCTGTTTTTTCTTGTTGTTACTTTCGAAGTTGTTATTTGTTCATATTTCTAACCTTCTAGAAATCCTTAAAGTACTCTTCTTGTACTTGCTTTATTATTTAACTTTAATTACGTTAATTATCCTTAAATTTCCAATTCGTCAATCTTAACACCATTCCAAAATCTTAAGAAGATTTTAGCACATATAAATGGTTTAAAACCAAAAAATTGTCAATTGCCTGGTGCAAACTTTAAATGATTTCGGAGGTCTGCGACCCCAATTGTTCATAAAATTAAATTGTATATTTGTTAAATTAATTACTTCTTTTTGCATTGTTAAATAAATCAAGATTTAGTCCTTTGCTTTATCATTTCTCTAAAATAACTATTAGACAAGATCCTGTCTTCCCCTGCTCTTCCTATGGGATCAACTTTAAAAACCTCACAAATAAAATCCACTTAGTTATAAACTTATTAAAGCCTCTCTTAGCTTTGATAGCTAATTCTAACTGGCCAATAAGGCAAGCATAGCTCACTACGCCAGCTTCCTGCTAGTAGAGATTCTCTCTACAACTTATGGTTGGTTTTTCAAAATTTAAGTGTTTCTCATTGTCTAAACATTTAGTCGGCGCTTTGCTGGGTAAAAGCTTAGTCATTCCTAAATGCAACTATTGTGCTCTTACCAAAATTATTCACAAGGGTATAATTGCTTTATCCCTATCCTTCTTGGAAACATTCGGTCGCTCTTTAGAAATTCTACAATTTCAAGAACTAAAACATCACGGCTGATTCAAATTATTTGCATTCTTCAAAATATTTGTTTGAAACAAACTCCTTTGAAGGGATACACAGTAAATCTGTTACTCTTTGTCTTGCCAGACCACCACCCTTCCCCAAAGTAAGTAAATTTATGCTTGAGAGGGAATACGCTATAGCAGCTTGCTTGCGAATAGCCCAAGTTCCAGCTGCATTTCCTGTTAGCTTCGCCCAGGTCCCTACCCACTTTAGGTATCGGAAAGCGGGTTTACAGTGGCAGCTGCCTTTGAGTGTACTTAAAGTTGAAGTTATAACTTATGTCAGACTCTCTTCCTATTTCTCCATCCCTATTCTCCAGTCCGAAACCCACTTCTTTTCTTCTTCATCTTCCCTTGGGGGTCAGGTTATTCCCAAGCTAATAATCTACCCAGGGAGGACTGGGAACTTTTAAAAGCACCAAGTCCCCTACTTGGAGGTTAGAACAAGTAACACGCCATTTGCTTCGTTGTTGAAGCAAACTGAGGTATTCCAATCTCCAGCGACGCCAAAAAGTATTGCGCAAACTCTCAATTTTGCGCCAAGAAATGGCTAAAGAAGATTCAGAAATAGAATATAAGAAAGGGAGGGGGGTCAATGGACCACCAATAAAAAAGTGGCCCATCGTCAATGGCAGAAGATCTGAAGGGTCATTAGATAAGGGAGATAAAGAACGAGAATTAATTATGCCCTCAATAAAAATAATTAAAGAATTAAATTCTTCATGAGAAGGGGGGGGGGGCACAAACTCTTCTAAGGTGCCTCTTGGTGAGTTTAACACAAGACTCCAACGCCCACCTTGATGTGCTGCATAAGGGGGAATAAAGTGCCACTTAAAATTTCTCTGGTGAGCATAATCAGTAATCTTTTCTAACGCTGAAGTATGAGTAAGAGCACTCTTAATTTGTTCAGAGGCTCCGACAAAATTTGTAGCGTTATCCGAAAACACTTCTGAAGGAAGACCTCGACGGGCAGAAATCTAGCAAATGCTGCCAAAACATAAGCAGTAGAGGCACTGGTAACCAGTTCTAAGTGAACTGCACCGGTAACCATGCATACAAAAAGCGAAACATATATTTTTCCAGAAACACATTTTTTAGCTTCAGGAGAATTTTTATTATAAACAAAGGGAACAGAATAATCCACCCCCGTAAAGGTAAAAGGTCTGGCACGCGCAGATCGAAACGTGGGAAGATCATCCATGAGCTGAGCGGCAACCTTAGGGTTGAATTTAAAACATGGAATACACTTACAGATAACAGAAGTGACTTCATGCACTCCGTCTATGGGCCAACACCTTTCACGAATGACAGAAAGTAATGTGCGAGTGCCAGCATGAAGAAGCTGGTAAGTATACTGGCGAATAATTAAGGAGGTGACATAATGCTTTGAGGGAAGCATAATGGGATGTTTCTTATCCTCAGAAAGCTCAGACAAATATAAACGTCCTCCTACTCTTAGCAAACCATCAGCATCCAAAAAAGGGGCAAGTGAGGAAAGTCGACTCGATTTCTGACATTCGTCAGAAAATATTTCCCTCTGACTAAGCCATAACACCTTTATAGTAGCTAAACCACTGGCAGTAGTGGCTATGCTGGCTAAAGCGCAGCGTTAGGCCATGGGGCCAAGCCCTCTGCTGACTCGGTAGACGCGTGGGTTAGAGCCCCACCGTCAGCCGTCCTTGAAATGGTTTTCCGTGGTTTCCCATTTTCAACACCAGGCAAATGCTGGGACGGTACCTTCTGACAGGCCACGGCCACTTCCTTCCACATCCTTGCCCAGTTTCATTCATTCATCTTCATCCATTCCATCTCTCATTCCGACGCGCAGGTCACCCACGGGCGTCGGCTAGAAAGACCTGCACTCGGCTCTCAAGAGGTCACACGACAAAAAAAGTAGCTAAACCTAGCTCAGAAAGTGTTAAATATGGTTTTGAAAAAAGTGGGTTGATCTACTACCAAATATTTCCATCGAAGGAGATAAGCCATAACCCTTACCAATTTATGGAAAGAGGAATATCGCTGCAAGAGAAGGTGAGAAGCCCAGCATCCGGCAAGTCTGATAATTCCGGAAGAGGAAAATTTGTCCAAGTGGAAGGCTCTTGAAGAAGCCAACTGGGACCGTGCCAGTATAATTTCAGGTTAGCCAGCATGCGAGTGGAACATCCCCGTGAAATGACACATGCAGGATTTTCCTTGCCAGACACATGATGCCATTGTTCAAGATTAGATAACTGTTGAATTTTGGATACTCTATTAGCTACAAACACCTGCCAGTGAGATGGAGGTTTGGCAATCCATGCCAACGTGATGGCTGAGTCACTCCAAAAGTAAATTTTGATAAATCGAACTTTTATAGATTGACGGATTTTGACCGATAATTCAACCGCCAGAAGGGTAGCGCAAAGTTCCAGTCATGGCAAAGATAAAATTTTAAGAGGGGCCACTTTAGACTTGGCGCAAATTAAATTGGAAAAGAAATATGATTGAACAAAATTACGGCAAACAATACACGCACAACATCCATAAGCTTTTGAGGAACTATCAGCAAAAACATGAAGTTCATATCCCCCGCGGGAGGGAAAGGGGATAATCACTCGCGGGATAATAACGTTGGAAAGGTCTTCCAGACTATTTCTATAAGAAATCCAATTTTTTTGCAATACTGAAGGAACTGGTTCATCCCAACCAGTTTTCAAGGACCGAAGGTCTTGCACAAAAAGCTTTGCCGTGACGATGACTGGCGCCAACAAATGGAGAGGATCAAATATATTCGCAATCTCAGACAAAATTTGCCGCGTAGTTTGCGTTTGGTCTCCCACAAATCCAACCCCTCGTCCTCGTCGTGGGAGATGGGCAACGTAATTAAGTAGGGGATTGCCTGTAGGGGTGAAGTACAGTGGGGACTTTGTGTGCCTCAAGACCGCTACGGTAGCTGTGAAGGCCCTACAGGAACCCTGAAGAAATTACGGCTAACGGGGCTCTGGTGAAACAACTGCTGCCTTGTAGTTTGGAGTTGGTTCTTCAAAGGCTAAGGGAAGAAACCCTGACAGAAAACCAGCCTGGTGCCTCAGGCTTAAGGTGGCAGCCCTCCATGGCACTCGGAGGCAGTGGGTTAATCACTCGCTCCTCTTAAATAAACTGATTACGGAAACTGAAGCGAAATTACAAAACCGGACGGATAACCTGATGACGACTTTTGGCATGAAGAGGGCTACGAAAATCGGTTTCTGGAATGTGAGGACCTTGATGGAGAAAACCAGACTGAAACAAGTGACACGGGAGATGAAGAACTATGGGCTGGATATCCTAGGATTGAGTGAAGTGAGGTGGCCAGGATTTGGTGAAATACAGACAACAGATGGAATTACATTTCTCTATTCTGGGGGCGATGATGAAGAACACAGGGATGGAGTGGGGTTGCTGCTCAACAGAAATGCAAAGAGAAGCCTTATGGAGTGGAAGCCAATTTCTAGTAGGCTCATGTTTGCTAGGTTCAAGACAAAGATCAGGAATGTGATCATCATCCAATGCTATGCGCCTACAGAACAGTCGGAGCCAGAGAAGAAGGAAGAATTCTACCAAATGCTGCGAGATGTCACAAGACAAACAAGTAAGAAGGACATTTTCATTGTTATGGGAGACTTCAACGCGAAGGTGGGCTCAAACAATGAGGGGTTGGAGCAGATCATGGGTGAACATGGCCTTGGTGAGATGAATGACAATGGGGAGAAATTTACGGAATATTGCGCCAGTCAGGATTTGGTGATGGGTGGCACGGTATTTCCTCATAGGCGGTGCCACAAGGTCACCTGGGTGTCTCCTGATCAAGTCACAGAAAATCAAATTGATCACATCGCGGTGAGCAGGAGGTTCAGAAGAAGCTTGGCAGATGTTAGGAACAAGAGAGGAGCGGACGTTGGTAGTGACCATCATCCTGTGGTTGCCAATTTCTGCATGAAGATCGTCGCAGTCCGCCGAAAGTTTAACACTCGGCACAACAAGTTTGATGTGGGCAAGCTTAAGAACCAGCAGAGATTGGACCAATTTAAACTGGAGCTCAGAAATAAATTCCAGGTGTTGGACTCCGAGACAGAGAAGGACGTGGAGACTGTGTGGAGCGAGGTAAAGAATATCTTCGTGGAAACCAGTGAGATGCAGCTCGGGTACAAGAACTACCTGCGGAAAGAATGGATATCCGATCAGACCTGGGACAAGATAAATTATAGGAAGGAGATTAAGACCAAGCTCAACACCTGCAAGACTCGGCAGCAGAAGGCTCTCACACAAGCAAAGTATTCAACAGCAAACAGGGAGGTAAAGAGGAGTGTACGGAAGGATCATAGGAGGTGGATTGATGAGCAGGTGGAGAAAGCAGAAGAAGCGGCAAGAAGGGGGGACGTTAAGGAGCTCTATGGCATCACAAAGATGCTTTCGAAGAAAGGTTTTAATAAAACTAGGCCTGTGAAGAGCAAGACGGGCGAGATCCTCACGACGTGTGAACAGCAGCTGACAAGATGGAGAGAACACTTTGCGGAGGTTCTTAATAGAGATAGAGGACCAGAAAGTAAGCAGTGAGGAGAAGATGAAGAGGAAGCAGAAACTGACCCAAGCATCAGCCTCGACTACCCAACTCGGGGCGAAATACGGACAGCGTTGAAGCAGATGAAATGCAGGGAGGCGCCAGGTCTGGATAATATCCCAGCGGAAGTACTGAAAGCAGACCTGGATATTACGATCGATCTGCTACACCCGCTGTTGGAGAAGATCTGGAAGGAGGAGAAAATACCAACCGACTGGAAGACGGAGTTGATAGTCAAGTTGCCGAAGAAAGGGGACACCACAAACTGTAACAACTGGAGGGGTATCACCTTGCTGTCCATTCCAAGCAAAGTGCTGGCGAGAGTCATCCTGAATCGTATAAAAGACTGCGTAGAAAAAAGGCTTCGGAAGGAACAGGCTGGATTTCGAAAACATCGCAGCTGTGTGGATCTCATCAACACCCTCCGAATCATCCTGGAGCAGAGTGTGGATTGGCGGAATACCCTTTACCTCACATTTGTTGACTTCGAGAAAGCCTTCAACTCCGTAAATCAAAGAATCATGTGGAGGACCCTCGAGGAATATAAAATTCCAACAATGATGATCAGGATCTTGGAAGAGATGTACGAAGGGTATGAGTGCCAGGTTCTTCACGAAGGCAAATTAACAGGAATGATAAAGGTCAGTTCCGGACTGAGACAGGGGTGTGTCCTTTCCCCCACTCTGTTCCTGTTGGTCCTGGATAGTGTGATGAAGAAGGTAATGGGAGGACGGAAGAGGGGTATTCAATGGGGTATAAATGACAGGCTTGAAGATCTGGATTTCGCAGACGACATTTGTCTTATGGCACAACGGTACCGAGACATAGCAGATAAGCTGGGGAGGTTGCAGAGAGAAGCAGAACGTGCAGGACTGATGATCAACACCAACAAGACCAAAGAGATGAGGTTAAATTCTGACATCACGACTAGTTTGACAGTCAACGGAAAGGACATTGAGCGAGTTGAGTCCTTCCTCTACCTTGGAAGTATAGTCACAAATGATGGGGGGAGCAGAGGAAGATGTTCGAAGCCGTATCAGGAAGGCAAATGGTGCCTATGTCCAGCTCTACCCCATCTGGAGAAATAGAAACATTTCCAGGAAGACCAAGCTCCGCCTTTTCAATAGCAACGTAAAGTCGATTCTTCTCTACGGCTGTGAAACATGGAAAGTCACAACACCGATCAACAACCAGCTACAGGTGTTCATTAACAGATGTCTGCGTCACATCATGAATGTGAGGTGGCCGGACATAATCTCAAATGAAGATCTTTGGACCATCACCAATCAACAACCGATTAGCATCCAGATCAAGGAAAGGAAATGGCGCTGGATTGGTCACACACTAAGGAAGCCGG
This sequence comes from Meconema thalassinum, assembly GCA_946902985.2. Lineage (NCBI taxonomy): Eukaryota > Metazoa > Arthropoda > Insecta > Orthoptera > Tettigoniidae > Meconema > Meconema thalassinum. The sequence goes on from OX336389.2 coordinate 386,381,847, forward strand.
ACGGAGCTATTGAGAGGGCGGCGCTAGACTGGAATCCTCAAGGCGCCAGGAAGCGAGGTCGACCTAATAAGACCTGGAAGAGGACGATCGAAAATGAAATTGCAGAGGTGGACAAGAACTGGAGTCAAGTGAAGAGAATGGCCAGGAACCGTACTGCGTGGAGAAATTTCGCCAAGGCCCTATGCTCCGGAAGGAGCGGCAGGAATTAAGTAAGTAAGTAAGTAAGTAAGTTTGCGTTTGGATATCACCGAAATTAATTTAAAAAAAGAAAGAATCCATTTGAGGACTCCAATAGATGCCAAGAGTTTTGATAGAATTACTTTCTTGAAGACATTCTACTGAGTCATTATAGACTGAAGTTAACGGAAATTTGGAAAGGAATTCCTCCGAATTAGAGTTCCATTTACGCAGAGAAAATCCGCCTCCCAAAAGCAAGGCTGTCAAATCATCATCGACTTGAAGTGCTTCGGATACTGACTCAAATGAATGAAGGAAATCATCAACGTAAAATTATGATTTTAACGCTTCAGAAGCTTTAAGAGAAAACAGCGGCCCATCCTGGTCAGCTAGTAATTTCAAAGTATGTATGACTAAAAAGGCGGAAGGCTTTAGTCCATATGTTAGTGTTTTAATCGAAAAATCTTGACTGGCTTAGTAGGCTCATCGCGCCAAAGAATTCTCTGAAGATCGCGCTGTTGATCATTAATCAAAATTTGTCTATATATCTGTTTGATATCGGATAACACTGCGATAGGAAACAAGCGAAAATGTATTTGAACAGAAGAGATGTCAGATTGAATTGGGGGGCCAGGTAAGAGTATCATTCAGAGAAGTTCCGTTGGCATCCAGCGCAGAGCCATTGAAGACAACTCTTATGTTTTCTTTAGCATTTCATTCTTCCAAACAGGATAGTGATTAAGATAAATGACTTCAGATGGAGTAACAACTTCCATATGATCGAGCGCCTCATATTCTTCCATAAATGTAGAATATTAAATTTTGACAACAGGGTCACGTTTAAATTTGCTTTCAACAGCATAGAGTGCTCTAAGAGCTCTAGGGTGTGTTTCAAGTAGAAGAGGTGGATTATCCACGCGGGGCATGGTTACGAAAAATCTACCCTCTAATGTGCGTGTAGTTATTTCGCAAACCAGTTTTTCACACATTTCATTTTCAACAGAAGAAGGTGAAACTGAATCTATAGTTTCAATTTTCCAAAATCTTTCTAAGTTTTGATCAAGACTTGTATTAACAAAATGACATTGTGAGAAATTTTGAAATGACTTACGAGGGACATGACCTGTTACTAACCAGCCTAATTTGGTATGATGAGAGAACACTGCTGGTGATATTTGGACTTTAGAGGTAAGGAGACATTGCCAAAATACATGAGCACTGAGAAGTATGTCTACTGGAGCACTTGTATTAAATGTTGGATCTGCCAACTGAATGTCATGAGGAAATTGCCAATTTCTAATTTCAAAAGAAGTGCTAGGGGTATTACTGCCAATAGTATCAATGGCAAGACAATTCAACTGTAATATTGTATTAAAATGAACAGCATCTTCGATATGAATTCTAACAAAATGCAAAGCTTTAACGTTGCTATTGTTGATACCAGTAACCTGAATCAATGTAGGTTGCTTTGGAAGACCAAGTTTTTTAATAAGGCGTTCACTTATAAAATCGTGAGTGGCAGCATTGTCCAATAAGGCACGTGCTTCAAGCCATCTACCAGAAGAGTCTTGAACCTTCAATAACACGGTTGATAATAACACCTGAGAGCTACGAATCGAACCCGAACTCTGGGTATAAGATTGCGCTTTGGCTACAGAAGGCGAACCCTTCGAACTTCCGGGAGTAAGGGCCTGACAAGGCTTTTCAAACCTGTGAAGCAAGGTATGTTGTTGAATCTTGCAATGTAAACAAGTATTTTTGGATAAACAATCAGACAACATATGCCTATCTGACAGACAGTTGAAGTAATATCTGTTTTGAACAATTATTTTGTATCTTTCGTCGGTAGAAAGAGCTTTAAAGGCAACACATGAATATAACCTGTGAGGTTTTTTGCAGAGAATACAATCTGTTGAGTTATGTTGAACAGTAAAGACAGCAGATTTGTTTACATTAGTACTAACTGGTTTGACACCGTTAGATTTTTTATCTGCACTACCTGACGTATGGCAGGCTACGGCCGAGAGAACTTGACATCTATTGTTTATATATGCAAGCAAGGAATAGTAGGTATATGACGAAGTATTTGCTATTTCAATATCCCATGCTTTTAAGCTTGCCGGATCAAACTTGGAAGTAATTAAATGAATTAAGAATAGATCCCAAAGCTCGACTGACTGTTTCAATCTTGCCAATGCTCTAATATGTAACTGAGCTGTATCCCCTAAGGCCCTTAATGTTGACAGATTGTCAGCACGTAAGGAAGGTAAATTAAATAAAGCCTGTATGTGTCTTTGAATGCATAATCTTTCATTGCCATATCGACCTTTAAGTAGATCTATTACTATATTATAATTTTCTGTTGTTAAGGGAAGCTCTTTAATAAGTTGGAGGGGTGGGCTTTCTAACACAGATTTTAAATAGTGAAATTTTTGAATTTCTGGAATTTCCGGAATTGTCATGCACTAGTGAACAGAATAATTCAAAAAATGATTGCCACCTGTCTTCTTTCCCAAAAAAGCGTGGAATTTCAATTATAGGTAAAAATGGTCTTATATTGTTCTCATTATTAACCCTCCCTAGAATTTCTTCTGCCCTTAACACCATGGTCAAAGCGTGAACTAGGGCTACGGCCTGAGCGTGTGTTTCAAAATAATTATTTTCAACATCTTCTCTATCTAATTGCGGCTCTGGACTTTTAATTTCAATATCAAGCTGTACGAGGTCATATTTCTCGTAAGCTTGTTCGTAAGATTTCTAGCGCTGGGAAATGATGTCAACACTTTGTTCATTCTTAGGTAAGGAGGCTAGATATTTTTGCAAACGGGTAAGTTGCCTCTTATAAGCCGCCCGTGAATTTAACAACTTGTCGTCTATTGTTACTGGCATTGCTGGAAATGTAGAACAACTCACCGCTTTCCTTGAAACGCCAGGCAGACACCCACTCTCCAGAAATGAAGCTGTTATATTGTATGATGGGACTGTTTCTGTCTCCCGGCAGATCTCCCGCATTTGACCACGGTAAGCTGAAATATAAGGAAAATATTAGATTGTACAATCTTGTGATTTTTAGAGTAGATTTTGCGGCCTCAGGATAAAGATACCAGATTAGAGCCAGGGTCGAGGTACAACTGGAGGAAGCAATCCCGGGTTTCAGGTACCATGGATTGGGGTGTTTTGGAGTTGCACCCCGATTGGGAATTAGCAATGGATTAGGTTTCGTGCACACAGTGGAATGTAAAGTGGAATGGAAGAGACCAAATGTTAATGACTAGCGTTAATACATTTATTTGATTATTATAAACATAGCAACAAATATTTTCATCAAAATGATTATTTAAAGGAGGCAATTCAAAATGCCTGTTTCTCCAGGAAACTCAAAATCAACTTGCAAGTAGCATTGGCTAGGAGAAAATGAATTGCTAAAATGATTGCATCAAGGCAGCCTAATAGCAGGCAACTCCATAAATATTTTCATAGAAAAATTACAGTCAGTCTGAAAGACTAGACTTTATATAATTTCAAATGACGCATGTTACAAATGCTACACATGTTAGAAAGGCTCAGGAGGGCTTCTCGCTTCACTCGAAGCCCCAGGACTCGTTCAACAGACTCCATTACCCATTAACTTAGGCTTCCCGCGCGGGCACCTCTTTAAGGGTCACCCGGTATTTGAGTCTGACATCTTTTACAACTCTTTAAGGGTCACCCATTATTTGAATCTGATATCTTGAAAACCTCTTTAAGGGTCACCCTTTATTTGAATTGAATCTAACATACTGTACACCTCGTTAAGTGTCACCATGTATTTTGCTCTGACATCTTGCACACCTCTTTAGGAAGCACCCTGTATTCTTATGTGGCATCTTGTATATCTCTTTAGAAGTCATCCTGTATTCTTGTGTGACATGTTGTACACCTCTTTAGGAGTCACCCTGTATTCTTGTCTGACATCTTGTGTACCTCTTTAGGAGTCACCCTGTATTCTTCTCTGCCATCTTGAACACCTCTTTAAGAGTCACCTTGTATTCTTATCTGGCATCTTGTATATCTCTTTAGGAGTCACCCTGTATTCTTATCTGGCATCTTGTACTGTATTTTGCTCTGACATCCTGCACACCTCTTTAGGAGGCACCCTGTATTCTTATCTGGCATCTTGTATATCTCTTTAGAAGTCACCCTGTATTCTTGTGTGACATCTTGTACACCTCTTTAGGAGTCACTCTGTATTCTTGTCTGACATCTTGTGCACCTCTTTAGGAGTCGCCCTGTATTCTACTCTGCCATCTTGTACACCTCTTTAAGAGTCACCTTGTATTATTATCTGGCATCTTGTTTTTCTCTTTAGGAGTCACCCTGTATTCTTATCTTGCATCTTGTACTGTATTTTGCTCTGACATCCTGCACACCTCTTTAGGAGGCACCCTGTATTCTTATATGGCATCTTGTATATCTCTTTAGAAGTCACCCTGTATTCTTGTGTGACATCTTGTACACCTCTTTAGGAGTCGCCCTGTATTCTTGTCTGACATCTTGTGCACCTCTTTAGGAGACACCCTGTATTCTTCTCTGCCATCTTGTACACCTCTTTAAGAGTCAGTGGGGGCATGGTGGCTCAGCGGTCTAGCTGTATGCCTCTCACCAAGGCGGTCCGGGTTCGATTCCCGGTCAATGCATGTGAGATTTTCGAAGTGAAATGCCATGTCCTGTGGTTCAGATTCCACGTAAAAAGGAGGTCCCGTGGCTCATGATCTCACGATTAACGGTCACGTTAAACTACAAGCTTCCTTCCTTCCTTCCTTTAAGAGTCACCTTGTATTCTTATCTGGCGTCTTGTATATCTCTTTAGGAGTCACCCTGTATTCTTATCTGGCATCTTGTACACCTCTTTAGGAGTCACCCTGTATTCTTTTTGCTTCGCTCGTAGCCCCAGGTAGCTCGACGCCCCAGGACTCTTTCAACAGACTCCATTAACCATTAACTTAGGCTTCCCGCGTGGCTGCATGACGTCACGCACTCGCCGTCCTTTACCCATTAACTTAGGCTTCCCGCGCGGCTGCATGACGTCACAGTCTCCGTCTCCGTAACGCAACCGTCTCCGTCTTGCATAATTTTAGACCCAAAGCATAACGACGAAGTCGACAAGATCATTTGAAATGATAAAAAATCCATGACTATAAAGTTAGAAGATTAATAGGCTTAGCCTTGTATTATGATAAATCATTTTGATTTGGTACCAATGGTTGGATACTTGACACAGAGTATCTAGGAAGATGAAGCGCTACAGGTTGGACTTAGTAGGTTTGAGTGATGTGAGATGGAGTGGGTTCGGGTAGATAAGGGCCCAGGAAGGGGACACGTTGCTGTAGTCAGGAACAGAAGAACAACATAGAGAGGGTGTTGGTTTACTGATCACACAAAAGACAAGGAGGACCTTGATGGAGTGGTATCCAGTCTCAGAAAGGATAATAGTAGCCCGATTTGCATCAAGAGTTAGACCAATCACCGAGGTGCAGTGCTATACACCAACAGAGACAGGGGAAGAAGAAAGAAAAGAGCAATTTTACGGCCAGTTACATCGAACCTTGATAAAAGTGAAGAAAAGGGATATTGTGGTCGTGATGGGAGACTTGAATGCGAAAGTCGGAAGTGATAATCAAGGAATAGAAAATATAATGGGGAGATATTGTATAGGTACTAGAAATGAGTGGCCTGTTCGCCATCTCTTGATGAATACAGTACTTTTGCATTTGTTAGTTGGCACAGGCTAGAGTAAAAGGTGGCTTTTCACCGATGTCTCAGTCTCACTCATGGCTGTGATTATATGGATGCTACTGAGGTATGGGTGGTGCTTAGTAATGGCATTCGGGGCACAGTCAGTGCCTGTGAATGCTGTGAAAGGTTCAACTCATAGGGTTAGGACTACTGTTCTGACTCAGTGAGGAAAGCAATGGCAAACTACCTCACTCCTCTTCTTGCCTAGAACGCCTCAAAATAGCGCTGCCTTGGGTTTTTGTGGGTATCTACTCACATAACGTAACGGCGGTACTTTTTGAGGATCCTACCAGCCTTCGGGCTGACTATCTAACAGACACTAGAAATGAGAATGGCGACAAACTTATTGAATTCTGTGGCAACCATAGTTCGGTTAATCCTCATAAGAACTGCCATAAAGTGACTTGGGTGTCCCCGGACCATAAAACGGAGAACCAGTTTGACCATTTCACTACAAGCAAGACATGGCGAACTTCCCTGTTGGACGTGAGGAACAAGAGAGGAGTAGATCTGGGAAGTGACCATCATTTAGTAATAGCTAAGCTCCGATTGAAGATAGCAAGTATTAGGCACATTCATCAAAAGGGGAGGATAAGGTACAACCTCGATAAATTGAAGGATAAGGAGGCGCAACAACATTTCTCACTAGAGTTCAGAAACCGATTTCAACAGCTGAGAGAGGAATAAGAATGAAAGGATACTGAACATAACTGGAGGAACAAACATGTGAAAAGGTTTTAGGCAAGAGAGAGAGAGAGAGGAAGGGAGAAATGGGTTACTTCTGAGACATGGGAAACCGTGAACAGCAGGAAGGAATGTAAGAAAAGACTTAACCCTCGGATACAGGTGTAGCCCAGTGATTTATTTCGGTGTGGCGCAGGGTATATTCTTTGCTAGGAATAATGAGAATCACTGTAGCTGCCTGTTGACGCTGTATTTAACTGAGGGGTGTGTTTCCGACTAAACTAATTGCACCAAACTGTCACCAGATGCATTAGAAGTCGTCTGGGCTAATATAGTAGCCCGCGCGAGCATCGCTGTTTCAGAATTGAGCGTGCAAAGGAAACGTTGTCTCACAGGAGGTGGCCATGGAGATTACTTACAAATCAGTCAGTGTTTAGATGAAAGTAGTGATAGGTTGAGTGTTGTGGAAATAAAGTAGGCTGTTGCTTCTTGTGTGGACGAGGAAGGGATAAATCAACAAGGAATAGGCCTAGATGTGCAAAGTGCAATAAAAATCTTCTCGGATCATTGTGTCCATTTGCATTGAATACTTGGGTGACAAATTTGTGTGAGCATGCTTATGTATTTCCTGGGCTATAGATTGTAGCCAAAAGGGCAAAAATAAAATTCAAGAATTCGGGAAAAAAAATGAAAATACTGAAATTGTTCATAATAAGTGCTGATTTTCTAAGGAAATTATCTAACCTAGTACCCTATTTTTGTTTAATTCCAATCCACATATACACTAATGTAAGTATTTAGGTTTACATAAGAATAATTTAACTGTTCTAGTTCCATTAGTTTTAATTCTGTTGCAGTTTTACCGAAGATGTACGATCAAATTGAATTTTCTTCTTAGGTTTGTATTTTCTCTCCATATGAAAATAAAAGCCTACATAAAATCCTCAGATTTAGCTTAGAATACTTCTACATACTACTATTTAACATATTATTAAAACTGAACACCAAAACTAACGTGTGGGAGTCCATCAGATCGATTAATTGTTTGGGCTACATATGTAGCTCGCGCGAGTAACGCTGTATCTATTACTAGCGCGAGTGTCGGAGGGTTAACAATGCAAGAACACAAGAAGAGAAAGTGCAAGCTAGAACAGATTTCAACCAACTTAAAAAAATAGTGAAGAGGAGTTTTCGACGTGATAAAAGAGTATGCATCAATAATTTAGCAACACAAGCTGAGATGGCAGCGCAAAAGGACGATAGTAGGACCCTATATCACATAACCAAAAGATTAACAGGGAAGTTCTGTAGCTTTGATAAACCTGTGAAAGCCAAATATGGGAGATTACTGTCTACACAAAAGGAACAACTAGAAAGATGGAGAGAACATTTTCTGGAGAACTTGAATCAGGGAATAATCGAGAAAAGAGAGACAGTGGACATGATAGAAGAGCAGGAAGATAGGGCTATAAGCACAGAACCACCATCAAGAACAGAGATACAAAAGGCTATCAAACCACTAAAGAACAGTATGGCGGCAGGTTTGGACAACATTCCATCGGAAGCCTTGAAAGATGATACGGACACTACAGTTGAGATTCTGCTCCCATTCTTTTTGAGAAGATCTGGGAAGAAGAGAAGACTTGAAGAAAGGACTTTTGATCAAGCTTCCGAAGAAAGGAGATTTATTGGAATGTGACAACTGGACAAGGATTACTCTCCTTTCAATCCCAAGTAAGGTACTCTCGCGAGTAATTCTAGAAAGGATAAAACAGAGAGTTAATTTAAGGCTGAGGAAAGTACAAACAGGATTTAGAGAAGGCTTTTCTTTTATAAACCATATAAATACACTGCGCATAATTATAGAACAATCAACGGAACTGCAATCGTCACTGTACCTACTGTTCCTTGATTTTGAAAAGGCGTTTGATAGTATGGATTTCGCCAATAGCGGACAACACTAATCCTTGAAGGTGGTGAAGTTATCTTCCGGGGGCAGCAGCAGCTGCCAACATTGGGCTTGTGGCCTGAGGCCGCGATAATCTGGTCTGGACCAGCTCTGCGCTTTTAGCTTCAGCTGGTGACTTGTGGACATACTCGAGGCTTGACGGCGCTTCCCAGTACCACACCCCCAACCCCCTTTCGCATTTTAACGTATGAACTATGAAAGGTGCGCAGAAATCTCATTAAAAGAGAAAAAGAACATGTTGTTATTGGAAATGTATTTATTTGAAATTGAGCACAACGCAAAACATATTGAGATTGAGATTCGGACAAGTTTTAGAGCATGTCTGTGAATACATAGTTCGACGTTATAATGGAATCTACGAACCCAGGCGGATATATCCACCGATTTGGAAATTACAAATAAGGCTATTTTATAGCCGGAGCATAGTAAGCGGATAAAAGTGGAACTTCTTTGGGGCTGAAATGCCAATGTCTAACTCAAACAACACTTCACTGTAGTAAACCCAGGATTAAGTACACACTATTCCTAATAAAAATACTTTCGGAGTTATTGAATGCTGAAATAATTCGTGTGGCAGTCATTAAAATATGTAAGGCACGGGTGTGTTCAGATGAGGTAGTACATAAGTCCTTACTAAGTTTCATTGAGATCGTTCTTCCGTTTAGATTTTATAGACCAGACACAGACAAAACGTAATCTCACAAGCAAAGAGGATATAAGTGAATCGAGATTTATCTCTGTGGAAAATTTTGATAACCAATATGGCAGATTGGTAGGCGCTAGTAGTGTGGACCCAGGCTCTATGGAGAGCACAGCGATGCACTTAGCAACCGACTGCCCCGAAACCTTCCTCGCGCCACCCCTCAATTCGTGAAACATCACATATGGGGCCCCCTAGAGCTAATATCACATAAGGGCCCTCCAACCAAGTGAAGAGAAGGTTGCAAAGACCTCTTATATATTAACATATTATAGGACTCAAAATAAAGTTCTTAGGCATCCAAAGGCTACAAGAGACCCCAGACATTTTCGGAAGGTTCGCCATAGACAGCTTGCACATGTAAGACAATCCTTAAATACTAAAGGGGGCCACCATACAGTTTTTTTTGGGGGGGAGGGGGGCTATTGTTGGAAAATATTGAAATTTGAGCTCTATGTTGGATATCCCAAAAGGTACGCATGGGAACTGTTCCGAAATTAGCACACACATACATAATATTATTTCAGGGTATTGCATTCCTTCATGGCTCTCATCACAGCTTATGATGCCCCAATAGCGAGTTAGGATATTAAGTTTCTCAGAGGTGGCTCCTATAGCTAAGAGCAGCCCACGGCCCCAAATGGCATATTAGAAGAACCCCACCGAGACGTAGAACAGTCTATAGAGCATCCAGCGTTGAGGACTATGTGTCTTACGGGCTTTTACTTTTAACGCAACACCCTCCCCTACACTGGTTTTGTTACCTCACCTTTTGTCATGAAGGAACTCTGAACATATATATTTATCGTCATAATAGCTTCCTACAATTATCTGCTTAATGATTACCTTTGTTATTGCATTCAAGTATCATTTATATTACGTCTTAGTAATTTAAAAATTGTCGAGGTTAGCACGCTGGAAAGAAGAGACTCGTCCTGTGCTGCATGCTCGCCCGGGGTGGAGCACGTGCTCAGTTCCGCCGGCAACATAAGTTCTGAAGCACTGTCATTGGTGTTACTGTTGAGTGTCTGTTTTATTTCTGTTCGATCGAATCAGGGCTATAAAAGGTAATCATTTCAATTTTCCGCCCAGTCAATACTTAAATTGTTAAAAATTACAAATATTGTTTACAGACAAAATGTAATCTCACAAGCAAAGAGGATATAAGTGAATCGAGATTTACTGTAACTCTATGGAAAATTTTGATAACCAATATGGCAGATTGGTAGGGCTAGTAGTGTGGACCCAGGCTCTATGGATAGCACAGCGATACACTTTAGCAACCAACTGCTACAAATATTTCTAATCCGAATCAGGACTGCCGACATTGGGGTTCGAACCCACTATCTCCCGAATGCAAGCTCACAGCTGCGCGTCCCTAACCGCACGGCTAACTCGCTACAATATTACAAATATTAATCTAAACAAAACAACAATACAAATAAAATTAAAACTAAATTATAGCCTAACTAATAACAAACAAGGTATCAACAGTTTTGCTGACGTAAACATTGTTAACATCATCAGCATACATCCGAGAAGGAAGGGTTGTGCTCTCGACATTTGTCAATCAGTAATGCGTCAGATCACAACGGAATGAATGTCGTTATTGGTTCTCTTCGCGTATCCTTAATAGTAGTCCAATCCGTTATCACCTGCAAAACTGCTCCTTCCTGGGCGTGTTCTATTTCAGGTAGCTGCTGGAGTTGTGTTGTGTCGCTTAGTAACAGTACTCGAAGTGGGAGAAGATAACGTATGACGTCAGCGCTACCTCTGCCTAGAGTCAGCAACACTGTCCCCATAAGGCTCCAGTCTTTTCTCAACGCTGGATGCCCTATAGAGGAGCCCCAATGACCAAAGGCCGTATAATAGCTAGTCCTCACGACTGTGACTTACATTCTTCAGTATCTGGCAATGTGTAACCATTCCATGTTCCTATATATGACTCCTTTCCTTTTCCTCGCCTAGTTCGTCGTCTATTTATATCCGTCCGGTTTATATGTCTTGGAGCTTCCATAACATGTATTTTTACGTTGTATGGTTGTTAACCATACGCACAACTAAGGGCCTTATTTTTTGGTGAAAGAAAACTGTTGATTTCGCTGTTAAAACACACTATTTCAGTGGGTATTTCGCAAAATAAATTGTCATCTGAAATCTTCCTTATAGTATGGGGTAAATCTAACAAATTATGTGATAAGTGGTTTTGATGTTTCCTTGTTACTAAATCATCTTCTTGTTATGCGTTTCTGAATCCCTGCAGTGTTTATCGCACATGTCTTCTCGGTTCCACTGTAAACGAACGTTGCAGTATTTACACATTAGAATCTTTCTTGCAGCGTCAAATACCTAACATAGAACCCCTCACAGTTGTATTCCTCGGCCCTCAAGAAAAGTGTTGTGCCTTTAGTTTTCTGCATTTTTATACTTAAATGCTGGATGTTTGCTGATTAAGTTTTATCAGTAGCGAACTTACACAGCTGTATCTACGACCACAACGCCATTTGATGTAATCGATAGCAGATATCGATTTTCAACGTTAGCCGTAGAGATCGCGGAGCTGAATACATATACTTCCGGCTTCGTGAGCATTTGTGTTGAGAATATGAGCACTATCAATCAAATGAGAAGGAAACCACGACGGTCAATTCCTCAGAAGCATTTAAACGTTTATTGGAGAGCTTTTTCGATAATATTTAGCATTTTTCGTACAAAGTGGGGTATATTTCGTAATTATTTGCGCAGTTCGCGCAATAAATCAGACTTCATGATATTTCGCAAGTTCATTTTGCTAAAATACGGTACTTTATGTACCTAGGTCATATATAAGCAAGAAAGAAGATATGAGAAAAGTTCACGAGTATCGCTATTACCTAAAAATACGGATCCTACGCATAACATTCTGGGGGGCTGCCCCTCATCAGCTCAAAGGATCGCTGCCCATAAATATCAGGGTGGGTCCCTTAGCCTTTGTAGATCCCTCTACCCTCTGCAAGGCAGCAAATGCTGTTGACTCTTATTGTTGAGACAAAGAGAGTGATTGAGCGTTGGAGGGAGTATTTTAAAGAAGTATTGAATGGAACAGATGAGTTAGGAATAGAGGAGGAGGAGGAATATCATCTGCCAGGTCCTGACTTACAGAACAAGGAACTAAGCCTGTATGAAACAAAAGAAAGTAGGTTAGTAGTGAGTGTTCTAACCCACCCAGCGTTGTTCGGGCGTCGTCCATGTTACATAATTAATAGCTAGCGAACCCATGGTCGAATTTTGACGAATGAGGTGTTGTCGGACTCGGGCTGACGGGGGCTTTGCTATGGACAACTTATTTCAACCCCAAAATAAAACCTACCCCTACTAGGGGGTGAAATATTATTTTCTTTGTTTTTTGTCGTGTGACCTCCTGAGAGGCCGAGTGCAGGTCTTTCTAGTCGACGCCCGTGGGCGACCTGCGCGTCGGGATGAGAGATGGAATGGATGAAGATGAATGAATGAAACTGGGCAAGGATGTGGAAGGAAGCGGCCGTGGCCTGTCAGAAGGTTCCATCCCAGCATTTGCCTGGTGTTGAAAATGGGAAACCACGGAATACCATTTAAAGGACGGTCGACGGTGGGGTTCGAACCCACGCGTCTACCGAGTCAGCAGAGGGCTTGGCCCCATGGCCTAATGCTGCGCTTTAGCCAGCGTAGCCACTACTGTCGGTAGTTTCTTAGTAAGGCTGAGGCCAAGCTTGCGACTTTGTAGCCGCGTCAGAAATGCCACGGCACGGTCGCCTTAGTACTGTACCCGTTCGTCCGAGGGATGCGATGACCCATCTGCTATTACATCGCATTCCTGGATTTCCAGGACAGAGTGGAGTTAAATGAACATGAAGTCAAATAAGGAATGTGTCGGAAATTCAGTTGAAATATCACAAAAGCAGAGGATAACACGAGATAAAGTATCTCCAGGGTCGTTACGGGTTTAAATTTAATTTAAAAAAATACAAATAGAAATGGGCGCCACCAACTGAATCCCTAGCAAACCACATCCTTCCTGGTTAAGCCTTAATTAAGACAAGGAAAGAATTAGGAAAATCACATCATCATCAGATCACAACTAAGATAAAAACAAATTTATTCAAACTTTGATAGTCAGACAGAAATATTTAACACACATCCTACCTAAGAGTATGGTCGAATGCCAACGTTAAATTGTCATTGTCCTGAAAATCGAACCATCTCTATGCTATTCAAAGTGTACTTCATCCACATAAAATATGAAAATTTTCTAAAGTTCGCTTGGGTTCTCAGGTTCACCGTAGCACTATGTCTATGCGTCACTGACATTCGTGATTCCTGAGACCAAATTTCTCTTTAAGTTAACATCATGAATGTGGATGTCAAAAATAATGAATCTGTCTAAACACATATATTCTAATGAAATGAAAATCCACAGCCTGCTTCCAGTCTCCGACCGGGTCAGGAATGGAATGAATGAAGCCCCCATCTAGCGGCGAAGATATGGACTGTGCCGGCTACCGAGGCCTGACACACTCCTCTGGGGCAATGATTAAATGAATGACAGATGAAATGAAATGATAGTGGAGAGTGTTGCTGGAATGAAATTTTGACAGGGAAAACCGGAGTACCCGGAGAAAAACCTGTCTGCCTCAGTTTTGACCAGCACAGATCTCACATGGAGTGACCGGGATTTGAACCACGGACCCAGCGGTGAGAGGCCAGCGTGCTGCCGCCTAAGCCACGGAGGTTGCACATATATTCTAATCACATATTTAAATATCAACTAATTTTATGGCTTGAATGGCATTATTCAAATGCTGAAAATCTCAGTAAATGCTCCTAGAAATCGAATAATTAATTTACACTATATTTACACTGTCGTTAATGATTGCTTGTTTGTGAATCAAAGAAACTCCACTACTCATTGGTTATCATCATCGTCATATCAAAATTAAATATCTCTCACATTAGTTCTCATCTCAAAATTCATTATATTCAAGTCAGAATAATTAACTTATTACCATCAAATCATTTAAATGAATATTATAATCATCAATTCATTATATTCTCTAATTATTCACACACTCTCATTTCATCATCTCATTCAGATTAAATCATCTCAAATCATCCATCTAAATTGTTTAGTTCATTAATTCTAGTTGCAATTCTTCAAATTATTTAAATCATATCTCTCATATAAATTTATTTAAATCCATTTAAATTTATTAATCATCAGCTTCTTTAATTAATTATCACCTTCTAATTCAGTTATTCATCAACTATTTAATCATCTATTAATATATTTAAATCAGCTTATTTATTTAATCTTTAATTCATCCATTTATTTAATTCATTGATTTATTCCAAATTTTAATTTATCAATATATTTAAATTTTAATCATCTGGTTATTTAGATTTTTATTTTATCGAGTCATTTAGATTTTTATTTCATTGGGTCAGATCATTAATATGCTTAACTTCAGACTATTATTTTATTAATTATTATTATCAGAAAATCTTGTATTATCAACATTATTTATTTGTTTAATTTCCTAACAAATTGTTTAATATGGGTTATAGAACGTTGTCTTACAGTTTTATCATTTCCAAGTTATATCTCGTATTTAATTATCATGCCAAAAAATATTATTGCCTTCACAAAATCACGTTGGATCTCACTATCCAAAACTTCGTCATATATTCTCACTTTATCAAATACCATATTTGAATACCATAATTATTCCACGTAACACCATAACTATTCCACATAACACCATAACTATTCAGCGCACAGCATGAATCTCAAAAATTATGCTAGACTGGGTTCGACAACCTCATGTCTGCCTCAAAATACATTAGCAATATTGCAACTTCCACTTGGCAACTTCCAGAAAATTCCTATCACAAACTTCACTTAATCGCGTTGCATGATCTACAAAAATATATAACTGGCTTCAAATTATTAACGCACACAATCTCCAAGAACTGTAACTAATCTGATCACATCTAGACAACTTCTTAAACAATAAGGAAAAATTACCTTAGTAATCGAAATCCAATTCAAGATCTGCTATCAAATAGAGCATAAATTCTCTTAAAATTCTCAAAATTCACTTCACAGAAAAACACCAATGTGTTATAATCTCTCACATCAAAACTATGTAATACTGATCTGCCTCAAAATTAATCTGACCATTAATGATTCATCTTACAAGATTCAATTACTTGAAATCCTTCTCAAAGGTATCAAACTCATTCACAAAAGAGTATCAAAAGTATCAGCTGTTAAATGAAAGTACTCTCAAAAGAGTATAGCAACAAAATATTGGATTGGCAAACAAGAATTACAAAATGTAACCCTGCTGACATTTATTTTTAATTTATTTAACAAAATTCGACTAATGTGTGACTAGTAGTTTCTTGTTTAATCCTCTTACAATCTCAAGTACACTCGGATGATAAAAATGAGGCCTTCGACTGGCAGGTTAGGTGAGTACCACCACGCAATCGCCTAAAGCGAAAGGCCCTGCCCCGTAGACTATCATGATAATGCCCTAGACGATGGGTCAGGTGTGTACCACCACGCAATCGTATAAAACGAAAGGCCCCATCTCGTAGACTGATGAGTGAATGTACCAGATTGGAATCAACAAGTCTCTAGTTGTCACATAAAAGCGATATTCATTCACTTGAGTGAATAAAATCTTAATATCTCCAAACAATCCAATAGAAAAATCCCTACTGATGAATAATACATACTCGCTAATATGCAATGAACTGACGAAGTAATTTAAATAATCCAATTGCAGATCACGAGTTCGAAACATTCGCCACAAAAAAATAACTATCCAAGAAAACTATCCTTACTGAAAAATGTCAAAAAGACCAAACATCTGCTTAATAAAGCCAACCAATGGTGAGAACGTCGTATAATGGTGCCTGCCATATCATATGGTAACGCCATATTCTAGCAAAATGGAGCAAAAAATATCTAAGCCATGTCAAAATAATCGTAGAACTCCTACTAGAAATATATACAAGTATGCCCAGTGTTCATGAAAAATCATATCAGGAAAGTCATAACTCTTACAATACCTTCTTATATCAGCTTTTAATATAATTCAAAGATCGCCGATTATCCTTGTGTGTGCCACAAATTTCTCGAAAGATCGACGAAAACATCGTATCACCCACTGAACTAACGATTGACTTCATATTCCAAGTGAATCTGATGTTGGATAACCTCTTCTTCAGGAACCGAATCCATCGCTCTGTGGTGCCATCACGTCCCCGTATTCGCCTAGCCCGACATGATGAACTGCATATTATCCATCACGGATATTGTCCAAACTCTTCCATAAAAGTTCATAAATGTAGAGTACCCCATACTCTTCGACTATGTCACGCCACTGTCCCATACAATGTTCGGTTTGCTTATGACAAAAGTTAATCTCCACAGCGGCTGAATTTCACTAGTAGAAAATAAATTATTTATAAAAGTGTATACATTTCTGAAACACCTGTATCTGTGTTCGTAACTGATATTTCATAATTGTTCATGAAAAACAACTATAATGCTGCACGTGCCAATGTTCATAAAGTGCATATTCTCGTAACTGTTCATTTGCCTAAAAGCATTAATGTTGGCCTGACCCCATGGTCGCCTTAAATATTCCGGTCTGAAATGCATTATTTAATAAGCCGTAATACCATTGGAATATATCTAAGTCCATTTGAAAGTTCACAATAGCAGTGTATAATTGCTATCTGCCTGCACAATTAAACTGTCGAACACAAGTCCAAACTTATAAAGTTTTAACAAAATGTCGAAATACTGTTCAGCTGCTTGCATGTCGCCTGCTTATAAAATGTCGGACCCAGCACGCCCTGTTCTGCCTCACTGTTCTCGAATAATGCGACGCTTAAAACTGGCCTCATTATATCGCTTCGCTGTGCTGTCCTGTATTAAGAATGTGGCTCGAAATAATGTTCTCAATTCTATCACAATGCTGCGTATTACTTTAACGAACTGTAACATTGGAAAAGCATTGCTGTTTCACATAACTGTAACCACGATGTTGAAAATACATCGGCCCGAACACCGGCTCTCCTTTCACTTTCACGGCCTGTATAGCTTGCCTTGCTAACCGCTTCTCGCACTGCACACCGTGCTTCTCTCGTCTTGACTGACTGACCTACTTTCGTTCTCCTAGCGTATGCTGCTATCAGCTCTGCTTGCTGGAATACTACTGTCGTTTTCCTCGCACCATGTGTTGTACTCAGCTCGACTGGCTGGACTACTACTGCTGTCCTTAGACTGTGTGATGTGCTCCGCTCGGCGCTGTCACGTGACGTTCCCCTACCTTCTGCGGTCATACGTCACAACTATAATCTCGACCACAATCATATCGGCAATTAAGTTATACCATAACTTAAGGAGTTATCTGCCTTTCTTCAAGTTATCACCATAAAGATTTCCTGATACTTCTTCTCTTCTGAGATTATATAATATTATATTCCATATAGATCTTGATAATACTTCAATATTCCTCCCATAATTCCATCTGCTTGACTGGTAGTGCCACCTTCCTCTTTGGCCTCCTACGTCATTTCCTACCATTCTTCTCGACTCGATCTGAGCGCTATCTTTTCTTCTTTTCCCATAAATCTCAACTACGGCTCGATGTCAACTGGCGTAGCCGATAGCCTCAACTAGGTATCGGGTACATCTCTCCCGTACATCTCCTTTTTTTATCAGACTTGAGAAAAAAAATACTCTCAGGCATTCTATACACAACATATGTACACGATAGCTCTGCAATCATCCTCTTACTCAGCATAATGATACTTTCTATTGCTGGCTGTGTTAAAAGTCCCCACAACTTCATTAGTATCCATTCCCTCGGTGTACTATATCTTCTTAAATTAAATCCTCATCTTTGACCTGATATGTCTCAACAATGATGATGGATTGCCAATGATTAGTATCCTGATTCGGCGTTAATTTGTCGTTTTTTTTTCTGCACCACTCGTGCTTGCTCTATTGACATCTCTAATTACCTCTTCGGATGGTGCACTAGGCTGTCTATTCTCTTGCCTTGATCTCCCATACTCTTGATTATCCTGTCTTTCGTTTTGATCATTCCTCCTATTATCTTGCCTATTGTTTTGATTGGACTGCTGATTTTGGTTCCAGTTGTATCTACCTCGATATCGATTATTGTATCTGTTC
Organism: Meconema thalassinum; assembly: GCA_946902985.2. Classification (NCBI taxonomy): domain Eukaryota; kingdom Metazoa; phylum Arthropoda; class Insecta; order Orthoptera; family Tettigoniidae; genus Meconema; species Meconema thalassinum. Next base: position 386,400,384 of record OX336389.2, read on the forward strand.
CTGTTTTGGTATCTGGAATTCTGATCGTAGTTCCTGTATCTACTGTCTCTTGTATCTTGATCATATGGCCTCTCATACGGTCCTTGATATCTATCATTCCCACGAACGTTGTGAATATTTCCTCTATTCCCTTCGTATCTTCTGTTTCCCCAGGAATCTCTTCTATCTGTCTGTGCTGCGTTATCGACAACTACCGCATTCACTTCTTGCGTGTTTCGATTATCATTCCTTGAAGTTCTGGGTGTCATCTGAGCGCTCGTATAATCCAATCGGCGTAGGATATCATCATAGTGCTCAAGTGTGTTCGCTCCCGATGCTATGAGTGATCGTTGTACCTCAATTGGCAACTGCCTTGCTATAGCTTGCAAAAGTTCTCCTTCTGGCAATGGAGGAATCAAAAATTGTAATTTAGCCAATTGCGAAGTAACGTAATTTGCATAATGCGTCGGATGCGACGTAGAGTAACGTTTCGAGTACATTTCTGCTCTTACGTTCAGCTGATCCTCTGCACTCCAGAATCTTCGTAAAAATGCTATGGCAAATTGTTCCATGTTCGCAAAATTACTCCTAAATGCGCGAAACCAAGTTAACGCTGGCCCGTCTAAGGCGCGTTCGACTACCCTTTGTTCTCTCTCCTTGGCTACGCTATGTTCCGCCATGTAATCGCGAATATCTCTCAGAAATTCGACTGGTGTGACTCCTGTGTTCCCCGAAAACTTCCTTGGTTTATCATCCAGATTTCTGATTATGGTCACCGGACCTGAGTATCGTTCACTCATACTAAACGTGCTTCTATTCTGATTCGAATTATCTTGAGGGGTTGAATTAGTCCTTTCGAAAGTAACATTCTGTTGCGTTTGACTATCTTCTCCCACGCTAACCTCTTGACTGTTCATACTGCGATCTATCGGTGTCTGATTTATCGATACTTCCCCCGTTGTAACACCTTGACTTGTGAAACTATTTATTATAGACTCTAGTTTAGTCATCCTATCTTCTGTTCGCTTTTCCGCTGCCTTGACCTTAGTCTCCAAATTATCTAACGACATAACAGTCTGCGTTCTGTTACTCTCTTCCAAATCGTTCTTCAATTTGTCTATCTTATCTTCGCATGTTGTCTTGACTGACGCGACTTGTTCTTTTAATTGATCAACATCCGTCCTAAACTGAGCTGAATCTATCTTCATCGCTTCCTCTTCTCAGTAAATCTCGCTTCCAAATTCGCCATACCTGCGATTAATTTCTCATCCAGCCCTGCACGCTTTTCTTTTGCTTCGGCATCGACCTCACTATACCGTTCTTCCACTATTGCACCGACTCTATTTTTGAACAATGCTAAGTTTTCATTAACCCTTTGATCTATGTCATCATCAATTTTCCTAATGTCTGCCTGCAATTGGTTTTCTAAGGATTTCAAGTTAGAATTAACCTCTCCTAAGACTTCCTCTTTAACTGACCCAATTACTGACTTTAAACTTTTGATTTCATTACCTAGATTCATTTCTAAACCTTTGATCTTGGGTTCGAAAGATACTTCGGTAGACCACTCTTGTATTTTGCCTACATCTGCCACTAAACCATCAATGTCGAATCGTAATTTCGTTACATCTGATTTAATATCCTCCTGTATAGACATAACATCTGTTCTCAAATTAAGAATAATTTCTTCTTCTCTATTTTCTAACTCAATAATATTTTTCTTTAACATGTGCAAATTTTCCTCTCCTTTCATTTCTACTGCCTTTATATCTGATTGTAAAGCCTTGAATATTTCATCATTCTTTAACGTTAATCTATTCTCCAAACTCGTTAAATTATTTTTCAACTCTGTGTTATTTTCTTCACTACGAGCTTGTAATCTAGTTTCTAATAGTTTAAAATTATCCTTTAAGTTAGCTTCACTACTGGTCTGTAATCTTTTTTCCAATAATCTCAAATTATTTTCGTTACTAGTCTGCAATGACTTCAACTCATCCCTACTACTGGACTGTAATCTGGTCTCTAATGACTTTAAACTATCTTTGAGATTGCCTTCATTACTGGTCTGTAATCTAGTCTCTAATGACTTTAAATTATTTTCATTACTAGCCTGTAATGACTTTAAATGTTCCCTACATCTAGCTTCCGAATCATTTATCTCTTCCTAGTTTTCTGATTCCATTCTAGCAATAGTTACTGCAATACTAGACATGTCATTCCGTAACTCTCCTAACACCTTAGCAAAATCTTCCGCTGACATAATTATACCTTTCAATAAACGTTTTATTCAGAGACGTTAGATAGCAACACATCACAATGTATCAATTCCTGATTTCACTTGGGTATAAGAAAAATGACTTAAAACTAAACATGATATACACTAATATGATTAACATGATCACTGGAATGGGCATACAAGTATATTGTCTGACCAAGTTTAATAAATTTTATAACACCATTAAATGAAATTGAGATCAATCTCTTCGTAATCTAAATCTGATGTGTTTCCATATAATAAACAAAATCGAAGCCCCACGGATGGGTAAAGCCAATTCTCCCTCTCTCTCTGTGCCCGTTCGTCCGAGGGATGCGATGACCCATCTGCTATTACATCGCATTCCTGGATTTCCAGGACAGAGTGGAGTTAAATGAACACGAAGTCAAATAAGGAATGTGTCGGAAATTCAGTTGAAATATCAAAAAAGCAGAGGGTAACACGAGATAAAGTATCTCCAGGGTCGTTACGGGTTTATATTTAATAAAAAAATACAAATAGAAATGGGCGCCACCAACTGAATCCCTAGCAAACCACATCCTTCCTGGTTAAGCCTTAATTAAGACAAGGAAAGAATTAGGAAAATCACATCATCATCAGATCACAACTAAGATAAAAACAAATTTATTCAAACTTTGATAGTCAGACAGGAATATTAAACACACATCCTACCTAAGAGTATGGTCGAATGCCAACGTTAAATTGTCATTTTCCTGAAAATCGAACCATCTCTATGCTATTCAAAGTGTACTTCATCCACATAAAATATGAAAATTTTCTAAAGTTCGCTTGGGTTCTCAGGTTCACCGTAGCACTATGTCTATGCGTCACTGACATTCGTGATTCCTGAGACCTAATTTCTCTTTAAGTTAACATCATGAATGTGGATGTCAAAAATAATGAATCAGTCTAAACACATATATTCTAATCACATATTTAAATATCAAGTAATTTTATGGCTTGAATGGCATTATTCAAATGCTGAAAATCTCAGTAAATGCTCCTAGAAATCGAATAATTAATTTACACTATATTTACACTGCCATTAATGATTGCTTGTTTGTGAATCAAAGAAACTCCACTACTCATTGGTTATCATCATCGTCATATCAAAATTAAATATCTCTCACATTAGTTCTCATCTCAAAATTCATTATATTCAAGTCAGAATAATTAACTTATTACCATCAAATCATTTAAATTAATATTATAATCATCAATTCATTATATTCTCTAATTATTCACACACTCTCATTTCATCATCTCATTCAGATTAAATCATCACAAATCATCCATCTAAATTGTTTAGTTCATTAATTCAAGTTGCAATTCTTCAAATTATTTAAATCATATCTCTCATATAAATTTATTTAAATCCATTTAAATTTATTAATCATCAGCTTCTTTAATTAATTATCACCTTCTAATTCAGTTATTCATCAACTATTTAATCATCTATTAATTTATTTAAATCAGCTTATTTATTCAATCTTTAATTCATCCATTTATTTAATTCATTGATTTATTCCAAATTTTAATTTATCAATATATTTAAATTTTAATCATCTGGTTATTTAGATTTTTATTTTATCGAGTCATTTAGATTTTTATTTCATTGGGTCAGATCATTAATATGCTTAACTTCAGACTATTATTTTATTAATTATTATTATCAGAAAATCTTGTATTATCAACATTATTTATTTGTTTAATTTCCTAACAAATTGTTTAATGTGGGTTATAGAACGTTGTCTTACAGTTTTATCATTTCCAAGTTATATCTCGTATTTAATTATCATGCCAAAAAATATTATTGCCTTCACAAAATCACGTTGGATCTCACTATCCAAAACTTCATCATATACTCTCACTTTATCAAATACCATATTTGAATACCATAATTATTCCACGTAACACCATAACTATTCCACATAACACCATAACTATTCAGCGCACAGCATGAATCTCAAAAATTATGCTAGACTGGGTTCGACAACCTCATGTCTGCCTCAAAATACATTAGCAATATTGCAACTTCCACTTGGCAACTTCCAGAAAATTCCTATCACAAACTTCACTTAATCACGTTGCATGATCTACAAAAATATATAACTGGCTTCAAATTATTATCGCACACAATCTCCAAGAACTGTAACTAATCTGATCACATCTAGACAACTTCTTAAACAATAAGGAAAAATTACCTTAGTAATCGAAATCCAATTCAAGATCTGCTATCAAATAGAGCATAAATTCTCTTAAAATTCTCAAAATTCACTTCACAGAAAAACACCAATGTGTTATAATCTCTCACATCAAAACTATGTAATACTGATCTGCCTCAAAATAAATCTGACCATTAATGATTCATCTTACAAGATTCAATTACTTGAAATCCTTCTCAAAGGTATCAAACTCATTCACAAAAGAGTATCAAAAGTATCAGCTGTTAAATGAAAGTACTCTCAAAAGAGTATAGCAACAAAATATTGGATTGGCAAACAAGAATTACAAAATGTAACCCTGCTGACATTTATTTTTAATTTATTTAACAAAATTCGACTAATGTGTGACTAGTAGTTTCTTGTTTAATCCTCTTACAATCTCAAGTACACTCGGATGATAAAAATGAGGCCCTCGACTGGCAGGTTAGGTGAGTACCACCACGCAATCGCCTAAAGCGAAAGGCCCTGCCCCGTAGACTATCATGATAATGCCCTAGACGATGGGTCAGGTGTGTACCACCACGCAATCGTATAAAACGAAAGGCCCCATCTCGTAGACTGATGAGTGAATGTACCAGATTGGAATCAACAAGTCTCTAGTTGTCACATAAAAGCGATATTCATTCACTTGAGTGAATAAAATCTTAATATCTCCAAACAATCCAATAGAAAAATCCCTACTGATGAATAATACATACTTGCTAATATGCAATGAACTGACGAAGTAATTTAAATAATCCAATTGCAGATCACGAGTTCGAAACATTCGCCACAAAAAAATAACTATCCAAGAAAACTATCCTTACTGAAAAATGTCAAAAAGACCAAACATCTGCTTAATAAAGCCAACCAATGGTAAGAACGTCGTATAATGGTGCCTGCCATATCATATGGTAACGCCATATTCTAGCAAAATGGAGCAAAACATATCTAAGCCATGTCAAAATAATCGTAGAACTCCTACTATAAATATATACAAGTATGCCCAGTGTTCATGAAAAATCATATCAGGAAAGTCATAACTCTTACAATACCTTCTTATATCAGCTGTTAATATAATTCAAAGATCGCCGATTATCCTTGTGTGTGCCACAAATTTCTCGAAAGATCGACGAAAACATCGTATCACCCACTGAACTAACGATTGACTTCATATTCCAAGTGAATCTGATGTTGGATATCCTCTTCTTCAGGAACCGAATCCATCGCTCTGTGGTGCCATCACGTCCCCGTATTCGCCTAGCCCGACATGATGAACTGCATATTATCCATCACGGATATTGTCCAAACTCTTCCATAAAAGTTCATAAATGTAGAGTACCCCATACTCTTCGACTATGTCACGCCACTGTCCCATACAATGTTCGGTTTGCTTATGACAAAAGTTAATCTCCACAGCGGCTGAATTTCACTAGTAGAAAATAAATTATTTATAAAAGTGTATACATTTCTGAAACACCCTGTATCTGTGTTCGTAACTGATATTTCATAATTGTTCATGAAAAACAACTATAATGCTGCACGTGCCAATGTTCATAAAGTGCATATTCTCGTAACTGTTCATTTGCCTAAAAGCATTAATGTTGGCCTGACCCCATGGTCGCCTTAAATATTCCGGTCTGAAATGCATTATTTAATAAGCCGTAATACCATTGGAATATATCTAAGTCCATTTGAAAGTTCACAATAGCAGTGTATAATTGCTATCTGCCTGCACAATTAAACTGTCGAACACAAGTCCAAACTTATAAAGTTTTAACAAAATGTCGAAGTACTGTTCAGCTGCCTGCATGTCGCCTGCTTATAAAATGTCGTACCCAGCACGCCCTGTTCTGCCTCACTGTTCTCGAATAATGCGACGCTTAAAACTGGCCTCATTATATCGCTTCGCTGTGCTGTCCTGTATTAAGAATGTGGCTCGAAATAATGTTCTCAATTCTATCACAATGCTGCGTATTACTTTAACGAACTGTAACATTGGAAAAGCATTGCTGTTTCACATAACTGTAACCACGATGTTGAAAATACATCGGCCCGAACACCGGCTCTCCTTTCACTTTCACGGCCTGTATAGCTTGCCTTGCTAACCGCTTCTCGCACTGCACACCGTGCTTCTCTCGTCTTGACTGACTGACCTACTTTCGTTCTCCTAGCGTATGCTGCTATCAGCTCTGCTTGCTGGAATACTACTGTCGTTTTCCTCGCACCATGTGCTGTACTCAGCTCGACTGGCTGGACTACTACTGCTGTCCTTAGACTGTGTGATGTGCTCCGCTCGGCGCTGTCACGTGACGTTCCCCTACCTTCTGCGGTCATACGTCACAACTATAATCTCGACCACAATCATATCGGCAATTAAGTTATACCATAACTTAAGGAGTTATCTGCCTTTCTTCAAGTTATCACCATAAAGATTTCCTGATACTTCTTCTCTTCTGAGATTATATAATATTATATTCCATATAGATCTTGATAATACTTCAATATTCCTCCCATAATTCCATCTGCTTGACTGGTAGTGCCACCTTCATCCTTGGCCTCCTACGTCATTTCCTACCATTCTTCTCGACTCGATCTGAGCGCTATCTTTTCTTCTTTTCCCATAAATCTCAACTACGGCTCGATGTCAACTGGCGTAGCCGATAGCCTCAACTAGGTATCGGGTACAGTACGTTGCAAAGATTCAAATGTAGGTGGTCATGCTTGGTCGACATGGTGTCAAAGACGCAGCAGAGCGCGTTTTCTCGACGCAGCGACAAAGATGTTCTGCGTAGTTTCTAATCGATATGGCCATGCTAGCTCGACACTGGGCGCATATATAGCATTGCTCATAGGCAGAGTCGCTCTAGCATGCTAGGCTATGAGCGACTGACGCGCTCCATAATCAATAAATAAATAAATGAATAACTGAAAAATGAAAATCCACAGCCTGCTTCCAGTCTCCGACCGGGTCAGGAATGGAATGAATGAAGCCCACATCTAGCGGCGATGATATGAACTGTGCCGGCTGCCGAGGCCTGACGCACTCTTCTGGGGCAATGATTAAATGAATGACAGATGAAATGAAATGATAGTGGAGAGTGTTGCTGGAATGAAATTTGTGACAGGGAAAACCGGAGTACCCGGAGAAAAACCTGTCTGCCTCCGTTTTGTCCAGCACAGATCTCACATGGAGTGACCGGGATTTGAACCACGGACCCAGCGGTGAGAGGCCGGCGTGCTGCCGCCTAAGCCACGGAGGCTGCTAAAATGAATAACTAACTTAATTAATTATTTAATAAATCAATGATTGAATGAATAAATTAATAAATGAATGAATAAAAGCATATAGGTTGTTACTAGAGCTGGTAATAATCGATTTTCAATTAATCGATTAATAATCGATTAATTTGAAATTAATCGGAAACGATTAATCGATTCTCCTTAAAACCGATTAATCGATTAACCGAATAATCGATTAACCGAAAAATCGATTAACTGATAGTAGACACGAGATAAGAAAATAAGTTTTGAAAATGGTTTAAATGAGAAATCATCGCTTGAGTTGATTTAGGCTTATTTTCGGAATGATATATAGAAATCTATAAAAGTTAAATTTTGCGTAAAGATACGTGTCCCTCCTTGTTTATGTTAACAATAACGAAAGAACAGTCAGTGACCGTGGAAGGACAAACATCAATCACATTGGGAAGGGTTTCAGGAAAAGAAGACGAGTTTTCAGCAAAGCTTTTGAATCTTGTTCAATTTTTGTTGGAAAGGCTTGTAACGTGTTTTTCGAGGGGTTTTATGCAACTGGCATAAGTCAGTAGGAAGCCATTCTATATTTATTTACGCGGCAAATTGTTCAGCCAAGAGAATTTTTCATGTTAATTTATTATTATTATTATTAATTTATTATAATTATTATTTAGATATTTTCGGAGCATTTTATAAAAATTATTAGCATTCAGATAGGTTTTCTAAGTCTTAGAAAACGCTATCATGCAAATTATTACGAACGACGATATCATAGAAAATTATTTGATTACGGAATTTTACGGAGTTTTGTCAGTTAGGGTATTTGAGAGACATGACTCACTGGGAATTCGAATACAAGCTGATTCCTGTCGAGAAGCATGACGCAATCTTGGGTCGCATCGTCCAGGAAAGGCGAATTGTTGGAACGGAACCCTCCCGCCGAGTGTAATGACCCAGAGAAGGGGAGTATAGCGAGTGGGGTACAGCCAATCAGCGGAGACAACGTAAGCTAGGAGTCGGCTGAAGAGTGGGGAGCCGGCGTGTGCATATATCGTTCGACGCGCCGTGAAACGAGGACTATCTGTGAAATACTTGAGGAGTATGGATACGTGTGCGAGTCGCTCCGATGTTCAGTGGAGTTAGGGACAATCTGTGTAGAACTTGCAGAGTACGGTCGCAAGTGCGTGTCGCTCCGATGTTCAGTGGAGTTAGCGACGAACTTTTGTAAAACTTGGTTGTACGAGTGTTTGGGTCCGAGGTACGGACCATAGAATTATCTAATCTACCAGTATATCATCAAATTCCGACGGAGATGACGACGTCCAGGAGACTGTGGGAAGCTCACAACATCATCAAGAACGAGGGAAAATGCTTTGGCAATTTCCAGTGGTAAGCGCCAATGACGCAGAAATACGCAATCTCTCATTTTCTTTGTTTTAAATTTCATATTTCAGTAACTTCATAGCTTGGAAATAAGAGTAAAATCAATTTATCAGACTCCGTTTTCACGTAATTTTCTATCGGTAATATTCAAATCACAACGCTCCAATTTAAATTTTATAGTTATTATTATTATTAATTTTGCTATAATTGTTTTATATAATAAATTCATTTCTTTTACAATGCAATCTTTGCTTTCAGTAGGTAGCATTAGATATAGACCAATTCCTTCTCCTGATACAATTGTTTGTTGGGTTAATGATCAAATCATACCACGATCTGAGTGAATAGAGTCTTGAATGTGTTCTGCCAGAGCTAGACGTTGTTAAATACAAATTTAGATTTCAACATTGCATTGAGGTCTTGGCGCCCATTAAAACAACATAGCTTAGGCAAAGGTAAACAGTTACATTTCTCACCCAACAGTAGGGGCAGCCAAAACGTTTCATTTGTCGCCGACAACTTGGGGCTGAAAACCTGATAACATTTGTGGAAGGAGAAGGGTATATATTTCTGTGCCTGTATTTTGGGGGTTATTTGTCTGTATCAGTGTATGTCATTATGGGGGATGAGAAAGAAAGACAGATGAGGTTACGTAGTGGTCATCAACGGGAGAGTGATGATACGAGCAGTATGTCGAGTGATGGTAGTACCGGGGTAGCGGAGGTAAATCCCGATACTGAAACAGGGAGTGTGGGCTGCCAACCAGAATTAAAAACTTTACTTCTCGAGTTCATGTATCAGAACAAAGTTAGTAGTGATGCCTTAAATGCAAAATTAGAACAGAATAATGCAAAATTAGAACAAAACAGTAGGGAAAATAAAGAAAGTACAGACGCTTTAAACGCAAAACTGGAACAAAACAACGCTAAATTAGAACAAAACAGTAGGGAAAATAGAGAGAGTAATGAAACTTTAAACGCCAGATTAGAACAAAACAGTAAGGAAAATAGAGAGAGTACTGAAACTTTAAATGCTAAATTAGAACAAAACAGTAGGGAAATGAGTGACAAATTCGAACTGATTAGAGGTGAGATCAGGGGGGTGATGGAAGAAAAGGCTAAAGAGATTATTGCAGATGTAGACAGAAAATTAGGAAAAGTACAGGAGGAGTTGGAAATTAGAATCAGTACACAGGCTGAAAATTTAAAAGAACTAGTGCAACTGGAAACACAGCAGGTCAAAAAGCAATTGGGGGGAGAAATTGACAAAATTCAGGTGGCTACTAAAGAGGTTAAGGAACAGCTGGGGGTAGAATTGAGAAAGTCCACTCACAAATAGTTGCAGAAGTAAATGATTTAAGAGAGAGTAATAAAGAGAGCATTAGCAAGATTGAGGAGAAACAAGCAAAGTTATATGATAAAGTAGAAGAATCAGAAGGAAACATTAAATTAACAGTAAACAGTATTGAGAGGAAGGCTGAGGAGAAAATCGCAGAATTAGAATTAAAATTAAAAGCTAGGATCAGGCAAGAAAATAGTCAGAATAGGCCAGTTTTTGTGAATAGCACACACAGGGAGGTAGAACTGGGTAAGTTCAGCAATCGACAGGGGTGCCCAATGGAGTTCATGAACACTATAGAAAATAAATTCGGGGAGAGGTTGGAAAATGGTAGTATTGAGTGTTGCCAGGTAGTTGAAATTTTAGAACAAGTGTTTGTGGGGGAAACGAGGAATTGGTTTGCTGTCTACAGAGACAAGTTTACTGATATGAATGATTTTAAAATGAAATTCTGTGAAAAGTTCTGGAATGAGGTTATTCAGTCGCAGCATCGTGAGGGAGTAGTGTGTGGTAAATATAACCCTAAAGGAAGCTCCACCATGACCGAATACTTTTTAGGGCAGGTATTAGTGTGTAAATATCTGGATGGCTTGAAGGAGGAAAGTGATGTGGTGAGGTTGCTACTTAGGCACTTTCCCTATAGGATCAAGGAGGCTGCTTGTATCCAGAATGTAAAGACAATATCACAAGTAGAAAATTTGTTAAGCACATTTGATGCACTAGGGAGAGGGGGTTATGAGAACAATTTCAATCGGAACCAGGGTAATAATAATAATAGACCTAACGAGGCCAGGCATCAGGAAGTTCAAGGGAACGGTGGCGAAGGGGCCAATGCTCAAAATAGAAATAATAATAATCAGCTAAATCAGAACAGAGGAAATGGCTATGGTAATCAGTATCAAGGGAGGAACAATGATTACAGGGGAAATCAAGGGAGAAACAATGATTTCAGGGGAAATCAAGGGAGAAATTATAATGACAATAATTACAACCAGAATAGGGGTCAAGGAAGAGGACAGCCTAGTGGTAGTAATATACAGCCAAACAATGACAACACAACTCAGAACAACCAGACCAGTGCAGTAGTAACTAGTACTACGGCCAGCTGTAGCGGTTCTTTAAACGCGAACCAGGCTGCGAAGTAAGGTCAGAATCTCAGTCTGTAGCATGCCCTGTCCATACAATTATACAGGAACCCTATGACCTAAATGTAAGAAATGAATTATTACATGAACTAAATGATGAAGGTATTATTCAGGAAGTGGTTAGTAAGAGCCCCATAGTTAAATTTAACGTGTCCGAGGCGTACACAGATGTTTTAATTGATAGTGGTTGTATGAAGAGTTGCATAAGTAGTGCATTTTATGATAAAATGAAAGGAACTGGAGTAAATTTTGAGGAGATGCCAATTAAAAGCACTTTTGTTATCACAGCTGTTGGGAAGAGGTCCAAAGTAATTTCTAAGCAAGTTTTAGTAGACATTAAAATTAATAATCATGTAGAGAAGCAGATTTGCCTTGTAATTCCAAATTTAGTATTCAGTGTTATCTTGGGTTCAGAGTGGCTAAGTAGAGTGTCTGGTAACTTATGTTATGATGTAGGGAGTTTGAAATTTAAATGGGGAGATTCTGAAGTAGAAGTAGCGTTCAATGACCATATTCAGAGGAGTAGTATTGTAGGTGTGATTTGTACTTTAAATGAGGTATCGCCAGCCGTAGAGCGGGGTTCTCCATGTTTTGTGGGCAGTGTGATTACGAACGGAAGTCTAGAGGACTCGTTACGTGAGGCTGCATTTCAGGGAAATATAGAGGATGAACAGTGTGTTCGGCTCTATGATGTGTTATGGTGTAATAGGAGAGTTTTTGAGGATCGCATTGGTATGGCCAATTGCTATACACATTCATTGAACGTTATTGATAGGTCAGTATTCACAGGACATAGATATCCTGTACCTTTCGCTTATCAGAGTGCAGTCGAGGCACAAATTAATCAGATGCTTGAAGATGGGATTATTGAGCACTCTAACAGTCCGTATGTTAATTCTTTGATCACGGTACCCAAGACCGACGGCACTGTTCGTATTTGTTTAGACGCTCGTTTGGTTAACAGTAGAATTAGTTCAGATCAGCTGAAATCTATGTCAATAGAAGAATTAATGCAAACATTTGAGGGGAAGAAGTATTTCACTTGTGTAGATTTGAGTTCCAGTTTTTGGCAAGTGCCACTTATGTACGAAGATAGACCATTTACAGCTTTTAGTCATAAATATAACCTTTATCAATTTTGTAGAACACCTTATGGGTTAAAGAGTAGTTCAGCAGCTTTAATTAGGGCTTGAAACATCGCATTAGGGGATGACACAGGAGAGTTTGTAACCATTTACATTGATGATATGGTAATTAGTTCACGCAGTTTTGAGGAGCATCTACGTCATTTAGATATAGTTTTTCAGAAGTTAGATCAGGCAGGGTTCACTTTGAAGCTGTCTAAGTCGTCATTCTGTCAGTCAGAAGTGACATTTTTAGGTCATAGAGTGTCGAGTAGAGGTGTGACACCAGAGGAAAGTAGGGTTAGCATGTGTGGACAGTAGCAACAGGGCATCGTTACAGACACTGAGAAATATGGTAGTAGAGCAACGTGATGACGTTCATTTAAAGGGAGCCACTTGCAAGGTTGGAAGCAGGTGACGCAGAAACATTTATAGTTTCCAAACGTATTGGGAAAACAGCATATGTGCTGGAGAATAGTGAGGGAAATAGATTATACGGAACGTATAATATACATAGTCTACGAAAATATGTGTCATAAAGTGAGTGTGTTTAGCTGGCGAGCCAGCCTATCAAATGAGTAAGTGTGGTGTCTGGTGCGTGGAAGATCTGGTCTTAAGGTAGGCGTATCAGAAGTCACACAGGGGGGTAGTATGTAAGTAAATGAGAGTTTTTAAGGTACAGGGAAATATGACGGGATTGTCGGATGCTGTTGAGCACTAAATTGTCTCGATGCACCAAGGCCATTTTTGGCAGCGCTGATGGGTTCCCATTTATCTCCAAGAGATGGGGGAGCGCTTGAATAGGGCTTGTTAGCTTAAGGCGTCCACGAGATAAAAGATGGGCCATCAGAATGCGAGACAGTCCTTCATGAAACTCATACATATCAGCACACGTGATTTCTGTTTACGGCCTCGCCATGTAAGATTTGTAAGTGTGTAATTTAAGATAATTTGTACAGAGGTATTATTTGTGTGAGAAGAACTGATCTGTGTTGAGAACTAGTATTAAGTAGAATATGGTCTAAGGGAACTTAACAAGACAGGGCGATTACGGCACAGAAATATTTGGTGTTATATGTAATGCACATTTACTGTTTTTTTTTCAGAAGTCAATATTAATTTAATCATCTTTAAAGAGAGATTAAGTATTATGGTCACGAGGCGCTGCCACAATAGTGTGATCGTGTGCTCAGTGATAAGTGGAATTAAATGTCACCATAAGGAGGGGACCACCAGTGAAATTAGGAAGTTCTATGGTGATATAAATATATCAGAACACCTTCAATGCGTGTGATATGACATCATAAATACATAGTGCTCACACATTAATTATGTCTATTTCTCCAACATAGAGAAATTTGAGAGGCGGAAATATCCGTGGAACACTATTCCATATGTAAAACATTGGACTGGTTGCAAAGTGCAATCCATAGTGACAACAAACTTTGACGCAAAGTGCGTGAAGAAAAAATATGAGTGTATATATCTGTAATTTAGGGTTATTTCATTTATGTAATATGTATTTTGGATGGGGTTTATTAACGTGTCAGGGATAATCGGATAATGGACCGTCGTCACGGTAAATCATCCGATGATCCGAGGCGAATATGTAACGTGTTTTTCGAGGGGTTTTATGCAACTGGCATAAGTCAGTAGGAAGCCATTCTATATTTATTTACGCGGCAAATTGTTCAGCCAAGAGAATTTTTCATGTTAATTTATTATTATTATTATTAATTTATTATAATTATTATTTAGATATTTTCGGAGCATTTTATAAAAATTATTAGCATTCAGATAGGTTTTCTAAGTCTTAGAAAACGCTATCATGCAAATTATTACGAACGACGATATCATAGAAAATTATTTGATTACGGAATTTTACGGAGTTTTGTCAGTTAGGGTATTTGAGAGACATGACTCACTGGGAATTCGAATACAAGCTGATTCCTGTCGAGAAGCATGACGCAATCTTGGGTCGCATCGTCCAGGAAAGGCGAATTGTTGGAACGGAACCCTCCCGCCGAGTGTAATGACCCAGAGAAGGGGAGTATAGCGAGTGGGGTACAGCCAATCAGCGGAGACAACGTAAGCTAGGAGTCGGCTGAAGAGTGGGGAGCCGGCGTGTGCATATATCGTTCGACGCGCCGTGAAACGAGGACTATCTGTGAAATACTTGAGGAGTATGGATACGTGTGCGAGTCGCTCCGATGTTCAGTGGAGTTAGGGACAATCTGTGTAGAACTTGCAGAGTACGGTCGCAAGTGCGTGTCGCTCCGATGTTCAGTGGAGTTAGCGACGAACTTTTGTAAAACTTGGTTGTACGAGTGTTTGGGTCCGAGGTACGGACCATAGAATTATCTAATCTACCAGTATATCATCAAATTCCGACGGAGATGACGACGTCCAGGAGACTGTGGGAAGCTCACAACATCATCAAGAACGAGGGAAAATGCTTTGGCAATTTCCAGTGGTAAGCGCCAATGACGCAGAAATACGCAATCTCTCATTTTCTTTGTTTTAAATTTCATATTTCAGTAACTTCATAGCTTGGAAATAAGAGTAAAATCAATTTATCAGACTCCGTTTTCACGTAATTTTCTATCGGTAATATTCAAATCACAACGCTCCAATTTAAATTTTATAGTTATTATTATTATTAATTTTGCTATAATTGTT
Organism: Meconema thalassinum; assembly: GCA_946902985.2. Lineage (NCBI taxonomy): Eukaryota > Metazoa > Arthropoda > Insecta > Orthoptera > Tettigoniidae > Meconema > Meconema thalassinum. The sequence continues at coordinate 386,415,769 of OX336389.2, forward strand.
TTATATAATAAATTCATTTCTTTTACAATGCAATCTTTGCTTTCAGTAGGTAGCATTAGATATAGACCAATTCCTTCTCCTGATACAATTGTTTGTTGGGTTAATGATCAAATCATACCACGATCTGAGTGAATAGAGTCTTGAATGTGTTCTGCCAGAGCTAGACGTTGTTAAATACAAATTTAGATTTCAACATTGCATTGAGGTCTTGGCGCCCATTAAAACAACATAGCTTAGGCAAAGGTAAACAGTTACATTTCTCACCCAACAGTTAGGGGCTAGCAAAACGTTTCAGGCTGTTTACAATTTAGGACAGGAACATTTTTGTTTTATTCTGGTTTAGCCTAATTTCCACAAAGACCTGTAGGTTGTAACTCTTCAGGCGGTCAACTTGAATATAAACTATATGAGTTATAAGTAAACAACACTCCTAGGAACATTACATGGGTTAGTTATGATCGCTATTACAATCACTATCACTATTACGTCGCCACACTCGAATGCTCCGAGTGGGTAAGAGATTTCACGAGCCCTTCATCCAGGAAAGCCACCAACAGCAATGAGCCAACAGCAATGAGGTTCAGTCATGTTTTGGGGTGGAATCATATTCGGTCGACGTACGCCTCTAATTCCTATCCACGGTAACATGACTGGTCTGGTGTATAGAGATAACATCCTTGAACCTGTCGTTACAGGATTTGCTGCCACAATGGGTGAGGGCTTTACACTAGTGGACTATAATGCTCGTGCCCATCGAGCTAGGGTGGTCAATCAGTTCCTTCAGATGCATGTCATACAGAGAATGGAGAGGCCTACCTATTCTGCGGATATGAAATGTAATGAACATGCCTGGAAAGAGCCCAAGAGGGCAATTTCGCACCGTCCCAATCCTCCAACAAACAAAGAGCAACTGATTGAAGCTGCTTTCCAAGAGTGAGGGAATCTGCCCCAAACCACGTTGTATTCGTTGGTGCTCAGTATGTCTCGTCATCTGCAAGCATGGATTAGAGCTCGTGGTGGTCATACATGGTATTGATATGCCCCAACATGAAAAGGACGGTTGTGTGCTCAGTCCCACATTATCACTTTTGTTATTCGTCGTGTGTTTCTGTCTCTTTTGCAAAGCAGATTGTGTGTGGTTTTTCTCTGTATGTACCCTATATTGTGAATAATATGATAACATACACATAGCAAAATAAACAAGTTGCTGAATCACAATATGCGAGACCATTTGTGAGCATTGTAAAAGTTTACTTTGTTTAATAAGGGTTTGTGAATTATTTATGAGTATTATGATCGTGTATACAAATAAGAATAACACAATATAATAAATAAAATAAAATTAGAGCATGCACTTGAATTCTATTATGCATAAGTTTACATATCTCAGCGGAGCCTTGGTCGTACAGTTGTTACGCTTTAGCCTGCTTACTCCCGCCGGGCTCATTGTGATCATAACTAATACGTGTAATTTTTCAAGGAGTTCATTTACTTATTACTCATATTTTATATACATTGCACCCCGCACAATCAAAGGACAAATTCATGTTGACCGACTGAAGAGTTACAACTGACAGTTTTTGTATAGGCAACACTGAAACAATGGCTTCAACAGTTCACAAACAAGATGCATTATTTAAAAATAAATGTGACAATATATCTCAATAGACGGTCTGTTTTGGTGCAAAAATACTAGCAAGTACTCATATTCTGGGACGAGGCAGCTCCGCTTTGCAGTCACAATGTTTCCAGCGGGGAATATCAAGTATTTTGTCGCTGGTTTAGCGGGCCTTTGATATATTGTTTATTCATTTTCCACCTGTGAAAAAGGGTGAGTATGCAAGTCAGGCGGTGAATTCCCAAGATAGACGTCCAGCTCGTCTTTTGCATTGATTGCAATATTTACGCTACATCTACAAGATTTCCTATTTTTACCGCGCTTTTTATAACTGCCCTACCATGAGATCATTGAGTTTTTATCGAACTTGCCTAAGTGTTGACTTTAGACATACCTTCGTTCGTAAGACGTCACATTTGTATCTTTGGAGTCGAAATTTAATGTTTTTCGGACGGTCAAAAACTTTTTACATGAGATTAATAAATACAATTAGATGACCAGTTTCGATCGTCAAGCGATCATCAGATCTTTACACTTCGGCTATTAATCTGTGTCGACAAGTATGGGTTATGATATTTACAATACATACACTTTTTAGTTGCAGTAGTAATTAATCTAGCACAAATAGTAAAGATATGTTATTTTTTGTTGAGATACTGATACGTAGTTGTGATTGATCTTCAAGTTTGCTTGCTTAGTGCCATTATGTGATTGTTATTAAATGGTCAGGTTATTGTGTCAGCATAATCGTCCTCACGCTGTGCACAAAAACGGACCACACATCGCTCAAACTGCGAAGTGCACCATTTAATAACTATCAGTATCTCAACAAAAAGCACATATCTTTAGTTTGGTAATTCAATTGCTACTGCAAATAAATAAGTTATATATTGTAATTATCATTCCATACTTCTCCATATACAGTAGATTTAATAGCCTACGGGTAAATGATCTGATGATGATCACTTGACGATCGAAACTAGTTATCCAAGTGTATTTATTAACATCATGTAGTATTTTTTCAGGATTAGCGAACAAATTTTGATTTCTAAGGCAAGCCTGAAAAAAGGCTTCCAACACTGTAATCCTTGGAGTGAAGTTAAATGAAACCTCAAAGCAAGCGTTGAGCAGTGGCTAGCATTCTTAGCTGTCTCCACAGAGGATTGGGTTCGATTCCCGGCTCTGCCAATAAATTTAATTCTGGTGTGGGGGCTGGAACGTGTTTACTCAGCCTCGTGAGGCAAAACTGATAAGAGGAGGGTTTGATTCTTACCTCAGTCATCCTGGAAATGATTTTCCATGGTTTCTCATTTCTACTCCAGGCAAATGCCGGGATGGTACCTAATTCAAGGCCACGGACGGTTCCTACCCATATTCTACCTGAATTACAAATACACACACTGGTACAGACATCGCAGTGACACATGTTATCAGACAAGTCTTAATCACACCCCAGTACGCGGGGATACGTGACCACGATGTTGCAAAGCCCCTAAAAGAATCAAAAACATCATCCATCATCGGACTGACCCGGCTAACCATGTCGAGTGATTGCATTAAGAAACCAAGTTGTGTCATATTTGGTTAATTCTGTGAGAGCGTAGTTAAAATGCGAAATACATTGATTAATAGGCAAAACAAATCAAAAACCGATTAATCGATTATTCGAATAACCGATTTTTCTAAAAACCGATTAATCGACTAATTGATTAATCGTTATTTACGATAATTAGTCGATTATTCGGTTTCAATTAATCGATTAATCGAAATCTGAAATTAATCGATTAAAAGTAACAGCCCTGGTTGTTACTACAATGAAACTCTAAGAAACTCTAATACATAGTTTTATAAACTTGGTGTGAATTTTATCTTACCTCGACGTACCTCCAAGTCCTTCTTCTACTGAGATTGCATTGTTAAACGTTGTTTTTCAATTCCTTTCTTGAGATGCACACAATGTTCGCCATACGAAGTTACACTCATTCAAAAATTAGAAAAATTATGGCATCGTGGGTCCATAGTGTATTAAAGAAAGTGTGAAACTGTCCACTTGTGTGTCTTTGCTCGTTGATCGGATGAACGCTGCTATTTTCTTTTCCTTGCTTTTTTGGTAAATAATGTGCAATGACTATTCAATTCAAAATTAGAGTGCCATATCCCCTCCAGCGACGTAGACGACCTGAATTAGAGTCCTTGACTTCACTAACCAGGCATCCCGAGCCGGAGTTTGCGTGTTGTAGGGTGGCTAGTTTCTTTTCATTCCTCCTGCTGCCATATCGTCCGGTATGTTCCCATTTTGCATCACGAGGCTGGGAGACCCCATACCGGACCATACCAATAATTTTAAATTCTTGGCAGAGCCGGGGATCGAACCCCGTACCTCAGGGGTGACAGCCAACAATGCTAGCCACTGTGCCACGAGGTGGTCCGCAATGCCGATAGCTAACATAAATTTATCATCTTCTTCATGGCCACGCATCGATAGGACGAATGGACGAAAAGTGACCCATTTGCTTGCGGCATTAGATAATTCACAATATCTTCGCGTTGGGCCACAGCCTTCTTCAGTCGCAGTTCATGGTTCCATAACCAGCCATATGAAATGTGCTTGGTAATTTATGGGACTTTCCACGTGTTCGTAGGTACTGGTACAGGACCTTCAGTTGTCTACAGTAGGGGTACGTATTGAAGCTACGTCAAAGGATTGAATTGCCGATCTACCAAGAATTTCAAGGGTTGAAACGAGGCACATTCCGGAATCATAGAACTCTATCCAAACAAATGCCACAACCACCTCCTTTCCGTCCCCAGTTGCAAGTACGCACATTATTAGCATTAGACAGATGCAACACACACTGAAAATGCACGGTAGACAACAAAAACAATTCCGAAAATGTTAACCAGTATCTAAATAAAATTATAAAACTCATCTATAGGCCTTAAGACTTCGCACTGTAAATATATTTCATCTTCTTCCCCCTCTTCTTTCTTCGATTTCGGTCATCTATGGGCCACATGAAATAAAATTCTCATGATTTTATCTCCTTTCTTGATTTTAGTTTATTTCCACTAGGCTAATTCTTCATCCTTTTTCTGTGTTCTTTCCTTCTTTAATCTGCCTATACAGTTGAGCACTATATTGTTTTTCCAAAAAAAACTATTTTCTAATCTCTTTATTAACTGTAAGCCTGTCTAGAATGTCTTGTTTTGTAATGTTCATTTCTGTTCAATCCTTTATCACTTCGATTAAGCAACTAATTTGCATTACGGGATTTTTGTCAGCATGGTCGAATATGTATTTTGTCAATCTTTCCGGGTTCATTCGGTCCAAGTGGTCATAAAAACAAATTCTTCTCTTTCAGAGAATATAATTAAATATATTTATTATTATTATTATTATTATTATTATTATTATTATTATTATTATTTACTGGTTAAATTAAGTATCGAGTTTAACCAGTAGGCCATGTTCTGGCATACAAATATTACTTACGTCAAACGATTTTAGATAATTATTTGAAGTTTTAGTCATTGGACAAAACGACGTTTGTACTTGTATACATTACATCATTCTAAATATTGGTTTTATCTTAAAAGTGTGTCATATTTGGAAATTGTGTCAATGATAGGAAAAATACTAATACCAAAACTCAGCAATTTACTCTAGGTTTATGCCGTGTCTAGTGCGGCGTTCCGCCTAGGAACACCAAGATAGGCTCATCAGCGGGCTTTTGGAGTCCGTGTCCCCACAGGAGTAGCAAGTAATAATATGTATTATTTATAAAGAGGTATTAATGAATTTGAACCACAGACACCATATAAAACAACAAGATCTCACGTTATATTTTCTCAAATAAAGCCATGACTCTCTGTTTAACGTGTTCAGTTAATTCTTGGGAGGAGAGGGGTATTGCTGTTTAAATTTATTAAGAGCAGGAAAGGAGATAGCAAATCATAGAACATGTTTCTTTAGCAGATTTATGAATACCAGCAGATTGTGGAGAAGGCCATTTCAAGAAAAATAATAGAACTTTGCACATTTTTTAAAAATTTACAGTGTGTTAACGTCAAAGAAAACAAAACTCATGTTTCTGCCATGGCCTCCTCGTGCTATGACGTAGCTGTCCCCAGTACATAAAAGGATAGTTGCGAGGCCAAGAATACCTTGCATTCAACCACGGCCTCCTCGAATATCCCACTATGACACTGTGAGTCACGCAGTGACATCTAAAATAGGAGGCCATGAAGTCGGTGACAGTCGCTCTAGCTTGGCCAGTGAGAAATGTCGCCAGTGGGAAAAACCCAAACCGAGCGACTCTGACGCGCTACAAAATCGCAAGCTTGGCCTCAGCCTAAATATGGCTTTCCATGTGCGACATATATGAAGTTCGATGCTAATATGAAATTAAACGTTGTTCCACATGGACGACATGCAAAGGGGTCGACGCCAGTATGAATTAACATTTTTGTTTTTACGCATGCACACTTGAGTTTTTTTGTAAGAGGGCAGGTTTTTAAATAATTATTTATGGACGAGTTATTTAAAAAAAATATCCAAAAGATCGAAAACTCATAGGTCATGTACTTTTTAATATCTCGAGAACCAATAAGGCTAAGTACTTAATGTATGAGGGGTCATTGGACTCGGGGTGATGCCCCGTTTTTGAATTTATTTTCGATTTTTGTCAAAAGGGCCTAACTGCATTTTTGTTAATATCTCAAGAACCAATAAGGCTAGGGACTTGTATGAGGGGTCGTTGGACTTGGGGTGACGCCCCGTTTTTGAATGTGTTTTAATTTTTGTCAAAAGGGCCTAACTACACTTTTGTTAATATTTTCTGAACCCCTGATCGAATTTTGATATATGGAGTATTCTAGCACTTGGGGTAACGCTCTGTTTATGAATGTATTATTCATTTTTGTCAAAAGGGCCTAACTGCACTTTTGTTAATATCTCGCGAACCAATAAGGCTAGAGGCGTGTATGAGGTGCCCAAAGACTCGGAGTGACATTATCATTTCGAATGTATTTTTTAATTTTTGAAAAAGAAAATAGACAAAGGGTATAATGCCATACTACATGTTGAAAATAAACATGTTTTTTACCTGTTTAAATTTTAATTAAGAGTGGTCGTTGAGAGAGACGGTACCGCCGTCGTGTGTTTCACGGTGGCCGTGCCCGGAAGAAATGAATCGCTATTTTAGCGGGACGGCGGGGAGGCTTATGACGGTTGGTTTTCCGATATTTCCTATGACGGATGGAGGCTAATATTCCAAAATGTGTGTGAAGCGTGCTAGGATTTTTTACCCCTAAAGGGGATCTTTTACGTGTTAGTAAACGGTTATCCGCGACATGGCTCTGTGGCACAGCAGATGATTGTAGGATATGAAACTATAACATGAGCGTGAATGTAAAAAAATAGAATTCTGTAATGAGATAGATTTAGGATGAAACGCAAGCCTTAACACTTGAGACTCCGGTAGCCCGCTATTGAGGCTGAGTGTTTTGTGGCTTTAAGACACGACACAACAGACCTGCTTGGGGCTAGCCGAGCCCAATCCTCACCACGACCTGATAAGTCAATCTCAGGAATATGGTGGAGAGAAGTTTCACCCTACAACTTCCCATACGGGAGAACGCATCTGGCGAGAGCCTGGACAGAATAACTACTGTGGTCAAGAAAATTAGACTGAAGTGGTGCGGGGTAGTGGGTATGAAATACATCACCAGAAAACCAAAAGTAGGTAACAATACATTAACAATTTTTATTTCTAATAATAAATAGATAACCAATTAACAATTTGCACTTAAGTGCTTATCACAGAAATGAATAATTGTAAATGGAACAAAGTGTGAGGGCCTGATGACATAAACCCTGATTAAGGAAATGACAATGAAACAAGCTTGCTTGATTTGAGAAAAGTTGAGCTTAACATATAAATACACCTTAAGAAAGGAACCATAAAACTGATTAAGATTTTAAGATTAATAGTAAGATTTGAATTCTTCATAAAATTGAACTTATCTTCTCAAAGGGTTGAAGAGCCAGCTCTTTAAAAGTTCCAGCTAGCATAAATGTTGATTGAGAAGTCTTCACAGTTTCTTCTGAAGGAGGCGTACATGGTCTAGAGATATGTACACCGTTGATAAAGAAGGTCAACTCTTTCTTCTTCTCTTGCGAAGGGATGACACTTATAGTGTCCAAGTGATGATCCAGCAGCAGTTTGAGAATTGGTCGGCAGCCGAAAGGACTGCGGCTGCTTCGAAAGACGAATCAAAGTACCTCATCTAAGGTATGGCTTGCAGAGTACGACAGCTGGCAATTATTGTTGCCATCAAGAGCGATACGTCAGGGTGCAGATCTCGTGACTTAACTGATAGGTAGCGTAGGGACTAGCGATGGTGCCATGAGATGCAGCAGCGGTGACCAGCAGGTTGAAGTGTTCAGAAGAGCGAAGTGATCCGAAGTGATGGAGAACGCCAGCAAGTGGCGTCTTAAATAGTGACCGTAGAACAATCTCGAACCTGGAGATCGGCCGACCAGACGAAGTCCTGCCATTGGCCGAACGAAGGTCATGGTGACGTCAGTTGATACTGACATGCCACAAGCCGTGGAGCAAGCCAGTAGCTGCCCTACGTGTCGAGAGTAAAGATGGCTTGAGAGAACGAGCGGCTGTAACACTCAAGGTGAGAACTTAAAACACTGAAGCTTATAAATAAATCAATAAATCAATTAAAATACAATAAGTTATTAACATATTAACTTGCTTTGAGGTTTTCGGGACAAAGGAAAAAGCGAACAGTAAAACAGGGCTGTCGCGAAGAACACATATATGCGAACGTATACTGTCACAAAAGTGACCATGCTCCGAAAACCACCAAAACAAACAAACAAACAAGACGTAAACAACAACAGAGAAGCATAAGCACTATGAGTCGAGTGGTAGGGTGGCAACCATGGAAATAGGTCTAGTATAGTGACCTTTACTGGTAAGAATATCTACCACACGAACGTGATTATCACGACCAGAGTGGCAATGAGTCACTCTGCCGAGATTCCATGCGAGGGGGGGGGGGGCAGTGGGTTCCCGAAAGAGCACCATGTCACCCACACGTACATTAGGATGAGAGAGGCGCCACTTCTCCCTCCGCTGAAGTAAACTAAGATACTCCAGCTTCCAACGGCGCCAAAAAGCATTACGGAAAGATTCTATATTTCTCCAATAAATAGGCCGTTTGATGTCAAAGCGCCGAGTCAACATGGGAGGAGTGGAAGCTAAAGCTCAGCCAATTAAAAAAATGACTGGGCGTTAAAGAAATAAGATCCTTAGGATCATTGGATAAGGGAGTAAGCGGTCTAGAATTAACAATTCCTTCAATCTGAATTATGAGGGAATTAAATTCTTCATAGGAAAGTACAGAAGGACCAAGAGATTTCCGTAATTGCCTCTTTGTAAGCTTCACGCACGATTCCCAGCGACCACCATGGTTAGGGGCATAAGGAGGGGTGAAGTGCCACTTGAAACCCTTATTGTAAGAAAAATTCGAGAGTTGTTCCTTAGAGGAGGGAGAGGTTAGTGCCTTTCTTAAAAGATCAGAAGCACTAATAAAATTTTCGCATTATCTGAAAATACTTGAGAAGGTACACCTCGTCTAGCGGTGAACCTAGAGAAGGCGGCCAAAAAATAGGAAGTGGTAGCATTAGTTACCAACTCGAGATGAATGGCTCCTGTAACCATGCAAACGAATAAATCTATATATAGCTTGCCCAACACCTTGCGCTTAGAAGTAGGAGAATTCACTTGATAGGTATAAGGACCAGAATAATCAACACCGGTAAATGCAAAAGGCTTGTTAGGCTCAGATCGAAAGGAAGGAAGATGATCCATAATCTGGGTAATAGTACGTGGTTTAGCTTTAAAACAAGGCATACACTTGCGAACAACAGATGACACCACATGAGCTCCATTGATGAGCCAGTAGTGTTCTCTAATCAAACACAACAAAGTACGAGTTCCTGCATGTAAATGCTGGTAGTGGAACTTCCGTATTATGAGAGCGGTTACATGATGTTTTGATGGAAGAATTATAGGATGCCTTTTTTCATCAGAATAGTTTGAAAATAACAATCTACCTCCTACTCTTATCAAATCATCCTTATCAAGGAAGGGAGTAAGGGCTGAAAGTCGACTAGACTTGGGTAATTCCTGAACAATCGAAAGCATTTGCCTTTCAGAAGAAAACACTTCTTGTTGGGTTAACAGTAGAATTCTTCGCCTTGCGAATCCGAGTTCTACTGCAGTGAGAAAACCTTGAGGTTTGAGAGGTTGAACGATTGCGAAATATTTCCATCGAAAGAGGTATGCCATCACTCGAATTAATTTAGAGAATGAGGAATAGCGCTGAAAAAGACTAATCGTAACTGAAGCAACATAAGAGGAAGCGAAAACAATGTGAGTTTCTGGTACTTCTGTCAACATATTACATGAAAGAAGAGGCCAGAATGCAGAATTTTGCAAAAGCCATGGCGGCCTATGCCAGTATATATCAAAAGACGTCAATCTTGTAGGTGAACAACCACGTGATATAATGTCCGCGGGATTTTCCTTACTAGGAACATGACACCACTGCTCTGAGTGGGAGATTTCCTGAATTTTGGAAACACGATTCGAAACAAAAGTATTCCAATGAGAGGAGGGTTTCGAGAGCCAAGCCAAAACAACCGCGGAGTCACACCAAAACCACGTGCGGGAAAATTGAACATTCAGATTTTTGTTTAGTTTGTCAGATAATTCGTCGGCCATTAAGGCGGCACACAATTCCAGTCTAGGAATGGAAATTGACTTAAGTGGAGCTACTTTGGACTTAGCACAAATAAAATTTGAAAATCCACTAGAAGAGGTGGTGGAACGTCCTACTATATAGGCACAACAGCCATAGGCTTTCTCGGAACTGTCCGCGAAAATGTGCACTTCAAAGGATTGACACATGGGATCTGAAATTAAAAGGCGGGGAATACAAATTTTAGAAAGATAAGATAAGCTGCTTCGATATTCCAACCATTCATTCAGAAAGGGAGTGGGAACCAATTCATCCCATCCTGATTTCAATAACCAAAGTCGTTGCATAAAGATTTTTGCAGTAATTACAACAGGGGCTAGATACTGCACCCGTATCCACGTGGTCTTACCTGGTGAAATCCGAAGAAAATGCAGGATCGTAGAATCTGGAAGCCCCGGATGAAAATAACCCCCTAGACACCACCACCAAGGATAGACCATGGATAGGAATATCACAAAAATTAAAAAGAATGTGATAAGAAGATGCCAGTGGTCTATAAAAAATGAAAAATAGCCCAAAGTGAGCTACCAAGACTCTTAAAGATAATTAAATTAATCTAATCTCGGGCGTGTAAAAAACATCCTAGCTAATAACCCACTAGTTCTCGAAGCACATTCTAATTCGAATAGAAATCACTAAGTCATTCGTATGAATTTTAAAATTTAACAAAAGTTTATTAACTGAAACCGCAGTGTCGTGAAGTAGAAACTCCACTGAACAAAAGTTTATAATCTTATGCCTCTGCCGAAGCATGAAAAATGTTATGTAACAATCGCCTTAATTAGGCCACACAAACTGCATATCGTCTCATCACAAAATATTCTGATATGATCGTAAACCCTTTTTGACATATTTATAAAAATATTCTATTCAATCGTAGCAATTAATATATACATATTTTACATAATTACATTTTATTTCTGAGATTTAGTTGCGCCTAGAATTATTCATCTCGTTAATTTCATGCATTCATATACATTTATTTGGTTTCAATTTTCAAGTCCATGCCGTCCTAAATGACAAACAATTAAGCTAATCGGAAGTCGTATTGTTAATTATAATGATTATGTTTCAATTCACTTTCTCACTGATATTAGATTTTCTATCACTCAATATTTTAGTTATAAATAGCTCAAGTTTATACAAGTATTAATATTACAGTCTTTCCAATTAAACTCTATTCTAAAAACAATTGTCACTAAATCTTAACAAATATTAACGATGTTGTTACAATACTTGGTTTCTTAAATGTTGGATTCAAAATTGTACATTAGCTTTCCACTAGCTAAAATCGTGACTCAATTTCACGTTCAAAATAATACACCGTAGTGCACTCAGCAATAGCTCTAAAGCTAATTCAGTGCAGAAAAAATTGATATTGACTATCCACATACGTCACATATCTCCTAAATTGCAATTCAAATACGCAGACAAAATTCCATTTTTACCATATCATTGCTTAACGGCTCTTAATAAATTCCAAACATTACGAATATTACACAAGTTTTTATTCAATCATGGATAAATATGTTGCTTCAAATTAGCCAAAAGTTAAAGTGTCGAGAATAATCTTTATCAGAACAGTGATGAAATATTGTATTCACAAGTCTAAATAACTGTGTGAGAATTCGAAGTCTGTCATCTCGATTATGATTTACATATATTTTAAACATTTCTCTCCTTACATTACATATCATTATTAATTACATTTTCTCAAACAAAGTATTTCTTTCGTATTTCTCAACCGACCATTGTGAAAAGAACGATTCAGTTTTCGCATAATTGAAAATAATCCCACTGGAGATCCTCCTCAAAGGAAAACACGTCAAAACTACAGCATGGGAAGGAGCCTATCTTGAGAAGGTACAAATTAACCATTAGATTTGAACGCTAAACCAAGTTGGAGTTTCCCATAAGAATCCACAAAAATTTAAAAACTGAACGAGCTCACAAAGGGAGTCGAAATTAAAAGAATTTCAAAAATCTGGATTACCAGAAATACATTCGCACAATCGCAGAGAATCACACTAGAGATCACTATGTTCCATGTCTATGCTCCATCTGCCAAAAATACAGACCTGAATGTCTATCTAATAAACTTGCATGAGCTTTCAAAAATATTCGAAGTCAAATTCAAAAAGTCCAGAGAATTTGTTCAAAGTCGAATTCACGTATTCGACGGATTATGGGACATCTGCTTGAGCTAGAATTATTCTTATATAATTTTAACGTCGTCTTCTCCCTATAAGTTTTCTCATGTTGTCTTCCCAACAAACTATATTCTTCTATCTTATTCCCAAATTATATCTTAATGAAAGCAGGTAATGTTCAAAGTAACACTACAATAACTACTAAATTGAACTACAAAGTGAATTGCATACTCGGACAGAAATGATTAAAGAATCACCCTAGCCCTCGTCTGTAATTCTTAACTACTCTAACCAAATTGGTGAAAAGGAACATTCAAAAGCATGACAAATTATTCATACTGTTTACTAAAAGAAAACTTCCAGCTACCTTGTTGAAGTTCTAGTTGAATGAAGTGAGAATGCTATAACACATACTCCTGCCTGGGATCGAACCCTATCTGCTCAGCTGCACCGATCACGAAACGACTGGATATCAAGAAGGCTCGATTACCGTTCGCGAACGAGACGAAGCTAACAGAAGTTCGTTTGACAAAGTTCATAATTCTTTCACTTGCTAGAGAGCACGACCAACATTGATGTAGTAAGCCAAGCCAGTTTCATTATGTAGCAGTACAAATTGTCATTCCGACTTTCATAATCTCTTCAATCTTCTCTTATAAAGCCTTATCCTGTAGTTGCTCATATTGGCATCAAGTAATCATCCTGAGTATTCAACGCTGCTATGCGTTACATTTCTCGTCTGTGTTTAGTCCATATTCTGCATCTTCATATCGTAGCAATCTCTCTCTCTCCTCATATCATTTATGACAATCATGGCTAAAGCTGTTTATTCTGTACTGCAAAGTAGAACACGTTGTTGTACCATTGGCTTAAGAAGAAGTTATCATACGTGAATGCAAGTTCACTGTGCTCAAATTGAAGGTTAACACTGTCTGAAACTATAATAAGATCAGACGAAAATCCTATCACGTTATACTGTAACACGTACATGTCGGATCAACTCCACGTTACCGAACAAACACGATTTCACGGCAACGCACGTACATGTGCTCAGACCAGAGAGCTCTGTGACCCTCCTCGCTGAAATTGTATTCACTAATCAACTCTTCGTTTGCTCCCGCAAATTATACTGTCTCCAGGTGATCCACAATGCACCTTGTTCTCTGATCGACAGTTACTATCGATACATGTATCATTGTCGAGTTTGATAATCACATGTTATAATATTGTATGCATTTATACTCATATGAAAGTTCTCAGTTATATTCCTTTATCCACAGGATGCATTTCCCATTAATTTTTTCATACTGCATTGTGTATATTGCTCTACCACGGTGTTCAAAATAACGACAGTGGTGCTGTGTCCATCTTGTATTCAATACAGGTATTAAAATATCAAACATGTGGTCGTCGGTCTGTACGGCGGGTTGCTGAGAGCTCCTAACCTTGCCACAGTACTACCACGCACCTGCATTTCAAAGAAATTTCGCAGTGCTGCCATCAGTGTTATTGCCAACTTAACCTATATCCAACTAAATACAAAATACGGTCTCAGTACTGAAGTGGATCAAAGATCTTGGCTTTCTCTGATAAGTCTTTCCTTTTAGTTTGAGGATTCAAATTTGACAATTGAACCTTATATGAAAAATTATCAGAAGGAGGAGACCAGAAAATACCTAGGGCTTTCACGGTAGCTTCTTCCGTAGGCAGCTCGATTAACTTAGAGGTGGGCGAATCAGATGAAATGTTTGACAAGAACTCAGTGGAATTTGAGTTCCACTTGTGGAGCGGAAAACCGCCTCCAAGCAATAAAGATTTAAGATCTTCAGAAATAATACAAGCATCCGTTAAATTTGAAAAGGAGTGGTACTGATGACCATCTAGTTCAGCCAGCATTTGCAGAGAGCGAATTGCAAGGAAAGAAGAAGATTTTAAACCATACGTTACTGTTCTTAGGCGAAATATTTTTATAGGTTTTGAATGTTCGTCTCGCCACAAAATCCTTTGCAAATCCTGCGGCTCGGGTTCTACCAAAATTTGTCGATACATCTGCTTGATGTCAGCTAAGACTGCAATGGGGTGAAGATGAAAATTAATTCTGAATTGCGGGTCCTGAGTGCAAAGTATCATTGAGCGAAATGCCATTGACGTCAGGAGAAGAACCATTGAATACCACTCTTATCTGTTCCCGCGTAGAAGGGCTTTTTCCAGACAGCGTTTATGGTTATGATTAACTTTATTTTTAGAAGGATTTTTTTCATCTTCAATTTTGGAAATTTCCTCCATGTGATCAGCAGACTCATATTCCTCCATAAAAGAAGTGTACTGAGTTTTCGTAGTCTTGTCTTGATTGAAGCGACTTTCTACAGCGAATAATGCCTTAAGCGCCCTGGGGTAAAAATCAAGAATGACAGGGGGTTCAGAAATTCTAGGAAGAGTTACGATTAATCTACATTGGGGGGTACGAACTGTACTTTCACGAAAAAGCTTTTCGTAAATCTCGTTGTTCGAGGAAGAAGAAGTTGTGGCTTGTCCATTTTCTATATACCAAAATTTTGTCAAATCATGACCCAGATCGGCGTGAACATGATAACAGGTTGAGACAGACTGAACAGGATTGCGATGTATTTGTCCAGTTGCAATCCATCCGAAGCCGGTTTTTCGAAAAAAGACGCTAGGGGCAACCTTGACCTTCTCAGAATGCAAACACTGCCAAAAAATGCTAGAACTGAGAAGAATGTCAACGGGCAGTCTTTCGTTGAAACGTGGATCAGCAAATTTTATGAAATGCGGAATATGCCATTCATGAACTGTAAAAAAGGAACTAGGAGTTGCATTGCCTATGGAATCAATTGCTAAGCAATCCAGTTGAAAACGAGTGCCAAAATTATGAGAGTCCTTTAAGTCGACCTTGACGAAACTTAAAGATTTGGACTTGGAACGATTAATTCCAGTAACTTCAATTGAAGTAGGATTCTTTTGCAGACCTAATTTATGAATTAAACGCTCACTGATGAAGTTGTTACTGGCAGCATTGTCTAGTAACCCACGAGCGGTGATCTTTTTACCATGAGCATTTTTCAATAAGACTTGCACAGTGGATAGCAATACTTGAACCTTACTAAGGGAAGTGGAGCTTTGAGTAAAAGACTGAGCACTAGTAGAAGGAATTTCAGAATTTGGCTTTTGAGGAGAACAGCTAGGGGCTGATGATCGTGGTTTCTCATGTCAATGTAATAAGGTATGATGCTTACCCATGCAATGAAAGCACAGGCGTTCGGAACGACAGATATTCAAAGAATGTGATCTCGAGAGACAATTAAAACAATGGTTTTGTTGAAATATTATTTTGATCTCTCGTCCACCGACAAGGCTTTGAAATCGGAACATTGATATAAGTTATGGGTCCGTTGGCATAAACACAACCTTGCATCTGACTAGGCGATTGAATATGTGTGGCAAAAGCATGAGACCACAAAACTCTTCGATCTTGACTAATGACCTTTTGGTTTGAAGGAATTTTAGCAGAAACAGTAGCACTTTTTGACAGGCTATAGCGGACAAAACTTGGCACCTGGCCTTTACAAACTTAACAAGGGCCTCGTAAGTGCATTGCGAATGCTGAGATAGTTCCATCTCCCAAGCTTTTAGGGTAGCAGAATCAAATTTACTAGTGACAAGATGAATTATGATAAAATCCCAAAATTGCACAGGCTGACCTAAATTCGCCAAAGCACGAATGTGAAGCTCTGCTGTATCAATTAAATTACGAAGGGTTATAACATTATCAGATTGAATATTAGGAAGATTAAATAAAGCCTGTATATGTCTTTGAGTCCTAAGGCTTGAATTCCCATAGCGATCTTTAAGGAATTCCACAGCGACTTCGTAGTCGTCACTTGTCAGGGCTAATGCCTGAATAAGCTTAAGTGGCTGGCCTTGAACGGCTGAGCGCAAGTAGTGGAACTTTTGTATCGGCGGAAGGGTTTTATTGTCATGAATTAGTGAAGTAAACAATTCAAGAAATGGTTCCCATGAACTTTCATCGCCACGAAATGTGGGTAATTCAATTTTAGGAAGAATAGTTCGGTTTGGTGCGGATGTAGAAACTAAAGAGGATAGATCTTCTTTCTTAGCTTCAAGCGTTAATGTTCTAAGTAAAGCTTTGGCTTCTGCATAGCCTTGGTAGTAAAGTCGTTCTGTTTCGTTACGATCACTTTGTTGTTCAGGGCTTTGAATTTCAATACTGCATCGAATTTCATCGTATTTTTCAAGAGCTTGTTCTTAGTTTTTTAATCTTTGAGATATAATATCTAAGTTGCGTTCTTGTTCTGTTAGCTCTGAGAGAAACGTTCTAAAGCGGGTTAATTTACCCTTATATGAAGCGCGACTGTTGATAATTGTAGTATCAAGAGGCATAATGGAATCTGGAGCAAACTCACCACCTGTATTTGACTTGTATTGCGTACGTCAGCTGAAGTGAACACCAGCGGAGGAAGAACTGGCACGTCTCCAAAATCCTCCCTGCTGCTGCTCGCCTCAAGTTAGAGCTGAAAAATACACAATTATTAATACATTGTAAATAGTTTGACCATTATAATAACCCTTTGATTTCTGGTGTGCAATATATAAAGATGGGTTAAATCCCGGGTTTGAGGCAACAAAAATTATGGAGAGAAGTTTCGCCCTAAAACTTCCCCATACGGGAGAACGCATCAGGCGAGAGCCAGGACAGAATAACTACTATGGTCAAGAAAATTAGACTGAAGCGGTGCGGGGTAGTGGGCATGAAATACATCACCAGAAAACCAAAAGTAGGTAACAATACATTAACAATGTTTATTTCTAATAATAAATTGATAACCAATTAACAAATTGCACGTAAGTGCTTATCACAGAAATGAATAATTGTAAATGGAACAAAGTGTGAGGGCCTGATGGCAGAAACCCTGATTAAGGAAATGCCATTGAAACAAGCTTGCTTGATTTGAGAAAAGTTGAGCTTAACATATAAATACATCTTAAGAAAGGAACCATAAAACTGATTAAGATTTTAAGATAAATAGTAAGATTTGAATTCTTCATAAAATTGAACTTACCTTCTCAAAGGGTTGAAGAGCCCGCTCTTTAAAAGTTCCAGCTTGCATAAATGTTGATTGAGAAGTCTTCACAGTTTCTTCTGAAGGAGGCGCACATGGCCTAGAGATATGTACACCGTTGATAAAATAGGTCAACTCTTTCTTCTTCTCTTGCGAAGGGATGACACTTATAGTGTCCAAGTGATGATCCAGCAGCAGTTTGAGAATTGGTCGGGGCTGCTTCGAAAGAGAAATCAAAGTACCTCATCTATGGTATGGCTTACAGAGTACGACAGCTGGCAATTATTCCTGCCATCAAGAGGGATACGTCAGGGTGCAGATCTCGTGACGTAACTGATAGGTAGCGTAGGGACTAGCGATGGTGCCATGAGATGCAACAGCGGTGACCAGCAGGTTGAAGTGTTGAGAAGAGCGAAGTGATCCGAAGTGATGCAGAACGCCAGCAAGTGGCGTCTTAAATAGTGACCGTAGAACAATCTCGAACCTGGAAATCGGCCGACTAGACGAAGTCCTGCCATTGGCCGACCGAAGGTCACGGTGACGTCAGTTGATACTGACATGCCACAAGCCGTGGAGCAAGCCAGTAGCTGCCCTACGTGTCGAGAGTAAAGATGGCTTGAGAGAACGAGCGACTGTAACACTCAAGGTGAGAACTTAGAACACTGAAGCTTATAAATAAATCAATAAATCAATTAAAATACAATAAGGTATTAACATGTTAACTTGCTGTGAGGTTCTCGGGAAAAAAGTAAAAAGCGAACAGTAAAACAGGGCTGTCGCGAAGAACACATATACGCGAACGTACACTGTCCCAAAAGTGACCATATGGGACTGCTTTCTTGGTTAATGGCTGTGTATTGGCAACCGGCACAAGACCATAATGGTTGTTGACCGGGAAAGTACAAGGCCATGTTTGATTTTTTTAAACAAAATTTAAATTCAAATAACGTGTCGTTCCCTATGGACTTAACTAATACCCACAGGTTTGAACAAGATCATTTGGACTATACATTTTGGTTTTTGACCCTTAACAGTGATGAAATGATGAATCCTCTTTATGCTACGAAAGAACCAAAACGACATGACATTCATTTTTGTTTATAAATTGGTTAAAGGGGGATCTGAATGACTACAGCTTTATTAAAAATTTAAGTAGGTGGGTCACTGTTAGTGACGACATACAGTTTATTTTTTGAATGGTGTTTTGATATTTTGATGCTAATTAACGTTAAAGTTTTATTTACAAGTATTGATTGGTTATTTTGTTTTGTTTTTAGGTGTGGTAATGCGCCACTAACGTAGTGACAGTGAACAAGCATACATATTGCTTTAAAGTACTCTGTGCTCTTGTGCAACGTTAATAACTTACAATAAAAAAGTTTTATTATAACACACGGCGTTAGTACCAAATACAACAAGTGAGCAAGTCGGTTTACCACATGGGTTAAATTAAAAATCAGAAAACGATCGTTGGTTAATATTTGAATCTTGGCCTTTACGCTTTCTGTCACCACATACACTCGCTGCAGCGGGTTTCTATTATTTGAACAGAGAAGATGTTGTGCGATGTGTGTTTTGTAGTGTTGAAATTTCACACTGGGAAGAAGGGGATGATCCCTTTCGAGACCATTTGTGATGGTCTCCTCGTTGTCCTTACATGCTTAGAAAAGAAGTAGGTAACATACCAGTGTCTCCATTTTACCGAACCCCAAGTCCATTTGCTACTACTTTACTTTGGTGAATCACAAATAAATTATAATGATGTATTACCAGCCAACAGTAGTGTTGATATATGTGGCCCACATGCAATAGACAGTGTAGAATTGGCATGTGCTTTTGAAAAATTGAGAGTTTACAAGACTAAAGCGCTAGCACACCCACAGTACTGGTCTGTTGAAAAATGTTTAGAATCTTATAAAAATGTTTGGTCATTAATATTAAAACACCATACAAAAGAGCTAAGTGAAGCAGGATTTTTTTTATACTGGTGAAGGGGACAATATGTTTCCATTGTGGATTTGGTTTAGAAGATTGGCACTTGGCAGACGACTGATAACCCTTTTGTGGAACACGCTCGTTGGTTACCTAGCTGTAGATACATTGTGTTGCTTTTATGTCAGGAATTTGTGAACACTATTCGTGAAGAAAACGTAATTGCAGCACAAGACATAAAGGT
Source organism: Meconema thalassinum (assembly GCA_946902985.2). Taxonomy (NCBI): domain Eukaryota; kingdom Metazoa; phylum Arthropoda; class Insecta; order Orthoptera; family Tettigoniidae; genus Meconema; species Meconema thalassinum. The sequence goes on from OX336389.2 coordinate 386,435,653, forward strand.
GCCTTTAGAGCTAGAACACATGGTACAAATACATGAGGCTGAAAAAAAAAAAGATGTGTCTCACCAACAGATACAAAAGTGTGACCAACATTTATGTAACATTTGTTATCGAGAAGAACTAGGTGTTGTATTTTTGCCTTGTGGACACTTGATAGCATGTGTCAATTTAGCACTTGTGCTATATGCAGAAAAGTAGTATCAGCTACAGTTAGGGCATTTCTTGCATAAATAGTATAATTTATTAACAATACATGGTGCAAAATACCTATATCCACATTACTATTACAAGCTGTTGTGGAATGTAATAGATGTCCTTTTGTTTTGATTATAGACTACTACAATGAATGTTCTGAAAGCTATGGGGCAAGCATTTGGCTTAGAGACAAAGAAGCTCAGCGAATTGCCAACACATATTCCATTCCGCATTATGAAGATTCGGAAATTGAAAACAGCATAATGGTGATCGTGTACTTTGTGTATGTGAGAATTTTGAGATATTTCTGTCTACACGGTTGAATGAAATGTCGGGGATTGTTTTTGATGAAGTAAATAATGCTATACATTCTGTACACCTAATTTATGAAGATTTAAAACAAAAGTTATTAATTATTAATTGCATGTAATTTATTTCAGGATTAAGGCATAACCCGAAGCCTCCGTGGCTTAGGCGGCAGCACGCCGGCCTCTCACCGCTGGGTCCGTGGTTCAAATCCCGGTCACTCCATGTGAGATCTGTGCTGGACAAAACGGAGGCAGACAGGTTTTTCTCCGGGTACTCCGGTTTTCCCTGTCAGAAATTGCATTCCAGCAACACTCTCCACTATCATTTCATTTGTCATTATTTAATCATTGCCCCAGAGGAGTGCGTCAGACCTCGGCAGCCGGCACAGTTCATATCCTCGCCGCTAAATGGGGGCTTCATGCGTTCCATTCCTGACCCGGTCGGAGACTGGAAGCAGGCTGTGGATTTTTTTCATTAGGGAATAACCCAGCTCTTTTGTGTACATTCGTGTTGACCGACTGAAAAGTACTAAACTTTTGTTTATTAAGGCAAAACTTAAAAACGGCTTCAAACCCCTCAATGTTATGAAAGTTTTAAAAACAATAGGTGTATGGTCCGTTTTAATTAAATAAAAAGACAAATGTCAAATAATAATGGAAATATAAGTGATAAAATAGACTAAAAGAAAAAACAATGTGTATAGAATAATAATGTTTAATTTTTAGTTTTGTCTTTAAAAATATTATAATGAAACTAAAAGAATGTATATAAAGTTTGTAAATAAATGTAAATGATGGTACAATGCTGTTTTATTTCATACAAAGTTAGAATATTTTACATTGCAGAGTACACAATTATAACAATAGATGCACACTGAATACAACTCTTTCTCTTTACAATAGCCTGTTATAGTTTTTAAACACAAGGCTTGTTGTAGATCATTTTATAACAATGTCCATTAACTGTTGTTTTCAAAACCTGGGCAAGCCGCAATGGTTTTATAGACGAAAAACGTCATTCTCTTGTTTTATCATTATAATAAGCAGCATTATCATGATCTTTATCACTATCATTATAATCACCATTATCATCCTCAACATTATCCTCATCATCAATAAAACTATGCAATTCCTCTTGTTCCCTTTCCACAGGCAAGAGCGGGGAGTAATAGTGGTAGCAAAGTGGTAGAAAATATTATATGTGTTGTTAAACATAGCTTAAGCGGTGACGTAGACCCATTACACAATAATTTCAGCACGACGAAGCTCTTGTTCAATTTCTTTGATTTCCCAAACGTGACCGGTATGCCCAGCCCTTTGTAAAGCATGCAAGTGCTGAAACGGTGAATTAGCTTACTGGGATTGTTCCAGTATACAAATTTAACAAATGATTTTTAGGTGTAAAAAGCATTACCATAATTATCATCACCATCGTCACTATAACTATATAGTCCCTTTTCGATTCTCTTGCAATACCACCTCTTCCATAGTCTGTGTTGACTTTGATAGTGTTGAGGGTGTCTTGGACGTTGACAACTGTCCTAACATGACTTTTTGAGGATATGATAACTGATTTTGAACAAACACTGCACTATTTTGTGCAACAATATATTTTTCTTGGACTTGCTTCTTTACCTTGGTTAGAGTATTTTGTCCATCTAAATGTGTATTAATTTGAGATTCACAACGATGCTCGTTTAAAGTAAGTACGTATGGCTGGTTGTTGAGACTTCCATATTAACTAATACACATGAATTACATTTTAGTGAAGTCACCTCAGTAATAATAACGGTAAAAATAAATGAAGTGGATTGATATTTTAAAAGATGGAATTTTCAAAGTACCGGTACTGTCAAGAATAATAATTACATGAACAATTTTTAGACTACAAGCGATTTACACAGACTCCTCAATGTCAAGATTTATACTGAACATAATTTATAGTGATTATCATTTTTATTGACTGTGATTTATGGTAGCTGCGGTTAGTAGGAGCAATTTATACTGGGTGCGTTTTATAGCAGGTTCAATTTATAGTAGGAATGATTAGTAGACGCGTTTGATACTGGGGTGCGTTTTATACTGTACCCGATTTGGAGTATGACCACTAAGCTACATGAACGGCCGGGGGCCGCAAATATTACGTCACGGTGGTTTGATCATGCCCGAATGACCGGTGGAGGTCAGTGCACTTGTGTGATGATGTCACGGCCGGGAGTAAGGAGAGGTATGTGCGAGCTAACCCCACTCCCTTACGGAGGGGAGGATAGCGAGGCCGCTTGACAGGTGATCGCCAGATGAGCTAGCTCATTCTTATGTTTGATTCTGTTCGTGTCCAGAGCATGTTGAGTGCGGACCGGTATCGCTGTGTGTGTTGTATTCTTACGGTCGTAAGGGCGAGCTATTAGATGTAAGTTTGTCACTTGCAAATCGCAAGCAAACGGCAGTGTGAAAGTGATGGTTCATATTCGTAAGTATTGGGAATTGCACTGACATACTGAAGAAGTTGGAGCCACGTAAGTTGAAAAATCATATAAACATTACCAGCATAAAGCAGCAGTGATACACAGTCTGAGGGCTGGATATTTCTCATCCTGTGCTACAAGCTTACACACAATTCAATGGAAATCAGTTGGGACATCTTTGCGACAGAACATTGCACATTTAATCAAAGCCGTGATGGCAAGTGGACATGGCTTTAGGCATCATTGGAACTCTGTAATAGTTCACATAGTTCATTGAACATTGCTTCACGCCGGACTTCTGGAACAGTCTTTGCCAATTACAATGAACACAATCTCACTTCTGAACATTCTGGATCGAATTGGAACTGTGGCGGCGTGTTACTCTAAAATAATGGGGCAACATATTAATGAAGTAAATGTCTTCGTGAGGAAGGAGAGACATACAGTGTCGAATATTTATAATTACACCATGGCACATTAGAACTCGCAGAAGACTTGATGGGGGGATGGACCTTTGATCCGGGAGGCGTCGCGACGATCTTCGCAAGCCGACGACAACTGCCAACACGACACCAGGGAACACTTATCAGGGATCTTAACACCCTATTATATTTGCAGAAGAGTTTTGTCTCTGCTTAACGAAGATGCCAAGAGGTAGAAATGTGTCGCCAGCCCACATGAATTGAATCTTCCCATAATGAGTTGCACTCCAGAGCACATGATCATTTTTAGACTTTGTATAATTCCACGGTATGGCAAGAGCATTATCTGATTGTACACATCGGAGTCTAATGAATTTTGTTGGGATTAATGATGGTAATGATTGTTTTTTTACGATTATTATTATTTTCTCTTGCATAATTGCGATGGCAATTATTTCAATGTTTTTTTCTTCTGCGTTCCTTTCATGATGCATTCTTTTTCGATTTATGGTTTTATCCAAAGATTTTAAGATAGTGTGCATCAGATGCACAGGTGTTTATTTTTGTCCACATTTTCTTTGGGGATTTGATGTTGAAGCCTTAGGATGACTTTGCCGTCTGTGCGATGTTTTTTTTTTTCGAACTCCAGACCTTTTCTAGGACGATCTTTGGGGGTCTCATTTGAGGACTTTGCGAGTTTTGCCTTGAACTGTTCACATTTCGATTGGATTATTAGTATTTTGGGTGAATATCTGTTCAGATCCGACTGTTCGATTTATGCATTCTGGTTGCCACATTTTTGAGTGTGAAGATAGCCAATATTAGATTTGCCACTTGGATATTATATTTGTGATAGGAATTATTTAAGTTATGTACAGAAATGCTGAGATGATGATCTGCTTTCTGGTTTTGAATGATAGTTTGATGGGCCATGATCTTTTGTGACATGTTGCTCGTGTTATTTAGAGGGCTATTGCCTTAGTGCAACGATTTATTGGCAAATGATATGTTTTTTATGAATTATTTATAATCCAATCATGATGTTTAAATATTTTGATCTAATTATTTGGTCTCTCTTAGAGAATTTATGGCTCATTTTGACAAAAGCTCATTGCTGTTGTGAGGCCAAATTTAGTCTTTTATTTCTCTGTCCTCTTTACTAATTATTTTGATCAGCAATTGCCTGAGCAATTTAACGAAATCATCGAGTATGGTTGCACTGATACTTCAATCATCATTTGATGGAGTTTGATTCTGGATTATTTTTGAATCTAGTTGTGGATTCAAGACCATGTAAGGATTATTATAATAATTGCGGGCATTAGGGATGATTATTGAATTGACAAAAGATTATCGAATTTTGAACAAGATTATTAGTTTAGGATTCACTAAAAATTTTGAATTGAGCATGAGATATTGAATTAAGGATTTCGATTTGATTAAAAGATTTATTTTTGAACTGATCCTGATAATCAGTGGACTGATTTGAACAATTTTTGATTTTTGGAACCGAGTTAGACGAGTTCATATTATATTAATGTCTGTTATAATTGTAAATAAGTTTGGACAATTGGATAGACTGTTTTGTGTGCAATTATGGTAGTACAATGCCGATATCAATTCATTAGCAAGCAGTTTCACATCACAGGGCGCATTAGCTTGATTATTTGATGGTGTATTTTTTTTCTTTCATATAATTGAAGTTAGGTCGCTCAGAAATGAGTGTTAATAATTTTTCGTGTCTTGTGCGCCGAAAAATCCCTGCAGCGACAGAAGAGACTTTTAGTTGGCTTTCATTTCAGTCCTGTGATGTAATTTTTTATTGATCCAATTTAGCAAGATTCAGAAAGACATCACACCATATCTTAGGGATTCTCTAGCCGTCGAGATCATAGGCAGGGTGTGGAATTTTAATGCAAGCTGAATCCATGAATAAATAAGGATCATTTTCCTTTACCTTCTTAAATTTCTTTTATCTGTGTTATTTTCCTTATTTAACTCTGGCCTCTCCAGGAATGTGTCCTTGCGAACTCTAGTTTGGTGGCGCCCTCTTTCCCATCCCGTAACGACCCGGAGATACTCTGTCTCGAGCCACCCGAGCCGTTTTTCTTCTTATATTATCAAGCTAGAATTCAGGCACATTGGTTTTTGCTGTTCCTTTTTTAAAATTTCACTCCCCTGTTCTTTCTCGGAAATTGTGTGGTGTAATTTTTGGCCGGGTCATCGCACATATTTCCAGGACGGGCACAGGAGGAGAGGTGGCGACCCATTCACGTGGGGATCGATTTAATTTGTTGGTACTCCAGTTAACTTAGTAGCAGTTAATGCAATTCGTTTTCTTAAGGACACAGATGTTGTTATTTTGATCTATTGAATTGGACTTATAGTTAACGTTAGATGTCATACTTTAATGTTTTGAATCATATTTATTCGAATGGAAGATAATGTGGTCATGTGCTCTGCAACTCTGCCTGGGGTCAAGGTGAAGTGTCTCTATCGTGTCTTTGTTTGTGTTATATGTATCATCTTTGCAGGATTAGAACGATGGAAGAAATAAGGAATATGTTTTCCAAATTGGAGGACAATTTTAAAACAATACATTCAAAAATGACTCAATTAGAAAATAATTTACGAACAGACACTACTAGTTTAGAAGCTAATTTAAGGTCTAGTATGGCTACTTAAGAGGGTAAATTGCAGTCAAACATAAGTAGTTTAGAAAATAAATTTCAGTCTAACATGAGTGAATTAGAAACCAACTTGAAGGCGAGTATGGCCATTTCAGAGGATAAAATGCAGTTAAACATAACTGATTTAGAAAGGAAGTTACGATAGGATACCGCTAGTTTAGAAGCTAATTTGCAGTCGAATATAAATAACTTGGAAACTAAATTTCAGTCAAACATAACTGATTTCGAAACCAACTTGAAATCAAGTATGGCAAGTTGAGAAAGTAAATTGCAGTTAAATATAAGTAACTTAGAAAGTGAATTAAGGGAAAGCATCAGTTCCATGGAGACAAAAAATGAAAAAATGTAGACAATTTGAGAGCAGATATGAATAAAATAAAAAAGATATTAAATCAGATATCGCTGCTGTTGGGTCAAAGATATCCAAAGTTGAGGCAAATATGAATGATTTAGAATTACATTTTAAGGAAAGGATAGCAGCCATAGGAACGAATGTAGCTACTGTAGAAAGTAATATGAAACAGAATATGACTTCCTTATAAAACAAAATGTTGGCAAACAAAAATTCTTTCGAAAGTAGTTTGAGTAATCTTGAGTCGAATCTGAACGATAGTATAGCGGGACTTGAATCGAAATTAGAGGGGATGAAAACCGTGGTTTTAGATTCTGTGAAATCAGACTTAAAATCCCTGGAAGATGGGATACAAGGTAGCATTGGTACATTGGACTCAGGTGTGGACGATAGGATGAATCAAGTGGATGATAGAGTTGAGAAAACCTTGAAATTATTTAAGCAGAATATGGAAGATGCAGTGGTTAAACGATTAGACACAGCCAGAGAGAGTATAGATGGAAACATGGGAACGATAAAAGGCGAACTCGTGGAAAACATGGGAACGATAAAAAGCGAGCTCTTGGAAAACAAAGGAACGATAGAGACCAAACTTAAAGAAAACATGGATGTTTCATGCAAAGGAGTCGAAACTAAGGTTGAAACAGTGCGGGTTCAATATGAGGAAAGGTTTGAAAAATTAAAATCGGACATAGAAGCTAGTGCCAGAACCAATACGGTAGGATCGATAGAGGATACGGAAACAACATTTAGGATTCAAGAAGAACGACAACAGAACCGTATAGCGTTTTTGGAGTCAGAATTAAGTAGTTTACGTATTGAAGGGACTACGGGAGATAGTGGAAGAATGCAAGTAAGGTACAATCAAGAAAATTCAGTTCGGACATTAGAAACGCCTACAACAGGTGAGCATCAAAGGGAATATGTCACAATAAATCGAAATGTCCAGGAAAATTCAAATCTGATCTTGGGAACACCCACGGATAGCGAACGTCAAAGGGGACACGTCACGATCATCAGAAATTTCGAAATTTGCAGGAAATACCGGGTTGACACCAGTTGAATTTATTCGTGATATCCGAGAATATACCGCTGAAAACCGGATATCCAGAGACCGCGAACTCAAGAGTAATTGAGCGTGCCTTAGAAGGTCCCGCGTTAACTTGGTTTCGCGCGTTTCGGGGTAATTTCAGGAACCTGGAGGAATTTGCAGTTGCCCTATTACAAAGATTTTGGAGTTCGGAGGACCAACTCAACATAAGAGCCGAAATGTACTATGTGAGGTACTCTACATCGAACCCAACACATTACGCCAATTATTTCACGTCACAACTCGCGAAATTGCAGTTTTTATCCCTCCATTACCCGAAGAACTGATATGGGCAATAGCACGTCAACTTCCTATAGAGGTACAGCGTACTTTAATAGCATCAGGCGCCGAAACGCTAGAACACTGCGGCGATGTTTTGAGAAGATTGGATTATAACAGTGCGCAAGTGATTCCGAGACATCAGAGGAATGATCAAAGAGATACTCGGGAAATAACGCAGTAGTGATAGATAATGCGGTGCAAACAGAACGAAATCAATCGTTGGAGCCTAGACGTTTTGGGAATAAAACCGATAACTTTTCGAGGAACCAGGATAACCATAGACAGTATGATAGGCAGTTTTTCAATGACCGGAGAAGGGGTGGACATCCTTATTATAATTGAGACGTGTACGGCGAGCGTGGATGGGCCAACTTACCTGTATTCAGGGGTCCGGGTCACCTCCGCAGCAAAATCACCTCCAGATGACAAGTCCCAACAGAAGAGCTCCAAAAGGGGTGGAAGGAAGATGGAGAAGGGGACAACACACACAAGCCATTCAACAGACACCCCCACTAACCGACAGAACTGCCGTCGGTGAAATAATGCCACATCAAAAGATTAAAAATTTTACGTAAAATTTAATGTTAAAATATAAGGAACACATCCACCAGAGTAAGAACATGCATCAGCCACCATAATTTACAATGAATGCAAGAGACCGCCAAACATGCTTGCTTGCAAGGCCAAGAAAAGAAAAGACTTAAATTAAAATTTAAAATGTAAAACAACCCAAAGGTTAAAATAAAAAAAATTACATGCATAACACAATGATAAAGGGGTTGATAATTTGCAAGGGAATGCAATAGCGATCCGGCATGCGTAGATCCATGTTAAAATATAAAAAGCACCTTCACCAGAAACGGAAATAAAGTTAAATTAACTAAATAAAACTGAATCAGGAAACAATCTATTAATTTGCATGATGGAGATTAACACAGGAACAATTACGAAAAACACAATGTTAAACCGAAAAGGTTAAATAAAAGAAACATCTAAGTTAACACAACACGTTTGAGCTTCGCGGTGGACGCCTAGAGACTGACCTTGAGACCATAATGCATCTCTTCAATACAAAGCCACAAAACACAAGGAAACCGCACGCCGGATCGAAATTACGGCAAACAATTAATAAAATAAATTTTAACATCAGCGTAAGGAAATGAACGGCGGAAAACAATTAAGTCTAAATGCTATTACAATAGTAAAGGGCACAGATCATGAATAAATTAATTTGAATACTATATCAATCGTAAGATTGGCAAAAGAAAATAAATAATAATTTAAACGTGAAATAAACTAGAAATGTGTCTCCAGGAGGTGCGAAGAAAGATAACAAGGTTCAAATAAATCAGGAAACGTAATTAAAACCGAAATAAAATTAGGCCTATAAAACAAATGAGGAACAGAAATAAAATTTTACTATAAGATGATATCGGAGCTCCATAACAATAATAAACACCAAGAAAAATAATGTAACGTACCTTACATTCTTCACAGTGGAGACACAATAACAAATTTAAAAAAAACTAACACATTTTAAATAAAATAAAAATGCGGCAGTATATTGCCTTGGCTATCCCCACGCGGCACATGCCTCGTGTAGATGACAGCACTCGTTCGCATCCAGTTGCGATTAAATTTGCATATTTCCTCTTCACCGGGGAACGATGAAATTAAACCTTATGTAGCACAGGCGTTCCCTTTTTCTTGAATACATTAATATTTCGTAGAGAATGGGGGCTAGGCCCCCATTAGCGGTGACACCTTTCACGACCAGTCGGCTTGATGTCTTGTTTTCTTCACGATGGCTAATGGACTCCACAAAATGGCGGAGAATTATTGCGTGTCAAGTGCATAACGGCCTTCATGTAAAATTTATTGTCCAATCACGGTTTGACACCTCAAACAACAATGTCATAATTAGGAAATTATTTTGGCGGTATCCTGAATACACTAGCATTTGTTTCATGACGAAGAATGTAATTGTCTTTCAATTATGTCATGCGTATAAAGAGTTTTATAAGGCGCAGCCCACACTACCTAGCGGGGAGACAGGAACTATTTGTAGTCTTTCCAAAGTCCGACTGGCGCTACCATCTCGTGTTCAAAAAGGGAAGCAAGTCACCAGGCGGTCGTTTCAAATGTCGAGAATTGCATCAGGGGAAATTACATGTTTGAAATGTAGGGACGTGCTCTTGCACGTATCAATAATAATAGGAATTCGAGATGCCAGGAAAGAAGCAGATATAGCAATTACAATCGAGAACGGTATAATCGTGAAAATAACCAGTACAACCTGCGATCAAATGGAAAAAAGCGCAGTCGTGATGAGTTGAACGAAAGGCATGGGGAAAGCTAGGAATACGTACGACAACTGAAAGAGGAACATCGTCCCAGCGCACCTACAGGAAGGACAAATTCGAAACTCTGGAGAATCAACGTCCAGAGAGAAAAACGTAACACCGAGGGAAGATACGACTCGTCGTACAAGTTGGAGTGAGTTACCAGGGAGTTCTTGATACAGAAGGAATGGGAGAAATTCAATAATCATCTCGAGAGGACAAAATATTCAAGAGTAATTCATCTCGGGAAAGTTCAATGCAGCCAACATCAAGAAATATCATGCCGCTTTAGAATAGACAGGAAGCTGTTGGAAAGATGATTATTTGGGAAATCGTGTACATGATCATGTGAATTTTTGGATCTTAAAAAAATAATGTTTAAAATACACTCATCAAGCTCCTCTTCCTTGGCTTGACAACTTTATTTTCGTGAGGAAGGAGAGAGATGTACCCGATTTGGAGTATGACCACTAAGCTACGGTGCTGCGAGAACGGCCCGGGGCCGCAAATATTACGTCACGGTGGTTTGATCTTGCCCGAATGACCGGTGGAGGTCAGTGCACTTGTGTGATGATGTCACGGCCTAGAGTAAGGAGAGGTATGTGCGAGCTACCCCCACCCCCTTACGGAGGGGAGGATAGCGAGGCCGCTTGACAGGTGATCGCCAGATGAGCTTGCTCATTCTTATGTTTGATTCTGTTCGCGTCCAGAGCATGTTTAGTGCGGACCGGTATCGCTGTGTGTGTTGTATTCTTACGATCGTAAGGGCGAGCTATTAGATGTAAGTTTGTCACTTGCAAATCGCAAGCAAACGGCAGTGTGAAAGTGATGGTTCATATTTGTAAGTATTGGGACTTGCACTGACATACTGAAGAAGTTGGAGCCACGTAAGTTGAAAAATCATATAAACATTACCAGCATAAAGCAGCAGTGATACACAGTCTGAGGGCTGGATATTTCTCATCCTGTGCTACAAGCTTACACACTATTCAATGGAAATCTGTTGGGACATCTTTGCGACAGAACATTGCACATTTAATCAAAGCCGTGATGGCAAGTGGACATGGCTTTAGGCATCATTGGAACTCTGTAATAGTTCACATAGTTCATTGAACATTGCTTCACGCCGGACTTCTGGAACAGTCTTTGCCAATTACACTGAACACAATCTCACTTCTGAACATTCTAGATAGAATTAAAACTGTGGCGGCGTGTTACTCTAAAATAATGGGGCAACATATTAATGAAGTAAATGTCTTCGTGAGGAAGGAGAGACATACAGTGTCGAATATTTCTAATTACACCATGGCACATTAAAACATGCATAAGACGTGATGGGGGGATGGACCTTTGATCCGGGAGGCGTCGCGATGAACGTCGCAAGCCGACGCCAACTGCCAACACGACACCAGCGAACACTTATCAGGGATCTTCCCATAATGAGTTGCACTCCAGAGCACATTATCATTTTTAGACTTTGTATAATTCCACGGTATGTCAAGAGCATTATCTGATTGTACACATCGGAGTCTAATGAATTTTGTTGGGATTAATGATGATAATGATAGTTTTTTTACGATTATTATTATTATTATTTTCTCTTGCATAATTGCGATGGCGATTATTTCAATGTTTTTCTTTCTTCTGCGTTTCTTTCATGATGCATTCTTTTTCGATTTATGGTTTTATCCAAGGATATTAAGATAGTGTGCATCAGATGCACAGGTGTTTATTTTTGTCCACATATTCTTTGGGGATTTGATGTTGAAGCCTTAGGATTACTTTGCCGTCCGTGCGATGTTTTTTTTCGAACTCCAGACCTTTTCTAGGACGATCTTTGGGGGTCTCATTTGAGGACTTTGCGAGTTTTGCCTTGAGCCGTTCACATTTCGATTGGATTATTAGTATTTTGGGTGAATATCTGTTCAGATCCGACTGTTCGATTTATGCATTCTGGTTGCCACATTTTTGAGTGTGAAGATAGCCAATATTAAATATTAGATTTGCCACTTGGATATTATATTTGTGGTAGGAATTATTGAAGTTATGTACAGAAATGCTCAGATGATGATCTGCTTTTGAATGAGTTTGATGGGCCATGATCTTTTGTGACATGTTGCTCGTGTTATTTAGAGGGCTATTGCCTTAGTGCAACGTTTTATTGGCAAATGATATGTCTTTTAATGAATTATTTATAATCTAATCATGATGTTTAAATATTTCGATCTAATTATTTGGTCTCTCTTAGAGAATTTATGGCTCATTTTGACAAAAGCTCATTGCTGTTGTGAGTCAAAATTTAATCTTTCTTTCTCTGTCCTCTTTACTAATTATTTTGATCAGCAATTGCCTGAGCAATTTAACGAAATCATCGAGAATGGTTGCACTGGTACATCAATCATCATTTGATGGAGTTTGATTCTGGATTATTTTTAATCTAGTTGTGGATTAGAGACCATGTCAGGATTATTATAATAATTGCGGGCATTAGGGATGATTATTGAATTGACAAAAGATTATCGAATTTTGAACAAGATTATTAGTTTAGGATTCACTAAAAGATTTTGAATTGAGCATGAGATATTGAATTAAGGATTTCGATTTGTTTAAAAGATTTATTTTTGAACTGATCCTGATAATCAGTGGACTGATTTGAACAATTTTTGATTTTTGGAACTGAGTTAGATGAGTTCATATTATATTATTGTCAGTTATAGTTGTAAATAAGTTTGGACAATTGGATAGACTGTTTCGTGTGCAATTACGGTAGTACAATGCCGATATCAATTCATTAGCAAGCAGTTTCACATCACAGGGCGCATTAGCTTGTTTATTTGATGGTGTATTTTTTTCTTTCATATAATTGAAGTTGGGTCACTCAGGGGTGAGTGTTAATAATTTTTCGTGTCGTGTGCGCCGAAAAATCCCTGCATCGACAGAAGAGACTTTTAGTTGGCTTTCATTTCAGTCCTGTGATGTAATTTTTTTTTATTGATCCGATTTGGCAAGATTCAGAAATACATTACACCATATCTTAGGGATTCTCTAGCCGTCAAGATCATAGGCAGGGTGTGGAATTTTAATGCAAGCTGAATCCATGAATAAATAAGGATCATTTTCCTTTACCTTCTTAAATTTCTTTTATCTGTGTCATTTCTATTTTCCTTCTTTTAACTCTGGCCTCTCCAGGAATGTGTCCTTGCGAACTCTAGCTTGATGGCGCCCTCTTTCCCATCCCGTAACGACCCGGAGATACTCTGTCTCGTGCCACCCGAGCCGTTTTTCTTCTTATATTATCAAACTAGAATTCAGGCACATTCGTTTTTCCTGCTACTTTTTTTTATTTCACTCCCCTGTTCTTTCTCGGAAATTGTGTGGTGTAATTATTGGCCGGGTCATCGCACATATTTCCGGGACGAGCACAATACTTAGCGCTATTTTTACTGGAAGCGATTTCACTGGGCGTAATTGAAAAAAGACGCCATTTATACCCAACGCGATTGATAGTAGGCGCAATTGATAGTGAGCGCGATTGGTAGTAGACACGATTGGTAGTAGGCGCGATTGGTAGTAGGCGCAATTGATAGTAGGCACAATTGGTGGTAGGCGCGATTGATAGTAGGCGCAATTGGTTGTAGGTGCGACTAATAGTAGGCGCAATTGGTAGTAGACGCAATTTGTAGTAGACGCGATGTATACTGGGAGGGATTTATAGCGATATATTATGTTGGCTTACAACATTCTAAGATTCCAACACATTCTGAAGTACTTTATGGTTAATGATTGACTAGGAGTGTGATAATTGTAGCTAACCTAACCTAACCTAACCTTACCTAACCTCACCTTCCAACCCTGAGATGAAAATTAAATCTTGGGCATAGTCGAGTTGGAACCCAAGACCTCCGGGGTAACAACCAAGTATACTAGCCACTACACCTCGAGACGGTCAAATTATGATGCAACACAACAGAAAATAAAAGTTTTCTGTAGTGTAACTGATCGGCCGAGAACCATAGTTGAGATTCAAATCCAGGACCTCTGTTTTGAACATTATCAAAATATTATTCTATTCATATTTTACCGCTTTGTTGGTTATACCTTAACTTACCTTACCTAGATGGCCACTCAAACCTAAGCAGGTTTTTGGCCTCGCCAACAGCACGGCGCCATCTTTCTCGATCATCCATTATGTCCTCCGTGACTCCGATTTTTCTCATATCTTTTTGAACTTGGTCCCACCAGCGAAGTCTCGGTCGTCCCAATGGTCGCCTTCCTCTGGGTACACCTTCCAAAACTGCCCTTAAATTCAATTCTCTACTTCTTCTATGTACATGACCAGCCCAGCGCAGTCTTTGGCTTTTGGCACGGGCGACGATATCCGGTTCTTTGTAGAGATCCCGCAATTCCTTATTTGTTCTAATTCTCCACTGGCCATTTTCTACTATCGGTCCGAAAATGCGTCGTAGTATTCTATTTTCAAAATTTACTAATTTCCTTTCAGTTTGCTTGGACAATACCCAGGTTTCTGAGCCATACGTGACAACAGGAAGTATAATGCTTTTATAAATTCTCACTTTAGTTTTTCTAGATATAATTTTACTCTTTAAGAGATTTTGCAGAGACCAGTAGCTTTTGTTGCCACTGAGAATTCTTGATTTTATTTCTGTTTCTTCCATATTATCCTGGTCTATGATAATCCCCAGATATCTGAACTCAGTACATCTGTGAAAAGCGTATGAAGCAACTGTTAAGGGGTTTTGTACTTGTGCTGCATTCCTTCCTACAACTAGATATTTTGTTTTTTGTTCATTTATCATTAGACCTACCTCCTTGGCTTCTTCAATAAGGGTTTTTGTGAGTATTTTTAGATCGTATTCGCTTTCTGCCATGAGTGTTATGTCATCAGCATAAGCTAATATGTTTATCTTGGTTCCCACTTCAAGGCCTGGGTGGAGCTGGTTTACTCGTTTCAATGTTTCTTCTAAAGCTAAATTGAATAACAAAGGCGAGAGTCCATCTCCCTGTCTTACTCCAGTGTTGACATTAAATTCTTCGGTATATTCATTATTGATTCTAATTTTGCATTTGGACCCTTCTGTGCACAGTTTTGCCATAGTGATAAGTTTTTCTGGTATTCCATTCCGCTGCATGTATTTCCACATTTGTTTCCTATTGACACTATCGTATGCCTTGTTGAAATCTACAAAAAGAAGATGGGCTGTTTTTGTTAAACTCCCAATATTTGGATATTACTTGCTTTAAGACAAAAATTTGGTCTGTTGTAGATCTTTGGCTTCTAAATCCTGCTTGGTGATCTCCAAGAATTTCTTCTTTGTTGGTTATAGTATGTTTAATAGTAGCAACTGACTTTTGAAATTCATTTGCATACTACACGGTTAGAACAGTTTGGGGGAAGGAATGATGTGGTGTTGGCGTTTTATGTCGGCTTATTTTGATGGCTAACCTAACCTCACCTAACCTATCCTCAGCTCATTTCGGATATCACAAAGTTACAGTGTCAATGTTTGCACCAAGAATAAAACATATTTGAGACCCTGTAACTTTGTGATATACGAGGTGAGCTGAGGTTAGGTGTAGGAAAACTTAGGTTAGCCACCAAATAAGCTACTAAAATAAGCCACCAACGTAAGTCGACATAAAACGCCAACACTACATCATTCCTTCTCCAAAACTGTTCTAACCTTGTATTATGCAAATGAATTTCACAAGTCAGTTGCTACTATTAAACATACTATAACCAACAAGGCGGTAAATTGTGAATAGAATAATATTTTGATAATATTCAAAACAGAGGTCCTGGGTTTGAATCTCAACTACGGATCTCAGCCAATCAATTACACTACATTAAACTTTTATTGTGTATTGTGTTGCATCATAATTTGACCGTCTCGAGGTGTAGTGGCTAGTATACGTGGTTGTTACCCCTGGGGTCTTGGGTCCCAAGTCGACTATGCCCAGAATTTAATTTTTATCTCAGGGTTGGAAGGTTAGGTTAGGTAAAGTTAGGTTAGGTGAGGTTAGCTACCATTATCACACTCTTAGTCAATCATTAACTATAAAGTACTTTAGAATTTGTTGGAAACTTAGTGTGTTGTAAGCCAACATAATATATATCGCTATAAATCCCTCCCAGTATAAATCGCGCCTACTATCAATCGCGTTGAGTATAAATGGTGTCTTTTATCAATTACGGCCTGTGAAATCGCTTCCAGTAAAAATAGCGCTTAGTATAAATCATAATCAGTATAAAACGCACCCCAGTATCAAACGCGTCTACTAATCGTACCTACTATAAATTGAGCATGCTATAAAACGCACCCAGTATAAATTGCTCCTACTAACCGTAGCTACCATGAATCACAGTCAATAAAAATGATAAACACTATAAATTATGTTCAGTATAAATCTTGACATTGAGGAGTGTGTGTAAATCGCTTGTAGTCTAAAAATTGTTCATGTAATTATTATTCTTGACAGTACCGGTACTTTGAAAATTCCATCTTTAAAAATATCAATCCACTTCATTTATTTTTACCGTTATTATTACTGAGATGACTTCACTAAAATTTAATTCATGTGTATTAGTTAATATGGAAGTCTCAACAACCAGCCATGGTAAGCCATGTGCCTACTATAAAGGATATACATATATTGTAAAAAAAACAATAAAAATGGAACAGTTATTTGGCGATGTTCAAAACAACGATATAAAAAGTGTCGAGGAATGATTAAGACAAAAAGACTCCAACGTACTTACTTCAAACGAGCATCGTTGTGAATCTCAAATTAACACACATTTAGATGGACAAAATACTCTAAGCAAGGTAAAAAAATCAAGTCCAAGAAAAATATATTGTTGCTCAAAATAGTGCAGTGTTTGTTCAAAATCAGTTATCATATCCTCAAAAAGTCATGTTAGGACAGTTGTCAACGTCCAAGAAACCCTCAACACTATCAAAGTCAACACAGACTATGGAAGAGGTGGTATTGCAAGAGAATCGAAAAGGGACTATATAGTAATAGTGACGATGGTGATGATAATTATGGTAATGCTTTTTTACACCTAAAAATCATTTGTTAAATTTGTATACTGGAACAATCCCAGTAAGCTAATTCACCGGCTTCAGCACTTGCATGCTTTACAACAATCTGGGCATACCGGTCACGATTGGGAGATCAAAGAAATTGAACAAGAGCTTCGTCGTGCTGAAATTATTGTGTAACGGGACTACGTAACTGCAGAAAATATGTCTTAACAACACATATACTATTTTCTACCACTTTGCTACCACGCTTGCCTGTTGAAAGAAACAAGAGGAATTGGATAGTTTTAGTGAACTTGACGATAACGTTGAGGATGATAATGGCCATTATAATAATAGTGATAATGATCATGATAATGCTGCTTATGATAATGATAGTGATAATGATAAAAAACAAGAGAATGACGTTTTTCGTCTATAAAACCATTGCGGCTTGCCCAGTTTTTGAAAACAACAGTGAATGGACATTGTTATAAAAAGATCTTCAACAAGCCTTGTGTTTAAAATATATAACAGACTATCGTTAAGAGAAAGAGTTGTATTCAGTGTGCATCTATTGTTATAATTATGTATACTCTGCAATGTTAAATATTCTAACTTTGTATAAAATAAAACAGCATTGTACCATCATTTACATTTATTTACAAACTTTATATACATTTTTTGGTTTCATCAAAATATTTTTAAAGACAATACTAAAAACTAAAACAATATTATTCTATACACATATTTCTTTTCTTTTTTCTTTCAGTCTATTGTCATCACTTATATTTCCACTATTATTTGACATTTGTTTTTTATTTAATTATAACGGACCATACACCTATTGTTTTTAAAACCTTCATAAATTAGGTGTACATAGTGTATAGCATTATTCACTTCATCAAAAACACTCTCCGACATATCATTAAACCGTGTAGGCAGGAATGTCTCAAAATTCTCATATACACGAAGTACATGATCACCATATGCTGTTTTCAATCTTCATAATGCGGAATGGAATATGCGTTGGCAATTCGCTGAGCTTCTTTGTCTCTAAGCCACATGCTTGCCCCCATAGCGTTCAGAACATTCATTGTAGTAGTCTATATACAAAACAAAAGCATATCTATTACACTCTACAACAGCTTGTAATAATAATGTGGATATAGGTATTTTGCACCATGTATTTTTAATAAATTATACTATTTATGCAAGAAATGCCCTAACTGTAGCAGATAATACTTTTCTGCATATAGCACAAGTGTTAAAAGTGCTAATGCACACTTGACACATGCTATCAAGTGTTCACAAAGCAAAAATACAACACCTAGTTCTTCTCGATAACAAATTTTACATAGATGTTGGTCACACTTTTGTATCTGTTGGTGAGGCACATCATTTTTTTCAGCCTCATGTATTTGTACCGCATGTTCTAGCTCTAACGGCACTTTTATGTCTTGTGCTGCAATTACGTTTTCTTCGCGAATAGTGTTCACAAATTCCTGACCCTTAAGCAACGCAATGTATCTACAGTTAGATCTCCAACGAGCGTGTTCCACAAAAGGGTTATAAGTCATCTGCCAATCCTTAAAACCAAATCCACAGTGAAAACATATGGTCTTGTCCCCTTCACCAGTCAAAAAATCCTGCTTCACTTAGCACTTTTGTAAGGTGTTTTAATATTAATGGCCAAACATTTTTATAAGATTCTAAACGTTTTTCAACAGACCAGTACTCTCTGAGCTAGTGCTTTAGTCTCGCGATCTCCCAATTTTTCAAAACACATGCCAATTCAACACTGTCTATTGCATATGGACCACATATATCAACACTACTGTTGGCTGGTAATACATCATTATAATTTGTGATTCACCAAAGTCGTAGCAAATGGACTTGGAGTTCGGTAAAATGGATACACTGGTATGTTACCCACTTTCTTCTAAGCATGTAAAGACAACGAGGAAATCATCGCAAATGGTCTCGAAAGGGATCATCCCCTTCTCTCCAGTGTGAAATTTCAACACTACAAAACACACATCGCACAACATCTTCTCGGTTTAAATAATACAAACCCTCTGCAGCAAGCTTTTTACTGACAGGAAGCGTAAAGGCCAAGATTCAAATGTTAACCAACGATCATTTTCTGATTTTAAATTTAACCCAGGTGGTAAACCGACTTGCTCACTTGTTGTAGCCTATTTGGTACTAACGCCATGTGTTATAATAAACCTTTTTTATTGTAAGTTATTAACGTTACACAAGAGCACAGAGTACTTTAAAGCATAATGTATGCTTGTTCACTGTCTGTTCACTACGTTAGTGGCGTATTACCACACCTAAAAACAAAACAAAATAACCAATCAATCAATCAATACTTGTAAATA
This sequence comes from Meconema thalassinum, assembly GCA_946902985.2. Lineage (NCBI taxonomy): Eukaryota > Metazoa > Arthropoda > Insecta > Orthoptera > Tettigoniidae > Meconema > Meconema thalassinum. The sequence goes on from OX336389.2 coordinate 386,455,227, forward strand.
AAACTTGAACGTTAATTAGCATTAAAATATCAAAACACCATTCAAAAAATAAACTGTATGTCATCACTAACAGTAAGCCATCTACTTAAATTTTTAATAAAGCTGTAGTCATTCACATCGCCCTTTAACCAATTTATAAACAAAAATGAATGTCATGTCGTTTTGGTTCTTTCGTAGCATAAAGAGGATTCATCATTTCATCACTGTTAAGGGTCATAAAACAAAAAGAATAGTCCAAATTATCTTGTTCAAACCTGTGGATGTTAGTTAAGTCCATAGGGAATGACACGTCAGTTGAATTTAAATTTTGTTTAAAAAATCAAACATGGCCTTGTACTTTCCCGGTCAACAATCATTATAGTCTTGTGCCGGTTGCCAATACACTGCCATTAACCAAGAAAGCAGTCATCGTCCCAGTCATGTACAGGTAATTAATTTTGTCTAGGGGTTTCAACAGTGGTAAAATGGGATAGCATTTTTAAGTTAGTCTCACCTGAGTTTTAAATAGTTCACTGCCTGGGAACAATGGTTGCACTCTCGCACGTTCTGGGTTTGCAGCGACTGCTGAAAGCTTTTCTTTCCAACTTTCTAAAAAGAAATAAAATAAACCGCCATAAATACCTAAATTCGGGTAAATACATGCATTTCATAAAAAATATAATATCAAATAAAAATCAAACAGGTTATTAAAACAAATCTCACCTTGACTTGTAATCGCTTGCTGTTTCCTTCTCGTAGGCTCAAGGGTGCAATGGTCTCTCTCTCAGACATAATAGGTATACAGGTTCTCTGCACACAAATAAATTAAAAAATCATTAATTACCTTATCAATCTCTACAAATTTAAGGTTAATTAGCATTACATCATTAAAATAATCATTAATATACACTTACCAAAACCAAAATGATTTTTCTTAAAAGTCCAGTTCAGAGCTCCACAGTATACGTCTGTTTGCTAAAACAGTAATCGCGTTAGTATATATCACGGTCTTTATCAGTCATCTTAGCAACAAAGACAGTCTGCATTTTTCTCATCGTTTGACCTTGAACTGTTCTCTTAGTCCCATGCTAGTCGAGTTGTCATACCATGTTTCATGCACGTCACCACATTCCTGAGATGAGACTTATAAGGTCGTGGTGAGGACTGGGCTCGTCTAGCCCCGAGCAGGTCTGTGGTGTCGTGTCTTAAAGCCACAAAACACTCAGCCTCATTAGCGGGCTAACGAGTTCTCAAGTGTTAAAGCTTGCGTTTCATCCTAAATCTATCTCATTACAGCATTATATTTTTTTACATTCACGCTCATGTTATAGCTTCATATCCTACAACCATCTGCTGTGCCACAGAGCCATGTCGCGGATAACCGTTTACAAACACGTTAAAGATCCCCTTTAGGGGTAAAAAATCCTAGCACGCTTCACACACATTTTGGAATATTAGCCTCCATCCGTCATAGGAAATATCGGAAAACCAACCGTCATAAGCCGCCCCGACAAAATAGCGATTCATTTCTTCCGGGCATGGCCACCGTGGTCGGCAACAGGCTCGTTGAAACACACGACAGCGGTACCGTCTCTCTCAACGACCACTCTTAATTAAAATTTAAACATGAAAAAAAATAATTTTTTTTCAACTTGTAGTATGGCGTTAGACCCTTCGTCATTTTTTTTCAAAAATTAAAAAATACATTCAAAAGGGAAATGTCACTCCAAGTCTTTGGACACCTCGTACACGCCTGTAGCCTTATTGGTTCGCGAGATATTAACACAAGTGCTGTTAGGTCCTTTTGACAAAAAAAAAAAAAGAATGAATAATAAATTCAAAAACAGAGCATTACCCCAAGCGCTAGAATACTCCATAAATAAATGTCCCATCAGGGGTTCAGAAAATAGTAACGAAAGTGTAGTTAGGCCCTTTTGACAAAAATTAAAAATACATTCAATAACGGGACGTCACCCCAAGTCCAACGACCCCTCATGCAAGTCCCTAGCCATAATGGTTCTTGAGATATTAACAAAAGTGCAGTTAGGCCCTTTTGACAAATATCAATTCAAAAACGGAGCATCACCCCAAGTCCAACGACCCCTCATACAAGTCCCTAGCCTTATTGGGTCTCGAGATATTAAAAAGCACATGACCTATTAGTTTTCGTTCTTTTGGTAATTTTTTTAAAATAACTCACCCATAAATAATTATTTAAAAAGCCCGCCCTCTTACAAAAACCTCAAGTGCGCATGCATAAAAAAAATTGTTAATTCATACTGGCGTCGACCCCTTTGCATGTCGTTCATGTGGAACAACGTTTAATTTCATATTAGCATTGAACCTCATATATGTTACACGGAAAGCCAAATTTACTAAGAAAATACTATTTCACCCCCTAGTAGGGGTAGGTTTTATTTTGGCTTTGAAATAAGTTGTCCATAGCAAAGCTCCCGCGAGGCCGAGTCCAACAACACCCCTTTCATCAAAATCCGACCATGAGTTCGCGAGCTATTATTTATTTAACACGGACGCCGCACGAGCACGAACTGTCAATACTAACTTACTAAAGAAGCCATGGATATGGGAAGAGGAAAAAATGTCCAAAGAATGGAAGGTAGCCCTGCTAAGCCCAATTTATAAGAAGATATCTAAGGTGTGTTGTAATAATTATAGGGGAATTTGATTACTTAATATAGGATATAAGGTATTTACTAAGATCCTCGCAAGACGCATAGAACCATATGCGGAGCAGATGATTGGAGATTACCTAAGTGGATTTAGACGCAATCGACCCACAACCGATCATATATTCACACTACGCTGCATACTGGAGACATACACACATCAAAAAAAGTTTTGCATCACCTCGGTTCCAAGAGTTCCGGAACCGTTAAATACAAAGGGAATAGAGATCAACACAAACAACATTTCAGCTCGTTTTATTGCTCATGAGACCCACACATTGCATGTTGTACAATCATACAGCTAGACTTTCAGCATTTGTGGTCCAGATTGCAGTACACACAACTACCTCTAATACCCAGTAGCACGTCCTCTTGCATTGATGCATGCCTGTATTCGCCGTGGCATACTATCCACAGTTCATCAAGACACTGTTGGTCCAAATTGTCCCACTCCTCAACGACAATTCGGCGTAAATCTCTCAGAGTGGTTGGTGGGTCAAGACGTCCATAAACAGCCCTTTTCAACATATCCCAGGCATGTTCGATAGGGTTCATGTCTGGCGAACATGCTGGCCACTGTAGTCGAGCGATGTCGTTATCTTGAAGGAACGCATTCACAAGATGTGCACGATGAGGTCGAGAATTGTCGTCCATGAAGACAAATGCCTCTCCAATATTCTGCCGATATGGTTGCACTATGGGTCGGAGGATGTCATTCAGGTATCGTAAAGCCGTTTCGGAGCCTTCCATGACCACCAATGGCGTACGTCGGCCCCACATAATGCCACCCCAAAACATCAGGGAACCACCACCTTGCTGCACTCGCTGGACAGTGTGTCTAAGACGTTCAGCCTGACCAGGGTGCCTCCAAACACGTCTCCGACGATTGTCTGGTTGAAGGCATATGCGACACTCATCGGTGAAGAGAACGTGATGCCAATTCCGTGGGGTCCATTCAGCATGTTGTTGGGCCCATCTGTACCGCGCTGCATGGTGTCGGGGTTGCAAAGCTGGACCTCGCCATGGACGTCGGGAGTGAAGTTGCGCATCATGCAGCCTATTGCGCACAGTTTGAGTTGAAACACGACGTCCTGTGGCTGAACGAAACGCATTATTCAACATGGTGGCATTGCTGTCAGGGTTCCTCCGAGCGGCAATCCGTAAGTAGCGGTCATCCACTACAGTAGTAGCCCTTGGGCGGCCTGAGCGAGGCCTGTCATCGACAGTTCCTGTATCTCTGTACCTCCTCCATGTCCGAACAACATCGCTTTGGTTCACTCTGAGACGCCTGGAAACTTCCCTTGTTGAGAGCCCTTCTTGACACAAAGTAACAATGCGGACGCGATCGAACTGCGGTATTGACCTACTAGGCATGGTAGAACTACAGACAACATGAGCAGCGTACCTTCGTCCTGGTGGAATGACTGGAACTGATCGGCTGTCGTACCCCCTCCGTCTAATAGGCCCTGCTCATGCATGGTTGTTTACATCTTTGAGCAGTTTTAGTGACATCTATGAACAGTCAGAGGGACTGTATCTTGGATACAATATACACAGTCAACGTCTATATGCCGGAGATCTGGGAACCGAGGTGATGCAAAACTTTTTTTGATGTGTGTATTACGAATACACCATACCTGTGCATCAACTTTATATTGATCTCCAAAAAGCATATGATTCGGTAGATAGAAGATACCTATATGAAGCACTAGATGAATTGGGAATACCAAAGAAAATAACACGATTGGTAAAGATATTAGATTTATTAAGCTGCAAAATTAAAGCTCAAAATGAATTCTCTGAAGAGTTCCAAGTAAACAAGGGGCTATGACAAGGTGACTCTATCGTGTATACTCTTTAACCTCACGACGGAAAGGATCGCACGAAACATAGATGTGAGAGAAGGTGCACTAGTACGTTTTATATTTGGTAGATATCCTATTCAAACGGGAACATTTATATAACCAGGCAGTACAATATTTAGCTTACGCTGATGATGTAGTAATTCTAGGAAGAACAAAAAGGGTCTTATCCACAGCTAATTTTTTTGCGTATGGCTTTTAGTGCCAGGAGTGTCCGAGGAAATGTTCGGCTCGCCAGAGTTAGTAGCAGCTTCTATGCGGACACCCATGGGGTGAGCTATAAGTACCGACGCGTGTGGAGTGTTGTCTGTGGAGGAAAGTGTGAATGTAAGGACTAGGAATTGGAAGGTAGCGGCTGTGGCCTATAGTTAGGTACCAACCCCGGCATTTGCCTAGAAGGAAGATGGTAAACCACAGAAAACCATCTTCAAGGTTGCCAGCGGGGGGATTCGAACCTCCTCGCCTCCCGGATGTGACCGACTTCCTGCAGCCACGCCGTAACAACCACGGCTAACTCACCCGCTATCCACAGCTAATGAAGAACTTGAGGGAGAATCGAGAATAGCTGGCCTAAACGTCAACATAGGAAAATCTAAGTACATGGTACTGACCCGTGAAGAGAGGAGGAGATAATTTAAATGTTAATGAAAAAGGTCAACAACTTTAAGTACTTGGGATCGAGGATCACTGAGGATAACATCACCATGGCCGAAATTAGGGACAGAATCGCATAAGGAAATCGCTGCTATTTCAGCCTCCTAAAAATGCTCAAGTCACGTACAATATCCCGTAAGATCAAGGAAAGAGTCTATCGAACAGTAATTAGACCAGTGATGACTCCTGGTAGTGAGACATGGGCACTTACTACAAGGGGCGAAGAATTTTTGGACATATGGGAACTTAAAATTCTTAGGAAATTCTATGGACCAGTCCAAGAAAATGGAACTTGGCGAACAAGATACAGCAAGGAATTATATAACTTGTACGGGGAACCCCAAATATCAATAGGAATTAGAAGAGATAGACGCCGATGGGCTGGACATCGAGAGAATGGAGGTGAAACGAGCAGCACACCAAGTATTCCATCGGCATCCTGAAGGAAGAAGACGAACAGGCCGCCCGCGTAAAAGATGGTTGGATGAAGTGGACAATGATGTACGACAACTGGGAATCCGTGGATGGAGACGACTGACCCACGATCGTAAAGAATGGAATGATGTGATTGGGAAGGCCCGGGCGCTCCATGAGCTGTAGCGCCGATGAGTAAGGTAAGGTGTATGCCGTAAGGGATATATTTGTGTGCATTTTCAGAGGCAGCAGTCCTACCAACTACCTAATAACTCTCTCTGAACATTTGAGCCGTTGGCTCTCAGTATATCAAGTCGCAATCCATGGAAGGAATCTATTTCAGGTATATTTCGAACTAATCATAAATGCCAGTATTACCAAAGTAATTTCATCATTATTCCAGATAGGTGTACTGTATATTGAGACCGCCAGGGTGGATTTGCCAGGATAGCCAACAACCGCAATGACTTCCCTAACATCTCACCTGTCGGGCATAAATAAAAAAAATGCCGTGAGGATCAGATGAACTTCCAAATAGGCTAAAGCGGCACGAGAGTCCATAATCCGCAGGGATCGTGGTACATGGTGACGATGGTCATAGACTGCCTAAGGAAAGGTTCACCTTAAAAACTAGACTGAGAAAATAAACATCCAGACTTATGTAAAACACGGTGAAAATTTATTGATAAAATTCACAAGCCCCTAGCCTAGTTCGGAGGGTTACAATCGGCTAGTCCGCAAGCTAATAAACAAACAAAAATAAAGAGCAGGTCCCTACCTGAGAAGTTACGGAAAACCCTCGCAAAAGATCTAACTCACAATGATAAAGCAACAACACTAGGAAAATGGTACGACGCAAGTATCTAGTATCAGAATTTACATTTAACAGGGTAGCAAAACAAATCTAAGTTAGGATGATACCATCTCCACATTTACATTTAACGTTAATTCATCTAGCTAAGTCCTATCAATTAACAAAATTTACGGCGATGATGTCCGTAAAAGAAAACAATTACATTCAAAAGCTAAGTGTACAGCCATGAAAAAAAATATTAATTATCCTTAGAAACTACGTGCTAACAGCACACAATAAGGTAACATGTAGGATTTATACACTTGTACATCATAAATAAGTAATGAAATAGACACAGTAGTTTTATTAAAATGCCTGCCTGCACCTTGGTTTACTCTTTGTAAGCCATAGTCATCTAATATGTGTAGTTATGGTGACGACTGCGTAGTTAAGACTACGTCTAACATCGCATGGCCTGCGCTCCACAAACTACGAACTCAAGGTTCGTGCATGCTTCAGGTCGCTACAATAGTGTCAGCTGTCCTAGTCATTTCCACAAAAGGAAATATACCTTCATCTGCACGGCCATGTCAACAGTTCCAAATGCAAAAGAACAAAGTTAGATAGAAAGAATTCGTTAGTTAGCTTTTGTTTTACCAAAATTATGCGTTTTATTATTAAGATGTCGGTTTAGGTTTATCGTTGGTTTATGGCGAATAATATTGACAATAGCCTGGGCACGGAGTGTCTCCACTGAGATCATTCTCCACCAAAAACCTCGACTCAACAGTCGGAATATAATCAACGAGCAATAACAACTCGGACACACAATAACACAAGTTACCAGCGGCGCAAAGCTCGCGTTCAATAACTCTGGGACGGGCCTGCACACTACAGTTACCCTCCAATAACATCTGGTCAACGGGAACAATCCCGGACAAGGCATACACAAAATACCTTCATACAATAACTTCCTGCTATAACAGGGTAGCCTTCAACGTACTATAGAAAACCTGACATAACTGTACACGTCAAACCACGGTACACGCAACAGTGCGTTTAACTAACAAAAAACAATCTATAAAACATGTGATCAGATACAGGAATGGACACTGAGTTCCATAAGCTAAGTTGAAATGAAAGGAAATGCGAATACAAAAAGTATTCTGTCACTTGTCAAAGTAGTTGTGTCTCACAATATAACAGGCGTGCTTTCAAGGGCACTGGGTTACAAACCAGTTTGTGTCGCTGGCAGGTTTCAACATTCCTGCGCTCGGCTGACACAACACACTAACTATTCAAGGCCGGCGACTTAAACAAAATAAAACTGTACATCTGGCCTTAAAAAAAAAAAACTTTACCATAGGTTAAAAACCTCGAAGAATACGTGTATAAAAACACGCTATAAATCTGAATACAATAATACAATTCCGTCTTCCAAACCAAAGACGTCTAAATGATAGTAATGTTACTATTACTGGAGCTCTTTGCTCTCAAAAGTATGATTCAGCAGTTGCTTGTACAACATCAAATAAATATGTGTCTTCACATGACACTAACAAAATAATAATTGTGACGCAGATTCCACACTCTGGATCTGCTTAATGATACGTTGGGAACTGGGTTCGATGCTAGACAACGAAACATTCCTTCTAATTATTAGGTTCACACTTGACCAAGAATAGCTTCTGAGCTTATTCAAAATGAAATATAATACAGTTACAAAATTGGTAATTACAGTTGACTACCTAACTGATACGACTGTTCTAACGACAGTCAGGGGTGCAACAAAGAATGGCTGCAAAGAATGCAGTTAACTAATAATCATGGCATCTGATTGCCATAACTAAAGTCAGCAAAGACTTGAAAAATCACCCCAAATAGGGTTGAACAAAATAGCCTCAAATGACTACGGTCACGTTCAGCAAAAGATAGGCATTGACGTTCTACGACGTTCATCAGGCTGCACCAGGGCTGACCAAAATTTCTGACCAAAGGGTGTCTCACTCTAACTGAAATAAATGACATCTAATTAAACTAGTTACATTCCCTACCTATAAAATGGCTGACACTGAGTTCGGTTGGTTCACAAACTACATTTAACCTACTATATCACCAGAAACTAGAACAAGAAAGGGGTGTCCAAAAACTCACGAAATGGAGAAGCTCTCGCTCAGCCCTCTATTCAACAACAAGGGTTGTACAAAATCATCTCTGGCTCTCTGGAACGGTATTATCCTCATCAGGATTCCCATCTGGACTCCTCCAAAGACCAGGGTTCGATCTGTCCCTGTCGACAACTTCGTGGATGTAATGGATATGCCTGGAAATGGCATCCTGGGTTCCTTCCTTCTCGTTCGCTGTTCTGGAAGTTCCACCATCATGCTGGTTCCCGTAGAAACATCACCCTCATACCGTGATGGTATTAGCCCATGATGACTGTCTCAAACATGGTGTAGAATAGTCTGATCACGTGGGTAGTGAAATAAGTTGCGTAATAATTCATTCTTTCACTTTCAAAAATATAGTGTTCGTCGTAAATGTTATAGGCTTCAATTGTATTAGATGACACAGCCTTTATTTCGTAGATGTGAATTAACATGTGAGCTAACACTGTTTTATGATTCTTCACGTGCTAGTGACGCTACTTTTATATCACGTAGCATCCGTGAATTATGCGTCGTTTTTGAATTGAAATATTCACTTTGGCAACTTAAATGTCATAGAATCATAATCACACTTATTCAAGATAGTTGTAACACTTTTACCTGTATATTTTCCACTAGGCACTTGGCCCTCCACAAACACGTGGGTACAAAAATGTGGTGTTACGGCAATGTTATGCAATTCACTATACTTGCCAATTATTATTTCCCAAAATTCTTCTGTGGCTCACTGTGCTTCAACAACAGTGAATTGTAGTATTCTCGTGCTCGATGGCACCTGATAATCACTTTCAACGCTCGACAGCGGATATTTTCTACGTCTTGTAGGACAAATACAATTCCACGCCTACACGGGGCGGATTCTCCAGACATAGTGCAAGGCACTGAGTGTCTCTAGGAAGTAGGTCGTCAAAACGAAGTCGTTGAGCGACTACTTACGTTCCTGTTTGCGTATCTGCAAGGGTATTACCTTACCTTAAGTAAAAATAACATTCTCCAAAATGTTTTAATAATGCAGCATGACGAAATGGAATATTCTGAGTCTCGTGGAAAGATAAAATTAATTAATAAGACCTCAGATAAATAATTAGCAGATTTCACCAAAGTCAAAAGTGCGATTCACCGCTACTTCAAAGAGTATAGCGTGATCTCTCAGCTCCACGTGGCTTTCTGGGTGTGTTCAAAGGTACGACATCCCATCATAAATGTTCTATTATAAAAAATATCACACGAACCATAGCTCAGCGGGTTCAATATAGATTAATCATTAGCATGAATCTTAAATTTTAAGAAAAGTAGGCTATTTAGTTCGTTACGGCACTAGATGTCGTCACATGCCTTTATGAGTCTGTTCTAAGTTTACATACGAAGGGTCCAGGTGAAGGAGGGGGAATGTCACTCAATATGTAAGACAGAGATATCAACGCGATATAATAGGCCTCTTTGCAACTATATAGTACAACCATAGTTGACTTTTACAACCATATAGTCATTCCAAACAGACAAATTCCGGATTTCTATCACTATTTTAACATTCCACCTAACATCATATATACTACAACTAGCATACACTGACAAGTTGCATTACCGGTACCAATACTGCAACTAAATAATTGTACATATTGTATATATTTTCACCTGTATTTTCAAACATAGATTTTACAGCCTAAGTGTAATGGATCCGATGATGATCGCTTGACGATCGAAACTGGTCATCCTAGTATATTTATTAATCTCATGTATTGTTTTTTAGGATTAGGGCATAACCCAGCTCTTTTGGGTACATTCGTGTTGACCGACTGAAAAGCACCAAACTTTTGTTTACGAAGGCAACACTGAAAAATGGCTTCAAACCCCACAATGCTCTTTGCGACCTATTGAAGGCACAATTTTGTCTGGCTAAGTACGATGGGGGTCATGCGAAAATTACATTTCAAGTTTACGCATACATGTAAGTTCGTAAAGCATGGAATTGGCGAATAAGAAGATGATACTGGGAAAAGCTGTGGGAGTAGACTAAGTAGCCGTTGTGCAGAGAAATGAAACTTTAAAAATAGTTTCCCAAACATTTTACATTATTTGACATTCCCCCCTTCTTCCCCTGGAACCCTTCATATTAAATATCCTTAAAAACGAACTAGAAACAATCATGTTCAATTTTCATTAATTATTTGTCTATATTTTTAAAGATGCATTAGTTGTGCAGAGAAGACATGTGGAAGAACATCAGGAAAGATAAATGATAAAGAAACACCTTGGTGGAATAGGAATTTGATGTATTTCAGTCGGTCAACACGATTGTTCCCAATTGTGATGGGTTATTCCCTAATCCGGAAAAAAAAAACAAAAAAAAACATGAATTTAAAGAGAGGAAAAGAAGAACAGTTGGAAAGAGTGGAAAATGTAAAGGACAGAAAAAAGTGGATATGTAGAAGCTAAACAAATCTGCAATAAAGTAGTGGCTGAAGAGAAGAAGAAAAGTTGGGACGTATTCACACAGGAAATAAAAGATGATTGTCGGTGTGAAAATACACTATTGTTTAGTATAGTCAAGAATAAAGGAAGGAACATGTGTACCCGGGATTTCAGAAAAACAAAGAAGGAATTATATTGAAGAAACCTGAAAACCGATAGAGAGAATATTTTCATGAACTCCTAAATGTCAGAAATGTAATGTACACAGAAGCTATTTAAGTGGAAAAGAAGAAGAATTGGAGGCAGACATTACACAATGGCAGAGGTGGAATTGGCAATTAAGAAGATGAAAATGGGAAAAGCTGTGCGAGTAGACTAAGTAGCCATGGAAATGATAAAGAGCAAAACAAGTTCCAGAGGATTGGCAGAATTCAAGAAAGGAGACAAGGTGTGTGGAAACAAACAGAGGAATTACTACCTTATAATCTCTCATGTTGCTAAGTTCATGGAAAGAGTACGAGAGGAACAAATCCGAAAAAAGGTTGGAAACCAAATTCAAAACGAACAGTCTGGGTTCAGATGGGGAAGATCAAGAGTGGAACCTATTTTTGTTGTAAGACAAATTATGGAAAAACACTGGAAATATGGAAAATACATAATGACCTTCATTGACCAAGAGACAGTTTGGGAAAGCCTAAAACAAAAAGGAATTGGAGAAGCAATAATACGAATGATAAAAGCGATGTACAGTAATTGTTGCAGCTGTGTCAAGACTCAAGTAGGTAAAACAGGATGGTTTGAAATTGAACATGGAGTAAAACAAGGGTGTTTACTCTCACTATTGCTATTTATACTGGTGATGGATGATACACTAAAGGCTACTAAGGAAGCATATACAGGTACAAGAATGAACATACTGTTATCCTATTTGCTGATGATGTTCTGATTTGGGGAGAGAATGAGAATGTGGTCCAAGAACAGCTGGATGTACTGAAGGAAAATGTTAAGAAATGGGAAATGAAAATCAGTGTAGAGAAAAGTAAGACAATGGTAATGACAAGAGGAAAGAAAGAAGGAAGAGGGATTGCTAAATTTGAAGATGCTGGAAGTAGTAGATCACTTCAAATACTGTGTTTAGGAAGTGAATTGATGGGAAAAGCAAGATTGGATATGGAGATCAACAAGAGAATACAATTTGGGAGTGTGTTCTATCACCAGGTTCGGAGTTTAATTTGGGATAAAGACACACCACGGAAGGCTAAAGAAGTGATGTACATGACCTATTACCCACCAATAATGTCGTAAAGAGCAGAGACTTGGCCGATGACAAGGAGAGATGATAGTAGAATACAGGCAGCCGAAATGAAATTCCTGAGGAGTATGGTACAGAAGACTAGGAGAGATAGAGTGAGGAATGAAGAGATTCGAAAGGAAGTGAATGTACAGAAGCTGAATGATAAGCTGGAGCAGAACAGATTTAGATGGTATGGGCATATGGAAAGGATGAATAATGAAAGAATGCCGAAACAAGTGATGGAGCGACGGATGACTGGAAAGAGAGGACGAGAAAGACCTAGAGTACGGTGGGTGGATTTGGTGAAGGATAGTGTGAAAGAACGGAACCTTGAGTGGAGTTGTGTGGTCGAGGAAGGATTGTGGACAGACAGAGTAAAGTGGAGGGGTGTCATATTTGCTCCGTCCCAGCTTAGGCTGGAAAACGGAAATTGATGATTTGTCTACTATTCATTCTCTATTTCCCACTACATGTTTCTTTGCAAATTATTTTGTCTGACAAACCGAAAAATCTGTTGATCAAGAGTCAAAATATCAGTTCAAATTTTCAAGTTCTCGATTAAATAACTGATCGACCTGTTCTAATGATCCTAAGCTGTTTTGGCTCACTTCTTTTAAAACCATCCATGAAGCGATTCTTCATATACTTAAGTCTTGAAGGGTGTAGCGGTCACAAAGATGCATCGCAATTTGGCGTTTCAATTCAGACTAAACAGGCCGACAAAAAAGAAAAATGACTATGTCAGTAGGCTTAATAATTTCGGTCTATTGAAGTTGACAAAAATATATGTTGTAGTTTTGGCCAGATTTTTGAATATCTTTTCATTCAGTCTTAAATCTCCAGCCTCCACTGCCTAGGGGCCCCACTTGACAAAGTGGCCCTACCAAATCTGAAAAGCTGCACACGCTTATGATGTTAGGGGCCGATAACCCAGTCCCTTAAAACATCAATTATGATCATCATTGTATGTATGTACACGTTTATTAGGGTTTAAAATTGGGGATAGGTGTTTTGGGACTTGAAAGGTCCTATCCTAGCAACTGGCTCGGGTGAATGCGGGCAAAACCCTGGGTAGAAGTACAATATTTCCTCGCATAATCGTTGAATATTTCTAGCCCAAAATTCATGGCAAAGCAGGATGTGATGATTATGCGAAGAATATTTACGTTCAAAGAAGAAAACCAATATACTGCATCATTATTTGCTGCACGCTTGGGCACTTTCTTAATAAATGATTATTATGTAACACCGTGTATTTCAATTACTTCAAGATCATCGTATAATTCTTGTATGTTCTCATTGTGGACACAATGAGCGTAACATCATGCATTACAAGGTCACGCCAGGTTATAAGCTCGCGGTAGGTGCCAAGTGATGATGCTGGCCGCTCGCATCGCGGTTCATAGCCCGCAGGCCTAAAGACGAGATTACTTTCTTCTGACAAAGTCATGCCGGGTTACAAAGTCACGGCAGCATGTGCAACTGATCAGCGCACACATACGAACATGCTAAGTGACGATGCTGCCCACTTGCATCACGTGGACTCTTTCTTCCAACAAAGCCATGCCAGGTTATAAGCTCGCGGCAGTGTGTGCAACTGACTGGCGCACAAATACGAATATGCTGTGGACTCTTTTCTTCTAACAAAGTCATGCCAGGTTATAAGCTCGTGGCAGTGTGTGCAACCGACTGGCGCACAAATACGAATATGCTATGCGACGATTATGCGATTAAATTTTATAAACCTATTTTAGTGTTTGAAAAGTGGGGCGAGACTATTATGTGGTGGCGACGATTATGCGAGGAAATACGGTACTTAATCAGTTTGCAGCTTTCCGCCAAATCAATACCAATCGTGTTTGCGTTGTTAAAACGCTAAGTACGGTACATGTTTCGAACCTTACAAAAATCGGTCCTTCATCAGCCACGACATATCACATGAATGGCAACACATCAAAAACACTGAACAATATCAAAAATAAAATGCATGCACACTAAGACATTCATAAACACATATTAAAAACTGTACAACATATTAAAAGCACTGTAAGTCCATTTAACTCACTCCAACGTCAACATTTGAGTATGTGCCGTTATGGTTGGAGATCTTTGGCCGGTATTACACTATCAAAGAAATTTGTCAAAGATCTTTGATAAAAGATATGACAGTGTAATGGGTAAATCTTTTATAAAAGGTGGTTTTTTAAAATTTCTTTTATAAAATGTACGAGCACCATGCTATCTTTGATAAAAGATTCAAACCAAAATGGCGGATCATAACAGCTGGAATATTATCACAGCAAATATGCTCATATCAGAGTGTGAAATGCATGAAATGTTACATAATGGATGGTATACAATGTAAAACATAAATAAGAGATAGAAACTGTAGGTAAAAATAGCTGAGGCTATATGCGCTGCACACTCAGTAAGCACTTTTCAGCGTCTTGGTTGGGTGGTACTACGATCCTAGACCTGTTTACTGACGAGCCCAATAGCAAGGGAGACTGTTGTACCGGGAGTATAATGTACCTTGGATCACCCTTTTGTTTCTAAGTATGTGCTGCTACCTAGGAGAAACTAATCATAGTAGTATATATACAACCCACCAGAGTGCAGTTATAACCTGTGTCTGATTTTCTAGCATGTTCGTAAAGCAGCTGAATTTCGAAACAAAATTTTGTGTGAATCAAGTAAGAGTTTTGGTTTTTAGTTATCGTCTTCCTAGTGCAAATTGACAACGAACTATTAACACATACAAACGCCTCTAGATTCTTTGTTGTCTGGCGAGTATATCTACATGTTATATTGTTGGTTTAAACATAACCTGTAGGTTAGCCCGCCTTTTTTTATTCCAAAGAGCTCCCTCATGTACCTCGGATCACAATGTTCATACTCTTTGATATTTTGTTTTAGGTATCAATGCCAAGAAGTAAATCTGGCAATAAACGGCCTCCTGTTGATTCTGAGGCAATGCGGAACGCTGTTGAAGCTGTCCGTGCACCGCCAGATAAAAAAAATATCAATTAGAGAAGCATGCAAGGTGTATAAAGTGAAATTGGCTACACTGATACACCATTTGAAATCTTTCAAGGCTTCAGGATATGACAAACATGACAGCAAATGAGAAAAATCCTATGCCTGTAAGTAGACCTATACTAACACCAGAACAAATTCAACCATTTCCAAAGGCCACAGCAAGGAAGAATAAGAAAAAGAGAAGGAAACCAGGCAGCACCAGAATTGTAACAGACACTCCTGAAAAGGTAGAAATCCGGAAACAAAAAATAAAGAAGAGTTTAAAAATGGAGCCTAAAGTGTTGTCAAACCAACAAATAACTCGGAAACGTAAGGTCATTAAGCAATTAATCTTTGACAGTGACTCTGACTTGGATGACGTAGATAAAACTACAGTAGATTCAACAGATGACTAGAATGGAGCTACACTGTTGGAGTTTCTAAATCAAGAAGTAACTGAGGCAAACAATGAACTACAGTTCGAGAGAGAAACATTTCAACAAGATGATTGTGTATTGGTTAAAAAAAAAAAGAGCAATCGAACATTTTGTTGGGGAAATAGTTTCCCAAGATCTTCATGGTTTCGAATTTCAGATAAAAGTTCTATAAACATATTGGAGGAAGCAGTAAATTTGTTTGCGAATCTGAAGTTGTGTTTGACGTTAATGAATTAGATATATTAGCTAAACTTCCTAAACCAATTGAATCAACAGGTTCTGCTCGAGTAGCTGGACAGTTATGGTCTCAGGTAGATTCTTCGAACTACAACGTAAAATAAACTGATTTTGTTTACACAACCAGTCAAATGCCCTAGTATTGTTATGCAGTGATGCATGTTCACAATTGCAATCATATAAAACGTCAAACTATTGTGACGTGCAGTGTACAAAATGTGTGATCCAAGGTACACGATGGTCTTGTACCTTGGAACACTTGTACATCTTAAAGAAAAAAGTGATTTAAAAATGTAATATTTCAATGATGAGGTTCAAATGGATTTATTGTGATAGATAATTGTGTGTTTGATATGTGAGGTTTGTGAGACAAATAAACTAACAAAAAGAGGCTACCATTTTAAAGATCTTTTGAAAAGTGATCCAAGGTACAACAGTCTCCCCTACACCGGGGCGAAACGCTGACAATTTGAGCTTAGCCGGACGATTTAACATAATTTTGTTGCACACTAAGGATGCACGTTTCAGGATATAAAAAGGAAATAAATAGTTAAAATTAAGCCGTGAATGGTAGTGTGTTTTATGTTATAATATTTGTATTATAATTTTTTAATTACACTTAAGGTATTACAAACGAGTGTAAATAAGCACTTTATCCTTACCGGTAGATGTAATGCATCTCACCAACCATAACACTACAGTGTCTAGTTAAGGGAATGAGTCGAGTGCTCGACTCTGGTTCGAGAGGACTTGGGATCGAATCCCACTTAAGGCATGTTTTTTACTTCGTATGTTTCAATTTTATTTCCTCGGGCAGAGTTTTTTTCGAACTTTACGATCATTCATTTCATCATAATTATTAATAATTAAATATTAATGTAATTTTTCAAGTCCTTGTACTACAGTACGTTCACCAAGATTTTACTCTTATAGGCCTAAATACCTTTGTCACGTTGGCGAACTATGGCTTAACCCATACAAGTTGAGTTTAACTTTCAGTTTCTTTTACATATCGGTCGACTATTGCCATTACAGAATTTCAACTACCAGTACCGTAATGTACAGTAAAGTGAACACGGAACTGTCCTTCATCCATTATGCTGAACTATTATAAAATATTTGATGTAGTGTAATGGTGTGATTATTTCTTGGTATAACTTTTATAAAAGTTCAGTTTTATAAAATATTTTATAAAATTTCTTTGACATTGTAATACCGGCCTTTGTCCTGTTCCATTAGATGCTTCTTGATTTCTTGTCTAAATGTGCAATGATGTCTTTCATTTAGCGAAGGGAATTCTGCCGTCATGTATAGGGAACAAAAATGGACCAGTAGTCCCATTTGAGTAGTTCCAAAATGAAAACCTTTAGGTTGATTCCAGACAGCAACAAATAGTCCTCTGTTAAACGAAAAAATTTGTTCAATTTAATTGGTTTAATAGTGAATGGACTTAAGCGATAATACTCCTATTTGATCAAACAGAAACGACTGCCCAAAAACAAAATCCTTACCTCCTAGTGCATGCAGTGGACATGCACGCTTGAATCAGCTGTAGCAACTGAGGTGCTACATCCAGGCGAGGCGAGGTCATGTGAGGCATGTAGGGGTAGGAATTACCATTGGTGGAAGCGTGAGCGAAGGGGCGGGGAGGTACTTGAAGGGGGGGGGGGGGCAAAGGAGGTTGGGTGGTACTACGATCCTAGACCTGTTTGTTTATGTTTTCTTTTTTTTTTTTTTACGTTTGCTGTTGGTGACGTAGTTTGTGAATGTTTCATATAAAACGTTGCTATCGAAATTGATTTCATTCAGATTGTGTAACGGGTTGTTTCTCAAGGCCTGGTTTATCTCAAGCTGTTCTAAAATGAAATGAAAATCCACAGCTTGCTTCCAGTCTCCGACCGGGTCAGGAATGGAATGAATGAAGCCCCATCTAGCGGCGAGGATATGAACTGTACCGGCTGCCGAGGCCTGACGCACTCCTCTGGGGCAATGATTAAATGAATGACAGATGAAATGAAATGATAGTGGAGAGTGTTGCTGGAATGAAATGTTGACAGGGAAAACCAGAGTACCCGGAGAAAAACCTGTCTGCCTCCGTTTTGTCCAGCACAAATCTCACGTGGAGTGACCGGGATTTGAACCACGGACCAGCGGTGAGAGGCCGGCGTGCTGCCGCCTAAGCCACGGAGGCTAAATGTTAAGCATAATTCCTTTGCTGCAATAATGTAAAATTTCCAAGTCTTCCTCAATTTTCGAAAAAATGTGGCTGTATTCCTGCACCCCGCGTGGTGACCGGGGTTTAGAATTGTCCACCCGTAGCCCATGCGTGTCGTAAGAGGCGACGAAAATGGGTACCCGGTGCCTGGGGGTATAACTGGGCCACCCTGTCTCCTGGGGACATAAATAAGGAGGCTGGGAAGGCAACCCAACAACCACTTCACATTGGGCTAATCACCCATGTGGGGGTAGAAATGATTCAAAGCAACAACAGTAGCCTCGGATTGGACGGATCTACACGACGACAACGACCGCAATGGAAACGGAATATGAGATTTGGTACATGGAATATCAAGACAATCGCTGGAAAAGATGTAGAGTTAATACAGGAAATGAAAAGTCATAATCTGGAAGTATTGGGACTTAGTGAGGTGAAGAAAAAAGGAAGTGGAATGAAGAGATTACAAGAAGGGTATGTTTTGAGATATTCTGGGGTTGGGATGGACAGTAGGGTAAAGGAAGGTGTAGGCATAGTCACCAGCGAGCAGACTGAAACCAAAGTGAGTGGATGGCAACCAATAAACTGGAGAATAATGGTTATTAACCTTGACATAGAGATGAAAGTGTCCTTCATACAAGTATACGCCCCAACGGAAGACACTAACTTACTCGATAAAGAGGAGTTTTATGTTCAACTCCAAAGGACCGTGGACAAAGAGGTTGCAAATGGACGTCATGTATTGATAGGAGGGGACCTAAATGCAAGAACAGGCCAGGACAAAAGAATAGCACATGGAAGCATGGGCAATCATGGTGGAGAGAGGACGCTGAATGAAAATGGCAGGCGACTTATAGAATTCTGCATTGAAAATCAATTGTTTTTGGGAAACTCATTTTTCCCCCATAAAGAAGTACATAAGATAACTTTTGAGGCTGAAGGTAGAAATGCTAGGAGTGTTATAGACTACTTTATGTACCCTCATGGCATACGGAATAACATCATGGATGTGAAGGTCATACGAGCAGAACTAGCTACAGATCACAGATTACTGGTAATGGACACCAGATTCAAGAGGTCAATCTAACCAAGAACCAAAAGGTCTGAGGTGATCCGATTGAAGGAACTTCAAAAACAAGAGAAAAGGTCCCAGTATGCAGAATTAGTGAAGGAGACGAAGCAAATAAGAACTAATGGAAGTGAAGAAATCAATGACATGTGGAATGACATAAAATCAGTGTTGCTAAAGTCAGCAGAAGAAGTGTGTGGAAAGGCAGTGGTAGATACCAGAAAGAAAAGAACAAGTTGGTGGAATGAAGAAGTGAAGGAGAAGGTAAAGAGCAAGAAAGAAGCATGGAAAAGATACATAGGATGTCCTACGGAAGAAAACAGGCAAGAATACATCAAAAGAAGGGATGAAACGAAAAGAGTAGTGAAGGAAGCTAAGAGAAAATCTTGGGAAGAGTTTGGGAATATGGTTGAAAGCAAAGCTAGAGAGAAGAATACAAGAAGCTTTTGGAAAAGCATAAAGTCTATAAGAGGGAAGTATGGAAAGCAGACTAGGACAATCAAGAATGGGAATAACCTAGTATCAGAGAAGGCAGAAGTGCTTCAAGTGTGGAGAAGACACTATGAGGAGAAGTTCCAGAGAAATGAGGCAGAGCAAGAGGATGGGATTGTTTATGGACCACATGAAGATGTGCAAAATCCGGAAATAGAAGGGAAAATAGAAGAAATGGAGGTCATAATGGCAATTAAACAAATTAAGACTGGGAAAGCAGCAGGTCCTGATGGAATTTCTCCAGAGTTAATCAAATATGGAGGTGTTGAGATAGTGAAGCAACTTACTAAGCTGTTTAGGAGAATGTGGGAAGAGAACAGAATACCAGAGGAATGGAAGAAAAATCTAATTATCCCGTTGCACAAGAAAGGGAACAGCTACGACTGTAATAATTACAGGGCTATCTGTCTATCATCTGTAGCGTACAGGATCTACACTCGGGTGCTGGAAAGGAGACTTAGGAAGGTGGTGGAAAATGACATTGAAGAGGAGCAGGCAGCTTTTAGGCCAGTACGTCAAGACACAAGATCACATCTACACAATTAGAACAGTAATAGAGAAGAGCATTGCCAAAAACCGTGACCTCTACCTTGCGTTTCTAGACCTGAAGGCAGCTTTTGACTCTGTACCGAGGCAGAGCATATGGGAGGCACTGGCAGCGAAGAAGGTACCAATGAGACTGTTAAATGCTGTGAAGAGTGTATACCAGCAGTCTGTGGGAATAGTTCGTATAGATGGTGAAATGTCTGGAGAATTCCAAACAGAGAGAGGAGTAAAACAAGGTGATAGCCTCAGCCCTCTACTGTTTAATATCGTCCTGGATGAAATAACAAAAATATGTAAGCGGCGAACCCATAGGACCAAGCTTGGTATGTGGAGACTAAGACCTGTATACTTGCAAGCACTCCTCTATGCAGATGATATAATAGTGATTGCTGATACACCAGAAAGACTTCAGCAGGCCGTGGTGGAATGGTATGAAGAATTGGAGAGGAAAGGAATGGTAGTGAATACAGATAAAAGCAAAGTAATGTGGGTCTCAAAACTGGACAGACAGGAACAACAACTTGACATAATTTGTGGAGGAAGACCTCTCGAAAAAGTAGAAACTTTTGAATATCTTGGCACCATATTAACCCTTCCCGAGCGGACGTTTTTATGGCTCTGAGCGGATTATTTTAAAAATAATTCAAAACATGTAGATTGTATTTTCCATGCACTAAATTTAATTAGAACTCATTTCGTATGCCTGTTGATAATTCAAGTTTGAGTAGCATCTGAAGGTTGTAAAGTTAATTAATTATAGTTATTAATTAATAATTATTATTTTATTAATAATTCAGTGTGGAAACACTTCAAACCATCACTCAAATCCAAAGCAGACACTATATCTTCATCATTCCATAGCCATTTCCGTGAAATTATGCTCACATCACCAAATAAACACTATAAAAGTACACTCACTTTACCAACTACGTAATACGACACGTGCGTTCATCTGAAGCAACACCTGTCGGCGGGTATTTGTGAAGTCAAAGAGTCTCTAGGGGTGACGTAATTGACTGTCAAACATGCGTCTGCATAGTGGTGCCATCTCCTGGGTTTAGCATTAACTACAAGGCGAGCCATGGGGAGGACTAGAAGGGATAGGATCCGGAATGAGAGAATCAGAGAAGAAGCAGGACAAAAGAAGGCGATAAGTATGGTGTCAGTTAAGTGGTATGGACATGTCAGGAGGATGGAAGAAGAGAGAAAAGTGAAGCAGGTTTTTGAAATGCGAGTGGAAGGGAGAGTAGGAAGAGGAAGACCCCGTACCACTTGGGATGACAGAATTGAGAAAATCGGACAGAAGCGAGGGAAAACAATGCTGGAAATTAAGAGATTGTGTGAAAATAGATCTAAGTGGCAGAGATGGACAGAACGAGGCTACCCCGATGCTTAAAGGCACAAGCGATACGAAGAAGAAGTATTCCTGCATGAGATTATTAATGGCTGAGAAGTTTTTGTGCCTTGCCGCATTGAAGTGCTCATTATATCTTATTTTAAAACCAAAATGTATGTCAACTCCCTTTTAACCTCTTCAGTCCTGAGACAACATTTGGAGATAAAAATATTTCCATGGTTCCATTCTGACCTACAGCATGTCAGAACACCTCGTTTCCTGAAAATATAAAATTCACGGCATCCATATGGTGGGGATATGAGGTCCACATATGTGGACCTCAGGTTTTACTGGAGAATATTCAATGACTGTTGCTCAAAATACTAGGACTGCTTTTTAATACATTTTGATGTTTGTACAATAAGTGAAATGTAGTATCCAAGCAATTGTGAAGATATTTAGCTATTAAGCATTATAAAATTACAAGTAAAAAGAAATACAGAGGAATATTGTCTTATCATAAGACCACTTTTTCTTGAAAACGTATGTCATTGCAGGCTACTTTTCATGGTAGGCCTGAAAGCAATTGTTTTTCATGACACACAGATACAGGTCACATTTAACACACATGATTCTGGTTTTCGAATGACAACTAGGATATCGACACTTAGAAGCATTCTTTGCTTCAACATATTTGGGTATGTGACCAACATTATCAAACATTACCTCAGCAATGTGTGGCACTTGAACCTTCCTAGGCATCTTCCTTTCGATGACTTCCCGATCTTCATCAGTAATTGCCTCATCTTGACCAGAATTACGAGGTCTTCCTCTTTTCTTAGCATGGACTACAGGGTCCGTCTTCCTGTAATTTATCATCGCTCTTCCCATATGCATCTTATAGTTCAACAAAGGCAATCTCTTATTCTTGGGGGATGTTTTTGCCTATACACCATCTAAGATACATGACCCAGCAATTCACAAAGACTAGGTCTACAAAGTGATTGAACATCCTAACTGTCCATTTCACAGTACGAATATAGCACCTGTGTAGTATAAAAACCTGTCCAACAAATCTACACCTCCCATCTTTTCATTGTACAATTGTACCTCCTTTGGCTGAGGTATTTCAACTTTCTTGCCTTCATCTTTAGACCATCTCTTGCATTTCGAAACAGGTTCACTTCCAACGCATGAGGAAAGTAATAGAACACTTTTGTTATCTTTCCATTTAACAATGCATACATTTTCATCCTCCCTCACCTTTTCACCCCATTCACCACTTTTGAGCCGTTTGTCACTTTTAAGCTTGTCTATTACAGACCCCACTCAATTTTTCATCACTGTGCCTGTTTGGTAGGTGTTCCTATCAAGTAGAAAATCTAAACATTTCACACTAGTGAAAAACCTGTCAGTGTAGACACAATGGGTGCTGTCTTGAGGGACACTTGCTGTAAAATGTTTCACAACAGCTGCACCAAGTCCAGATTGTTTCATGTCATCAGCAGGAACTGTTCCTTTGCCAACATAAATTTGAAAATCTAATAATAAGCCATCTGGTGCTGCAAGGACAAAAGATATAAGTCCTAAAGGGTTAGGTTTTGAGGGAACATACTGGCGGAATCCACACTTTCCTGAAAAAGGTATTACAGTCGAACCTCGATATCTCGAATCACCTCGGGAGAAAATTTTTATTTCGAGTTATCGAAATTTCGAGAAATACCGGTTTTAGGCATCTTTGGCGCGTTATTTAATCACATTTGTCTATGAACCATTACGGAATACAGTGCAACAATATCTGACAGCATTTAACAACAAAAAACTCATACAGTACTTTATGGCATAACTTCAATTACAGTATAACAATTGTACCTAGGTCATGACGAATAGAAGGACCTAGTGTGATGACTCCGCCATTATAGCATGGTAGTTTGTGGTCCCGCCGCTACAAGCACTGCAAGCGATAATGTCCAACAACGTGTCCTGTTGTTGGGTCGAGCTGGTTCTTAGAAAAGTGTGGGAGAAGTTACTGAGTGAGATATTTGTGTGAATTAAATTGAATTTTCCTTGCTTTCAGTTCATTGAATCTTGTGTACATCAGAGTTTTGTGTTTTGAGAACTTCAAACATATTTCTTATGCGGCATTGTTAATTTAATAGTTCAACATGCCGTACTATTTAGTGCCTGGCTGGAAGTCAGGGTATGGTAGAGTAGTTGTCGATATACGATTTTTTTCACCACCGAAGGATACAAATCAATTTAAAAAATGGGCCAGAGCTATTCCACGAAAGGATACGGAGTTAGAAGTAGTAGAATTTGTCAAATTCATTTCTCTGATGATTTGATAGTATAATCAGATAATTGTATAGTGAATGGTGAAGAAGTGGAAATCTCTTGTGTGAGGTGGAAGTTACTTCCTGGAGCAGTGCCTCATTTCCCCCCTAATTTACCGAAGTACCTGACATGTGAGAATAAGTCCCGTAAAGCTCCCAACAGGAAAAAGAATCTCGACCCCACCAGAAAAAGAAGAAAGAAGATTGAAGATGGGAGTGGAGCAACGAATGAGGCATTAAAAGGTCAGTCTAATGTTGATAAGAATTTGGGTCATTCTAGTGTACTTACTGATGCTGAAAATACTATAATATTGCTCAAAAGGCACCTAAAGAATGCTAACCGTAATTTAATTCGCGTTAGATCCTGCCTCAACTCAGCAAAATCGAGAATTAATTTCCTGGATAAGCAGGTTCGAAATTCACAAGCATTTAATTACAAAGATAACGAACACCTTAGCAAGAAGGAAAAGATGATAATAGACACTATGCTCAAGAAATGCCAGGTAAAATCTCCCAATGGAATGAGGTACAGCAACGAATTCATTTTAGAGAGTTTATTGTTGAGAATAAAATCACCGAAAGGATTCCGTCATTGTCGGCGACATAATCTCTTGCCTCTGCCCTCAGAAAGTCCCTTGAGAAAACTTTGTAAAGGACATAAGTGCCCTTATGGAGTTAATACGCATAGTATAAATGCTATTTCAGACTATTTTAAGGAAGAAAAGAATGATAATTCACGTTACGGTGTTGTAATTTTCGATGAAGTGAAGCTAAGAGAAGAAATCCAGTTTAATAGTTTTTCTCATCAAGTAGATGGATTAGTAGATTTAGGTGAACACACACCTGACCTCCAGAAGAACGTACTAGCAAATCACGCTCTAGTGTTCATGTTCGTACCATTCATGCATAATTGGGTGCAGCCAGTTGCTGTTTATGCAAGCAGAAATGCTACTCCAGGGAACATTCTCGCAAAAATTCTAATACAGGTGATTTTGCAGTTAGAAGAGGCTGGGGAGAGGGTGGTTGGGTTTACTTGTGATGGTAGTCAATCAAATAAAAAGGCCTTGAATTCGTTAGGAGTAGGTGGCAAGACAACCTCTCTACAACCTCACATCCTTAATCCTGCAGATATTACGAGAAAGATCTGGGCCTTCTCCGACTTCGTTCATGTATTGAAATGCTTAAGAAACCACTTTCATGATAAAGTAGAACTTCACTATAATGAAAAAATTATTAATTTCAATTTTTATAGGGAACTGTTCAAATAAGATCTCTCAGGGTATGCTGGGCTTAGAGCCTGCCCTAAACTGACAGTTGCTCATTTAGACCCATAATCTTTCCAGAGAATGAATGCTAGGTTTGCATTCCAACTTTTCAGTGACAGTGTTGCCAAAGGTATTACATTTTATCGAGAAATGGGACTAGCGGGATTTCAAGGTAGTGAGAACACTGAGACATTTACCAGTAATATATAAATGTTGTTGCTGATGCACTAAATGCATTCATTCCGTCTCAGGCTCTTCGTGAAGGTTCACCTTCTCATACAGCTGTTGTTAGTTTTCTTCAGACCGTGAGATCTACCAATAACACCTTTGCCTCCAACAGAACCTTGGAATCACTAGTAGTAACCCTACAGAGTACTTTGGAGATGTGTGAATGGCTTTGGGAGAAAGGTTATAAGTATGTGTTGACAGGAAAGCTCACCCAGGATCCCTAGGAACGGCACTTCGGAATTATGCGATCTTTCAGTTCAGATGATCATCCATCAACAATAGATTTCCTTCATTTCAATGTATATACGTCCCTATAAAACAGGCTTTAAATGTTGGTGGAAATAGTGAACCTAAACGGGAGCAGATCTTGATCTCGTATGTTAATCAGATGCGTATATTAGCCCGGAATATGGAGGTGCATAACAAGACAGTGAAGGAATCAGTGGAAACTTCCATTAAGAAAAAAATATGTGGTTCAAGATGCAGTACATATCGAAGACTGGGGAAGCTCGGTACCTGAATTTGACAGCGCAGTTCGAAACTCTTCGATTGATAAGGGTCTAGTGTTCTATTTGGCTGGCTATGTCGTTAAGCACTCTTCTAAATTTATTAAGTGTTCGCCCGGTGCTCATTCTCTACGTGAGAATAATCTAAGTAAATGTTCAGTTCTTGCCGAAATAAAGGACTACGGTTCAATGAACAATGAAGTGTTTCTAACACGTCCTTCGGGAAGTGTATGTGACATTCTTTTCCAGGCCGAGAAAGTAATTACCGGAAAATTAACCTCAAAATCGATGTGGAGCGAAATATTTTTTGATTGTATCGATTCCACAGAAGCAATTTCAGTTGATCCTTCAGGAGCCAGCTGCTGTCTTCAACATGTCATGGATATTATCCCCAGACTTGTTTATAATTATATGAAGTGCCGATTTTTCTTCAGAACGAAGGAAATCCGCCAAGATTTGCAATATAACAAAGGAGATTTGCAATCTCGAACATCCGCCAAGTCTTCACGCAAGCTTTCGAAAGTCCAGTAGCCAACAAAATGAATTGGTAAGTAGAGTGTTACTTTAAATAGTTTATATGTGCTTGTTTAATATGCTGGGGATTATGTTGTTTTTTTATCTGTGTCTGTATACTCCAGGAATCGGAGCGATCCGTAACATGTAATGAAGACCGTAGTTATTATTTCCGTGAATTATATTTTCCATTGTGCCCTGGCATGCTATTTTAATTGTAACCGATAATTGCTTTTTAAAAGAGTATTACTCGTAGTTACAAAGTAATTCGTTTCCCTTAGCACCATCCCTAAGACCAGCTGACCCCGGCAGTGTGGAACTTGCCCACTCTAGCGCTGCCTGGCGGGGCGCGCTTGAACTTCAGGAGTCTCCTCACTTTCTCCTTCTATTCGTCATGCCTAGGTATACCGTATAGCTTACAGTAGCAGACAGAATACGTACGTACAGTGATTAAAAAAGGAACATACAGTACCTCCGTTAGCACCTTGGGAAGAAATCCGTTAGTTTCTTTTGTTTTTTACTGTTACGCTTCTTTTCCTCAACATAGTTTTCAACAACATTTATTGCTGTGAAAACACTGTCATTTACATACAGCTGACTCTGTATGTACGATCGAAGAACAGCCACTGCACTTAACGCCTGATCTGCTAACGGTGTGGGAGAGGGCAGCTCCAACTCTTCTTGTTGGGAATCACCATCGTCGTCTTCTTTCAGTTCTTCTTGCTCGGCAGCAGTGTTGACGATACCCGTAGGTTGTTCCGCCACTATAACATCACAGTCCACATTTATGTAACTCTCAAAATCAGCTTCGCAATTAACAAGCTGCTGATATTCCGCCCATTCCTCAGGAACAGAAATGACTTCGTCCTCTTCGTCTTCTGCAGCTTGCGAGTAATCTTTCGAAAATCCTGCTTTGCGAAAGCACTTAGCAATTGTTTCCTGTTTCACATCCGCCCACGATTTACTTAGCATTGTTATCGACTCTAGTAGATTGATGTCTGTTAATGACTCCTCGGAGTCAATTGCTCTCAGAATTCTCTGAACAGCCCTCTTCCTATAGTAATGTTTCAAGTTTTTAATCACCCCTTGGTCCATTGGCTGTAGTTTGGATGTTAAGTTCGGTGGCAAGAAGACCACGCCCACTGCTCTCAGCTCCTGAGGGAGCACCTTGGGGTGAGCTGGGCAGTTGTCTACAAAAAGTAGAACTTTCCTCCGTTCATGTTGAAACTTCTTGTCAATACCATGCAGCCAAGATTCGTAAATGGAGCTTGTCATCCATGACTTCCGGTTGCTTTGGTACAGGACCGGTAAAGACTTAACATCCGAAAAACAGCGAGGCTTCGCCGATTTTCCGATCACTAAAAGTTTTAGTTTTTCTGTTCCCGTCATATTAGCTCCCAGCATTACCGTAACCCTTTCTTTACTTCTTTTACCACCAAAACACTTTTCACCCTTAAAGGCCAGTGTCTTTCCAGGCAGGCATTTGTAGAATAAAGCAGTCTCGTCAGCATTAAACACGTCATTAGAACTGTACTCCTGTAACAGGGCTGGTAAAACGTTTTTTTTGTAATGTTCACAGTCCACTTCACTGACAGCGGCACTTTCACCTGACATTACCATCTGCACTATTCCATTCCGAAGTTTAAACTTTTCCAGCCACCCACTGCTGGCCTGAAAAGATTCATAACCAAAGTCTTTAGCAAATTTTTCTGCTTGTTCACGAACTAAGCTACCGGTTATTGGAATGTTTTTGTCTCTCACACGGGTCACCCATTGAATCATTGCTTGTTCCAGCTCCGGGAATGTTGAAGTTTTAAGCCTCTTCCGCTGTGGTGCAAATCGTGTTTCATCCACAGCCAGACGAATCTTGTCTTTATCTTTCAGTATTGTAGATAATGTGCTGGGAGGAATTCCATACTCAGCTGCAATATCCTTTTTCTTTTTCTGACCTTTCTCCACTTCACTTATCACTCGAACTTTTTCACTCAGGCTCAGGCATTTCACTTAACGTTTCTCCATGATTGCATCTACAGGGCTGTAAGCGTACACTGAACAGCCAGATACAAGCTGCAAGTTTTCCTGGTGCTGACGC
The DNA here is from genome assembly GCA_946902985.2 of Meconema thalassinum. Lineage (NCBI taxonomy): Eukaryota > Metazoa > Arthropoda > Insecta > Orthoptera > Tettigoniidae > Meconema > Meconema thalassinum. The sequence goes on from OX336389.2 coordinate 386,483,777, forward strand.
AATGCGCGGGGATGGCCCGTGGAATCTTATCAGCACTGGGAATTCTCACACCAGCTAAGGTTAATGAACAGAGCAGGGGTGGGCAGTCAGAGCAGGGGTGGACAGATAAGCCGCAATATAAACGCTTAGGAACAAAATTCGAGTTAGAGAACAATTTTTGCTTCTAGGGAGGAAAAGTTCGCTTCGGAAAATCGAGAAATTCGTATAATCGAATTTCGAGTAATAGAGAAATAAATGCACGTCAAGAATAGGACAAATGGCCGGGAAGTAGAAATTACTTCGAGATATTGAAAATTCGAGTAATGGAGGTTCGACTGTATCTGTTCATCTAAGGAAACATGTTTGGATCTTGGAAGTGTTAAGCACTTCTTTCTAATAGGTTCCAGAAAGGGATTCACTTTCCATAGTCTCTCGTTGCCATCACGCTGAGCGAAATTATCTGTAAAATGCATGCAGTTCCTCAGTTCAAAGAATGTATCCCGTGACATGCAATTAGAAATCAGTAACGTACTGGTATCATGCTGCCAATACATCTTTACTTAAGGATAAACCAAACACCCCATAACAACTTGAATTCCTGCCAGATGTACCATTTCTTCAGATGTTGTATTTACGGATCTGTGGTTGTGTTTCTGAACTGAATATAAATTTGTTTGCTCTCAATGAAGCTCCCAGAACTCCACAGGTAGATACTCCAACAAGCACTCAAATATGCCCTTTTCTTCACCATAATCTGCCTCATATGTTTCTGCTGTTGGGGGACCTTGCAGAACCATTCTAAAACAGAGAAAATAACTATTAAATATGGGCATGCATGATCGTGTCATATTTATAAAATTTAGGCCCAGAGTTATATATTTAAAAATCTTAATGTCAAAACTTACATTTTAGTTTTCTATTTCATTTCCCCTTGTTTGCATGAATTGCTGCTGAATGGCATACTGGATCAGTTTCCGTAACTTCCTGAACACCATCAAGTTCATCCTGTTGAGTGACAGACGTTTCCGCACTTTCAACATTTTCGGTCTAATTTTCGATATATTCTTCATCCTCACCACGTACCATTACTTCATTTTCCATAAAAATCTCTTCGTCCTCCTCCTCATCTGACAATTCTGCATCACTGCAATCAAGGAAATACTGCACTTCATCATCATCATTCAACAGTTTGATTCCTATAAAACAAACATGACCTTCATTTAAACTTCATCACAACAAACACCGGAGGTCCACATATGAGGACCGACAATTGAGCCTCTCCGGTGATGTATACAAGCAGCGAATGCATCAAGGTCACCACACACAGAAAGCTAAGCTACGCTATGCTATGCAATGCCAAGCTATGGTGTGCTATGACACGAACAAAAAGCTAAGCTAAAATAAGCTAGGCAGCATATTTCTTATTACATGCTTTCCTAGTAATGAAAATGTATAGTATCTTTATTGGAAGAGATCCTACAGGATTAAATTAGATTAATACTATTATTTTAATACGGCTTTCTAAATTAATTTGTGTGTAATACTGTATATGTAACTTAAAAAATAGGAACGTAGCCAGGATTCTGTTTAGGTGGGGGTCCAGGTGTTGCTATTTTATTAATTAAAATTGTGGCCCACTATAGCTATGTATAAGAAACGTGTTTTTTTAACTATTCAAATTTGCCTATACGTATATAAAATAGCAATAGAGTAGATACGTCTATATTACCGTATTTGAATAGCCTATGTCTTCATTTAAAAATGATATTATTAGATTCTTTGCGTTATCAACTATATTGAATACTATAAGGGTTACCGTATTTGACAAAATGAATTTAAAACGGTAATAATACCGGCACTACTAACAAGAAAATAAGAATATGATATACGGTAATCACAATTGTCAAACGATAAGTTTGCCTCTTGGTTTAATTTCGGAGAGAATCCGGACCTGCCCCCCACCTCTGACTACGTCTCTACTACAAATTAAAGCTAAACAGCTAATTAATTGCTCCGTCTTATTCGTTAGTTATAATTACATTTTGTTTTTGGAGGCTGGACGGACCAGTATGGGTATTATGTGAAGAAAATACAAGAAGATTATTATTTCTTAAAGCTGAATATTCCTCTTCTGCAGTGGATACAATAAATACATTAATGGAGAAAGGGCAAGAAAACATATTGAAACTTATAACATTCTCCATTAAATTTTGAAATCTAACGCGGAATTCGGTTCTTAATTCTGATATAATTTCTGCATACTTTTGAGAATTTTGATTATCACAGTTTTGTAGGGCTGGGAAATGAACAAAGTTGTTCTTTTGGCCTGTCACCCATTGTATAAATAAAACGAAATACAGTACTACCTGAATCACTACACTACACTGACACGACACGGCTACGCACACAACTCAAAGGTCTGCGACAGCCCGCCAGATCAACTGTTCCGGAATGAAAAGCGCATGCGCCAGGCCAGCTACAGCCAAGAAAATCGCCTGCCTAGCGATCTGTCTAGCTTAGCTTAGCATCGCTTCGCATAGTATAGCTTAGCATAGCGGCCTGTGTGTGTCACTACTTAAATGCATTGAGAGCGATATTTTTCATAACACTGCATAGCTTAGCTTAGCCTAGCTTTCTGTGTGTGGTGGCCTTAAGAACTTGCCCCCATGTATTGTAAATAAAACTTCACATAAAAAATATCCTGACCACTAAAACAAACATTTGATGCAATAAATGTGCACTTACTTGGACGCAGTCTGGTTGAGTCAGCCATCGCAATACCCACTGTGAGAACTGCCACTGTCAAGTTGATAGAGTGGATGTTACTCACGCTGCATCAGCGAATTGCGCAACTAGAAGGTTCATACGTGTGGTCAAGGCATCACGAATATGCAAGCTCGCGATAGCTTGTGAGAAATAAAATACAGAACTTGGGTCCACATATGTGGACCGAGGGACTGAGGAGGTTAAGCAAAATTAAAAATAAACCGGTCACAAGTTTGCAACCAATAGAAAAGAAGAAGTCTTTTGCAGTTTTCACATAGGCAAATCAGCTAACTCACAACATCACGAATGTTTTCAAGAAACAAGAGGTCAAAATAGCATACAGAACAGACAACACCACTATGAAACACTTATTCCACTCCAAATCGATCAACAAACAAGACAAATTCTAGAAATCTGGTATTTACAGAATAAAGTGCAAGGACTGTAATGCAGATTACATAGGTCAAACGGGGCATAGTTTTAAAATAAGGTATAATGAGCACTTCAATGCGGCAAGGCACAAAAAATTCTCAGCCATTAATAATCACATGCAGGAATACAACCACAATTTTTCGAAAATTGAGGAAGACTTGGAAATTTTACATTATTGCAGCAAAGGAATTATGCTTAATATTTTAGAACAGCTTGAGATAGACCAGGCTTTGAGAAACAACCCGTTACACAATCTGAATGAAATCAATTTCGATAGCAATGGTTTATATGAAACATTGACAAACTACATCACCAACAGCAAACATAAAAAAAAAAAAAAAACATAACAAACAGGTCTAGGATCGTAGTACCACCCAACCTTCTTTGCCCCCCCACCACCCTCAAGTACCTCCCAGCCCCTTCGCTCACGCTTCCACCAATGGTAATTCCTACCCCTACATGCCTCACATGACCTCGCCTCGCCTGGATGTAGTACCTTAGTTGCTACAGCTGATTCAAGCGTGCATGTCCACTGCATGCACTAGGAGGTAAGGATTTTGTTTTTTGGCAGTCGTTACCGTTTGATCAAATAGGAATATTATCGCTTAAGTCCATTCACTATTAAACTAATTAAATTTAATAATTTTTTTCGTTTAACAGAGCACTATTTGGTGCTGTCTGGAATCAACCTAAAGGTTTTCATTTTGGAATACTCAAATGGGACTACTGATCCATTTTTGTTCCTATACATGACTGCAGAATTCCCTTCGCTAAATGAAAGACGTCATTGCACATTTAGACAAGAAATCAAGAAGCATCTAATGGAACAAGACAAAGATCTCTAACCATAACGGCACATACTCAAATGTTGACGTTTGAATGAGTCAAATGGACTTTCAGTGCTTTTAATATGTGTTTTTTAATATGTTGTACAGTTTTTAATGGAACGTTTTAATATGTGTTTATGAATGTCTTAGTGTGCATGCATTTTATTTTTGATATTGTTCAGTGTTTTTGATGTGTTGCCATTCATGATAAGTCGTGGCTGATGAAGGACCGATTTTTGTAAGGTTCGAAACATGTGCCGTACTTAGCGTTTTAACAACGCAAACACAATTGGTATTGATTTGGCGGATAGCTGCAAACTGATTAAATAATTCATATTTGTCAATACGGACCAAAAAATGGCAACTAGTCTTCCCATTGAAATACGGTACATCGAAGATCACTACCGACAATAGAAATCCACCAACGGGGAGCGTGACGGCACAGTAGCTTTGCTGCTCGTCCTTCACCCAGTGATCCGTGTTCCAATCCCGGTGACAGCAGGGTGTTATTTTCACCTGAAAAATCATGTGGCTTCAGGTTGGGAATTCAGCCTTAAATCTCCGGCCAACACGTGATTGAGTGAGGTTTGCTCTGGTGACCCCCAAACAAATTGGGATATGCTGCAGAGTACAGTTTGAAGAAATATACATACTAGTCTCTTTCAATTCCTATTGAGCCCGTGGCTTATGATCTCGCGATTAACGATCACGTGAAACCACAATCTTCCATCTTCATTCCTATTGAGGATTTAGCTATACATGTGGGTATCTTCAGTACAATATGTAAAAAAAAAGGAACAAAAAAATAGTCTGTGCAGACCAAACTATACCTCACTAAAGGATTATTTTTATTTAAAAAACAATTAGAGCTCTTACAAAACCGGATCCTTATATAAAAACTTAACTTTCCCTGATCATTTAATTACATATCACTTTGAATGGACAAATTCTGTTAAATCACATGTTTTCACATTCTTATATCATCTACCTTATACCCTCATTCTTCGAGGGATCAGCCCTATTCTTTTAGTTTCATAACATCTATAACTGTATATATAAAATAGTATACAAAATTTACACACTGGGGTAGCTACGCACATCAAGGCTTATGGTGCCAGCCAGTGGCGGCTCGTGAATTTTACCGAGGGGGGACTCCACCGTTTTTGTGATGCTTTTCCAGTAATTGACAGACATGATTTCATACATGAATTGGATTTTTTCTTCTCACATATTTTTGTAGCTTGATTTCCATATTTCGTTTGGATTAGACACTACTGTTTTTAAAAACAAAGGTATTAAAAATATTTGCTCCCAGTCACTGGAAAAAGAAGAAAACCGGACCCAGCTCAGGAATCCATCAGGGTCGTCAATTCCCAAGCTCACTAACCATGAGCCCTTGAGGGTGTATCCCCACCACCAGGGTTCACAACTAGGCCTAGTGGGACTTGGGTTGGAGACCATTGGACCCCAGCCGAGGCGGTTATTATTTCCACTTGTGCCGGGCTCTTCTCTGTCATCTACCTGTCGACCTCCATTAGTCAACTCTTGTTCTCTTCCAACCGAGATAGCATTAGAGCATCCAAAGTCTAGGGAGTCATTCATTTTCCTGCCATAACTGACCCTTATATCATCTATCCTGATACCCTCATTCTTCGAGGGATCAGCCCTATTCATTTAGTTTCATAACATCTAATGCCTTCCACACAAGGCCCTAAAGGAGGCAGGGGGTGTGAAGCTCCACCACACGTGGTGCACCCTGGATACACCTTCAAGAGGTCAGGTTTTGAGCTCGGGAGTTGGCGATCGTGATGGGTTCCAGAGAGAGATCCATTTTCCCCTTTTTGCATTGACTTTGGGGTGGACCCTCTCCCTTTTCCCTTTTCTACCTGCCTTTAATGGCTCTAGTAGTTTCCAAGTACCTCAATACTCATTCTTCGAAGATTGATTCTTGTTTTAAGGCGATGAACAGCAAGGTCATCTGCCCTTCGAGGGCATTACTTTTCCGTCATTTATTTCCCTTATACGTTTCTTTCTTTTATTATTGTCGTTTCTTCTTCTAGTACATACGTTAGTTGTAAGTCAGTAATTAGTTAAGCCTAACTGTAGATTTCATTTCATCATAATTTCTCACCATCACCTAAACCACTAAGGGTAGATGACATAGATATTTCACCCCTTTAGACAACAATTACCTCCATCATTGAGGGTGTATCGATATCTAAGGTGCACCCTGCATGGTGGGACAACACACACCCTACCTCCTTTAGGGCCTCTTACCGAAGGCAGAAAAAAAAAAAAGGACAAAATGAAGTCTGATCCTACAAAAATTAGGGCAACAGGAAAGAAAAAGACAAGAGCCAATTAAGGCCTCCGATACCCTATAACGTTGGGTAAGAGTTGACGTGAAAGACATAAGAGAGGAGCTCAGCTCAAGGAAACTCAGCTGGGGTCCCATAGTCGCCAACCCACATCCCACTAGTTGTAACCAATTTGATAATTTATGTGATCTAAAGCTCTCAGGAAGAAAATGAAGACTACAAGCAACATACATCAGAAGGTAATCATTTGCTTGCTCTCTTGTCACCTTCTCTGGAAATCCCACGTAACCACTTCTCACGCAATGATTTGTCCGATTGTAGTTAGTTAGCTATTGTTGTTTTAAGGGGCGGAACTACGAGGTCATGAAATGAGATTTCCCAGTATTCTAACTTGCCCTGTTCAGATTTACAAAAGGGCACGCAGCAGTACAACTTTATAAAATCATTCAGAATACATTCCAACTTCGCCATTAACATCAATACAAACCTCATGTCTGCCACAGTGACTTGGTGCTGCTTCCTAGCGCCTTTATTTGGGAACGAGGTTGTAAGCTAAAACCAATGCCGTAATCGTTGAATGGGCAGGCAGTTTAAAGCAACCAGGAGGGAAGCTATCCAGTGGCTGTATCAGACTCAAGCTGAGTCCACACACTTCATGACGTAGTGCGTGAGAGGATGGAGAGGGGATAACTGGATGCATTCGTTGCCATGGCAACGTACATTACAACACGGGCGATTTCTCACGAGTCCTCAGGAGCATCTGGCGCGCTCTGCCGACAAGGAGAGGAACTACACACATTATGTCACGATGGCAAAACATTAGGTGCGAGGAGAGAGAACATTAGGGCTGATGAGAAGGGAGCAGGGTGGGAGGGCGGCGTTCTTTAGTCCAATATCACCGGCCGCCGTCCTTTAGTCCAATATCACCGGCCGCCTCTGGTGCCAGCTATCAGACTTAGTAGACAAGTGGATTTGAATCCCATCATCGGGTCATCCTTGAAATGGCTTTCCATAGTTTCCCATGGACGGCTCCTTCCATTAGGCCACAGCTGCTCCTTACAGCTCCTTGCCCAGTTTCTTTCATCTTCATTCTTTTCATCTCTCTTTAACTCCCCTGATGAGGTTGGCATCAGAAAGGGCATCCAACCATCACTTACTCAACAAACCGCAACGCTGACCCCATTAAAACAGGAATAGTAAGTGCTAGAAATACATACACAGCATACAAAATTTCGTCTATATTGAAAAAAATGTTGAAACTTTAGTGTTTATGACTTTTCATCAAAAAGTAAACTTTTATATCACAGTTTAGATTTCAATGCTGTCATAAGCTTTTCCAATTTCATTGCTTTTTGAAGATTTCCTGATATCTTCAATTTTCCAGTCATGAAAGCTGCAGAGGGCTTTAGTTTTCCTATAAATCAAGAACAGATCACTATTAGTAACTTATAACCCAAAACATATGAGGACTTGCTCATTTAATTCAACTGAAAACAGTGGTACGAGCACAATACCTGTAAACATCTCAGTGAAGTGGCGCGAGTTCATCTCTAGAGTTGCATCTGCTGGGCAAGGTGGTTCACCTTTGCCAGCAGAACCTGGGCTGTTTTTCAGATCAATGAACCACTTTCCAGATGCATCACCTGAACATAAAATATGGAAGAGAAATTTTAAAGAACCTAGTCAGTAAAATTAGTGGTATATTGGCTTTCACGGCCAGTGAATTAACACTCAGCAATTCTTCTAGGTTTGTGCCGTGTCTTGTGTGGGGTTTCGCCTAGGACACCAAGCTGGCTCATCAGCGGGCTCTTGGTGTCCCCGCCTGGACACCCACAGGAGTAGCGAACTGCGCGCTACTTCCCTTTATATGCAGTGCAACTGTACCACTTTACTGCGGGAACTAAACGTTCAAGCAGCCTTAACCTGCAGCCGTGAAAGCCAATATACCATCTTTTTGGAAGCCTTCATAGGGAGGTTAAGGCTGCTTGAGCTTCTAGTTCTCGCAGTAAAGTGGTGCAGTTGCACTGCATATAAAGGGGGGTCACGCGCAGTCTGCTACTCCTGTGGGGGTCCGGGCGGGGCCAGCTTGGTGTCCTACGCAAAACCCCACACAAGACACAGCACAAACCTTGAATTGCTGAGTTTTAGTAAAATTAATGTTCAGCAAAACAGACTTAACCCAAATCATTACATTTTAGCTGGTAGTAATTGTAAAGGACATGTGTTGTCACTTGGATTATTGTAAACCCTAATATTACTCATTCAAAATGTTGTACAAAATGTTTATGACTAAGACCCGCATGTTCATGCAAAATGCATCATATTTTTGTCCTTTGCCTGTTTAAGTGCATATCTCTGCTTGAGAAGGGCGTATATTCTTATTTCCTACTGTTTTGAAGCACTTTTTGTTACTTCATGTTCTTTAAGTCTTATACTTCAATTCGGACTCCACGTGTCTATTACAGAATAATACTGAAGTTATTTTAATACCTAGTATGTTTCAGTCCTTTTTGCAAGTTAATATCAATGATTTTTATTCAGCATTCACTAAGTAAATATTGTAAAATTATTTTCATTTAAAAAAAATCAATGGCCATTATTATTCTATATCATAATTAACATAATAAAATAATTATTGATGGTCAACACCACTTGAAGTTCCATAAAATAACATTTACTACTATTTAGAACAGTTTCTTAGTCGAGATATTTGAGAAAAAGTGTAGTTAATGTCCGTCTGTTCACATTTTCTTTATATTCAAAACAGAAATGCTAAAGAATACGGAGTGGTTGTAATTGCCGTAGTTATTTCATAGTGCATACTTTTTGAAACGTAATGCATATTTGACCAATAATTAGTGCTTTTTTGCATGCATATTTATTCATTTAATAGTACATGAACTTCCGGGCCTTATTTATGACTAATATCCTATTGCTCTCTAGTGTGGCAATGAAACTGATGTTATCTGAAAGCTTATAAAGTTTGTAACATAAAGCAAACTAACCTACTGTATTTACTCGGCTATAGGACTCCCTTCTTTTTCTAAATATTTAGTTCCGAAATAGAGGGTGTGTGTGTACTATAGACGCGAACTTCGCAAAAATCAATTATTTTGGGAAAGGGAGAGAGTAAAAATAAGCTATTTTATTTTGATGCTACATAGTAGGATATATTTAATCAAAATAATTGAGTTTACATCTATAATCAGCCCATTATGAGACCGCCATAACCTCACTTATCCACCACTATTCCCGGGTACGCCCCAATGACTTTCACTACTATCCCTTGCTAAGAATGGAATGGACAAAGTATCAGACATGTAAATGCACACTTTATTTTTATTTTAACATAGGGAGGGAGAATGCATCAATTAGGGAATGAGTGATGATGCTGAACGATCACATTTCACTAACATTTGTAAACACAACCGAGCACGTATTATTCACATATTTCACAGTAATTTAACTTGTCACATAAATGCCGATGGTTCTTGCAACAAAGGAAATGTGTTTAAAATAAAACTGAGAAAAAGGCTGCCGCAAAAACCACTTCGAAGCACAATACAAGGAATACATAGCAAAAGAATGCAGGCAAGATATGAAACCATAAATTTCATTGGTGGATTTTAAACTAGGTGCTTCCACTCTACCAATATTGTGGCATCTTCTATTGAATATCGGGTGAAGCCTATTGGCTACACAATTCAATATCCTGACTAATCGCGTACGCGGTGCATGTACGCAAATCACGGTCATATCGTTTGAATAACAGAATACTGTAATGTAACAAGAAAATTATTTTTGTCATAAAAGAGGATGAATTTCAGTTATAATTTTAAATTTTTTAAAGAATTCGTCAATTTCCAAGAATGTTGTATTTTGACTCTCAATATTTAAGGAGGGGTACTATAAGCGATTTCCAAGAATGTTGTATTTTGGCTCTTGAAAATTAAGGGGGTACTATAGGCGAGGGAGTCCTATAGACTAGTAAATACGGTATTTCTTAGATTAAGACTTAGAATTATCTAATGAATAATTCACTTCCATTTATACAAATAAGCAACCCGCCCAGGCTTCACCCAGTATCTTTAGTTTACCCAGCGTAAGCTTAAGAGGTGCACGGACGGCAGGTCCCAGACGCAATTCAGAAAAGCCGAGGTGAGCAGCGAAACTTCAAACACATATACTCTTCTCTGAAGTATTAACTCAACACGACCTGACAATTTGATGCTCACCGAAGCTGGGGTGATAGGCTCGCTCCAAAACTAGTAATTTAAATTTCCACTGAATGGAGATGGTTGGAAGAAATGAAAACGTAAAAACACTTATAGTGGGTACCGCATGTATTAAAGATGGAGATATGCTGTCGCATACTTATTTGTAGAACTTTTCATGCTGAACAATTCTTACACTTATAGTACAGTGGAACCTCGTTGGTACGTTTTTCAAGGGACTGAAAAATTTGAACGTATAAAGCGGGAAAATGTACTACTGAAAAATGATAAATTAAACCTCATTAACTTGTTTCAGTAACGGAAAAGCATAAAATGCGTTAATCGGAAGTACGTACTATCCAATATACAATTTTAAACAACCTACAGAATTACTGTATTGCAGAACTGGTTCACACAGCAAGGAGAAACGAGAGCAATGAAAACAAGGGAAACATGTACTATACTCAGATTTTAATACTGTAGTACGGCCTATCTATTTGAAGTACTTTTGAGGTTAGACATACTAGCGCATGTAAAAAACAACTTCCGCCATCACGGGATCTAAAACAAATTTCAGAACGTGACAAAACACATCAATGATTAGAACTTGTCCAAATCTCCCTGATGACACCGAAAATTATTTAGAAATGTCAGAAACAATTACCAAAACCTCATAACTTGGTTATGGATATTGCATTACACTTGCCTATTTTATTATCTTGTAACCTTGTAGTTGCAAACCATATCAAGCCAACTGATATATTTTAGCGAACACATACAAATAGATTTTAACCTCATACAAATGTAGGCCACATTTACGGTATTTGCATGTAACAAATTAGTAATTAACATATTTACACCTATTTAAAGCAATAACACAAATCACCGGCGTTTAAAAAACACATACATTGTTGTTTGGTTACGACTTCTCTGTCCAAGTGCGTAGCCTACAATGTAGAGTCTAATTTTGACAGTGTGTTAATGGTTTCATCCTAGGCTACATCTTCAAGAATGTTCATTTTCTCATCACTTCGTATTTGCTCGCATATACTGTATCTCGCGCCCCATATTTAAATTTGAAATTGCAGGAAAAAATATTCCCGCATATATCTTGCATTAATTTCTGACACCATCATAAAGATGATCATAGTAATTTTAGGACACGTCTTGCCCGCAATGTTATTGTTTGTTTTGGTGGCGGTGCTTTCACGGTATTTGTTGTCCGCTCGTTCTATTGTCGACAAGTACGTCTACCAGTATTGTATTCACATTCCATTGTTGTTTCTCAGTTAAGTGTGATTTGTTTTCTTGTGGAAATCAATCTTTTAGTTATGTTGAGGGATATTTAGTTAATTTCAATTCACAAAGTTTGGCACTGCTTTGTCCCAGTTGCCATGGTGATCAACAACATGTATGGCGTTATGGATTCGTGTGCTGACATGCTAATTATTGGTGAATAAGTAGTGCTAAGTAAAGTTTTGTTATCTCATAATTCTGCTGGTACTTTCCTTTCATCAACAAAAGCAAGTAAGTTAATCATAAAATATACAGTCCACTAGTTCAAACAAAACATTGGTCCACCACGTCCGGTTTTATGTACAGCATAAGAATAAGGTTATGACACTCCAAGATGGCAAGTGTTTAGCACAAGGCTATCACTTAAAGAAGTAATAGTAACAACCAATCAGAACGAGTCTCTCAATCACATAAGCCACCAGCCAATCCCCGACATCGTTGTTGTTTAAAGTCAAAAGATCTAAGTCGACCAATCACATAATTTATGGATTTACCGAGGTACCAACTACAACCATAAGAAATTCCCACAAGCTCCAAAGAGTTAACACTCGCATACATTCTAGTTCGCATCGTGCTCACCAGATATCGATACCAGTCGTTCACATCAATTGATACCATGACCAAGGAAGAAGCGCAGGAATTAATAAATGCTCGAGGCCGCGTCAAGGCTAGTCTTACACGTATGGAAAAGTTTGTGCGACAATTCACTGATGATCAAGACATCCTTTCAATCAAACTACGCATTTCGAGTCTTCCAGAAATTTGGGTTAAATACAAACAGATTCAAGATAAGTTAGAAACCATTAACAACAATCATTCCGACTATGATGAAGATAGGGCAGAGTTTGAAACAAATTATTATCAAATTAATGTTGCCAGGCAAATAATAATTGACAATTACGAAGCAAGGGATACAGAAAACTCGCTAGGTAAACAAGATTAAGATCACACCATGTCGACAGGTTGTCAGCACAATTTAAAGTTACCCGCGATCAAACTACCGAGCTTTAGCGGAGAATATGAGCACTGATCACTTTCAGTGATTTGTTCACGACAACGAACAATTAACTCTCATTCAAAAGTTCCATGACCTGAAGTCAGCACTGCAAGACAAAGCTAATCGTCTTATTAGTAATTTGCCAATGACCACCTCAAACTACATGGCAGCTTGGAAGTTACTAGTAGATAGGTTTGAAAATAAACTACTAATTGCAGCAAGCCACATCAGACAACATCTTGAAATTAAAGAAATTCACAAGGAATCAGCTAGTGAGCTCGCGAACTAGTCAATTCCGTGTTTAACAATGTGAATGCATTAGATGCTCTTGACACTGAAGCCCCTCTGAGTGAAGTGATAATTTCACAAGTTGTGACACAAAAGTTAGATCTTGCTACTCGCAAAGCTTGGGAGCTGAAGCTCAACGACACATCATTTCCTCCCCTTAAGGATTTAATCTCTTTCCTTTAGAAGAGAAGATAGGCACTAGAAAATGTGGAATCCACGAAGATTACCCATTCTGGTACCACTAAACCCAATCAACCTAAATGTGACAAGCCTTGTAGGAAGTAGAAACACCGATACATTCCTATCAACCTCAAGTTCCAGCTGCCCACAATGCAAGCAATGTCATCCCTTATACAAGTGCGATGAATTCATCAATTCTCCGCTGCAAGAAAGACGGTCACTAGTCATAAGGTGCAATTTATGCTTCAATTGCTTGCAGGACAGTCACAGAGCACAAGTGTGCCCAAACAAACATCGTTGTAAGCAGTGTACTCAATCTCATCATACACTGCTACACCAAGACTGCAAAAATGAACACCAAAGACATAACAATGCTGCAGAAACTAATAAGGAAATCTCGCCATTGTTACCTGGCGAAGCAGCATCATACCCCCCATCATCACCTAGCGCAGCTCAAGGAAGTTGTAGTTTCAAGCAGCAAGGATTAAAATCATGCCAACGAGTGCTTCTTGCAATCGCGGTAATCAAAGTCATTGATGCCTGAGATCAACCTCAAACATGCAGAATTCTGTTCGACGGAGGTTCTCAATCAAGCTATGCTACTGAAGACTTAGTTCAACGCTTGGGTCTGAAGCACCATCGTAATGAGATGCCGATAAACAGAATCAACGGCACAGCGTGTTCAGCAACCCACAGTGTAGATGTCAAACTGACGTCTAAGGATGGAAGATATAAGAACACGGTAACCTGTTTCATTTTGCCAACCTTAACAGGAAACATACGAAGATTTTATGTTGACTACAGTAGATTAAGAATACCCAAGAACATTCAGCCCGCTGATGAGTTCAATATTCCAGGCAAAATTGAGATGCTCATCGGATCAGATATGTATCTTTACCTCTGGAGAAAATCATCCAGTCATTCAAGAAACCAGTCTCGGATGAGTGCTTCTAGGACGTGTAACTGATGACGGTCACTGTCAGAACTCTACAACATTATTTCTGAGCAACAAGTCAAGTTTAGAATCCCAAATACGAAGGTTTTGGGAGCAAGAAGCAGTAGTCACCACTCACCACACAAAGGAAGAGAAAGCTGTTGAGCAGCACTTCAAGGAGACTGCCTCAAGAGATGAAACGGATCGCTTTACAGTGACAGGGTGTCAAGCGATGACCTGTTTTTAAATTCCCATATATTTCCCATACGAAAATCCACCAAATTCCCGTATATTTTAGAACTCTCTAAGACTAGAGTTCGCATACCGAATGGCTGAAAAATGAATCTTAAAAGCGTGAATCAAGATTTTCTGACGTAAGTGTAACTGTATTTTTGGAGATACTTGAGCAGCCGACGGGTGATGGCGAGATTTAGGCCTAATCCGTAGCGTAAGCAAAGCGAGCGCACGAGTAAGCTCTCTCGCAGATGAAATGAGATGCTACGAACACAAATAAAATACCGTTTACCTGAGGAGAGCTGATATAAATGACTGTTTTACTGAGGAGGGTTGAGAGAGAAGAGAATAGGAGTGTCACATAATACATGTTTATGGGAAGTGATTGAATTGTATGGTACCGTAACCGTATAGAGCTTCCAGAAGTTAAAATGGCCCCGAAGCTTATGCATAGCGAACTTCCGGTCCACGAATCTCTTTTGACTTTCATTGGCAGTGAATCGTTCGTTTGTGATTATCTCCTTTATTATTTCGGATTGTGGTTGTTTTTTTAGGCGTTCAACTTATGAAATAAGAACTAGAGGGTTGGCCTTTTATGAATATTCCAAAGACAAGTGTCTCCTAAAAGAGTAATTAGTAAAACTTCGCATCAGAGACGAACATAACAAACAGCTTGCCTACAAAGTGTGCGATTTGCACATTTCAAACGGCAGTGGTCTAACATATCTTAGACTACAATTGTATTATGTTGCTGCAAATTAAATATGTTATATGCGAGAATATTATTATAATTTGCTATCCGGTTGTTATATTAGTATATTATGCATGAACGTGACCCGTCTAAATACTAAATTGTGACGGAAGCTACGAGTTATAGGCTATTCGCCATACCGGTAGGCCTAATATTTAGCCTACTACCAACGCGTCGTTTCTTCTTTAATATTTATATGAATGAAAATCCACAGCCTGCTTCCAGTCTCTGACCGGGTCAGGAATGGAATGAATGAAGCCCCCATCTAGCGGCGAAGATATGAACTGTGCCGGCTGCCGAGGCCTGATGCACTCCTCTGGGGCAATGAGTAAATGAATGACAGATGAAATGAAATGATAGGGGAGAGTGTTGCTGGAATGAAATTTTGACAGGGAAAACCGGAGTACCCAGAGAAAAACCTGTCTGCCTCCGTTTTGTCCAGCACAGATCTCACATGGAGTGACCGGGATTTGAACCACGGACCCAGCGGTGAGAGGCCGGCGTGCTGCCGCCTAAGCCACGGAGGCTTTCTTTAATATTTATTTAATCATTATAATTATAATAGCCTATCTATTAACACTTATTTAACCAATACCGTAATCATTTTATAATTATATACATATTCTAGGTATTGCAAGAAAGCGATATTTGATAGCACATGCGGTTCCATCTTAAAATCCAACCGTGCCTAGTTTTCAGTACCTATGGAAAATATTACCGTTAAGTTAAGAAACCAAACAACAGGCGACAACTTTTTTTAAAATGCTCATTTACATCTTCACCCTAGTCTACGTAAAGTACCATACGGTAATCACTGAAAGAATAGGGGGTTTATAACCTCAATTTCACAAAAGAGCGAACCTCATTTTGCATGAATTATGGAACCCGAATCCTAATGGTGGCATGGATTGTCTGCATTTTGAAATATTTTAGTCAATAACTTAAAACAAGTTGCCAGAAAACTAAACACAAAAATCTGCGTGCCTACTACGTTGTAAAGTTGGTCAGTGAGGGAAAAAAAAAAAAAAAAAAAAAAAAAGAAAAGAAAAGAAAGAAAAAAAAAACAACCCTCGCCAAGATTATACGACGTGCATACAGTTAAATACAGAGAGGTTAGTTTTTATGTATTGGAGACCCTCG
Organism: Meconema thalassinum; assembly: GCA_946902985.2. Taxonomy (NCBI): domain Eukaryota; kingdom Metazoa; phylum Arthropoda; class Insecta; order Orthoptera; family Tettigoniidae; genus Meconema; species Meconema thalassinum. The sequence continues at coordinate 386,500,133 of OX336389.2, forward strand.
CTAGCCCGTTCTCCCACTGCGCGAGCCTGTCTCCCACCATGCACTTGGCCGTAATCCGCTTCTTGGCGCCACAAGTTTCCCTCCTTTGCAGTCTGCTGAGAGCTTTAACAGTGTGAGGTTCAGTTTAGTCAATTGTTCACGTGTTTAGTGCTTAGTGTGCTGTTCCAATGGGATTTTCATTACGTGAACGTGTGTATATGTACAATACCTTCATAAAGTACAGGAAATCTTGTGTGAAAACACGACGAAAATTCCGTCAGAAATTTCCAAACAGACCCGTGCCTAGCGTCAAAACAATAAAAGATCTAGCAAAAAAGTTCAAACATTATAATACAGTCAATCGGTGCTGAGGAACTTCAGAGAGTAAATGCCAGTTTCATAAAAAGTTGCCAGCGATGTGTAGCAGTGCATGGCGAACATTTTCAGCCCCAGCTGTTTACTAGGTAAGTACAAATTCCTATACTTAATGACTCAGTGCTGGGCGGGCGCCGCATAACGGCAAAGTGCGTGGCGGGAGACAGGCTCGCGCCGCGGGCGAGCGAGGGTCTCCGATACAGAAAAACTAACCTCTCTGTACAATCCATCCAAATGGAGAAACACTTTCTTTGTCACGATCTTATAAGCAATTCAAACATAAACTCTAGCAAATTTACGGGAAAATGTGCAACAATTAGAGACTACGAGTATTGTATGCGGCACAACGTTAGCTGACAATTCACATCATTAATACATAAGGAATGAACACATGCTTTCTCACTGCACACAGCTGAAGATCATATCATTCTTGGTGCATTTTACAACTTTTATTATTTCTCCTAACTACAATAATTTGCTTAGTTACATGCAAGAAAAATTGTATTACACAGTTCCCATTTAGGGTGTCTACTGGAAGTATAAAGTAAAATTTAGTTACTTTTTAGTTACCTTTAGCTACTTTCTAGCTACCTCTTATTTCACGACATCTATGCGACCTACAGGTATAGGAGCTCATAGTGCGCACGGCCCTGATTTAATTCCTATTTCTGGCATGGAGAATTTCAGTCGTGGTATGAGGAGATGCAGCTGATGAAGTATATACAAGGCATTGCTCTGGCAAATAACATCTCATTCATTCACGAGTATGTAACAGTACATTAGCAATGAGCTGGCAAGCAGTGACGTAAGCCAACAAATACTGAACAGGCTGAATATTGATCACGAACCTGCATTTCTTAATCAATAACATAGGAAAAGAAAATGTTATTACTCATCTTCCAACATATGCAGTGAGTAAATCTGTATCAAAGTTTCACTCACAACAGACGTAGTTTATGTTCTATAAGCAATAACTAGTAAGGAAAGTCCACATTGATCAAATTAAGCTTTCATTGAGGCTGATCAAAATGAAAACACACTGAAAGGAAACTAACACAATAAATAGGATTTCACTAGTTCAGGTCTTCTTGTGTCTAACATCATTTTTATAAGGATTGAACCAATAAAATAGCTCTGTTAGATACTGTCCTCGACACATGATAGTAACAATAAAATCCAAAATTAAACATCTTGATTTATTTATCTGTTAAATCTAGACTGCCCAATGTTGTATCCAATGATAAGGAAAAGCTACATTTCAGTACAGAACAATGAAAGGGAATAAAGTAAAAGGAGGAATCATAAGACATTTCAACATACTGTAACTTTTTACATCACAATAGCCTAATGTGTTATTGTGACTGCTTTCAAATAATGTCATAACAGCAATTGTTACCCCCTCCCCAAGCAACATATAGCCTACCGTATGTTGTGAGCGTACTTTTCTCAACCTGTATGGCATATTTTTCCCCCTTGGTTGCCAATGGTGTAATATTGGTACTGGTACCTAATAAGATTTATTAGGTGCAATTTTCAATGTATTTACTTCATTTGAAGTAGGCCTATGTGGTTATGACGACTTCGTTCATTCTCTACAATACAATAGCCAAATGAGGTATTATGCCATTAAATGCGACATATTATCAAATGATATCACCTATTATTATTAATATACTGGAAGAGAATAATTACTAAAACATGACCGAAATAACGCGGGGGAGAAAAAGGAAGGAATAAGCAAGTAGTTCCGTGAGGAACTATATAGCCTATATTCATATATCCTACTTACGTTAATTGCCCATAACATACAACATTTCAGTTTGATTGCTGTAATAGATTCGTAGATATTGAGAACCGTCTTAATATTTTGGATGGTCGCCATGTTGAAATTTTTATATGTAGGCCTTACGAGTTATGCTAAGTTTCCGAAAACATGAAGATTACCGGTATTATGTAGGTGTATTATTCAAACTTCAATCACATGATTAGGACACAATAAAAATAAAAACTTAATTTTAACATTTCGCACAGCCACCATCTTGTGATAATGAAAACAATTGAAATAAATTAGATGCCAGTGGATTAAAATTTGTATAAGCATATACCGTACCAAGCTTCACTGAGCTTGGATGGTTAAATCGCGAGAAACGTCCATTTAAATATTTACATTTCGCGTCGCCGCCATGTTGGATTTGTGCTCACCAGGTTATTGAAAGTCCCATAGGTGAACTTATGTTTATAGCCTCTATCAACATACAAAATTTTAGTTGATTGCTGTCATAGATTAATAGAACTGTCTTAATATTTCGGATGGTCGCCATGTTGAATTTTTATACATGTATAGAGTTATGCACTATTAGATGACGATTATGGAGGAGGTTCATAATTCAAACGTTGACTTCGATCGGATGATTAGGACGCGAGAAATAAAAACTTAAGTTTAAAATTTCGCACAGCCGCCATCTTGAGGTTATGTAAACAATTGAACATAGATGTCAGTGCATTACAAAGTGTATAAACATTTGCTGTACCAAGTTTCACTGCGATCGGATGGTTAAATCGCGAGAAAAGTCCATTTAAATGTTTCAACTTTGCTTGGCCGCCATGTTCGTTTTGTACTTAGCAGGCTTTCGAAAGTCACATACTGGTAGGTGAACTTTTAGTAGTGCCCTTGATCACCGTACAAAATTTCAGGGTGATATCTGCAATAGTTTCGGAGATATAAAATGCCGGTGAAATATTTCGCACAGCTGCCATGATGGATGAGGTGAGACTTAATGAAGTTTGAAGAGCACGGTCAGAGTCGGACAAAATAATACTATGACCTTACCGAGTTCCATTGAAATCGCTCTAGCCGTTTAGATTTACGTGGACAAAAGCTGAGCTCATAAGCCTATTTTTTTTTTCATAAATGAAAATAGGCAAAAAAGGAGTGGGTGGGACGAAAAAGGGGAGAGGTAAACCCAGTACGCGGAGGAGGGGGCAGCAGGTCATGGATGTATCGCGCTTGAAAGTGCATCGCTGCGGCATCCCACTGTCTGCTGGAACGACTTGCTCCGAGCAATACGTTGGCGTCATAATTATACATTAATTAGATGCATCATGCAACTGTATCTATTATATCCTCTTTGGACCGAAGCCTATGCATGGTGTTCTCCGCATGTCTCCGCCTACAACGTTAAGTCTCACATACAGCATAGGTACTAAAATGCCGGCTATGATTGGTGGAAGATTGGGCTACAGAGGATTCGCACACTCGCCAAGAAATAGCGCGCCAGTCGCGTCAACAGAGAAGGCGGAAGCTGCAGACGTGAATATTAGAAGAGTATTTTTCCTGAGTTTGAGATTTATTACTCAAGCAGCTTCAGAGATACACACTTGTTTTCACGGCTAAAAATTTATCAAATCTAAAATTTCTGGGACACGTATCCGTTGAAATCTATCAAAGAGCACGAGTGCCAAGTTTTACGTTTGAAATTCAAGAGGTTTAAGATTATGTTTTTTATCAGCCTCTATTTTTCTTCCGTTAGAAACTGAATTTGGTGAACCCTTGCCTATAAACTTAAAGCAACCTCCGTGAAAAAATGTTACCGACATACGGTAATGAGATCGTAATATTTATCTTTTATATGTAGAAATGTTGCACTTTGTCTCTATATTAATTTGTGGATACGGCCCTGTTCCGTGCGAGTACCATATTTAAGGCAATGCCTATGTAAACAGATATACGGTACCAGTATTGATGTATATAAGAAATAACTTACATGGTTCTTAAACCTCGCGATTATAAGCTAAAGAAACGTCCTTTCTACGAGGATTCCGAACCCCTGAACGCGACTTCTAACTTTGTAACCGATAAACAAATAAACCTGAAATTCGACATTAGTACATCTCCAACTCCCCTTCGTTCACAGATTACCATCTACTTTCGTTCACAGCAGACACGAGTGGTGCGCTATCTCAGACGAAAGTACGAATCAGATGTAGCTCAACCATCCACCAATCACAAGCCGCCATTTGAAGGCCTATGCTATGTGACACTTGACAGTTACAGGCAGAGTATTGTACTAGTGGGATCGGCGAACATGCGTGCGTGCCGTGAGACTGGCCAACATAGCGCGCGCGAGTTTAAATAATTCAACCCGCGGTCGGAAAATTTTCGTTACCCGTCTGTAAAATTCGTTACTTTCGTTAACCGTTTGTAAAATTCGTTACTTTTACATTACTGGTAGACACCCTGCCATTGCTTCCATTACCTGACTATTAAACCGGAAGCAGGTAATGCATAACCATACGCCGGTGGTGCGTCCTATGGCAAATGAAAGATCGAAAGAAAATGTAAGATGTATAGGAGCCCGGAACAAGGCGATACAATTTTCTACACTACTGAAAATAGTCAAAATACCCTTTGTTATAATGAATAATAATTTTGGGGGTTATGTAGTATATCCCTTTTTAGATCACGACTTTAATAGTAAAATTGGAGGTGTGTCCGCTATTACACGCCAGGATGTCTACCAAAGCCAACTACCAGATTTCCCTGTATTTTCCAGGATAAATCAGAAAATTCCCTGAGTAACAGTAGCGGCCATAATAAATATATAAAACAGAGTTTGTACTTATAGACCATTTTAAAAAGTGCTTGAACAATAATTAAAAATACAGAAAAATATATTTTCCTATATTTTGCCAGTTTCTAAATTTCTCATCCAGAAAAACTATTGATGATGATGATTATTGTTGTTTTAAGGGGCCTAACATCTAGGCTATCGGCCCCTAATGGTTTGGGTGATCGTGAAGATGAAAATGAAATGTATACTATAACTAAAACTAACTACTAACGTATATACTAGAAGAAGAAATGGAAAACAAAAGGAGAATAAGGCAAATGAAGGACAGGAGGAAAAGAAATGCCCCCAACCCTCCAAGAATGCGGATTGAGGGACTTGGAAGGAAGAAGAGCCATGAAAGGCAGATAGGAAAGGGAAAGAGCAGAGGGTCCACCCCAGAGGTAATGGATAAAAGGGGGAAAACCGGACCCAGCTCAGGATTCCCTCGGGGTTGCCAACTCCCAAACTCACCAGCCGTGAGCCCCTGACGGTGTACCAATATCCTGGCTGCACCAGAATTGGTGGGGATGCATACACCCTGCCTCCTTGAGGGCCTTGAGCAGAAGGCAGGAGATAACATGAAAAGAAAAAGAAGGCTGACCCCTCGCAGAAGGAGGGTATCAGAAAAGATGAGACAAGGGCCAATTAAGGCGGGAAAGGAAGAGACTCCCTAGGTCTTGGATACCCTAATACCGTGGGGGTCGGAAGAGAACAAGAGTTGACCAAATGAGGACGACAGGAAAGAAGACGGAGAGCAGCCCGGCACAAGTAAGTGGAAGCAATGCCAAACTCAGCTGGGGCCCCGTGGTCGCCAACCCACGTCCCACTAGATATGAGCCCCTGGGGGGGGGGGGGAGAGGAGTGGAAACTATTGTACTTGCGAGTACTGAAAGTAACTCGTCAACAGTAATGCTCTCAAAAATCATACAGTTACACATTTATATACAAATACACAGTCTACACATGTAATTTGTGTGGTCTATCTTGCAAGAAATGAGAGCTTACTGACTTAACGTCAGTACGAACATACATCTACAACAATCATCACCAGATTATACTTTTCCCACATCAAAATTTAACCTCTTAATTTCCAATTATTCAAGGCTGGGCCTTGTGAAACAAATTCCCTGAGAATCATTAAAATACCTTGGTAATTCCCTGAGTTTTCCAGGATTTAAAAATTCCCTGAGTATTCTCTGTTTTCCATGTTTTCCAGAGTAGTAGACACCCTGCACGCATAAATTATGGGACAAATACAGTATTGCTAACCCCGGACAGCCTTCCTGTCACTTTGCCCCGCTTTTCCTATCCGCAACCCACGGTCGCCACATAACAAGACCCTACGTCTAACCACCACACGACAAGAATTCTGAGCCTGCTTCTCACCTACACCCTGTATTTCGAACGAAACAACGCGAAGGATATGTCCGGAGCTTGGAACAGCTGAGCTGTGTTGTCAAGTTTTTAGTGTTGTTGTAAATCAACTGATTCGAATAATACACAGTGCTACACTTCAGACATAATTTCCGTACAATTATACTGTTACGAATGCTAGACAGTTTCGTCGCCCGTGCGCGACTCAGGCCGCCCCAGGCTATTCCAGACTGTGTGTTGCCAGCGCCTTACGCAACAGGGCTGTAAGAACAAAAGGGCACGGTCTAGAATCTACGCAGCTCACCCAGAAATGGAACTTTCGAGAAGCTCTGAATCCCTGGTCTCGTCTAGAAACATCTATTGAGTCTCAGCCCCGCTATATAAGAGCGACCTGGCCAACGAGGGACGGACTGTGTTTTTTGACGAGTGTGTGTTTTCCAGTGCGACAGAGGTCACTGTGGTGAATTGCGAAACAGTGAGTGACAGTCTGAGTGCAGTTATTTCCAGCCAGCGCACGGGACCACCTCATTAGCGAGAGGATTAACTGCAAGCCCGAGTGAAAGGGTGAGTCGAGCTCCATAAGGAGGTAGCTTCTGTAAGACAGCTAACTGTTTCTATTGGCTTATTGTACGGTGTATATTTCTGACCTAAGCTGATGGATTGGAATCCGGGCTAGCCATAGGAAACAACAATATTTCTGACCTGCAATAAACCTAACATTTCTTTAAAGGAACAATTGTGTTGTGCTTCTACCCACCGTAATCCAGTTAAAGAACTTGCCACTAGGGGCAACACGTAACAATACGTACTAATATGTTTTAAAAGACGATCCTGAGTCAACACCGAGGACATCAAACAGAGAAATAAGATACTTTAAATAAATAAATAAATTACACACCGAAGCTATGATACCTTTATCATCGGTATTCAATTCAATAAATACGACAAAGAGGGCAAACACTCGACAGCTTCTAGAGAATGAGAACACTCACCATGTAATGATTATCCTTTAACGTGAACCAAGAGTCTGAGTGGAGGTCGATCACAGCTAAAGTACAGTAGTTGACAGATAACACCATGCACACTCACTGAATCGAGACTCTCTAGGTTAATATTAGCTTCCGTGATAATACAAAAGTTAAGTTAAGGTAAAGATATACAGTATAACTCCGATTTAGCGTGACCTCGATTTAGCGTAAACCCGCATTTAACAGAAGAAATTTCAAGTCCCGAAAATTATTCCGTAAGTGCAATGCAATTTTATATTCGATTTAACGTAATTCACATTACGCCAAAACCCGCATTTAGTGTTAGAAAATGATAAAATTCTCGAGTATTTATTTCGATTCGTTATGATTATGCGACATTAAGAACCTATGAAAAAGACGTTATAAGCTCGTTAAGGATGATTCAAGGCAGAAAAGGAACTCCAGCATTTATATTGGATACGATCGATCATCTTCCATATCGATTCCTCGCTACATGCACGAGCGAGCTCGATCTTAGCCGACCACGGCTGAAGACACGATGTAAAGCGTGCTGACAGACAAGCCGGCACCGCATCGCATGCTTACATGAGGTCTGTCCGAGTCTGTACCTTCGTAGCGGCATTACGGTATATATAATTTTCAAAAGAAAAATATGTATTGTCCGTTGAGCCATTATATATTTAAACACAAATTGTGCTAAATGTTCCGGCATAACTCAACAAAATGACAGTGTTTCGCCCCGGTGTGCAATTGGGCTCTTCAGTTGGTTAAAGCACACCTCACCAAGACATACTATGATGGGGAAACAATAGCCTGTGCTCTATTATCGATTGACGCAAGCGAACTGGCACCAATAAATAAATTATCCTCAGTCACTTGGCAGGGGTTTCTTTGACACCCTCCATCCCTTCACTGTCCCTATCATCATCACCACCATCATTGTCTTCGTCAGAGCTTGATGAATTGCCGAGGTTAATAGGCCTAACCATTTCATCCACCGCGATATCCAGATCGCCTTCATTATTTCTTTCTGTACATGCTGTACGGGATGTGTCCAGTCCTCGGGTCGAATTTCGGCGAAGTAAAAGTAACGAAACAATGACAATGAAAGGAAATCCGACACAGACAGTGGTTAACAAGTGACTGAAACAATGCCTGCCCACAAGAGAAGAATTCTGTCACTTGTGTGGTGTATTTTGTAGCCACATGTTGGTGAAGGGTGTTTGATAGTAAAATGTCGAGAGCTGTGAGATATTGTTTGTAGTTTTTGAAAATTATGCATGTGTGACGCATTTGCAGTGAGTGTTTACACCGACTTTAACACATTGGTGACCGGATGCTTGAGCTTGTCACATACCCTGTGGACCGGACATTTTCCTACTGAGCATACTAGAGTGCACTTGATTATAAAAATGTACATAAATATCAAACTAGTCAAGATTTTATCTTCAAATTTGGTATGAGTACTCACCAATGCTCCTAGTAGCACTTGAGTGTGTGGTGACTGTTTATACTTGTGAATGTTTTGATCATGGTAGAGGTTAGATTGGTCTACAAGCAAGGTGAAGAACTTGCTACTAAAAAACCTGTCAAGAACTTCACTCACACTTTCATTATCTTGTGGGACATATGTTAGTCCTTGCCTGCCTTGAAACTGTTCTAAATATCTTGGTGGATCCGTCTTTATAAAACCATCTTCAGCGTCAATTCCTAATACATCGTTAAAGGCCTTATTTGTTGGCGAAATAAAACTGTTAATTTCAGTGTAATAACTGGCACTATTTCAGTGGGTATTTCGCGAATCAAATTGTCATAATGATCTATGCATCTTCTGCAATTTTCCTAATAGTATGGGGTAAAAATAACAAATTGTGTGATAAGGGGTTTTAAAGAACACTCTTTTAATGCATTCTTGTTATTAAATCTTAGAACAACCAAATAAACAAAATGTTATCAGTTGTGAACTCGTACTGCTGTATCTATGACCACAACGCGATTTGATGTAATCGATAGCAGATATTGATTTTCCTTGATAGCCTTAGAGATCGCGGAATTGAATACACATACTTCCGGCTTTGAGGGCATTTGTGCAGAGAATATGCAGCACTATCAATCAAATGGGAAGGAAACCACGATGGTCAATTCCTCACAAGCATTTAAACGTTCATTGGAGAGCTTTTTCGATATTATTTCGCATTTTTCGTACCAATTTTCGTACCAATATTTCGTGATAATTTGTGCAATAAATCTTGATTTCGTGATATTTCAAGAGTTCAATTCGCTAAATTGCACTTCTTTAAGTACCTAGAAGTCAAATATAGGCAGTAAAGAAGATATGAAAAAAGTTCCCGCGTATCGCTATTACCAAAAAATACGGCCCCTATGCATCGTCAATGTTGACATCGTAATCGGCATCAGAGTCACTTGAATAAATAGGCACATTAGGTAAACGGCGTGTAGGGGCTTGAATATCACTTCCACTATCACTCTCACATTCACTTTCTACTAATTCAATATCACTATTTCCATTTGAACGATCGTCGGCATACAATTCTTCTAAAATATCGCCGTCAGCTAACACTGAATTACGTGAGCGCTCTTTCTTACCATTGACTGAACCAGCAGAAAGAAAGTCGACGTTCGAAACTAAATCAAAGAATAAAAGAAGGCCGTGAATAAAAGAAAAGTGGCAGATATACATCTACGATTTATTCTAATCAATGTGCAGTCCGAAATAGTTCAATACATGGTCAAGAGATGTCGCAGGAAGACCGAAAACAATGACGTGTATGAAAACGAGATTTCTCGGGGCCCGTCATCTACTGCTGGCGAGCGTACTACGAGATTTCTCGGGGCCCATCTTTCATGTGTTAAATAATTTGGTATGTGCATCTCCCCCTGCGAAGGAAGACCATGGAAAGGCTAAAAACAGTAAAATTCCCCACGCGACACGCCGCGAATACCTTTTAATTTAGATTTATTTTATCAAAGTAGGTAATAGAAAATAAAATAATGCAAAACGAAATTAAATAAGTCACTTTGACAAATACAAGATTGTTACTAGGAACTTCAGTTATACACAGCACAAAATTAAGTTCTTTTGACAGCACTACAGTAAAACTTCCTTTATACGATTCACATTTATACGTTTTCTACATTATACGATTTTTTTCCTGGTCCCGGCAAAATCCCTATCCTTTCCATGTTAATTTATTTCCGATATACGTTTTACATTTATTCGTTTTTCACGCTTATACGATCATATTCTAAGTCCCTTGCAATATAAAGCATCATTTATACGTTGCGTGTTCTGAGAAAGTACGTATGTTTGAATGCAACTTTTGGTACAGCCTGTAGGCTACTTCCGCTCGGAAGGATGCACCGCGTGCTATATTATGTTACAATGGCCTTGAGCGACACCGGTGGTCACGGCAACGCGACACTCGCTTGTCCGAGTGTCGCAAACAAGGAAGAACAGCTTGCGGCATAAGCGAGCGCTATTATTGTGTTAGCCAAGATGTTGATCGCTCAAAATAACAGGAAGCAGCCATAGAAGCTTATGTTAAGATGAGCGAAAGAAAGCGGAAGTGTTTTACGATCGCCAATATATTTAAACAATTATTATTTCCGCTTTTATAATTTTTATTCGTGTTTTTTTAGGACTTCTCGTCAAACCATTAAATATACACGATTGTTTCTGTGTAATAATAATCTTGAGTCTTCAGACAAATGAAAATCCATGAATTAATTTAGGCCTACACTATGGTATTTTATAAATGACACGTTGAAGAGCCGCAGCATAATACAGTGGATTTTAATGATGCTGGCAATGCTCTATGGACTATCAAACATTTTGTGACACGCCATAACGTTTCTGAGGAAATAATGGCCGAATGATAACGGTTTGAAAATACTGTTCACGCCATGGCCGCTGCAAAAAAGAAAAAAAAAAAACAAGTCAAGATAACAGACTACTTCGTAAAGTGACTCAATTTTCTTTGTTTTGTTGTATCTGGGTGCATTTCTCTTGTAGTTGTTTTGTTACATATTGCCGATTATAGTTAAACAATCGTATTATTATTTCTTGTTTTTCACTTCTTAGCGGGAACTTTCGCTCGCCCGCCCGTCCGCGTTGCTAGCCTGTCTCCCGCCAGGCACTTTGCCGCAATGCGTAGCTCGCGAGGCACTGAATCGACATCATTGAGTAGACTATAGGATAGCCTCTAGTTCACAGCTGGTGCTGAAAATGTTCGCCATTCACTGCTACACATCGCTGGCACCTCTTTATGAAATTGTCATTTACGTTCTGAAGTTCCTCAGCACCGATTGACTGTAATATACTGTAGTCTTTAAGCTCATTTTCGCACAAGATTTCCTGCACTTTCTGAAGGTATTCACACACGTTCACGTTATGAAAAACGCATCGGAACATCACGCTGAGCACTAAACACGTGAACAATTGACTTAACTGATACACTGTTAAAGCCGTGGCGCCAAGAAGCGCATTGCGGCAAAGTGCTTGGCGAAAACCGGCTCGGGGCGCGAGCGAGGGTCCCCGTTGCATTTAAAACTAAATCCCGGTATAACCCATATTGTCACATACATTTTGCAGTTTTTATTTACCGACTTTCATTTACGCGTTTTTCACACTTATACGTTTTTTTCCTTTGGTCCCCTGGAAATCGTATAAGTGAAGTTTTACTGTAATTTCTCAATAGGAACTGTAGGCTAGTCATACAAAAAATAAGATAAAACAAACAATAATCAAGGATTTATTAATTTAAAGCTTCACTAGGGAACTCATCTGCTCTTCAATTTTCTCTGCTTCAGAACGGACATCGTTCAATATCATTTTTTTTTTCCTTTGGCCAATTCCTGGAGATCTTTCGTGGCTTTTCTTTCGACTGCCACCTTAGCCGTCGCTTCCTTTTCCTCCTGGCTTCGCACCTGTTTTACTTCCTTTAACACGGCGTAGGAGTTTCTTGCAGTATGGACTCTTGCTCACCGTTATCTTTTCTACTCCACCAGCTGCCATCACAGCGTCCTAAACAGTATGCATGCCAATCAGACTTGCTTCTTTGTGATTGACGATCATGCACTCCTTGTTCAGGGAGAAACTTCTCTCTAGAGCTGCATTGCTGTGATTCAAAATCAGTATAATTTTAACGAAGCTTGAGAGATCGTGTTTGACAGGAACTGAGGAAGGTGCTGAAGCCACTAATTCAGACCACAGCACGTCGAGCCGTGGCTCTTTTCCGTCGAACTGCTTAAAACGAGCAGTGATGGAGGGCAGTCTCAGAAGTGCGGAGTAGCTGCTCTTGATGCGGTCAGCCATTGCGCCAGAAAGCAAATCCTTCTGATCACAAAGAATTTCCAGGGCAATGACGATCCTAACTTCTGCCAACTTAGGATTCTCCGCGACCCCTATAGGGTCTAGGCAGGAAATAGCACGGGTCATCTTGTGAGCAAGAGGTGACCTCTCTTTGATTTTTTTCAGCCATAGGAAACGAAAGTACAATTTTCAGCAGTTGGTGCAAAATTGCAGCACATCCGCGTCTGGAATTTTCTGAGATCTTGAGCTGTTAGCTTCTTTAAGGGCTGCTCTTGTGGAGAAACCCAGGTCGAAAACACAACTGGTCTCCTCTGTGAATAACAAAGCGGATTGATTCCTGTATGTCATTGTCAGCAACGAGCGCGGCGTGCACGGAGAAGGTACAGCTGGCGGTTGGCCAGGCAAAGCATGCATTCGACGTTGGCTGGATTCACATCCCGCTTAGCGCTCTATCAGTGACGCAAATTGTGGGTGGCAGCGCGGTCTGCAGGCAAAATAGAAGGCTGAGCAAGAGGACTCTACTGAGAGCGTTCAGGGGCTAAGAAGTTCTTCTAACAGGTTGTAAAACCATTCAAGAAGGAATAAAACTAAGAGGAGAACTGCAAAAGCTACTTAGTAAAGGCAGTTTTCCGTTGCGCAAATGGTGCTTCAATAGCTCAGAAGTACTGGCAACTATTCCTGAAGAATATCGAGCAGTTCAATCTTGTTTAAAGCTGGATGATAAGCAGAAAATTAAAACCTTAGGACTTGTTTGGTATCCTTCAACAGATAAGTTTCAATTTGAGGTTAATGCAAAACCACCATCTGGAAACATTACAAAGCGCAGTGTTATGCCTGTCATTGCATCCGTATTTGAACCATTGGGTCTACTTGGTCCATCAGTCGTAATATACAAGGTATTTATGCAGCAGCTCTGGAAGTTGAACATTTCCTGGGATGAAGAACTTCCACAAGAACACAGGCGGACGTGGACTTCATTGCATCAACAAATCTTGAGACTAAATGAAATAGAAACTGACCGACGAGTCTTAGGACCTGGAGTAACTTCAAGTGTACAAGTACATGGATTTTCTGATGCATCCGAGAAAGCATATGCAGCATGTGTATATGTACGCACTATGAACGATACTGGGGATATTGGTGTGAATCTTCTCTCAGCGAAATCATGAGTTGCACCTCTGAAGCAAGTGTCTTTACTAAGATTAGAAATGTGCACTGCACTCTTCCTAGCTAAACTTATTGATCAAGTAATTCCTATCCTTAACTTGGATGTGGACGTAATTCACCTGTGGACCAATTCTACGATTGTCCTAGCTTGAACCCACAAGATGGCAAACATGTCGCAAATCGCATATCCGAGATTCAGCAATTGACCTCAAAAGCACAATGGCATCACGTACCTTCAGAAGAGAATGCTGCTGATATTCTTTCCAGAGGTTTCCAACCAAAATTATTGCGGGACTATGACTTATGGTGGCAAGGACCGAGTTGGTTGGGTTCGCCTAAAGCACCATGGCCATCTTTGCCAACCATCTCATCAGTGCAAGAGTTATCTGAACGCAAGACAACCACATGCACAGCTATGTCAGAACGTGACGGCTGGACACTCTTCTCAAGATTCTCTTCGTTGCATAAACTGTTAAAAGAGTTTTAGCCTATTGCATTAGATTTGTCGAGAGGGCAAAGAGAAGGCGCCAAGCAACCATGCAAACACCATCATGCGAGGAGATGCAACTGGCATTTCAGATATGTATCAGACGAGCACAGCGGGAATATTATCTTCAAGAAATCGAAGACCTTCTAGCAAGAGGTGAAGTAACCAAATCTAGTAAACTGCGAAGTCTACATCCATTTCTAGGCAAGGATCACGTTCTTCGAGTAGGAGGTCGAATTGAAAAGGCAGAAGTTTCATTTGACCAGCAACATCCAGTAATTCTTCCCCCTAAACATCAACTGATACTATTAATCATCAGAGCGGAGCATCTAAGACTACTGCATGTCAGCAGTCAACTACTAATAGCAAAGGTTGAAATTCTGGATCGTTAATGCGAAGCAAGTTATTCATCGGTGTATAACTTGTTACAGGTTTAAGGTGAATACCTCGAAGCAGCTCATGGGGCAATTACCAACGTACCGGGTTCAACAATCAAGGCCATTCTTGAACAGCGGTGTTGATTTTGGTGGTCCTTTCATGATCCAACAAGGATCTCCCAAAAGCAAGACGAGAGTGAAATGCTGCATGGCGGTGTTCATTTGCCTATGTACGAAGGCTGTGCACATAGATCAGTTAGTGATCTCAGTACCGAGGCATTATTAGCTGCATTAAGGCATTTTACTGCCAGGAGAGGAAAGGTTCAAAACATGTTGAGTGATAACGGCAAAAGTTTTGTTGGTTCCAGTAACAAGCTGAGAGAACTCTACAATTTGTTCAGATCTGCAGAACACATCAATAAAATGCACGAGTTCACTAGGCAGGAAGCTTTCTCTTGGCATTTCATCCCACCGAATTCTCCACATTTCAGTGGTATTTGGGAAGCAGCCATTAAGTCAATAAAATATCACTTAAGTAGAGTGGCTGGAAATGATTCACTTAATTTTGAAGAAATGACAACCTTGCTATACCAAATCGAACCTTGTTGAAACTCCCGCACAATAACAGCGTTATCCAATGATCCTCAAGATCCTCCGTACCCGAGTCCAGGCATTTCTTAATTGGACAGCCCCTCATGGCCTTTCTGGAACCTGACATCTCGGAGGTACCCATGAACAAGCTTCGAGATGGCAGGGCCTGCAACGAATGCAACAATATGTTTGGAAGCGATGGTCAACCGACTATCGGAGCAGCCTCCAACAGAGAACCAAGTGGATGTCCAACCAACCGAACGATGTCCCATGCACAATCGTCAAAGTGAAAGAGAATAACCTACCCCCACTGTCCTGGAGGCTAGGTTTAATAAAATCTGTGTTCAAGGGTGCTGATGGACTAGTTCGAGTAGCAGATGTGAGCATTGGTAACAATGTATTAAAAAGGCCAATTCACAATCTGTGTGTGTTACCCATTGACGAGTAATATCAGACTTCGAATTCTTCAAGCTTATTTATTCTCTGTATTTCGTATTAAAATGTGACCATTTAAGGTTGGGAGTATGTTGAGGGATATTTAGTTAATTTCAATTCACCAAGTTTGGCACTGCTTTGTCCCAGTTGCCATGGTGATCAACAACATGTATGGCGTAGTGGATTTGCGTGCTGACATGCTAATTATTGGTGTATAAGTAGTGTTAAGTTTTGTTGTCTCATAATTCCGTTGGTAGTTTCCTTTCATCAACAAAAGCAAGTAAGTTAATCATAAAATATACAGTCCACTAGTTCAAACAAAACAAGTTATGTAAAAACGTGGAAGTTATACAGCTGGATTTAAACTCAAAGTGATAAAATACGCAGATGACAACGGTAATTGATATTTGCTACTGGCGTCAACAGAAAAACGTGCTAGGAACCACTAACCAAACACGTAAGGAGTAAAAAAAAGCGAGAGTTATATGCGAGCAAATACGGTACTTTTCCCTTATTTCAATACGACGCAACAAAATTATCACTAGGTTTCACAAATTCTTCGGTAGTGTAAAGCGTATTTGCGTAAATACAGTACTCTCTCACGTAAACATTCGGTACCAGTACGGTTAGCTCGATACGTAACCCTAGTTCCTACCGACATCTAGCCTTCTCAGAAAATTAAACTTGCTGAATACTCAAATCCATAAATAGGCACAATGGGATGGGGTATTTACAAGCTTGACAAGGAAAGTTGCACCTGTTATGTCACAACCCTCACCCGCCTGCTGGATGGAATGTTATCTCTGTGTGGATGGGCTCACATTACTCAGGGGTGAAAAAAGAATGCTTTTAGGGCTGACGAAAATGCGATCGTACTAAGCGATAAAATATGCAACGTGATACATGAGGTAATTTTACATTATTTTCATTAGATAAGATGATGATGATGATTGTTGTCTTCAGGGGCCTAACATCGAGGTTATCGGCCCCTATTGAAATGAAATGGCGTGAAATGAAAGGATGTAGATAAAAACAGCTCACTGCCATGGATGAAACGAAAATGGTGTTTATAAAACAGACAGTGAGCCCCAAAAAGTATGCCTTATTTGAATAAAAAGAATAAAAGGCGGATAGTAAAAAAGAATAAAACAAATAAGGCATAGTGAACAATAAAATAGATGAACACAATAAAAAACATAAAACAGACTTAACCTGAATTAAAAGTCGTAACTACACATTAAAACTTAAAAAAGTAACCACTCTCCCTCATGAACCGGATGACGAGGTCTACTGACGGCCCATCATCACAGTTTAAGAGTCCTTCGCATATCGGCCAGATCCACACACTCCAAGAGAATGTGTGCCACAGTTAGATGGGCACCGCAAGTATACACAGGGGGATCTTCTCTCTTTAGCAAGTGGGAGTGCGTAGCAATCCCATGGCCGATCCGGAGTCGACAGAGTACCACAGCTTCCTTCCGGAGAGATCGGAAGGAAGATTTCCACACCTTCGTTGTGTCCTTGATGCCTCTCAGTTTGTTGGGTGGAGGCGTGGCACGCCACGCTTCCTCCCAATGAGACAGGATCGAATGCCGCAACTGAGAGCGCACATCACTACCAGGCACCTTATACAGTAGCGAGGGCAGTGCGACTGCCTCTCTCGCTGCCTGATCAGCAAGCTCGTTTCCAGCAATGCCCATGTGGCTAGGAAGCCACACAAAGGTCACCCCGGTTCCAGCGTTACACGAACTGACGAGCAGGTTGTGCACACGCTGGACCAACGGGTGCTTCGGGAAACACACATCGAGCGCTTGCAGCGCACTCAAAGAGTCAGTAAACACAAGAAAGTGCTGGTGATCGTCTGATAACCTGTACCGCAGAGCCTCTAAGATGGCATAGAGCTCCGCTGTGTACACGCCACAAGCCTCGGGAAGTGAAAAGAGAAACCGACGATCCTCAACCACAAATGCACAGCCTACTTTCTCGTTTACCCTCGAACCATCCGTGAATAGAAGCCCCGAACCTGGATACCGGCTCACCACGCACTGGAACAGCCTCCGATGGACGCAGGAGTCCGTGTCCGACTTGGGGCCGGTGTGCAGATCCAGGATGATATCAGGGCGAGACCATCCACGGAGGGGCCTTGCTAGGTACTCGGACGATACAGGAAACAGAAGGAAATCGGAACTGACGGTATAAGTCATCCAAGCGAATCCCCGCCGGCCGAGTGGCTCGGGCGAGCGCATCATACAGCCGGCGATTCGGATTGGTAAACAAACATGGATAGCTTGGATGAAGTGGCATCTGTTGAATAGTTGCAGCATAGGTCAGCAGTACTTGTTGGCGCCTCAGGTGTAAAGGAGGTACGCCAGCCTCAGCGAGCAAGCTGACGACTGGGCTCGTCCGAAAGGCTCCCGTCGCCAGCCTCACACCGCCGTGGTGGACACTGTCCAGTTTAACAAGCACTGACTTACGGGCCGAACCATATGCTACACTGTCATAATCTAATCTAGATAAAATCAGTGCCTTATAAAAACGTAGGAGCACCGCGCGGGCCGCCCCCCACGATGTGCCGCTAAGAAACCGCAACATGTTGAGTTTCTTAACACAGGCAGTTTTCAAACACCGCACGTGTGGCTCCCAAGTCAATTTCTGATCGAAAAGGAGCCCAAGGAACCGGTACACAGCAACAACAGGCAAAGCTACATCGCCCAGATAAAGCTCAGGATCAGGATGGAGAGTGCGCTTTCAGCAGAAATGGACAACCGAGGTCTTAGCGGTTGAGAACCGAAAGCCATGCTCTAGTGTCCAGTGTTCCACTCTCCGAATAGCTTGTTGTAGCTGTCGTTCAGCGACCGCCATATTGTGTGCACTATAATGTAGAGCGAAGTCGTCTACATATAGCGACGGTACCACTGCTGGACCAGCAGCAGCGACTATACCGTTTATGGCAATCGCAAATAATGTTACGCTAAGCACCGATCCCTGTGGGACTCCGTTTTCCTCGCTTCTCCAGGAGCCACACCAGGCGCCGACTGACCATCCTCTCCAAGAGCTTGCACAGACCGTTAGTGAGACAAATAGGTCTGTAACCCCCTGTCAAATTGGGATCCTTATCGGGCTTCAGGATAGGTATAAAATGATACCTTCCTGCCATTGTGCTGGAAACACACCTTCCAACCAGATACGATTAAACACCCTGAGCAAATAACGAATGCTCTCATCGTTAAGGTGTTTAAGCATCTGGTTGTGAATATTATCCGGGCCGGGAGATGTGTCCCTGCGAGCGCCAGCGCTCCGCGGAGTTCCCACTCCGTAAAGGGCACGTTGTACTCCTCCGAAGCGCGGGAAGCAAAACTGAGCTGGAAACGTTCTGCCTCGCGCTTCATGGCCACGAAGGCAGGATCATAGTTGTCGGAACCGGATATATCCGTAAAATAAGATGCGAGATGGTTTGCAACGCGGTACGGATCTGTAACCAATTCATTATCCATGGAAATTCCCGGTACAGTAGAAGATGTCTGAATACCCGAGATGTGTCGTAGTTTAGTCCACACTTGAGAGGAGGGGGTATGTGCCGTAGTAGACAACACATACCGTTCCCATGATTCTTTCTTACTCTGGCGGATAAGAATCCGTGCCTTGGCACGAAATTTCTTAAACACCACCAAATTGGCCATGAGCTCGACGACTGTCTCTTATTGCCGCTGCAATATCCTCTGTCCACCAAGGGACGAGTTTGCGACGAGGAGTCCCAGAAAAGGATGGAATGGACTCTTCGGTGGCAGCAAGAAGCACATCGGTGATGTGCTGTACCTCGTCATCGACGCTCCGGCAACCAAGATCAACGAACACAGCTCGTTCTTGAAACGAGGGCC
This sequence comes from Meconema thalassinum, assembly GCA_946902985.2. Classification (NCBI taxonomy): domain Eukaryota; kingdom Metazoa; phylum Arthropoda; class Insecta; order Orthoptera; family Tettigoniidae; genus Meconema; species Meconema thalassinum. Next base: position 386,519,727 of record OX336389.2, read on the forward strand.
AATTTGCCCGCTTAAGAACCCAACGACTGGGAAACTCCACGGGCTTCTGGTTCAGAAGTGTGAGAACGATAGGGAAATGGTCACTGTTACAGAGGTCGTCGTGTACATACCAACCAAATAGGGGGACCAGCGCACGGCTACACACACACTCAAGTCAATTCAGTAAAGTTTATTATATTCCGCCCTATTCAATACAATTCAAAGACTTAGTTCAAGGAAAACTATGATGATACATGTCTCGGGAACGTATGGTCCCTTCTTCAGTCCTTATAGTGACCTAATTTAACATTTGAACATCATAAGACATCGATAAAATTCTAAAATTAATAATATTATCACAGAATTCGCTAAGTTATATGCCTATGTGTAAAAAATACTTATTGTACTAAAAACATGTAGGTTATTATACTAAAACAACATTGATGTATATGGCCTTGTGTAGCATAGTATGTACATATTGCACTGTGAATTAAAAAAAGAGGACACACTAAAACATGATTAAAATGACACAATATTATGTTATAGACTTTTTGGTTTTGGGACTGCTATACGTCCGTTCATTTGCAAACTGTAAATAGTTCAAAAATGTGAGTTCCTCTCTGGAATGGCGATCTTCCAACATACGCTGGCCCCATTTTATCATTGGTGAGTGGCGTGGATGCTGATCAATTCGCGTGCGACACGGTGCCGATAGTAAGCGTACTATGACGAATTTATGTTCTGAAAGATTGAAGAAGAAAGAAAAAACTACATTAGGTCGATATTCTTCGAAGAAATGTAGGTAAAAGGAAAGAAAGAAAATACATTGGCTGACTTACTCGTGAAAAGTTGATAAACTGCGGCATCCAATTCCGCTGGTTCAAAGGATTGAGACGTAGATGGGGGTGAGGAAGAAATAATAATAATGTTATTGGTTTCACGTCCCTTTTAACTACTCTGGCTTTTAGAGACGCCGGGGTGCCGGAATTTTGCCCCGAAGAGGTTCTTTAACGTGCCAGTAAATCTACTGACACGGCTCCCTCGCATTTGCGCACCCTCAAATGCCACCTGACTGCGCCAGGATACGAACCTGCAACCTTGGGCCCAGCAAGCGAGAACGTTACCCCTGAGCCACGCAGCCAGGCAGGCAGGGAGGGGGGGGGGGGGGGTGAGGAAGAAAAACTGCGCATAAAAAATAATGAAAATTTTATAAATATCGAGCAAAAATAACTTATTATGGTGGTGGTGGTGGGATATAGACAACAAACTTGAACTGGAGGTTACTTGTCAATCAAATGCGCATCTTACCTTGCGTGTGTGTGTGCCGTAGCTGAAGCCTCTCTGCATACTGATGGACTAAGTTAAGAGCTCTGTAGTGTAGCGTGCGGGGAAGGACACGTCAGAGGGAGAGGGGAGGGGGCGCTGTCTATGGGAGGGGGAGTCTGCATGAGATGTGCGATGTGCTGGGAGGGGGAGGGAGTGGGGTTGGAGTGCGGTGGTAATTGCCGAGAGTAAAGAGATGTTGAACTTCCTATTATAGTCCTGTGCTATAAATAATTGACCTATAGTAGAATTACCTGTTGTCATATATTAATCCTATTAGGGTGTCAAATAAAATGTTGGAATCGAAATTAATTTCGTTGATGTTGTGTGAGGGATTGAACCTTTGTGCTTTGTTGATTTCTATTTGTTCTAGTAATGTTCATGAGAGATCCTTTCTTTTCCTGGTGTAGTATTTTCAAGTCATTTTCTATGGTGGTAAATTTGTGTCCTGTTTCTGTCATGTGGTTCCCCATTGCTGAAAATCGGTTGTGTTTGACTGCATTAACATGTTCCATATATCTGACCTTGAACCCTCTCCCGGTCTGTCCCACGTAATCGGTATCACAAAGGTTGCAATTGAGTTTGTATACTCCTGAATTATTGTATTTGTTAGTAACATTAATATTTTTGGAGTTAAAAAAAAAATTCTGATTAGTGTTTTCCGTTCGAAATGCTGTTTTGATTTTATATTTTTTAAGGGTGCTTGTGACGTGGTAGGTGGATTGGTTGGTGAATGTGAAGGCTGCATATGTGAGAGGTTCTTTTTCTTCTTTGGTTATTTTTGTTACGGGTCTGCTTTTGATTTTATTAATTATTCTGTTAACATATTTCTTATCGAATCCGTTAGCTTCTGCTATTTGGTAAATTATGGATAATTCATTCAGGTAATCTGTTTCGGTGAGTGGAATGCTTAGGGCTCTATTGATAAAACATGTGATCGCTGCTTTTTTGTGGGATGCTGGGTGGTTGGAATCGTTCCTAATTATGGTGTTGGTTTTCTGTATATTTTATAACTAAGGTGATCCTTATCTTTAGTGATCACTAGGTCCAGGTAACTTATAGAATGGTCGATTTCACTCTCAGACGTGAATTTGATGTAGCTGCTTAATTGGTTGAGGTAGGGTAAGAATTGTTCCATGTTTGTTTTTGAGTTGTCCAGAATTACAAATATGTCATCAACATATCTTCCCCAAAAGAAAACTCCTTCATGTTTGTTCTTAATAATGTGTTCATATTCTAGGTTGTCCATGAATATATTCGCTATGGTACCTGATAGCGGTGAGCCCATTGCTAAACCTTCTTTTTGTCTATATATTGTCTCATTAAACTTAAACTGATTGTTATCCAAGATGAAAGTTAGGATATTAATGAACTCTGATATCTCGACCTGTGATAGGTTACTGTTATTCTTTAGATTACTTTCAATAATTTTTATGGTGACTGCTATTGGTATGCTTGTGTACATGTCCTTGACGTCTATTGATGTAGGGAGTGAGTTTTTTCGATGTTTAGTTTGCTGGTTGTTTCACAAAAATGTATGGAATTTTTAAACGATATGTTGGCTTTAAGTTTATAATGAGAATTGAGGAATTTGTGGGCAAATTGAGCTAGTTTATATGTTGGGCTATTCCTGTAATTCACTATTGGTCTGATGGGTATGTTTTCTTTATGTATTTTGGGCAACGATCTTAATGCTGGGAGTCCTAGGTTCATGTTGATTAGTTTATTCTTTTGTTTTTCATCTAGGATGAAAATTGTGTTTTTTAGGATGTTTTTGAGTTTCCTTTGTATGACTGTGGTCGGGTCTTTACGACTTATTTCAAAATTAGGGTTTTTGAGAAAATCTGTTGTTTTATTTGTATAATCATTTTTGTTGATGATAACCGTGGTATTGCCTTTGTCGGCTTTAGTTATAATTAATTCATTCTGTTCTATTTTCGTTTTTAGGTTCTTGAAATCTTGTTGTGGAAGATTTTTTTACCCTGTGTTTGTTTCTCTGTTTGGCTATATTTTTGATTTTCTTATTTATTTCGTGTCTAGCGTCATTTTGTTGATCAAGGGGTAATTTCCTAACCGCGGCTTCAGATTCGGCTATTAGGCTAGTTAGATTGTTGTTATCGTATTTGTCTTCCCAGTTATGTTTGAAACCTCTTTCTAATATTTGTGTTTCGGTTTGGTTGAATTTGACGTTTGTTAAGTTGACTATTGGTTTTTGGAAGATGTGTGTGGTTTTTTCAGGTTGCACATTTGATTGTTCATCTTTGTTTTTGACTAAATTTTGAAATTTCTTCGTTAATATAGTGGTTTTTCTATTGATTTGAATCTGCGTTATTTGATTAACGTGAATCATGAATTCGTCCCAATCTTTTTAGTCTGACTCATTGGATGCTATTAAATGGGCTCGGTATAGTTTATTGTTGAGGAAATTCTTTTTAATGTAAAGAAATTTAAATTCCCGTTGAATTAACTTGTAATTAATAATTTCTTGGGTCCTCCTTTCAAATTCATTTTTAGCTGTTTTCCGTTGATATGCTTTTAATTGTTTAGGTACTACTCTGTTGTTCCTACATTTCTTCATAAAATCGATATCTTTGATGATGTTTAAAAGTTTCAGTCTAAGATCTTTATATTTATATCGTGACCTTTTGGCTTGGCTTGCCATTGGATTCGTCATTTCGCTCATATTGGCCCGTATTGACGCAAATTGAATTCAGTAAAGTTTATTATATTCCGCCCTATTCAATACAATTCAAAGACTTAGTTCATGGAAAACTATGATGATACATGTTTCGGGAACGTATGGTCCCTTCTTCAGTCCTTATAGTGACCTAATTTAACATTTGATCATCATAAGACATCGATAAAATCTGGATAGATTAACCATTAAAATTCTAAAATTAATAATATTATCACAGAATTCGCTAAGTTATATGCCTATGTGTAAAAAATACTTATTGTACTAAAAACATGTAGGTTATTATACTAAAACAACATTGATGTATATAGCCTTGTGTAGCCTAGTATGTACATATTGCACTGTGAATTAAAAAAGAGGACACACTAAAACATGATTAAAATGACACAATATTATGTTATAGACTTTTTGGTTTTGGGACTGCTATACGTCCGTTCATTTGCAAACTGTAACTTCGATTCCAACATTTTATTTGACACCCTAATAGGATTAATATATGACAACAGGTAATTCTACTATAGGTCAATTATTTATAGCACAGGACCATAATAGGAAGTTCAACATCTCTTTACTCTCGGCAATTACCACCGCACTCCAAACCCACTCCCTCCCCCTCCCAGCACATTGCACATCTCATCCAGACTCCCCCTCCCATAGACAGCGCCCCCTCCCCTCTCCCTCTGACGTGTCCTTCCCCGCACGCTACACTACAGAGCTCTTAACTTAGTCCATCAGTATGCAGAGAGGCTTCAGCTACGGCACACACACACACGCAAGGTAAGATGCACATTTGATTGACAAGTAACCTCCAGTTCAAGTTTGTTGTCTATATCCCCCCACCACCACCACCATAATAAGTTATTTTTGCTCGATATTTATAAAATTTTCATTATTTTTTATGCGCAGTTTTTCTTCTCCACCCCCATCTACGTCTCAATCCTTTGAACCAGCGGAATTGGATGCCGCAGTTTTTCAACTTTTCACGAGTAAGTCAGCCAATGTAATTTCTTTCTTTCCTTTTACCTACATTTCTTCGAAGAATATCGACCTAATGTAGTTTTTTCTTTCTTCTTCAATCTTTCAGAACATAAATTCGTCATAGTACGCTTACTATCGGCACCGTGTCGCACGCGAATTGATCAGCATCCACGCCACTCACCAATGATAAAATGGGGCCAGCGTATGTTGGAAGAACGCCATTCCAGAGAGGAACTCACATTTTTGAACTATTTACAGTTTGCAAATGAACGGACGTATAGCAGTCCCAAAACCAAAAAGTCTATAACATAATATTGTGTCATTTTAATCATGTTTTAGTGTGTCCTCTTTTTTAATTCACAGTGCAATATGTACATACTAGGCTACACAAGGCTATATACATCAATGTTGTTTTAGTATAATAACCTACATGTTTTTAGTACAATAAGTATTTTTTACACATAGGCATATAACTTAGCGAATTCTGTGATAATATTATTAATTTTAGAATTTTAATGGTTAATCTATCCAGATTTTATCGATGTCTTATGATGATCAAATGTTAAATTAGGTCACTATAAGGACTGAAGAAGGGAACATACGTTCCCGAAACATGTATCATCATAGTTTTCCATGAACTAAGTCTTTGAATTGTATTGAATAGGGCGGAATATAATAAACTTTACTGAATTCAATTTGCGTCAATACGGGCCAATATGAGCGAAATGACGAATCCAATGGCAAGCCAAGCCAAAAGGTCACGATATAAATATAAAGATCTTAGACTGAAACTTTTAAACATCATCAAAGATATCGATTTTATGAAGAAATGTAGGAACAACAGAGTAGTACCTAAACATTTAAAAGCATATCAACGGAAAACAGCTAAAAATGAATTTGAAAGGAGGACCCAAGAAATTATTAATTACAAGTTAATTCAACGGGAATTAAAATTTCTTTACATTAAAAAGAATTTCCTCAACAATAAACTATACCGAGCCCATTTAATAGCATCCAATGAGTCAGACAAAAAAGATTGGGACGAATTCATGATTCACGTTAATCAAATAACTCAGATTCAAATCAATAGAAAAACCACTATATTAACAAAGAAATTTCAAAATTTAGTCAAAAACAAAGATGAACAATCAAATGTGCAACTTGAAAAAACCACACACATCTTCCAAAAACCAATAGTCAACTTAACAAACGTCAAATTCAACCAAACCGAAACACAAATATTAGAAAGAGGTTTCAAACATAACTGGGAAGACAAATACGATAACAACAATCTAACTATCCTAATAGCCGAATCTGAAGCCGCGGTTAGGAAATTACCCCTTGATCAACAAAATGACGCTAGACACGAAATAAATAAGAAAATCAAAAATATAGCCGAACAGAGAAACAAACACAGGGTAAAAAATCTTCCACAACAAGATTTCAAGAACCAAAAAATGAATTAATTATAACTAAAGCCGACAAAGGCAATACCACGGTTATCATCAACAAAAATGATTATACAAATAAAAAAACAAATTTTCTCAAAAACCCTAATTTTGAAATAAGTCGTAAAGACCCGACCACAGTCATACAAAGGAAACTCAAAAACATTCTAAAGACCACAATTTTCATCCTAGATGAAAAACAAAAGAATAAACTAATCAACATGAACCCAGGACTCCCAGCATTAAGATCTTAGCCCAAAATACATAAAGAAAACATACCCATCAGACCAATAGTGAATTACAGGAATAGCCCAACATATAAACTAGCTCAATTTGCCCACAAATTCCTCAATTCTCATTATAAACTTAAAGCCAACATATCGTTTAAAAATTCCATACATTTTTGTGAAACAACCAGCAAACTAAACATCGAAAAAACTCAATCCCTACATAAAATAGACGTCAAGGACATGTACACAAGCATACCAATAGCAGTCACCATAAAAATTATTGAAAGTAATCTAAAGAATAACAGTAACCTATCACAGGTCGAGATATCCGAGTTCATTAATATCCTAACTTTCATCTTGGATAACAATCAGTTTAAGTTTAATGAGACAATATATAGACAAAAAGAAGGTTTAGCAATGGTCTCACCGCTATCAGGTACCATAGCGAATATATTCATGGACAACCTAGAATATGAACACATTATTAAGAACAAACATGAACGAGTTTTCTTTTGGGGAAGATATGTTGATGACATATTTGTAATTCTGGACAACTCAAAAACAAACATGGAACAATTCTTACCCTACCTCAACCAATTAAGCAGCTACATCAAATTCACGTCTGAGAGTGAAATCGACCATTCTATAAGTTACCTGGACCTAGTGATCACTAAAGATAAGGATCACCTCAGTTATAAAATATACAGAAAACCAACACAAACCAACACCATAATTAGGAACGATTCCAACCACCCAGCATCCCACAAAAAAGCAGCAATCACATGTTTCATCAATAGAGCCCTAAGCATTCTACTCACCGAAACAGATTACCTGAATGAATTATCCATAATTTACCAAATAGCAGAAGCTAACGGATTCGATAAGAAATATGTTAACAGAATAATTAATAAAATCAAAAGCAGACCCATAACAAAAATAACCAAAGAAGAAAAAGAACCTCTCACATATGCAGCCTTCACGTTCACCAACCAATCCACCTACCACGTCACAAGCACCCTTAAAAAATATAAAATCAAAACAGCATTTCGAACGGAAAACACTAATCAGAATTTTTTTTTAAACTCCAAAAATATTAATGTTACTAACAAATACAATAATTCAGGAGTATACAAACTCAACTGCAACCTTTGTGATACCGATTACGTGGGACAGACCGGGAGAGGGTTCAAGGTCAGATATATGGAACATGTTAATGATCAGCATCCACGCCACTCACCAATGATAAAATGGGGCCAGCGTATGTTGGAAGAACGCCATTCCAGAGAGGAACTCACATTTTTGAACTATTTACAGTTTGCAAATGAACGGACGTATAGCAGTCCCAAAACCAAAAAGTCTATAACATAATATTGTGTCATTTTAATCATGTTTTGGTGTGTCCTCTTTTTTAATTCACAGTGCAATATGTACATACTAGGCTACACAAGGCCTTATACATCAATGTTGTTTTAGTATAATAACCTACATGTTTTTAGTACAATAAGTATTTTTTACACATAGGCATATAACTTAGCGAATTCTGTGATAATATTATTAATTTTAGAATTTTTATGGTTAATCTATCCGGATTTTATCGATGTCTTATGATGTCCAGATCCTGAGTATTACACACGAGAAATTAGGAGTCTAAAACGGAAAATTAGGAAATTATACAATAAAAGACATGATAGTGACAAGTATATGTTGAAATTTAAGTCCTTATCAAGAGAGCTCGTCTTAAAAAAGAGGGCTGCTCATGACAGTTATATGCAAGGTTTACTTGGTTCGGGAGGTGATGAGTGGAAATTTTTTTACAGTTATGTTAGGAGAAGAAAGGGAAATTCAAATAATTTGTCGATGATAATGTCCGGTGACGGTAAATTAATTACTGAGAAACAGGCCATTGCTAATGAATTAAATGTCTTTTACGGTAGTGTGTTCAATAAATCCAATAGCTGTGTGTTGGACCTTAACGACGAATCAGGGGCTCCCCTGTTCCAAATAAACCAGTCAGCAATTGTAAAGCTAATACAAAAACTACGATTCAATGTATCAAAGGGTCCTGATAATATTGTTAGTGAAGTACTTAAACTAGGAGGTAGGGCCGTGGCACGATACTTGGAGGTGATGTTTAATGTGTCCATAAACAATGCGCAAATCCCAGATGACTGGAAAAGAGCTACGGTAGTCCCAATATTTAAGGGAGGGAGCAGACTTGAATTGGGCAACTACAGGCCGGTTAGCCTTACGTCCGTCGTTTGTAAACAGATGGAGCATCTCATTTGCGACTACTTGAGGGAACAGTGGGAAACATTATCATGGTTTAATGATAGGCAACATGGATTTCGGAAAGGTTACTCATGCGAGAGTCAGATGCTATCACTTTTTCAAGACATTAGCGAATTGTTAGACCATGGAGTTTCAGTCGACGCCGTGGTTATAGATTTTGCGAAGGCATTTGATGTCGTTCCGCATGACATGCTACTCCATAAATTAGCTTCGACGAAGATTGATAGAAGAGTAATTTTATGGATCCAAGAATTTTTGACGGGTCGTTCTCAGAAAGTGAAAGTCGAAGGCATATTCTCGGATGAAATTACCGTAACGTCGGGTAACCCTCAGGGCAGCGTAATCGGAACTTTGTTATTTTTGGCGTTTATAAATTACTTACCAAATGGGATTCGCAGTGACTGTCGATTGTTTGCGGATGATTGTGTAATATATCGAAGGATACATGACTCACAAGACAATGCAGTGCTTCAAGAGGACCTGAACCTGGTCTATAAGTGGGCGATTGTAAATAAAATGAAAATAAACACAAGAAAATGTAGTCTCTTAAAAATAGGGAAAAGTGCGAAAGCAGGATTTTCAATATAACATTGGCTCGGAAATACTTGTGGAAGAAGATTCTTGCAAATATTTGGGCGTTCACGTAAGGAATGATAGGAAATGGAGTAGTCATGTAGGATGTGTAGTTTCAAAAGCTTACAAATCCCTGCACTTTGTAATGAGGGTATTAAAAGGAAGTAGTACCTCTGCTAAAGAATTAGGCTATTTGTCACTTGTAAGACCTATTCTGGAATATGCCTCGGCGGTTTGGGATCCATATCTAGTAGGGCTCATCAATGAGTTGGAAATGGTACAAAGAAAGGCCGCTAGATTTGTGCTCAGTGACTTTAATCCCAGGAGCAGTGTGAGCCGTATGTTAAAGAAACTTGGGTGGGAATCACTGGAGGCTAGGAGGATGAAATCTAGACTCTGCGCTATGTACAACACGTATACAAATCAACCAGCATGGGGTGAGCTTAGCAAACGATTGGGAAAGCCCACTTACATGGGTAGGAGCGATCATCCTTTCAAAGTTAAGGGCCGACCACAGCGAACAAATTATGGTAAATATTCTTTTGTAAACCGTGCCATTGATAACTGGAACTCTCTACCTGCCGCAGTCTTAGAGCCTTTTCCCAAACATATAGGTGTGTTTAAGAAAAGACTGACTATTTGTGTAAATACTCCAGTTTAATTGTTGTATAATTGTTATTGAATTGTTATGTATAATTATTTATTTGTTATGTATATACAATTTGCCACCGGGGGACACACCCCCCATTGCAAATAAATGAATGAAAAAAAAAAAAAAGAATGTTAAATTAGGTCACTATAAGGACTGAAGAAGGGACCATACGTTCCCGAAACATGTATCATCATAGTTTTCCATGAACTAAGTCTTTGAATTGTATTGAATAGGGCAGAATATAATAAACTTTACTGAATTCAATTTGCGTCAATACGGGCCAATATGAGCGAAATGACGAACGCACTCAAGTCAATGTGTGAGTACGTGCCGTGCGCTAAGCTAAAATGTGTAGCTTCCCCTGTATTTAATAGAGATAAATCCAACCCTTGAATTAAACCCTCCACATCCCTTCCTCTGGGGCAGGAAGATGGTGATCCCCATTGGGGGTGATGTGAGTTGAAATCACCCACGATTAGGAAAGGGGCTGGAAGTTGATCAACAAGATCAAAGACGTCATTAATATCAAAGGGCTGGTTCGGTGGAAGGTACACGTTACAAACAGTTGTCATAGCAGGCAAGGACACGCGAACTGCAATAGCTTCCAGAGGAGTGGCGAGTGGAAACTCCTCACTATAGCAGTCAGAGCGAACGAAGGTACAAACGCCCCCGGAAGCCCGGGCGGCGTCTTGTCGCTCTTTAGAGTATAGTCGGAAACCTCTCCGAACAGTCCCGTGATCAGGTCTGAGGTTTGTTTCCTGTAGGCAGACTATACTCGCTGCGTATTGTGCAATAAGCTGACGGAGCTCTGTCAAATGCCTGTCATAACTGTTACAATTCCACTGTAACAGTGCCATTGTGTGAACTTATAAACTAGGGAATAAGTTGGAGCAGCAAGCTACAACTTAACCTCTGGAGGAGCATCATCCACTACGTCGACTATAATCTCATGTCCTCAGGCGAGGTCGTGGAGTGAATCGACTCAGCGGAATATTTCCTAGACGCAGTTCGGCGGCGGGGGATCTCCGTGGGGAGCGCACAGATCTGGGGACCGAAACGTCCCCAGGCGCGGAAGCATCTGCAGGTGGTGGGGCGGATGGCTTCCCCTTTTTTGGAAAAAGGGAATGCGTAGTGCGGGCTCCCTTCTTCCCCGCCTCTTTAAGATATTTAGACGGGTCAGGAGACGAATTCCTAACCCTGGTCGACGATGCCGACTCCGCCGGTTTCGGCGCGGCTTTCGCTGACCGTTTGGGTGGGGATCGACTTCCTCCCGAGTGGGGAGTAAGTCTTCAACTTCCTCCCCTGCTGTGCGGGCGGAGCATCCTTGGCTCGCACAGCCTTCATTGTGGCCGAAGATGGAAGTCACCTTCGGGCTTTTCGTCATATTCATAGGTGCTGGTTTCTGAACAGTAAACTCAGTTGCAGGTTTCACAGCTGGTACAAAAGATGAGGTAGACGGAACCAAATTGGGTATTATAACCCGATAATCAATCGTAGGAGCAGGAGCAATCGCGGTATGGTACTTCTTGCGGGCTTCCTGGTAGGTGAGACCATCCAAGGTTTTGATCTCCTGGATTTTCTTCTCACTCAGGAAGACAGGGCAGTTCCTGTCCAGAGGAGAATGAAATCCAGGGCAATTAGTGCACTAATAGGGTGTTGTGCACTCTTCCGCTTCGTGTGGTACTTTACCGCATGTTCCGCAGATTTCTGGGCTCGAGCATCGGGATAACATGTGCCCGAACTTCTGGCACTTATAACACCTAATTGGTGGAGGGATATAAGGCCCTACGTCACAACGGTAACTTGTAACCTTCACTTTCTCCGGGAGCACCGAAAGCTCAAAGGAAATAATGAAAGCACCAGTATCCACGATTTGACCATTGACCTTGCGCGTAATGCGCCGGACATCAGTCGCATGACGGTGCTGCATATCCTCCTTGAGCTCCTCGTCAGTGTTCAGAATCAGGTCCCGGTGGAAAATAACTCCTCGGACCAGATTCAGGGACGTGTGCTTTTCCACTTTGACGGGTATTTCGCCAAAGTGGTCACATTGCAAAAGTTGTTCAACTTGCTCACCAGTCCTAGTCTTGAGCAACAAGCTACCGGTCCTCATCTTTTGTACTTTCTCAAGCTCACCATAGACACCTTCTATGTGGCGAGAAAACAAAATACTCTTTACCAGCTTGAAATCACCCCCATCTGTTCTGGTAGCTACCAGAAACTTGGAAGTGTTAGCACCCAGATTTTCACGCACAGATTATTCCCAGGGGATTGATCCCCGTAGGGAATCAAATGTTAAAGACTTGGGTGTAGGACCACCCTGTTTGGGGATTTTTCTTTTTGAACCCATGGCCAGATCATCCTCCCCGAATGCCACCGACATCCGATCACGGGCCATCACAGTAGGCGCTACCCAGCCAGGGCAAGGCCCGCCTAGCTTGGTAGGCATTGCCCAGGGGTCCGATGTTTTACAATGCCGTATCGGCATGTACCCCCCTTGGCATATACTGGATTTTACAGCTGTAACATTCGGCTGTGCGGGGACCTGCGTAGTCAGGCGGGTACTACTGCACGGGTACATGGCACACCCACCTGTCGGCGCGACCAAGACCGGAAGACTTTCGAGCGTAGTCGCAAGCGTAAGTGGCCCATCCCCAACAGCACGCACATATAGAAATTTTGCTTGCCAGACCCTGAAAGCAGTAACGGAAAGAAGTGAGATATAACCTAATGAGAGTTATACCGCACGGGTGTATGTCTTTTAGAGCTGACTGTCAAACCCTCGAAAGGGGACCGATCCGAGAAACCCTTTTAGTCGCCTTTTACGACTGGCAGGGATTACCGTGGGTGTATTCGCTTCCTCCCACCCACTGGAGGTCCAATTCACAAACCAACGCGGAGTCCTTAAAGTATAGCCAAGGTCGCTCCTTTTAGTCGCCTCTTACGACAGGCAGGGGATACCGTGGGTGTATTCTAAATCCCCCACCCACAGGGGGGCATTAGATAAGAATCGGGATTTGAAAATTACGACGTGATATGGGATAAAACATACTAATGAGGAACATGTTAACGAGATTCTACTGAATATAGATATTTTTAATGGTTTATCCAGCGTAAGCTTATAAGACGCACAGATGGAAGGTTTTTCTTCGACTCAATTCACTGAAACCGTTACTGTTTGGCTTCCTTTGGTCATAAATGAACGCTTTTCTGCAGAAACCTTCCTCCAAATTACCCGTTACATCCAAGAATCGGGGACTTTGATTTATACTAAGTAGAGATAGCAACAATCTTTCTGTTTCACATAAACAATAGGTCACATAATTTGCAACCAAGTGACTATTGTGCTGCCAAATTCAAACTTCAGTCTTCAGAAAATAAAGAGAAGAAATAAATTAGCAATGGCTTTGGTGAAAGGTCAGTCCTCCTTGTCATGTCTGTGTTGTCACCACTTTCATTTAAGAAGATGATGATGATTATGCTATGTATACATTTTCTCATACACCATGAATTAATATTTCCTTAACTTATCAACTCATAGCTTTTGAAAGCCTGAATTTTAATTTGTATTAAAAATGCACCAGCCATGGTGGCCAAGAGCACTAACGCGCTAGCTCGTGCCTTGCTGGCATCGGGAGGGCATGGGTTCGAATCTTACCTCGACCATCCTGAAAAGGTGGTTTCCCATTTTTACCACCAGGAAAATGCCGGGACAGTTCCTTTCAACAGGTCCACGGCTGACTTCCTTCCCTGATCCTTCCTTAATTAGACCCAAGCGACCAGCCTGCCACCATTTCCAGGTGTATCTGTAGTCAAAGAGTGTTCAAATACCAGACACCATCTTCGCGATGGTAGGGGAATTGTCCGACGCAGAGTCCTTGGGCGAAGCCAAGCTGGGAGGATAAGCACTTTAAAAAATTAAATATGCACAAAAATATTTTTCTACCGTATGATCAATCATTGATTGTATGACCAATTTGTTGTTTCTTCTGGTATAGAGATGCTGGCAGCATCATGCTCTTGATGGAATGCATGGTAATGCACCCCCACCCATATGTCCCATCTAATATTACTACATATAAGCACATACAACAGGCCTTTGAATGTGTAAGTTGAACATTGTTTGAGTATGCTTGGCAGAAAAATGAACCTTCATAGTGACCCCCGGACTAGTATGGAAATGCTAAAAGCCATTTTACAGTGTTGCCTTTGCAATCAACTATCAGAAATTGTTTTTAGTTGGTCAACATGCATGTGCCCATTAAATTGGGTGGGGAATTACACTTATCTAATCAACCAACTACAGTATAACCCCGATTTAGCATAAACCCGCATTTAACGGAAGAAATTTCAAGTCCCGAAAATTATTCCATAAGTGCAATGCAATTTTATATTCGATTTAAAGTAATTCGCATTAAGCCAAAACCCGCATTTAGCATTAGGAAATGTTAAAATTCGTGAGTATTTATTTCGATTCGTTATGGTTATGCGACATTAAGAACCTATGAAAAAAACGTTATAAGCTCGTGAAGGATGATTCAAGGCAGAAAAGGAACTCCAGCATTTATATTGGATACGATCGATCATCTTCCATATCGATTCCTCGCTACATGCACGAGCGATCACGATCTCAGCCGACCGCGGCTGAAGACACGATGTACAGCGTGCTAACAGTCCCGCCGGCGTGGCGCCGCATCGAATGCTTACGCGAGTCTGTACGTTCGTAGCGGCATTACAGTATATCGTCAGTTTACGCAAGTTTGCATCAGTTCGCGTGGATAATCCAGCTGTATATCAGTTTGCTCACTCACATTCATTGTTATAGTGAAGTTGACTATGGCAGCTAAAAGAAAAACTCCATCTGTCGCGGAGAAAGTGAACTTGATTCGGGAAGTGGAGAGAAACGCAAATGTGCCCGTTAGTGAAATGGCTCGACGCCTGGGACTTGCACAGTCTTCATTGTCAGGCATATTGAAGAATAAGGAGAAGATTCTGGATCAAGAAACACAGTGCGTCTCAAAAGCAAAGTAAATAAAAAAATGTTAAAAAGTCGCCGTACGAAGAAATGGAATCGAAGCTAATGGAGTGGTTCAATGGAGCACGTGCTGGAAACTTACCAATCGACGGGGCATTGATAAAAATGAAAGCATCTACAATATCAGGGAAACTTGGGCTAACAGAATTCAAAGCTTCAAATGGTTGGCTGGATAGGTTCAAAAAACGCTATGGGATAACTTGCAGGGCAGTATGTGGAGAGAGTGCTGCAGTTAGTGATGAGAGTGTTGAACACTGGAAAGAAGAGGTGCTGCCAGCCCTTTTGGAAGGTTTCAAATCTCGGGATGTATACAATGTGGATGAAACTGGCCTGTTTTACCAACTCATGCCCTCTAAAACCTTAAGTGTTAAAGGAGAAGCATGCCATGGAGGAAGAATGAGCAAGCAGAGAATTACTGTTCTCTAATGCAGCAATGCAGATGGCAGCGACAAGCTAGAACCCTTAGTAATCGGAAAGTTCCAGAAACCACGTTGCCTTAAGAACAATTCTACGCTGCCATGTAAGTATTATAGCAACAAAAGTGCTTGGATGACTGCGGAATTGTTCAAAAAGTTCTTGCAAGCTTTCGATGCACGAATGGGTGCTAGAGACAGGAAGGTTGTTCTCTTTATGGACAAGTGTCCTGCTCATCCAAAAGACTTAGGATTCCTGCGGAATGTGAAAGTGCATTTCTTCCCTGCAAATTGCACTAGCAGACTCCAGCCCTTGGATCTAGGGATTATTCATAGCCTGAAAAGCAAGTATCGGAAAGCTCTTGTCCTTAAGGCACTGGCCTTTATTGATAGGAATGAAGTTCTTAAATTTAACATCCTGCAAGCAATGCATATGGTCACAGGAGCTTGGAGAATGGTAACTAAGGAAACCATCTCAAATTGCTTTCATAATGCTGGATTTAATGAAATGAGCACTCACGACAAAGACGGTGATGAAGCAGGAGTGGACATGCATGATTGGGTGCAGGTATCTGACAATTTGCCCATCACTTTTGATAAATTTGTGGCGTGTGATGATGATGCCATCACTACATGCATCCGGGATGTTGAGGAAATCTGCGAAGATGAAGTCAAGCAGAATGATGATGGTATCGACGAAGACGATGATGTTAGGGATGAAGAAATGCAACCGCCATCATTCAGTGAAGCTGTTGCCAGCATAGACATTGTCCGGAGATATGTCACAGCATTCAAAGTGAACAACTCTGTTATAGACAGAGAAAAATCAATTGGAGATGAACCTAAAATCCAAAAGTGCTAAAAAGCAGACTACCATGTTTGATTACTGTATTTCAAAAAATGTGACACTGTGAAAGTTGTGTAAATGTGTGTTGTATATAGGAAAAGTAACTAATTATATTACTGTAATTGTGTAAGTATTTTGTGGACGTTTTAATTATGTAATGTGCTGGGAAACTACAATCTTTGACTACTGTATTAGTGCTACAGAAAAAGTTGTAATTACTGTATAGTGTGTAGGGTAGGTATCTCCTTGTTTTATTGTTGTTATTGTGTTAATTATGTATGTTGGTGCAATTCAAGTCAATACAGTCAAAGAGTTCTGGAAAAGATTTGTTTTTTATCGAAACCTCGATTTAAGGTAAACCCCCATTTAAGGTTAAAAAATATCAGACCCTCGAAAAACGTTAAATAGGGGTTCTACTGTACCTGAAAATAAATTTTACATTCAGGGCACAGCTAGTGGCTGTGGATGTTGTGAAAGGTTCTGCTCGTAGGGTTAGTACTGCTGTACTGCCTATCTTGCCCATCTTCAAGACCCAACTTCCAACACAAAGAGAGATAAACTACTGAAACTCAAGAGTAAATGTCAGATGCAGATAAGGCAGATTAAAAATACTTGGTGGCAGCAGAAGGCTCAGGAACTGCAGAGACTATCAGATGCTCGACACTTGAGGAACTTCTATGCAGTACTCTAGGAAATATATGGACCATCTCGCTCCTCATCAGGTACACTGAAAAGCGCTGATAATTCTACTACCTTTACTGACAGTCAAGAAATCTTGGAACGCTGGAAGGAGCACTTCTCCAATCTCCTAAATCGTCCATCAACAGCTGCTGAAGACCTCCTGTGTGATGTGCCGCAACAACCTGAACAACTGTGGTTGGCAGTACCTTCTACTTATCATGAATTCACTGCAGCTCTCACCCAATTGAAACTCAGAAAGGCACCTGGCCCAGATAACATCCCTCTGGAACTAATTCAAGCCGGAGGTCATACCCTCAAAACAAGGATTTTCACCCTTATCCTCAGAATATGGGAATCAAGAAATGTACCTGGAGACCTAAAGAATGCCACTATGATCACTATCTTTAAGAAGGGTGATCGCAGTGTTTGTGGCTACTACCGTGGTATATCACTGCTATCAATTGTGGGGAAGATTCTTGCAAGAATTTTACTTAACCGCCTCAAGGTTATCGCTGAGAAGATCCTCCCAGAGTCACAATGCGGATTTAGAGCTTCCAGAAGCACAAGTGACTTGATTTTCTGTGTGAGAGAGCTACAAGAAAAATGTAGAACAGAATCCACTCTTCTTAGTCTGTTTTGACTTGGAAAAGGCATTTGATTCGGTTCCAAGACCAGCCATGTGGGCAGTGCTGAAGAGGTTTGGTTGCCCTCAGCGTTTTGTAGATCTAATCAAGGCTCTCCATGATGGCATGACAGGTCAGGTTTGCCATCAGAATAAGATGTCCGATGAAAATCCTATTACCCATGGACTGAAACAAGGATGTGTACTGGCTCCAACGCTTTTCACGCTGTACTTGGCTGCAATGCTTTATGATTCACCCACAAACATCCCAGGTGTGGAGGTCAAATATCGTTTTGATGGAGGACTTTTCAACCTAACTCGTCTCCGCTCCCTGAGGAGAACTCAGGTTACTAATGTTACTAATATGTTGTATGCAGATGATGCAGCAGCACCAACTCTCACACCAGAAGAGCTGAAGAGTCAGTTAATTGTTTCAAAAGTGCATGTGATCGCTTTGGTCTTACCATAAATGTCAATAAGACTAAAGTTTTGGCACAACCTTCACCAGGTAGACCACTTCTCGCACCTGGGCAGTACCATTTCTGCGAGCTGTACGTATGAGCAGGATGTGGATAAGAGAATTGGCGCAGCCCATGCAGCATATGGACGATTAGCGCACTGGGTCTTCATGAATAAAGATCTGTCCATGAGTACAAAGCTTATGGTGTACAAAGCAGTAGTCATTTCTACATTGTTGTATGGCTGTGAAACGTGGACCCTTTACCGACGTGATCTTAGGAAGCTTGAGCGCTTCCACCTACAAAAACTTCGATCAATCCTGAGGATTAAATGGGAAGACCGCATTACCAATATTGCTGTTCTAGAAAAGGCTCATATCAACTGCATAGAATCATCCATAATAGGTCACCAATTTAGACGGATTGGTCGTGTCCATCGGATGGATGATGTGAGATTACCTCGTCAAATGCTATATGGTGAGTTATGCTATGGCACCAGACCTCATGGTGGTCCTAAGAGGCGCTACAAGGACCAATTTAAGCAGACCCTGAAATTGACAGGTCTTGATTCACAAACCTGGGACATGCTGGCTGAAGACCGCTCAACTTGGCGCCGTACCATCTCGGATACTGTAAAAACGTTTGAAAGGGATCGACGCACACATGAAGAGGCCAAGTGTCAAGCTAAGAAACTTCGAGCAGCCCAACCATGTCCTCCTCCAGCACTACTATGTGACTTGTGTGGACGCTTGTTCTATGCCAGGATTGGACTCTTTAGTCACCGTAAACACATCCACAAACTGGACTGAAGGAAGAAGATTTATACTCGGATTCGAATTAAAGCCGAAGATGATGACTGACTCAGTTAGGAAAGCAATGGCAAACTACCTCATTCCTCACCTTGCCTAGTATGCCTGATTATAGTGTTGCCTCAGTTTTGTGGGTTTCTACCACAGAATTATTTATACATTACTGGGGGGCAGTAATGGTGGCAGTCATAAGAATGAAATTTTCACATCCAACCAGGCTCAGGATAACTTCTGCCAGTGCCAGTATTCAAACTTTGTTAACTCCCAGAACAGAAGCTCCCTCGTCTGATGTCCTAATTATCTTAAGTTGTACTAATGGGTAATAAAATATGAAATGGGCAATATCCTAGAATGAAGGTACACCAAGGTAACAGAACAGATGCTTACCCGTTAATGTAAAACCATACACAGCATCAGTCTTTTTAATTAGCTCTGGATTGCCACTTAGGCTTTTCTCAATCATATGAAATATTTGACCTAAGTCAGAGGCTCCTGGTTTCTGCTGTTCTTTGGTGGTGTTCTGTGAAGGAGTATCCAGGAAGAAGTCTAGCATCAAATGGTCTGCATTTTCTGAAACAGAACACCCACACATCCATGATGAGCTTAAGAGTCGGATAGAAATATCCTTACTGCACCACTGAGAACAACAATTGGCTACTTCATAAGAATAACTGAAGTTATGTTTATGATGGTGCCAGGTGATGGGAACCTCAAACCTCATTTAGGCCCCATTTGTCATGTGCGCATTAAGTTCTGGGTTAAGGTTTTAATGCCATTAAGCTTTCAGAGACCCACATCACATATGTATAAATACGGTAAGTTGTGAATTTGTAGAGTGGCAATTAATTCTTAGTTAGGCTCTACAAGTGTTCCATATAATTCAGTTACCCTGAACTGATATATATTCTTAATAAATATGGCTTTTATAATTCTGGTTAAAATAAGTTAATTTTAATGTACCAATGTTAAACTTGGTCCATCAGGGCAGTCTCTTCATGGTCGTGCTCTGACAAGTTTCTCACAACCTCATTTTTGTCTTAGATTTCCATTGTATTTTGCAAGTTACGAAGGTTGGAACTTGTAGTGGCAACACGGCGGTGGAGACGCTATGCACCGGAATAGCCTATTGTCCCGGAGAGTACGCGTTGGTGACATAACTACCTTACCTCTGAGCAAGTGGACTCTCCCTTCCCACAGCACGTGCGTGCACACACTCGAGAGGAATACCGTCACTTGTGAGCTAGCGGTCTAACAGAACGTGGTCGCCATGTTTTCCAAACAGGACCAACAGAGTTGGATCAAGATTGAATGTGCCCGAGGTCGTACAGCACGCCAGTGTCATCAGGGTCTGCAACAGGCATGCAGGGAGGCTGCATTGCCATACAGAACAGTGGCACGTTGGGTCAAGGCCTTCAACGATGGTCGGCAAACTGTGGCAGACATGCATCGGGCAGGTCGTCCTATGAGCGTCAGTGAAGAAGACATGGATGCTCTTGCCGCGTTACTGGACTGTGATCGAAACCAGACGATTCGTGAGCTGGCCCATGAAACCGGATGGGCGCATACGACTGTGCTGCACATCCTGAAGGAACGCCTGGGCGTGAGGAAAATTGCATCATGATGGGTGCCGCACGAGTTGACGGAAATGAACAAATGGTTGCGCTACGACACTGCCAAGACTCACTTGGAGCGCTATGAGTGCGAAGGAGAGATGTTCCTACGCCGTATCCTCACCCTGAATGAGACATGGGCCAGATCCTACGAGCCCAAACTGAAACGCCAATCGAACGAATGGCGGCATCATGGGTCACCCCGAAAGTCCGTCAGACCCCCAGTGCGGTGAAGGTGATAGTGATCCTCGTGTACGACTGTGATGGCGTGATCCTAATGCATTACGTTCCTCCACGGCAGACCGTCAATGCACAGTATTACTGTTCGTTTTTGGAGCACCACCTGCGCCCAGCATTGCGAAAGAAGCGGCCACACTTTGTGCGGCAACCACCCATCATTTTGCACGACAATGCTCGGGCTCATACAGCGCGAGCTGTGGCAGATTTGTTCGGTCGATGGGGCTGGGAAGTACTGTACCATCCACCATACTCCCATGACTTAAGTCCTTGTGACTTCGATTTAATCCCTAAGATGAAGGAACCACTTCGTGGCACTCGCTTCCGGACTGTTGCAGAGATTCGACAGGCTGTAGACCGCTCCATGCACACCATCGACACGACGGGCTCGGCGAAAGGTATACTACGACTTCCACATAGCTGGCAACGGGTTCTACACCACGCTGGTGACTACTTTGAAGGAGTGTAAAGGTTGCTAATATGTACCACTTTTGTGCCTCTTGATAATAAATATTTGCGACTACTTAAGTTCCAACCCTTGTATATAACAATATTACATGATGAAACTACAGTCTACAGCCGAACCTCAAAATATGTACATTCTTCACACATTATAAATATGCCATATCATCAAGTCACCAAGCGTTCTTGATGGAATTTAGATCAGTTACTTATTTTACAGGCTACTTATCACATTTTGCAAAAATTATGAAAAGTAGTCTTTATGCGATCATTGATATTGTCACTTTTAGTCAGTCAATACAAAATAATTCCAATTACTGGAATATGTGACAAAATAACCTGAAATAAATTACATGTGATTAAGAATATATAAATAAATACAGGGAGCGGCAAAAAGATCTGACGGTTTTTAAATCACAACAACACAAACATTTTAAATGATACAAACTCTTATTACTTATAACAGCAAGGTGTACATGTCAATTAATGGAAAACATGAAAGAACAATAGATTTTAACTGTTAAGATTTGAAGATAACGTCTTTCAAATGAAGCCCATCTTTTGCGATGCGGTAAAAAGATCTGACGGTTTATGTCGTTGTACGGCTGAGCGAGTTAGTGGTGGGGGGTAGTGGGGATTGGCGCGATGATGAGCCTACGTGATGCCATTTCAGTGGCCATGGAGCTGTGGACAGGTGAACAACGTGAGTTTGTTGTCGAGGCATTTTTAAAAAGTGGTGAGTCTTGCGTCGTTACTCAGCGTCAGTTCCGTCAACACTTTAATGTGGGTCGAAGAGGACGCGTTCCATCTCGTAACACAATTTTGTTATGGGTGAGTAATTTTAGAGCTACAGGTTCAGCCTTAAAACGTACGTCGACACGCCGTCCAAGGTCAGCCAGGACACCAGAAAATGTTGAGCGAGTGAGACAATCTGTGGAAACCAGTCCACAGCGGCAGGCTCGTAAACAAGCTGCTGCTTTGCAAATGTCTGATCAAACGGTGAGACGAATATTGCGTTTCGATTTGCATTTTCATCCGTATAAAATGGTTATTGTCCAGCAGTTGAAGCCTAATGACTATGCAAAGCTTCAGTGCAAGACTGGAAGAATGCATGGCAAAAGATGGGCATCATTTGAAAGAAGTTATCTTCAAATCTTAAAAGTTAAAATCTATTGTTCTTTCATGTTTTCCATTAATTGACATGTACACCTTGCTGTTAAAAGTAACAAGAGAGTTTGTATCATTTAAAATGTTTGTGTTGTTGTGATTTAAAAACCGTCAGATCTTTTTGCCGCTCCCTGTATATATAAAAACATGTCATCCCTTAGTTTTCTCCTTCTTCAACAATATATAATTATATCTTAATCACATGTAATTTATTTCAGGTAATTTTTCATATATTCCAGTAATTGGAATCATTTTGTGCCGACTACTAAACGGCTGCAGCTATCGAAATCAAATTTGGTATGAGTCAAGATCTTTACCAGGACATCTTACGCTTATATAAGAAAAGGATGTCAGTGTTGCCAACTGCTGAACAATCACAATTGAAATTAAACATATTATGCGTGCTGATAGCTCCAATCTTTAAATGCATGTAACTTCCATATCAATCGGATTTCAACCAAATTTCGTGTGTTCTTTGTGTACCATAACGGATATGACTATGTATATTCTTTAGTCACCGGGGATGCCAACTGTTGATAAATGCTCTCTATAATGTTTTATCATTATCTCAATACATTAGAAAGTACGCAAGCCAACAGTTCTAAACTTTGCACACTTAAAGAGTACTGTACATAAAATTGCTGACTTATGTTGACTAGCCGATATAAGACAGTGCTGCCAACAGATTCTACGCATGCTGATAGGTTCGATGTTTAATTGCATGTAATTTCTATAGTAACAAACAGATTTCTTTCAAAATTGACACCCATATATTATTTCACATTAATTTTGAGCTACCCATACATTGCAGTATTGCCAACATGACTATACTTGCAGATAGGTTCAATGTTTAACTGCATGTAAAGTCCATGCTATCTATCGGACCTCAAACAAATTTGTATGTGCATTGTGTACCCTAACCCTTTATAGGTCCTTGGGATACTATCTCCCCACCATGTATTTATAGAACCGTGTTAGGGGGAGAATCATCCCACCCTTTCATTTCAAGCAGTTCCACATGCATCCACAAGCTAGGTGCAGAGAAATATTGAAAACCCATTAATTTGATGTATACTGTCATCAGAAACCAAAGGTGGGAAGCATATATCCCAGTGGTCTCCACAGTGCACGTGCTCGCCAGTTCGGTTGTGTTGAGTGAAAGAAATGCATTGTTTTACAATAGAAGGTGTTTTTATTCAAGTTAAGAGATTTTCAAACGTTGGTATATAACTGAAATACAATGTTAATAATGGTTTTGGTCACTCGAGTAAATATATTTCAGCTAGAATGGAAATAATTATCCTGCTCAGGGTGTTTGCCATAGAATAGAAAATTTTTAAATTTAATTTTCTGTGTATTTAGTAAATACTATTTTGAAATTATTGAATTATATTCGAATATACTAACTTTTAACATTCCAAAATCACTTTTATATTTTTTGTGTAGGTTTCGGCAAAGATGATATAGGTCACTGACCTTGTGTTGCGTGGGAGTTAGTTTTTTTTTTAAATTATAGAGCGTGATGGGTGTTTTTATCTATTATATCCTGTTAAATAAACCTCATTATTGAGTGATCAACACAGTATCATCATAATTTGGAGGTGGGAGATTATTACCCCATTGCTCATTTAAGATAATATACTGTCGGGTGTGGGCAGTGGGATAATTTCCCACCCCATATTTCATAAAATAGAAACCACACCCATAAAATTGTTGCATATTCCTACTCATCTACCACCCCCAATTACAAATGTGCAATATATATATATATATTATTATTATTTCCGATTATTCCCCTTCAGGAGAGCGTGAGAACTTGAGCCAATCACAGCTTCACTTCCTTTTCCTCTCTTCTTTTCTTCCCAAAACCTCTTCATTAGTTCACTGTGCTTTTTCTTCCTTTCCTCTGTCCATTTTTTCCCTAATGTATCTTTCCTTGAAACTTGTACAATTTTCGTGTTTCTGATTTTATTTCTAAATTGTTCTCTGTCCTTAATGTCGTCTTCAGAGATTTTAAGTAATTCCATGTCTTCATGTACTTCTTTAATCCAACTGGTCTTTAATTTACTTGCATTCACGATATTGAAAATCTTCTTAGTGAGTCTGTTCTCATCCATCCTATATATGTGTCCATAGAACTGCAGACGTCTCTTCCTAAATTTATCTACAATGGTGTCTGTATTTTCATAAAGTTCCTTTGTTGGTCTCCTGACCCAAATTCCATTACGGAAAACAGCGCCATGGATTTTCCTAAGAATTTTTCGTTCCTGTTTCTCAATATCATGAATTCTTGTCATTCCTCTAATGACGGTTGTTTCTGCCGCGTACAAGGCTTCAGGCAAGACAACTGTGTTATAATGGCGCAATTTTGCATTGCGAGATACTGCTCTTTTGTTATAATGATTCCATGTCAGCTTGTACGCCTTCTGCAATTTTACTATTCTATCTGCATTAGAAATTGTGTTCAATCCTGTGGGTTGGATGGCTTCTCCTAAATATTTGAAGTGAGTGACCTGCGAGATTTTTCCATATTGCGTTCGCAAGGCGATGTTTCCTGTTGATTTGGTATCCATATACTGTGTTTTTTCATAGGAAATATCAAGTCCCGTTTTACTGGAGATTTCATGTAGTTTCTCTAGCGCTAATATGGCTTCATCCTTGTTGTTTGTTAAGATGGCCAGATCATCTGCAAAGGCCAAGCATTTCACAGTGACTCTTTTTCCCATTCTCCTTTCCAATTTGGATACCTTTCACATGCTTTTCCCATTCTGTGATGATTTTGTCCAGTACGATGTTGAACAAGAGTGGTGATAAACCATCCCCTTGTCGAACTCCAGTATGTATTGCAAAAGAGTTAGAGATTTCTCCCATGAATTTCACCTTTGAGGTAGTTCCCAATAATGTTTCTTGGATGATGGCCCTCGTCTTCCTGTCAACTCCTAATTCTTCTAGTCTGTTAAACAAGGTTTGTCTGTCAACCGAATCGTAAGCCTTTTTGAAATCCACAAATGTGACTGTAGTGTTCCTGCATCGTCGGATGTGCAGTATGGTCTTGAGGTTCCAGATCTGCTCAATACAGGACCTTCCCTTCCTGAAACCTGCCTGATATTCTCCAATATGGTGGTCCACCTGTGGCTCGAGTCGATTCAGCAAAGCTTTAGAGAGAATTTTATAAGCGACTGGAAGAAGCGAAATTCCTCTATAATTATTCGGATCAGTTTTGCTTCCCTTCTTATGGAGTGGGTGTATCAAAGCACTCTTCCATTCTTTTGGGATTTTCTCTGTTTTCCAGACATCTGATATTATTCTGTGAATTTTTGGTGTTATGTGTTCATGATCCAATTTCCAAACTTCTGCAATAAGTCCATCTTCACCAGGGGCTCTATTGTTTTTTAATGACTTGATTATGTCGACTATTTCTTCATGTGATGGTGGAAGTGAATCAAGGTTGGGCACTGGTTTTGCAAATTGAAGTTGTTCAGAAGGTGCTTCGCAATTAAGGAGTGTACTGAAATATTTAGCTAGAATTTCACAATTATTGCTCGTATTTGTTTCCAGAGATCCATCAGGTCGTTGGAAGCATAAACTAGGGGGTTGAAAGCCTGCTATATTTTCTCTAAAGGTCTTGTAAAAATTTCTGGTGTTGTTCTTAGTGAAGTCCTGTTCTATTTCATTTAGCCTATTATTATCATAATTGCGCTTTTCTCGGCGAATAATTTTAGAAGTGTTTTTCCGAACCTGCACAAATTCTTGCCATTTTTCTGTTGTTTTATGGCTATTGAAATTATTCCATGCTTTAAACCTATATTCAATAGCATGATCGCATGTGATGTTCCACCACCTATGTTTTCTCTTTCTCGGAGGTTGACCCAATTTTATTGCTTGTTTCATTTTCTCTGCAAGTTCAGACCAGCTCGTGGTATCCATTTGACGGATTTCTTCAATGATGTTCATCTTGTTGAATTCAAGGTATTCTGGATCAGTTCGGAAAAGCTGGGTTCCCCTTATCCTTTGTCTGTTGGGTTGAAATTTTACCTTGATTTGTAGTAAATGATGATCTGAGTCAAAGAATCCTCTCCTGGTTTTCACATTAAGGACTTCTTTAGCGTTCCTTCTAGAGATAGCAACGTGGTCAATCTGGAATTCTCCAAGTGTTTCATTGGGGGATATCCATGTTGTTAATTTACGCGTAGGCTTCTGGAATTGTGTTGACATAATTTGGAGATTGAAATTTTGACAGAAGCTTATAAGGTGTTCACCATTTTTATTGGTTCTGCTATGAGCAGTGTATGGTCCTGTAATTCTCCTATATTTCTTTTCTTTTCCTAACTGACCATTAAAATCCCCCAGTAGAATCTTGACATGATGTTTGGGAATTTTGTTCGTGATTTCCTCCAGACGTTCCCAGAAGTCTTCTATTACCTGAGGGTCTTTCCTGTTGTAGTCATTCGTTGGTGCATGCACGTTAATCAGTGTGTATACCTTGTTTCCCGATTTTATTGAGAGTGTTGAGAGTCTTTCTGATGGTGAAGTAAAATCAATTACTGAATCTGTGACGGACTTGCTAACCGCAAAACCTGTGCCAAATTGTCTTGGTCCTGTGTTGATCTGCACTGCAGGTTTTCCTTTATAGAGCCTGTAATTCTCAGAATCAAAGTGATTTTCATCTGTAAATCGTGTTTCCTGCAATGCCAAAATTTTGATGCTGAATTTATCAAGCGTGTTCGTTAGATGTTTGAGTTTCCCAGGCTTAAGCAAAGTGTTCACATTAAGTGTACCTATGAAACACTTTCGTTTAGGTCGAAGAGGTTTTGAGAAGCTCCGATCCTTCTCTACATGACATGTCTGGTCCCCCAGAATCCTATGACCAGAACAGGGATCCAATCTATTGACTGGGGCCTGGGGTAGTGGAATCTTTTCCTGTCGTTCTGCCATGGTTGCTTCAAGTTGAAGATTGTTTGTGGTGATCTCCGATGGAGATCACAAGATTTTAAGACTTAATTGTTGAGATTAAGCCGTACTTCGAACAGCCGCACCAACTAGGTGAACAGACGCTGCTCACTAGCCGCTGGATGCCAGAACAGACACTAGTGAGTTGGATATATGGACATCCATATACCTTTTACTCTTATCAACCCCGAGCACTGGGGTGCCTCCTCCGCCTCATACGCTGTACTGAAGTCCATCTTCTCCACCGTATTCACCGTTGAGGTCTTCACTACTAACCCTGAGCTTGGGCCCTCCATATTTGTAACCCCTGGAGAGAGGGTGTCCCAGCATTATAAAGCCCCCAGGAGTTGGGCTACCTGTTGGTCCGCGGGTTCTATTGGGGGGTATTTGAACCAACCCTACAAACTGTAGGGGCCCCCTATCCGCCACCTGGGGACGCGCTCTCTAGAGGTTACAGGTTCCCCCGAGAAATATATATATATATATATATATTTATTATACCCCCAGTCTTTTGCCCTATAAAGGGTTACGAGATGGAACTAAGAATATATTCAGTCACCAGGGCTGCCAACTGTTGATAAATGCTCTCTAGAATATTGAACCCTAGTCTCAGTAGATCAGAAATATGCAGGCCAACAAATGTAAATTTTAACTTATAGAACATAATATTCCAGATTAATGGTTGAAAGAGAAATGTGCAAGTATAGAAAATTGTCTGAAATTAGGAAAGGTAGATACAGTTTATCGAAGGATTACAAGTACTTTTGGGTAAAGGAAGACTAAGTGCTGTAATATTAAGGACTCTGATGGAAAACCTCTAACAGGGAAGAAAAGGTTGAGAGATGGAAAGCTTACATAGAGTGTTTGTATAAGGGAAAGGAGATTGAGAATCATGTTATGGAAAAGGAAGAGGAAATTGATGAGGAAGAGAAAGGAGATTTAATATTGAGATCAGAATTTGACAGAGCGTTGGAAGACTCCAGCAGGAACAAAGCACCAGGCATAGATGATATACCGATTGAGTTGCTATGCTGCATAGGTGATGAAGGTCTGATCAGGTTATTTCACTTGGTGTGTAGGATTTATGAGACAGGTGAGGTACCCTCTGATTTCAAGAATAATGTTATCATCCCTATACCGAAGAAAACAGGAGCTGACAGATGTGAAGATTACCGTACAATCAGCTTGATCACTCATGCTTCAAAGATCCTGACTAGAATAATTTACAAGAGGATGAAAAGACAGATAGAAAGTTGGGTGAAGACCAGTTTGGCTTCAGGAGAAACGTAGGAACAAGGGAAGCTGTACTAAGTCTTAGGCTGATTTTGGAAGCTAGAATACGGTAGGGTAAGAGAACGTTCATGGCATTTGTAGACTTAGAAAAGGCTTTTGATAACATTGATTGGAGTAAGTTGTATGACATTGTAACCGAATTCATTCAGTTACATTAGCTCATCCTCGGGTTTTTGCTTTGTGCAGTTAGTTTGGGGTATTTTATTCGTATCTTATTATATTGGGTTAAAGTGGCGATTTTTATTGTTCCTGTGTTTTTTGTGGACAGATTCATCTTTGGATGTTCCGGACAGACTAGAGTCATTGTTTATTAATTATCGGTTTTTGGCTATTTGATATTATAAAATACAGGGTTTTTGCGATTTATTACGTTTTGGGAACAGGAACACATAAGACTGTATTATTTTGAGTAGAAGCATTATTTCATTTTGGTTTGGGGCTAATGGCTTTATTTTGGCCTAGTAATGTTAAATTTTCAATTCCCGGCTGTACTATAAGGTACGATGAATCGGTATTTTCGAGGACTGGAAAGTTGCACACCCGGAAAAGTCAGGCAGTAATTCGACTTGTTGCAAGTTCAGGGAATACCTAGGCTAATAATAGCATGAACTCCCATGAACCAGCATGTGGAGAACTACTGAGTGAATTACGACTGACAAGTGTTCATGTGTTGCCACGGATGTTCCGCTAGGAGCGCGGCGCACAGCATGTAGTTCCGGCAGTACGGTGGTGTAATGTATTCATTTGCCAGTGCTTATAATGGCGTGTCTGGTGTTCAGAATTCATCTTCTTGCTTTTGCAGCGAAAGTCCATGTCTACTTGCAAATTACCGTATATCCTCGCATAATCGTCGCACTTATTTTGCCAAAATTTCGTGGAAAAAAGCAGGGTGCGACGATTATGCGAAGAATATTTAAGTTCAAAAAATATACTGTATCATTATTTGCTGCATGGGCCAGTCATTCGCGTAGCGTGAGTCTTAGCCTGCAGTCAGAGACAGGCTTCTTTCTTCTAACAAGGTCACGACAGGTTAACGCTCGCGGAATGTGCTGACGAAGCTAGCCATTCGCGTCGTGGTTCATAGCCCGCAGGCATAAAGACGAGATTACTTTCTCCTGACAAGATCACGCTAGATTAGGCCTATAAACTCGTGGAACGTGCGCTGGCCGTTCGCGTCACAGTTTATAGCCCGCAGGCATAAAGACGAATTACTTTCTGCTGTCAAAATCACGCCAGATTAGGCCTATAAGCTCGCGGAATGTGCGCTGGCCGTGCGTGTCGCGGTTCATAGCCGGCAGGCATAAAGACGACGCGGTATTACTTTCTCCTGACAGGATCACGCCAGATTAGGCCTATAAGCTCACGGAATGTGAGCTGGCCGTTCGCGTCACAGTTCATAGCCCGCAGGCATAAAGACGAGAGTACTTTCTGCTGACAAGATCACGCCAGATTAGGCCTATAAGCTCGCGGAAGGTGCGCTGACCATTCGCGTCGCGCTTCATAGCCCGCAGGCATAAATACGATATTACTTTCTCCTGACAAGATCACGCCAGATTAGGCCTATACGCTCGCGGGATGTGCGCTGTCCGCTCGCGTCACAGTTCATAGACCGCAGGCCTAAAGATGAGATTACTTTTTGCTGACATGATCACGCCAGATTAGGCCTATAAGATCGCAGAATGTGCGCGGGCCGTTCGCGCCGTGGTTCATAGCCGGCAGGCATAAAGACAAGATTACTTTCTCCTGACAAGATCACGCCAGATTATACGCTCGCGGAATGTGCTAAGTGACGAAGCTTGCCGCTCGCGTCACAGTTCATTGCCCGCGAGCATAAAGACGAGATGTTTTTCGTCTGACAAAGTCTCGCCAAGGTTATAAAGTCGCGGCAGCATGTGCAACTGACTGGCGCACAAATACGAACATGCTATGCGACGATTATGCGATAAAATTTTATAAACCTATTTTAGTGTTTGAAAAGTGGGGTGCGACGATTACGCAATAGCGACGATTATGCGAGGAAATACGGTAGTGTCGTTACTGGATCATGGTATCGTAAAACGAACAAGCAGAGACTTAACTTTAGCAAACCACTGAGCTCTTACAGGCTATTGGTAGGCTACGTTGTATTTCATGGTTCTATCCAAATACCATGGGTTGTCGGTAAAACTCTACCACGCCTAAAAGGATGATCATCAGTTACATTTCATCGTGAAGTCATACGAGAAGGGAGACGTGAACGAACAGTTCGAGGAGAGAGAAAGTGAAGTGAACCAGTCTTAACGTGTGTATATATTTTGTGTACGAACTGTACAAGTAAAATAGGAGGCTGTTACGCCTGGGTCTGTAATGGCCATAAGTGTTTGTTGCTCTAAGAGCGTAAATTCAGTGGCAAGGTACTGTACAAAAGTTATTACAAGTGCATTGAAGGGTATTTTCGTGTTGTAAATTTATGTATATATGTGGAGTACAGCCAAATAGATTGTTTCTTTTAAAATTCTTGTGTGCGTTTATTCCTGTTTTGTATGAACCTGGTAACATCAGCGAACGCATGCTCAAATGCCCAACGCCTGGGAAAAAGGGGTTTCAAAGTCGGGGCAACAGTTATGTATTTATTCTATTTTATTCAGGAAGACCCATAAGGTCAACCTTGGCGCCCAATCAAAGTCGGGAAATTAATGTTAAAATCACTTGTGGCCTGTATTTAAAGGCAGTTAGTTAATTCTGTAGGTTTGTGTTAATAGGGGTAGTTAAAGTTAAATCAACTCCAGTGGAAAGGTGAGAGTGTTTCAACATTATGAAAATGATTGGAATAAAGTAAAGGGATAGGAGGGTGCTCTACAATCTATACAGAAACCAGACAGCAGTTATTAGAGCAGAAGGACATGAGAGAGAAGCTGGTATTCAGAAAGGTGTAAGGCAAGGCTGCAACGTATCACTCATACTTTTCAATCTATACATTGAACAAGCAATGAAGGAAATTGGAGAAAAATTCGAAGTAGGAGTAAAGATTCAAGGAGAAATAATTTCAACTCTGAGATTTGCTAATGGCATCGTCATGTTAGCAAACACACCAGAGGATTTGAATGAGTTTTTAAGTGGTATGGAGTCAGTCTTGAGGAAAGAATTCTTGATGAAAATTAATAAATGTAAAACAAAATATTGGAATGCAGTCGAAAGAAATCGGAAACCCCTATGGATGTTGAATTGGCAGGTGGGAAGCTAAAGGAAGTAGGCGATTTCTGTTACTTAGGAAGCAAAATAACCAGTGATGGACGAAGCAAAGAGGATATAAAAAGTAGGTTAGCACAGGCAAGGAAACAATTTCTACAAAAGAGGAATCTGTTGACATCGAATATAGATTTAGGTATTAGGAAGTCATTTTTGAAGGCCTTTGTCTGGAGTGTGGCACTCTATGGAAGTGAAACTTAGACTGTTGGAGCAGCAGAGAAGAGGAGAATTGAAGCGTTTGAAATATGGTGTTACAGGATAATGATGAAGATCAAATGGGTAGATAAGGTTATGAATAAAGAGGTATTAAGACGAGTGAGAAAGGAGAGATGTTTCTGGCAACTGCTAATGAAGACACATACTATACTCTGATTTATAATTTTAAAAATGCTCGGTGAAAACTGTCATCCGCTTGATGGGTGAGGTGAGGAGTGGAGACGAGAGGGGTAACGGTCTCCATGGCAACAGTGAGCAATGTTGCAATGTATGCCGACACAGCAGTAAGCACATGGTTTGACTCAGTGTGTCTTCACTCGTCACGGTCATGAGAGCGCCAGGCAGGGGGGCTAACTTACCCAGTATTTTTGTCTTCCTGCAAGCCTCTTGGAATGTTATGAGTCATGATCTGCCTCAGTAGCAACGCAGCATTTCCCCACGTGCTAGCTTAGACAGCTGTCAGCGAGCTTTATTGGTAATTCAGAGTATAAGACACCCAGGAATAGCAAACTTAGTTATAGAAGGAAGGGTCGAGGATAAGAGCTGTAGGGGTAGACCAAGGTTAGAATATGTTAAACAGATTGCCTCAGATGTAGGGTGTGGTAGCTATGTAGAGATGAAACGATTAGCTCAGGACAGGGAAGCATGGAGAGCTGTATCAAACCAGTCGAAAGACTCAAACAACAACAACGACAACGACGACGACAACAACAACAACAACAACAACCACATGTAATTTGTTTCAGGTTATTTTTCACATATTCCAGTAATTGGAATTATTGTGTGTTGATCAACTGAAAGTTATACATGTAATATCAATTGTAAATAAGGCAACACTACAAAATAGCATCAAAGCTATCTTTGCATTATGATACTGCCAATGATAGGTCGATGTCTGAACAGTTGGCAATCAGCTCGAGTAATATTTCGGGCGTAGATTCACTTTATAGCCTACGCTCCTCATTCTTACTCGGCACAATAACATTTCTCAATTCGCCCCTCGTTTTCTGTTGACATCAAGATTGAGAATTGGTGGTGATTTAGAGATCTATTGAATAATAGGTTACTGTTGGTAAATTGATTGATTTCATACCTTGTGTCAATAACACACTATTCGATACCCAAAAAAGACTGAATATTGATTCCGTAAAAGTTGAATGTTAGAAAGTGGCATAAGAACACTTTAACCTTTCATATTTTGCCTTGGGCCTAATACTTTCCCCCCCCCCTAAAACAGACAATTTATTAGAAACAGGATTATTAAAAATTTTGAACACAAACCCACATTTATAGTTTTCCTATGTCCATTGTTTTGTTCTTCGGGCCTGCTAAAAACGATGAACCAATGCTTCACTATACATGAGGTTCAAATGTACAGTATGTTATTTTAATCTTATCTAGCAGACCTGCGCAAGAACTCTCGCATGTGAATAAACCACCCGCCTGGCTTTACTGTTATGTGGGTTTTGTGTATAAACCCCGGCTTTACTGTTATGTGGGCTTCTATAAATATGTTTATTTGTTTAAACTCACTTTTTAAACAAATTGTCGATATTTATTAAATCAGAGAGCAATTCATCACTGCTGCTGGTTGCACCACGGGTTGTGTGCACCCCATGTGTACAGACTACCCGCCTGGATCTACTGCTATGCGACTGTACACGACAGAGTTCTGCCAGGGGCTATTGTCTTGTTTATTTGTTTATAAGCACTTTATAAACAAATAAATATATTTCCGTTGACTTTTTAAGAAATGAAAGTTTTTTCTGTACTATTGAGACGATTTGGAAGATTTTGGTACAAACCACACCTTCTAACTCCCTCTGGTTTAGGAGCTTGAATTTTGTGAAACATACACCTTACCATATTATATACATAGATGGTTCTGTGTGATAATGCAAATAGACATCATTTTAAATCATTTTAATAAATTTGCTACAAAATATTGAAAACTATAATGATATGTTATGGGATGTATAACATTTGGAATAAATTATGTATTTTTGAAGAATATGCAACAAAAAAAAAACAGTTAGGAAGCCACAGCACACTTGGACACACTAACCAAATCAAAAAGTGTTAGTTTGCACTTTAGGCGATTACATACCTGCCAACCTTCGGAAGTCAAAAATAGGAAGATTTTTTAAAATTATAGATTTCATCATGCGCAGTATACAGTGGCGTGGACAAAAGAGGGTACACAAAAGACCTACATGTCTTTATTGGCAAAGTATGAATTCAGCATAAAATTCATAAAAATGTAAACAATCATCGAGTAGTATGTATGGCAAATATTTAAACGTAAGAGAACACAATTGTGTGTTTAAAGAAAATGCATACAATCATTCTGATGGATTACACTTCGCATTCGCTACCACATACAGTATTCAAGTTTTGTCAAACTAAAGTTAATTAGGCTACCATGGACAACTTACCTAATTAAGATTAGGTGATGTATATACATGTGGATGGTAATCTTGAGACTGCTTACTGATTTAATGCAGACAATGTAGCCGACTTTGCTCTCTTCAAAAATGCCCTGTCATACTTACCTAATTAAGATTAGGTGATGTATATACATGTGGATGGTAATCTTGAGACTGCT
The DNA here is from genome assembly GCA_946902985.2 of Meconema thalassinum. Classification (NCBI taxonomy): domain Eukaryota; kingdom Metazoa; phylum Arthropoda; class Insecta; order Orthoptera; family Tettigoniidae; genus Meconema; species Meconema thalassinum. The sequence goes on from OX336389.2 coordinate 386,554,527, forward strand.
TACTGATTTAATGCAGACAATGTAGCCGACTTTGCTCTCTTCAAAAATGCCCTGTCATACTGCTGCTCGTAGCAATTTCCACTTAGGCTTGATTTAACCACTAACAGTTTGTTGAGGTTTTCGTCATTCAGAGATGATCGGAATTGTGTCCTTGTCTTCTTCACCTGACAAAAAATCTCTCACATTCAACGTTGCTGTGTGGGATTGTTAATATTGACAGCATTACTCTAGCTAGTCTGTCATATTTCAGACACCCATCTCCACCTCGTATATCCCCTATAGCAGACCAAGAACAATCTGCTCTTTTTCCTTCCACAATAGAAGATGGCAAATCCTCCATTTGGAGAGCACAAAACTGGGATTGTAATGCATCCATTGCTTGGTGCTCATCTTCACCTTCTTTTTTGGCAACATAATTGGAAACTTAAGAGATATAATACTTCACGGCACTAAAGGAAGCAGTAGACAAAGACCTTATCTGTGCCACTTGAGCATTAACAGAAAACTCACTGTCCAAACTAAATTTATGAATAATATAATCAGAGGCTGCAGTGAAGTAGTTCCTGACGTGCAAATAAAAGACCTTCTTCTCCTCAGAAGCCAGATTTTCTACACAACTAGATGTTGTTGAACCAATTACCAAATCATCATCAGCTTTCTGATTCTCTCTTGTGTGATAGACCACTTCTAAAATTGTGCAATATTTCTTGATGGCCACTGGCTTAACAAACCTACAGAGAATTTCCGTCAGCAAAACAAACAGTATGGATCTTAGGACATGGATGTGAGGTGCTTGCGATTGAAGAACTTTGTTATATTTTTCAAATGAAGGGATGGTAAATGCCAGAAACAAGCAAAATGCCTCATTTAACTTAGATGACAGAAAAAGAAATAGTCTCTTCTTTTTTGAAATACCAACAGTTTGACCTGGTTCCGTCACTTTTTTCCTTACAGACGGAGAAGAAGAACTGCTCTCCAACTTCCTTTTGCCAATGATAACACGTGCTTGATCTTGTACTCTGTTGTTCACACTAACACCAAATTCCACTTCTGCAGGCTTATCTTCATGTGCCTTTACTTTGAGAATTTGGAAATACTTGAGAGATGTTTTTGTGCCAGTGGATTGGTTCACCTCATCCTTAAAAAAACTCAGCAGTGGCTTCCACTGTGAAATCAGTCTTTCTAAGCATTTACCCAAGGACAACCAACGCGTGCACACATGCTTCAGTATGTTCCTAACATCAGTTTGGTAAAGAGCTTGATATAACTTCAGATGATCTTTCCTCTTGCAGCTTTTGTTGAAATAATAAATATCAATCATTATCTCATAAATTTTCAAAGGAAGGGAATCAACACGTTTCTCAGCAGCCAGATTAATTAAATGGCATGGGCATCCTACAACAATAATGTTTTTAAACTGCTCTTTTAATTTCGCAGCAAAACCATTTTTCCTCCCTATCATAACAGGGGCATTGTCTGCACTAAAAGCTATACAGTTTGCCATTGGAATGGCATGTCTTTCCAGAAGACGCAGAAGCAAATTACCAATGTTAGCACCAGTCGAGTCACCTTCCAAATTTTCCATGGATAGCAAACGATTTTCAATCATCTTCGATTCTTTGTTGAAAAATGACACGACGACACGATACAGCTTACTATCTCTATAATTGCTACCATCAGTGGAGATCGCGAAAGGCCCACATTTTAAAATATTAATAATTTTTGAATCGGCGTCACGTGCCATTTCATGAACAATGGCGGATGTTTTTGTCCTGCCACAGGTATATTTCTTCGCAATTTCCGAATCCGGGAACATTTTTCTAAACAATTGTCCCGCGTGATCGGAACATGATAACGAGAGGTTATATTCTACGACGAATGCCGTGAACAAACATTCTGCTCGAATGGCAGCATAGTCTTCATTCCCGTGAACAAAAACGTACCTAATTTTTTGTTCTTCTGTAAACAACTAGCACTGTCCTTGTGTTTTAAAGTGTTGCTGTGAGTTACAATGTCAGTTTTTCCACCATGAGATATATTTATATCGCAACGACACACGGAACAAAGGGCAAAATGGTTTCCTCTACTAGATTGTAAAATGAATGGAGATCCAGTTTTAAAGCTTTCTTTGAACACTTGGAGATAACGTTTATGAGGTTTTGTCGCCATAACGTGACGAGAAAAACACACGACACGGAACAATCATCGACACAACTCGCTGAAATAATTATCTGCCGACGCACACATTAATGCCTCAATTAAATGCACTAAACATGACGCTAGCAGAGTATAAACACGTGGCGTCAAATGGAGGAAGTCACAATCGCCGCGCGTAGCATACAAGGTTTCACCCATTCTGCACAGTCACGTGGCCAGCCTCGACTAATCAGCGTAGGCTTGACGTCTATTTGTCCGTGAAATACCACCAATCAGTATTCGGTAGGCCGATCAGCTGACCCACCATTCCGAGATCGCAGCTATAGAGCTCACTGCCAAGCGAGGAACTTAGAAAACTTACACAAAAAACAAGGTTACGCAAATCACAAAAGCAATTACGACTTACGAGAGAATCTCCTTGAGAATAGAAATTATTTGCAGTTCCTTTTTCTTTTACAATATATCACTGGGGACAGAAATTCGGAAGAAATAATAGTAATTAAGAAGATCGGAAGACGAGGTGAAAAATCGGAAAGTTTCCGAATAAATCGGAAGGGTTGGCAGGTATGCGATTATGAACGAGTGCTCTCTGTCGAAGGAACTGGAGAGCTGTCAAAGGAATAAGCTAGCCACGTGGCTGATACACTGTAAAACTCGACTCCACACCTCACAAAGTTGCAGATGAATAGGCTGCAGATTGTATGTCACAAGCAGCAGCCGAGTATTTTCCTAGGGGGAAAAAAAAAAGAACACTGCGTAAAATGCAATTTGATTCTTTGCAAGTGGGATTCGCACAATGCATGCACATAATTATTACTGCAGCAGTGCAGCAAAGCATCTGCGATTGGATCTTTGTTCCTAGACACCCTTTGTGTGAAGTCACTATAGATAAAATTTTGGAATGCTGACAGTCCTAAAGCAAATTAACAACAACAACAATAATAATGAAAATGAAAATCCACAGCCTGCTTCCAGTCTCCGACCGGGTCAGGAAAATAATAATAATAATTATTAACAATAACCCCTGCGATACAAATTGCAACAGCAGGAGCAGGAACAGTGTTGTAGCAAACCTTTGGGAACACCCCTCCCACTGTGAGCAAAGCATACAAAATAACAAACCTGAAATCAGATTTTTAGGAATTTGAAAATTGGTTTAATCAAGCACAAAGGGTTGATAAATGCCAACATAAATAACAGGGACTCATTTCTGTACTTCCGCTTTCTGAAACATGTCAAATTTCTAAAAAAAAATATCAGTTGTGGTAACCGACCGCGGTGTGTAAGAGCGCTAATGCGCAACCTCGTGCCTCACTGGCATCGGGAGAGCATGGGTTCGAATCCCACCTTGGCCGTCCTGAAAATGATTTTCGTGGATTCCCCATGTTCACCATCAGGGAAATGCCGGGACGGTTCCTTTCAATAGGTCCACGGCCAATTTACCTCCAAAATTCTTTCCTTGACCCGACCTAAAAAGAAAATGAATGGCCATTGGCTTCATTAGTCAAATTATTATAACACGGTTAACCTTTCTGTTGGAGAAATTTTCCCCAAAAACAAGATTTCAGTTTGCTAGCCTGAAAACGTCTGCACGCTACTACGAGATAGAGACCTAGCTAGCACCTGTCATCCATACTACAGTATTGAATGCCCCTGTATCAACTCCAGATGCATAAGGAAATTTAAGTTGGAGACTGTCCATGGAACAAGATAAAGAGATGACAAGAACAGACCACTTCCAACCAAATGCTGTTATTTTACCAGTATTGGGGATCAGGGTCTTTGCATATCTCAGTAATGAAATATATTTTTATATCAATCTAAATGAATACTGACTGCAAATGGGGGATATTGTTACTCATATAGTTACGATGGTCCAAAACGATATGAACAGGTAATCAATCTCTGGTAGTGAACACAAGCATACCACTTCATCAGTGTTGCCAATTTGTAATAAATTATTTTGATTTTTCTCACTAATCTATGGAGTTTTTCCTAGGTTTATCAATATACTGTACTGTACCTTAACCCACAGTGACCTAATTTATTCAATTTGATGCTCTGGACTCATACTTCTCGCACCATGTTTCAGGGGAAGACTAGCACATTTCAGAAAGAGGAATTCGACTGAAAATACCATAATCTAAATTTGATATTTGCAGAATAGAGCTTTACCACCACCTCAGCAATATATGCATGGTATGCCAGGTCATTTATGAGAATATATTTAAAGGAAATGTATCATACCAGGTACACAAGCGTATTGTGTGAAGTCTTTCACACCAGCTGCCGAAAGAACTTCTTCGTCTGTGACAAACTGACCGGTGAAGGACTTTGAATCCTTATTGAAGATCACGTATGCAGCATCGGCAACTATGTCAACTTTGCGGGAGTGGGTTCCTGAGTCGGGTCCTGTCAGCATTTCAATAGCTGCTGTGTGGATTGCTATAAAGTAATACAAGACAATTAGAATAAAGTTTAAAAGGCCTAGAGTACTGCTACATCATTAGCCCTACTCTAAGCATCACAGCATCACTGTTGATCTCTTGAGCCATTCAACCAGCAAAAGTGTCATAAAAAATTATGACTAATTCAGTTAAATTAATATAATTTTTACACAGGTACGCCAGGTCACCTTATGCAATGTTCATATAATAAGTGGTTATTTACTTAAAAGTTGTACATGTTTCAGGCTTTCTGCACCCTTCTTCTGCAACACACATTCAAAACCCTCGCTTGCATTACAAGTAAGAAACTCATATAAAATTAACAATTTAAATGGGGTAATATTGCATGCACTTCAGGTAACAATGCATGCAAATAAATGTTCACCCCCATTTTAATTGTGTATTAGATTCTAACATGCTGGAATTTGATATCACTTCACTCAAGCCACGAAAGATTTTGCAGTAGTGACATCACACTTTCCTATGTAGAGTATACTTTAAGACACATCATTGTGCCGTGCAGCTAATATAATCTTACACCTATCATTATTTATTACATTACCAATACAAAAGAACAGAAATCACACGAGCTTGTTACAGTAATAACGTAAGATTTAAGAATTGACATAATTATAGAAATGGATACAATTTTTAAAACTCTTTAATGTTAAGAATGTTGAAAAACATTTTTTAAACTATTTTTAATGGCACTGGGTCATGGTTGAGTGCCTGAACATTTTGTCAGTCCAGTCACCCAGCAGTTACACCCCTGCACAGGCGAGAACCTCACCACTGTGCTATGAAGCTGGTCCTTCTTCAAATTGCCGCCTTTTATATAATACTAGCAGTAGTGCCCGGCTTCGCCCGGTGGATTTATTTGTTTTATGGATGATAATGAATACTACTACAGAACTGGCACTACCAGAAAATAAATAATTTTAAATATAACTTTTTGTGGTGGTGGTGGTGGTTGTAGTAGGGGTGATAAGCAGTACAGTATAATGGACGTAACATTTAGGTCATTTTCCCGTAATGATAATAATGAATAGGGAAACGGCTATTTACTAACCACAGCACTGACACATGTAATTTAAAAACAAATTTCTAGAAATGATTAGAAAGAGGATTGAGTGAAATAAAAGTCACTGCCTAGGGCCTATGTCTCATTGTCTGTTAGAAATGTAGAGACCAATAGTGTCGTCTTTTGTCGCATAGCGCCGTAGGAAAATAATCAGAACACTTTGGAAAACATTGGCTGTCCTGAGCTACTGAGGTAGCAATAGTATTATTTATCGCCACATAGCGCACAACGATAAGTTTCGGAATAAATTAAGGTAAATTTGAAGGCACCAACGCTTATTGCAGCAGATAACCTCAATGTATTGCACCAACACCATTGCACTTGGCCTATACAGAGGCATAATATGTTCATGATGATAACTGTTTTAAGGGGCCTAAGAAATCTTTTTGCACTAATTACTCCCCGTGACTGCAATTTATAAGCAGCGCAAGATTCAACTATTTTCGAAATTCTGCACCAGAACACTGGTATGGGCGACGTGATGCAGGCCGAATTGACAGTCAACAATAGACTTATTAAAATACTCTTACAGTTACACTACTACGGACATGAATGGTTCTAGGGCCTTAATACGTGTTTTTCAAGTTCAGTTTGTTTGTTATTCTAAATGTATGGAATGGACAGCATTGTCCAAAATATCAAGTGGACAGTGTTACCACCAGGGTTTCAAAGTGTATGTAAAATTTGGTGCAATTAGGAGGAACGGTGTAGATTTGTGATAAAGGACCTAAATGCAGGGAATGGAGTGGTCTGTTCGAAATTTAAAGTTGACAGTGTCACCCACAGGGCTCCAAAGGAAAAGTGTACAAAATGTGGTTCAGATCGGTGAATCTGTGTAGATTTGTGCCAAAGGACCTAGATGCAGGGAATGGAGTGGTCTGTCCGAAATTTCAAGCAGTGCTACTCGTCAGGTTCCAAAGGGTAAGTATGTGAAATTTGGTTCAGATCGTGAAACGGTGTAGATTTGTGCCAAAGGACCTAAATGCAGGAAATGGAGTGGTCTGTCCGAAATTTCATGTAAACAGTGTTACTCGCAGGGTTCCAAAGGCTAAGTATACGTATTTTGGTTCAAATCGGTGAAAAGGTGTAGATTTGTGCCAAAGGGCCTAAATGCAGGGAATGGACTGGTCTGTCATAAATTTCATGCAGACAGTGTTACTCGCAGGGTTCCAAGGGGTAAGTATACAAATTTTGGTTCAGATCGGTGAAACAGTGTAGATTTGTGCCAAAGGGCCTAAATGCCGGGGATGGAGTGGTCTGTCCGAAATTTAACATAGCCCGAACTATTCCTCTTGAATCTGGCTATCATATAAAAAAAGAATTTTTCAAATCCGACTGGTAGTTCCAGAGATTAGCGTGTTTAAACACACAAACTCTTCAGCTTTATTATATTAAGTATAGATACGTAGTGCGTAACAGGGCAAACTCGTGACGCCCCATAGCCCGAGGCAACTGACCTACGTACCCCACTTTTTACTGTAAATGCATGACTTACTTTTCCTACACATTCTTCACAAGACAGAAGTTTCAGGCCAAGTATAGTTGCATGAAGGCAACCTAGAATGACACAGTAGAACTAAACACTTCTTACCTGTGCGAGGCCACAATGCATTCACTGCTATATTATCGTCCCTGAACTCTTCAGCCATGCCTAACGCACACATAGACATGCCATATTTGGCTATAGTATATGCAACGTGGTTCTTAAACCATTCAGGTGATAAATTCAATGGTGGACTGATATTGAGAATGTGTGCATTCAGTGATTTTTTGAGATGTGGTATACATGCTTTTGATCTGGAAAGAAAACAGACAAGTAAAAATTATTTTTAAATCCTGTACAACAAAAACAACAAGTTTTTCGAGAAAAAAAAAACTTATGAACTTTTGCTCTGTTTTCACTGCAGTAACATCTCAACAAGAGCTCTACTCAACTGATTATATTGATTATATGCAATATACTCACACTAAGAATGTGCCACGGGTATTGATGTTATTCATTAGGTCATATCGTTTCATCTCAGTATTTAATGTTCCAGTCAGGGCTATAGCACTGGCATTGTTTACTAAAATGTCAATTCCTCCAAATTTCTTTACACCTTGTGCAACAGCTTCATACACCTGCTCTTCATCACGCACATCCACAATACACGGTAAACACTTTCCACCAGCAGCTTCAACTGAAAACACACCACATATTAATATTTAAAATAGTTAACATATAGGCAGCACACGTTTCCACTTTGAAACATTCACAATAAACTATGGTTAAAAGATGGTATATTGGCTTTCACGGACAGTGAATTAAAACTCGGCAATTTTTGTAGGTTTGTGCCGTTTCTTGTGTGATGAGCCAGTTGGTGTCCTAGGTGAAACCCCACACAAGACACGGCACAGACCTAGAAAAATTGCTGAGTTTTGAACTAAGGTTAATTGTTGACTGCTTTCTTTATTTTGATCAAAGCTAGACGAATGGAATCAGATCAATATTGTTAATGATTTCCTTTGCTTATTCAGACCAGTTTGCTGCTGAGCAGTGGCATATACTGAATTTTGTATCAAGGCATGTAACTTAAGCCTTTATACAGCAGATAACTGATGATAATAATAATAATAATAATAATAATAATAATAATAATAAATAAATTCAAACAATGGGAACGTAACCAGACATAAAGATGAAAAATAGTTATATCTCTAAGTCATCATTTTACTGGTCTTAAAGACTCGCCAATCACTGAGAGCATATGCGCACATTACTGAATCATTCATGATTACACCAAAGGCACAGTAAAAATACGCAGAATCACATCATAGTTCTCTGTAATGGCTGTCACTTGCCTGTCTTTTACCATCGCCATCTGATATGCTCTAACGCCTTCCCATTCAGCGCGAGTTGTGTGCTAAGCAACGAACGTCCCCTACTTGAAGATCTTCCCGAGAGTAGCGCTGCTAGGTTGAACCGATTGTGAGCCTGTCCAAGCGTGCAATTCCGCTTAAGCTCTAATTTTAATATGACACCCTTTGTTGTTTGTTACACGAGTTATGTAATGTGAGAAGTACAATGGTGTTCACTAAGTGTTGGTGCTGATGCGTTGATCTTTTGTATTACTTACAGTAGTTAGAGCATATTCACGACGACTCCATAATTTTGTCATGCCTATGGAATATACAGACTGGTATGTTTATTTAATTTAAATACCAATCTTATGTTGTGCCAACGTAATCTCTGGAGTATCAACCTACTCAGCGCTGCGTGGAGAATTTTACTACTCCTGCATGTTTGCTGTTTGGAGTGAAGTGGTGAGGCGTTAGAGCATAGCAGACGGCGGTGCTTTTACTCATGTACGGCACTGCACAGAAAATAAGACATCCCGCTGTACATTAGTTCCTGGCCCCAACAAATACTGCTACTATTGAGAATATGGTGGAGCCAGACAGTCAGGCAGCAGAACTAGAGTACAAACGCACAGCTTTTGAACCTCTGAAGGATGATTTAACTAATATGTGAAATGAATCAACTGAAAATCATACACCAGGCAACCCTCATCCTGCCATAAGGAACAAATACATACAAAGCATGGCAAATATGCCCCTGCCTGCGAAGCCAACTGGTCAGGGATTTTAAAGTATGTGGAATGCACTTTGCATAAAGTAGATCTTTCCTCTACTTGCGCTGGTTTATTATTTTTGAGACAGTGGCTGTCAAAGAGTTTACTGGGTACATTTCTCCATAACAAGCATGGATTGTATGCTTATTTGAAGGAATCTACTCGGTGCATTTAAACTCGTTTCATATAATCGAGCCAGCCACTTAATAGAGCAAAACCTCACTACAGTGGTTTTCAAATGGGAAGCTCTTTGTCCTTGACATGTCTGCAGAGTGCTACCAAATCTGCACCTCACAATTGTTTATAATACACGTTGGACCTGTGGTATGTCCATAAATGATCATTGTCAATCAGTAAATCATATCCAGATGAGTCAAGGTATCCTTGATAAGTACTCTACTAAATCAGAGGTAAATTAAAGCTGACGAGACTACCAGCAGGAGAGAGACATGGGGGATGAAATCTCAATGAAAGAAGAGTACTGCTGTGGCCATGTTTACCAATGTACCAATTTTGTAGTTAATAAGGATTATATGTAGGGGAACCAATAGAATTAACAATAGACTGAAGTGGTATCCTTATCTTTATGGATCTTAGGAAATCCATACAAACAGGACACCATAAAAAAACTATCCCGGATCTTGAGGAACATAATTCAACATTAAGCTAGCTAGCTGACTGCAATCTTGAACATTTGGCTCACCGAAAACCTGCCCGTAGGAGGCATCTTCATGGATCCTCTCACCACCATCCTTGTCAAAAAGGTCCTGCGAGTAACACAGTTATTCACACAACAAAGGCCGTGCATGTAGATGGTAAGTGACTGTGAGCTAGACTATCTGATCGAAGAATTACTTCCAAAAGAAGAGCTATTCCATGAAGCAGGTTAATGAGATGCTATGTCCTGTGCTGAGTTGTAGCACCTTCACCACAGATTTTGGCCTTATTGTTGTGATGAATAGTGCGAATGGTCTATGTGGATCAACTGTTTGAGTCCCACTCATGTTGGTCGACTTTTTATAGCATCTCAATTTAACACATTATTACAGTATTATTATAGTATTATCATCATAATCGACATCATAATCTTAACAATCAGAAAAGGCAAATTATATAAACTTAAGACACGACAGACTTGATATCAGGCAATATTAGCTTTTGTTTGATTAAACTGTATTTCCACGGCTACACTTGGAGCTTAAGAGCTTCTATACATTAGCGCCCTATACAGGGTGTCCCAAAAGAACACCGACAAGGCTTAGTACGATGTGCGGGAAGGCAAACTGATCGGTTTTCAAGAAGGAACTCATATCCAGAAACGCACAGCTTGGACACTGTAGTGCATCGAAGTGAGGGAGGGGTGTGCGTTCCACAGGTCATCAATAAACTCAACACGAGTAGCACATGTAGCTCCTTACAAATTTGGTTCGAAATGTGTACCTCAGACGTCATTGCAGAGCCTACATCGGCGGTGCTGAGCCGCATGCACATGACCCAACTCGTGCGGTTGTCTTTGAATAATGGCAGTCGCTCCGTAGACTCGAGTAATAAGGTTCTCCACTTACGTAACATGATTGATTGGCATACACCATACTCCCACAGAAAGTAGTCGAGGGGTGTCAAATATGGCGACCGTGCTGGCCATGGATCCGGTCCATCTCGGCCAATCCATCGACTGGGATATGCACGTTGAGGTGATTCCACACATTTACATCAAGGTGTGCTGGAGCTCCGACGTGTTGCATCCACATTACCTGCCGAACATTTAGTGGCACTTACTCCAATAGGGTAGGCTAAACATCTCCAATAAATGTGATGTAGATCTGTAATGTCCGTCTGTTGGGCAGTAGATATGGCCCAATGAGATGGTCACCAATGATCACAGCCCAGATGTTAATACCGGACCTGTGTTGGTGGCTGCGAATCACGTGCGCATGCAGATTTTCGTGTGCCCAAAGTGTCACAACCATTCTCAGACTTCAACGCTCTCCAGCGCCTACACTGTGCATTTCCGGACAGGGGCTCCTGCTTGAAAACTGATCAGTCTGCCTTCCCTCACATCATACTAAGCCTTGTCGGTGTTTATTTGGGACACCCTGTATATAAACATAGTAACAAACATTAATACAAGAAGTATAAAATACAACACATTTTGTTAAAATTAAAATCATATCATAAGCAACCTGTTTCCTTAGGGTACTATAATATGAAAAAATTATGTTTCAAACAGCATTCACAATATAAATAACAGGTAGCTCTGAATGAACGTAGAACGCGCGATAACATTCTCTATAATACATGAATTAGCCAAAATACCTTATGAAGCGATGGGAAATAAATCAGGGAGTGATGTTTTAATAGAGGTTTCCTCCTCCGCCGTCTGCGACCCACCCAGCAATCCCAAATAGGATCATGACTTATATAGCAAAAATTACAGCTGTGGGCGCCATTGTCCAAATCAATCATAATCGGTTGCGGTCCTGAGTATTCGGGTCGCTTTGTTAGCCCCACTGGTCTGTCTCAAATAAGCTCTAGTATCATCAAAACAGTACTGCCAACCTCGCCCTTACGGTACTATAATTATAAAACAAAGAAGCGCCCAGTTCATTTTCTAGTGCGCAGCACTCAGTTCATTTGATAGTGTGCTGAATTGAATCATTTATTTACTATTGTCAAAGTTGCCTGATAATCAGTTAACTTCAATCGGCGATTCTATGATCAACGTAAGAAGTTCCTGAAGCTATTGCAACAACACATTTTAGTACCAAAATCACTACCGTGCGCAAAATGCCATCGTGAAGTGGAAGTTAGGTGGATAAAACATAACCTGCAACAAGAGGATACCCGGACGTCAAGGCCGCACCTACACCAGACCATTCTAACCTTTGTTTTGTCCAATCCAATGGTATTTGACAATGGTTACAACCTAACATGCCCAGATCAATGATTTTTGACAATGGTTACAGCATAACGCGTCGCGATGAATATCTTTTTTATCAACAGTGATTTTGCATCCCACTTCTTTTTATCAACAGTGACTTTGTATCTCACATGTTGGCAACAATGTGTGCGCCTCAGTGCGTGCCGCTAGAGTGTGCCTTGTTGACAGTTGAACAAGATACAAGCGCTGTCAGAACATGGCAGCTGCTTTTAAAAGAGCAATAAATAAAAACACATATTTACGTACCTTAGCACATATATGAGGTTCAGTACTGACCAGGGTTCCTAATTTCAATACGTAATATCGCCCAGAAGAAGAAACAAGGACACAAAATATGTAAAAGTCACATTCATGTCTGTTGGAAGTGTATAAGCCGTGTTCCACTCTCATTCAGAATTACTAAATAACATTAATAGTAATAATATAATAACAAAATTACATACAAAAGAGTGCATACAGACCCATTATCAGACTGAAAATCAAACACCATATACAAGCAATATATTGACATATTCGTATGGTATATTCTCAGCTATTGGCCTGATGTTATGATTGAATCTAATTGAATACAAATAAAACCTCTTAACATAATGCAGTAATCAGAGAGACCGCTCTCTTCTTGCACTCCATTACGTGATATGTATCACACTGTTTTCCACTCTTCTCTGATTCTTGAGCCTGATGTAATGTATATATTTTGCACATTGTGTGTAATAAATTTGTTATTATAATGCAGTTAATCACATGTGAGAGGTATATTTCTCGAAGAAACGGGGTGAAAGATGAATTTTGAGAGCTGTTGTGCTTGAAATGTTAACGAACTTATGTAAATCGAAGGTGTTGTCATCTTATATCCACAATGTACCAAACACATGCATTCTGAACTCTTTGCACAGCAGTTTGAAATTTTGTGTTTCTGGCAAATCATTGGATATAGCAGAGTCATAATCAATTATTGGGAAAAAGAGAATTTGGATGAAGAGCTTACGTATGCTTGAAGGGGTGTAAGAGACAGTTCTTTTCAGAAGATGCATAGTTGATACAATCTTCATTACCACCTTTGAAGTATGTTCTATCCATGATATTGTTCTGTCAAATATCACTCCAAGATTACTTACAGTGAAAGGGTGAAAGGTTATTTATTTTGATATCATTTAGTATCTTGATGGGTGGTAGTGAATTAAAACCTACGGAAATGAGAAGTTTCGTATATCCAATGGATGTAAGTTGTGATTTGGATATTCAAATTGGGCCTAAGATTATGATTTAGGGCCCATCCACAAAGCCTGTCAATGTCTGCATTGAACAGATTTATATGATTGTATGCAGTGCTAGGCGTGAGGTGAAAATAAGCTTGGAGGTCGTCAGTGCCTATATGAACAGAAATATTGTATTTCATTAGAAACATTGCTTACGTAAATAGAGAAGCATAGTTGGCCTAGAATAGACCCCTGGGGCACTCCACTATATACCTTTTTTTATGTATGTTAATATGCAAGTAATATTTCGAAATGCTTGATTGTTGAGAAAGCAACCACCAAAACGTGGTACCGATACTACCGATACAACACAAAAACACATATTTCGTTATTTATGGTTAAATATGTAAAATGGAAATTTAATAACAATGCCGTTAATCTGGTGCCTCTACGTCCAACCGTTCTCAAGTTATGTGCGAAAGTATTTATTTATTTATTTATTTATTGGTGCCTTTATTGTGGCGAAGTTAGGGCTCTAGGCCCTCTCTTACACTGCTCGTGACGTCACTGCGCTATCGAGTCTACATAGCAGCCATGTTGCTGTGCTTAAGCTCGGGCAGACTTTTCCCGCACTCCATCTGCTGCTGCCATGTTCGTCTGTTGCCATTGTTAGTGTTAGTCAAAAACTTATAATGGATGTTAATAACATTCGTCCGTATCAGTTTGAATAAAGTAAACACTACAGGCCGAGCCGGCATGCGAAATTGGTGTAAGTGTAATGAGTGTACCATCATGGATACGAATGAAGAAAGTGTATGCTGTTGTGAATTAGCCAATCTAAAAGCAGTGAAATCGGAAGAATTTATGTGTATAAAAAGAAATCCCTAGTTTACAAGGCTTATTTTAGACCGCGAAGTGTTGACAATGGCAAGGCATAACATGAGCTTAAAAACAATGAACAGGGCAAAGAAACGTTTACTGACAGCTTTATATCCAACAAATAGAACTTGGTGATTTATTTGTTACAAGCAGTTCACTTCCTGGGTAAATTCATGGACTGCGATTGGTAAAAATAACAGAATTGTCGTACCATTGTGTGTTGTCAACATCATAAGAAACACATTTCCGTAACCCAGTGGCACCTATGTGGGCTTCAAGCTGTAAATTCAAACAAAGGAAGGTAGATTGTAGTTTTACGTGACCGTGAATCATGTGATTATGAGCCACGAGACCTCCTTTTACGTGGATTCCGAACTACAGGACATGGCATTTCACTTCGAAAATCTCACATGCATTGACCGGGGATGAAACCCAGTCCACCTTGGTGAGAGGCCAACAGCTGGACCGCTGCGCCACCACTGCCCCCGTAAATTAGAAAAGTAGAATTATGTAAGTGTGTTCTAAGATTGTTTAATTTACTATAAATATAGACATAGTATTTTGATAAGCAGAACGGTACATCATTTATTGTTGCATGTGAAATCGTGAGAAGTATTTCTTCACCAGGTCGTCCGTGGAAGGTCGAGGTATTGGGGCGATTTTCTTAGGCAGTGACAGATCCATTGCTTCAGCTTCAGGTGAAGGCTCTACTATAGTCAGTTTGTAAGAGGTTAATTTTGTTCATTATTGCCTTCTTCCATCCATCGTTTGATGCTTCGTAGTTCTGTTTTAAAACCCAGGCTCCTGTTGATTTTGAGTACTGAGTTTTGGTAAAGACTTTCAATTTATTGATGTTCCAATTATAGTCCAGTGCAGCAATCATTGATCTGAGCTTTAAGCCGCTGTACGAGAAATGAACTCTTTTAGGAGCGTCACATTTCAAGCGATGATTGTGATAACTTTCTAGGTTTCCGGTGTGAACGTAGTGTTTTATATGTTCCATATCTTTTAGGAAAGATTTACCTGTAATTATTTTCATCAAGGCTTCATATGCACTTGAATTTCCATTAATCTACATTTTCTTTCTCTCTTCTTCCTCTGTTAATGTATCGTGCTCACAGGATTTTCATTCGCCGTTTTCTGACCACCTATGCTCATTTCTTTACGTGGTGCAAAATTGACATAAATTTAGCAATCAACACAGATCTGTTTCCATTACATGTTTGTGCTGCCCACCATAAATGATTATTTATACTGGCCTTCCACACCTGAACTTCTGTATGTGTTTTATCGAGTGCTCTCATCTTTTTCATTAAACTTTTTGATATGTGCCAAACGTCAAATTCATGTTCGATATCGGGATACTGCGTTCTCAGTAAATACCTTACTCCTTTGTGTCATCGGAAGAAAGAGTTCTATATTACAATTTTCTTCCTGTACAATCTTTGTCAACGGGGTTTCACACGCAGCCCTTTCAAGATCACCTTTCATCATCACTTTCCGAACAAGTTCCTAATGAGCTATACGGCCTGTATTTATATTCATGAGCGAATACACTAAATATTTGGCTGAAAAGCCAAGAGAATCGTACTGGCCATCTCCGGCTAACCAAATGGGTTTGGCACTGTTTTTCAAACAATCAATAACCATAGTTCTTTCTTGATTCCAAGTATCTTCCAATATAGGACCAGTTACTCTATAAATAATTCTATCATATACAGTTCGTGACATCATATGTAAATTAATGGACTTGCAGAATGACCGAAAGGGTTCAAACAGTATGCCTGACAACAATAAAGCTGATGCTATTAGGACATTTCCTTCCAGTTTCTTTCCTTACATCGGTTGAGAATACCAACCCAATTCATTACCACAAACGCAAAGTGTTTTTACGCACAACATAGTCCCCTTAATGTAATGTGAAATGTTTTTCACTTTACTTTTACAACTGTAGCAAATTTCAAAGAGTGTGAGTAAACTTGTCCACGCAACACAGAAATATGAACCTGTAACTTAATAAGTGCATCGTCCAAGTGTGTTCGTAATCAGTATCACTAATATCACTTTCACTGTCACTTTCATCATTTTCATCTGGCTCATAGAAACTGTCGTTCAATTGTTCTTCCATTACGTCACTGTTCAGGGCTGGGCCGGAAGTTGCAATGTCTAAGTATTTTCTAGCTATTTCACTTCCTAACTCGCACTGTATTTCTAAACTACATACGTGACTATCTGATAACATATTTTCAATCACATCATTCTGTACATCGTGTAGGCTACATCTTTATGGTTATCACTGATACTGATACTGTGTCAAGAAACTCCCTTCATCTTTTAGTCTCATACCATTCCGTCCTGCTCTGCTCCTGACGAGTAACCCCACAGTGTACTTTGTGAAGGGGCTTGCATATGAATTAGCATTCCTGCATGAGAAGTACAGTATAACCATCTGTCGGTGCCGGACACCTTATTGAAGGAACAGCTCCTGGCTTCAATTTTGGACCTTGTAGCTTTTCTGTAGGCATCAACTTCATTTATAAAAGTTGAGTTTCATCATAGTCTGTCTTCTTAAAATGCATTGAACACACAGTAGCACCAGTACCGGAAGAAAAATGTTTCCTCTTGCAAAATTGTACCCAACTGCTAAATGTACGTGGCGACTTCTTTTTCTCTACAGTTTCGGTTTTCACTCGTTGTGTTGTTACAACCGTATACACTACACGAAGGCATTTTGACAACTAGCTATCACACTCGATTATAATAAACAATACTAATAAACGGAAGAGTGGTAGCGCGCATATTGCAACAATCAACTGAATGGAGCGGATAGCTCACTCACTGCTTATAGCGCAGCGACGTCACAGCTACTCGTGTTTCCTTCGTTTACAGGCCTGCGGAGCGGCATAGAGCAAAAGCAAATATATAGTTGAACACTGCCTGATACATACTTTGATTTTGAGGCAAGTTGACTTTTGTGTTTTGGTCTCCTTTAAGAGAGAGGTATAAGGCAATTTTTTTTTTTTTTTTTTCCATACCTACGTATGCTTTGAAAGTAACAGCTTAAATCAATCTATATTCATTTCGCTGGATCATTTTGCCATCCTCTTCAATAAAGGAAGGAAGCTTTGAATTCAAACTGATGGCAAGCAGTACATTTCAGTATTGGTGTCTTTGTTGCAGTCATTAATTTGAAATAATAATAATAACAAAGAGAGATCAAAATAGAAAGTAGAGAACTAGACATCACCATAGTTCCCAGTAAATTTAAGCTTGTAATATCTATGAAATGGGTATGCCAAATGAAATAACAACAGTATTTAGAGTATAGACTGTACTTTTGTGATGTAAAGTATGTTCTAATGTGTGTAAAAGATACATAAGGTAGCTTCAAAAAAAATAGGAAAGTAACAAGAACTCTCATGAGTGACATATTCCCCCCTAGTGTTCAAATATATCCCAGGGCGAGACAGGAGACCACAACTTTATTATGCAATCATTAGATGGTGCATGCGTTGCATCAGACCCTTGCAATAACTGTTAAAAGGTGGCTGCACACACAGAAACATGTTCAAATGTGGAGGTATGTAGTGCGATCCCATTTTTACACTTGAAGGGCACCTGAATGGAAATTCATCAGCTATTTGTTGATGTATATGCTGCTAATGTTATGTCATAGAAACATCAATCGCTGATTTCTATCTCTTCAGACCACTGAAGGATCACCTGGGCGGTAATTGAATCTCTGATGATATGGCTATTCAGCATGGCTACAGGGTCTGGATGCAGATTTCTTCCATGCTTGCATTAATGCCCTAGTCTACTGTTGGAAGAAGTAGACACAAATGGTACCTAACGGTATGTTTGATAGTATAAGTATCCTTATATCTACCAATAAAATGAAGTTTCTTTATGTGAGCTTATTTCTTTCCATAGAGCAGTGGTGGCCAACTTTGTATGCACTGAGGGCCACATTATTGAAGGAAACATGTCGGTGGGCCATTAACTCCCAATTTATTCAAATCTGACGTGATGATTTCAGAAGTAGGAATAAAACATATATGATTTACGTATGTTGAAAGGTTGCAGGCAATATTTATTGAATAAAAACACAAACAATTTATTTAAATGCGAACATTGGGGTTTTTCAAAATTTTGTAACAAAGATTTAAATATTACTTCCATGTCTGATGTAGCAACTCTTAGTGCATGGCAAAATACAGAGTCAGTCATACAGGTTTCTTATCTTGGACTTCATATGTTTCATAGCTGAAAATGTAACCTCACATATGTGCTTCCAAAAATTGAGCACTGCTTTAGGGCCCAGATCATTAAGAGTGGGTATCGTTCTGGAGACAATTTCCAGAACTCAACCCCAGTTGCCCCTGTGTTGTTGAGAGATGGTTATACTGAAACGCACAAACTCTTAACTGCAATTGTGAAGCTCGAGATTTCAAAGTACTCTTCGTAGGGTTATTGAAGAGTTCCATTTCTGCTCGCAGCTTCTCAAAATCTTGAAATCGGCGGTTAAATTCAGATAGCAATAGCTCAATATGTTCAATGTACTTATCAAACACAACTTCCTCTTCTCTGGATAGTTTTTCACAACATGGAAAATGGAACAGCTCATTCATAGTTAACGCAGATTTAAAGAGTTGTAACTTCATCTTAAAACCATCAATATATCCCATCATTTCAAAAATAGTCTGCTTTTTCCCTTGAAGCTAAAAATTCAAAACGTTCAAATATTGGGTGATGTCGGTTAGGAATGCTAAGTTTTGTTATGGGCTTATGTTGGAGATCAGCTGAGTTAGGAACATGTTGTTGTTGTAGAAAGGCAAGTATTTCATGCCTCAGTTCCCAAAATCGTATTAAAATTTCCCCGCACCAAGCCACCGTATGTCAGAATGAAGCAGGAAGTCCCCGTAATCACTGTCAAGTTCTTCTAAGAGGGAAGTGAGTTAAATACCCGTTTCCCCCTCTTATTAAGTTTGTGATTTTTGTCACAGTCACCCTAGTGTCACATAATTTAACATATTTTCCACACAGGGCCTCTTGTTGAACAATGCAATGGAAAGCTAGCACATTACCTTGTTCTTGTTTTAAAAGACCGATAAAACCAGTACTAGATCCAACCATTGCCTTAGAACCATCTGTAACTACAGCAGTCAACTTACTAAATCTGTCATACTCTTCTACAGCTGACTTCACTGTGGAAAATATGCCATGTCCTTTACTTGCCCCATGCAAAAAGCACACTTAGTAATTCTTCTATGACGGTAAAGTCGCTCTGAATTAACTTCATAAAAACCAGGAACTGATTTGTGTCTCACTCTCATCTAAAGCTAGTGAAAAATACGGACAGTTCTCAATAGTTGATTTCAGGTTAGTAGACAAATAAGTACTGATGTCTTCCATTCTTATTGTCAGTTGTTTTCGAAAGTGGTACAGACTGGAATTCTTTTAAAACTTTATCTTTCTTGAGCGCCTCAGCAATTTTTAGATAACATTGTTTAACGGTCTTACTATCTGTGAATGGCTTCTTAGCTTTGGCGAGCTCGCAGCTGACCATGTAGGAGGCTAAAGCAGCCGATTCCTGTATTTTAGTCACATCACTGAATACGTTTTTTTTTTGCTGAGTTAACTTATTTCTTGGTTGCTCAACCACTATTTTACGAGATTCACGTAAGTGTTTTTCATATTTCTCTCAGTGATTTGTCATAAGCTTATAATGTTTTTGAGGTTATATTCTTTTAACACCGCTATAACTTGTACACACACCAAACATTGGAGTTTGTTGTCTTTTGAAAGTGTAAAGAGTTAATCCAACTCCCATTTTGAATTGCTACACAATATGCCTACTTCTTCAAACGTAAAAACCACTGAATAACCTGTAAACTGGCCAGTGTGCGGCAAACTAACAGTGCCAGCGTTGCCAAGTCTTATTCACGAAAAGCCACTAACAAACATTTCAAAATCCGCTGAAGTCCTATGGATGTTTTCAACATAAAAATAAGATTGCATGCCGCTGTAGACTGTTTGAAAGCCCATAAACCTCTATCACCATTTATTTTTTCATTCTTCCCACTAAAGTGATCCGTTGAATTTGTAACACTGAAAGTTGCATGACTTCCTCGATCCCAACCTTTAACCCAGCTTGCTACGTAGCGGAAGAAAATGGAACTATTAGCCATGTACCTACTTACCGGAAGAACGAGAAACTATTTCAATATAATTTTAGCAGTTAGTATGGAAGCATAGTAACGGGTAGACAGGCGGGGCAGTTTGAAAGAAAATATATTATTCATGAAAATATATAATAAACAGAGAAAATATAGCAGGCTTTCAACCCCCTAGTTTATGCTTCCAACGACCTGATGGATCTCTGGAAACAAATACGAGCAATAATTGTGAAATTCTAGCTAAATATTTCAGTACACTCCTTAATTGCGAAGCACCTTCTGAACAACTTCAATTTGCAAAACCAGTGCCCAACCTTGATTCACTTCCACCATCACATGAAGAAATAGTGGACATAATCAAGTCATTAAAAAACAATAGAGCCCCTGGTGAAGATGGACTTATTGCAGAAGTTTGGAAATTGGATCATGAACACATAACACCAAAAATTCACAGAATAATATCAGATGTCTGGAAAACAGAGAAAATCCCAAAAGAATGGAAGAGTGCTTTGATACACCCACTCCATAAGAAGGGAAGCAAAACTGATCCGAATAATTATAGAGGAATTTCGCTTCTTCCAGTCGCTTATAAAATTCTCGCTAAAGCTTTGCTGAATCGACTCGAGCCACAGGTGGACCACCATATTGGAGAATATCAGGCAGGTTTCAGGAAGGGAAGGTCCTGTATTGAGCAGATCTGGAACCTCAAGACCATACTGCACATCCGACGATGCAGGAACACTACAGTCACATTTGTGGATTTCAAAAAGGCTTACGATTCGGTTGACAGACAAACCTTGTTTAACAGACTAGAAGAATTAGGAGTTGACAGGAAGACGAGGGCCATCATCCAGGAAACATTATTGGGAACTACCTCAAAGGTGAAATTCATGGGAGAAATCTCTAACTCTTTTGCAATACATACTGGAGTTCGACAAGGGGATGGTTTATCACCACTCTTGTTCAACATCGTACTGGACAAAATCATCACAGAATGGGAAAAGCATGTGAAAGGTATCCAAATTGGAAAGGAGAAAGGGAAAAGAGTCACTGTGAAATGCTTGGCCTTTGCAGATGATCTGGCCATCTTAACAAACAACAAGGATGAAGCCATATTAGCGCTAGAGAAACTACATGAAATCTCCAGTAAAACGGGACTTGATATTTCCTATGAAAAAACACAGTATATGGATACCAAATCAACAGGAAACATCACCTTGCGAACGCAATATGGAAAAATCTCGCAGGTCACTCACTTCAAATATTTAGGAGAAGCCATCCAACCCACAGGATTGAACACAATTTCTAATGCAGATAGAATAGTAAAATTGCAGAAGGCGTACAAGCTGACATGGAATCATTATAACAAAAGAGCAGTATCTCGCAATGCAAAATTGCGCCATTATAACACAGTTGTCTTGCCTGAAGCCTTGTACGCGGCAGAAACAATCGTCATTAGAGGAATGACAAGAATTCATGATATTGAGAAACAGGAACGAAAAATTCTTAGGAAAATCCATGGCGCTGTTTTCCGTAATGGAATTTGGGTCAGGAGACCAACAAAGGAACTTTATGAAAATACAGACACCATTGTAGATAAATTTAGGAAGAGACGTCTGCAGTTCTATGGACACATATATAGGATGGATGAGAACAGACTCACTAAGAAGATTTTCAATATCGTGAATGCAAGTAAATTAAAGACCAGTTGGATTAAAGAAGTACATGAAGACATGGAATTACTTAAAATCTCTGAAGACGACATTAAGAACAGAGAACAATTTAGAAATAAAATCAGAAACACGAAAATTGTACAAGTTTCAAGGAAAGATACATCAGGGAAAAAATGGACAGAGGAAAGGAAGAAAAAGCACAGTGAACTAATGAAGAGGTTTTGGGAAGAAAAGAAGAGAGGAAAAGGAAGTGAAGCTGTGATTGGCTCAAGTTCTCACGCTCTCCTGAAGGGGAATAATCGGAAATAATAATAATAAACAGAGAATGTTACGGGGGCTGCTCAAATATTATTTATGAAAATATATTGTGTGTGTTTGAGTCTTCAGTCTTTTGACTGGTTTGATGCAGCTCTCCATGCTTCCCTGTCCTGAGCTGATCGTTTTATCTGTACATAGCTACCACACCCTACATGCGAGGCAATCTGTTAAAACATATTCTAACATTGGCCAACCCCTACAGTTCTTATCCTCGACCGTTCCTTCCATAACTAAGTTTACTAATATTACGGGGGCCACTCAAAATGGCTTGGCGGGCCGCCAGTTGGCAACCACTGCCATAGAGGAATGCACAACATTTTCCTGTTTGCCATCTCTTGATGAATGCAGTACATTTGCATTTGTCTGTTGGCACAGGCTAGAGTAAAATGTGGCTTTGCACCGAGGTCTCAGTCTCACTCATGGCTGTGATTATATGGAAGCTACTGAGGTATGGGTGGTGCTTAGTAATGACACCCAGGGCACAGTCAGTGCCTGTGGATGCTGTGAAAGGTTCTACTCATAGGGTTAGTACTGCTGTTCTGACTCAGTGAGGAAAGCAATGGCAAACTACCTCACTCCTCATCTTGCCTAGTACGCCTCAATATAACGCTGCCTTGGGGTTTTGTGGGTATATACCCACATAACCTAACGGCAGTGCTTTTTGAGGATCCAACCAGCCTTTGGGCTGACTACCTAACAGACAGACATGTGTTTCCTTCAGTGAACTTCCATGTCTGCCCTGTATTTCCATTTAAAGTGTATTATTCCATTTAACTTACATTATCTGTGACGTTTGTCCTATCCCGAATGCCAAAATAGTGAGCACGACAGTGCACTAACGCACAATACAAAATATGTGGAGTGGTTACAACATGCTTGGTGGTGAGCATACCCAATCAGAAATGAGCAGGGTAGTGCTACAGTTGGCCAACATGAGTTAATCTCTCGCTTACACTTCTTTGCCTGACCCATTGGTTCTGAAGCTAATTTAAATCTGCCTATTTCTTCTTGGCTATGTTTTCTTGCTGACCAAAGTAATCTGAATTATGATGATGTCTGTATTTGTAATTTGGGATAAGATTGGAAAGGAGGCACCTATGGCCTTAAGTTAGGTGCCATTTGTCAGGTGCAGAAGAGGTGGGAATCAAACTCGCCTCAGTTCTCCTAAGGAGGTTGAGTGTACCCCATTCCAACCCTCAGATCAGAATCAAACTTTTGGCACAGAAGTTTCCATATATACCCCTACACCATACAAGGCCGCTTCCAAAGCGTTCACGATAATTTCAAGCTGTCATTCCTCTCCAGCGGTTATCTAATTTTTGAGACTTTCTCTGTACATTCAAGCCAGACAGCATGCATCCAGCAAAAACATGTTTTAATTCATTCAACTGCACTCTTCCGTTAAACAATAATCTCATCATCACAAGACTTGCTCCACTTGTTCATACATGTGTACATTCTGGACACTCAATGATTAAAAGTTTCAACAAGGCGTTGTCCAAATTCATCAGTTCTATATGATGATGGTCCAGCCGATGAATATCAAACTGCAGCCATCCACCAGTTCTACTACTGTACATCAAACTTTGGACTAAATGGTATGGAAGAAATATATAGTGTCACATCATTTGCCAAGCATATTTAGTAATGAATCAATGAACAGAAGAAACAACAATGGCTTGCATCTGCAGTAAACCCAGTGCAATCTGTCAGCATTTTACTGGCTCAACAGCTATAGTGGCAAACTTTCATTCTGAATAGGTAATCTTTTAGTGACACATTTCTGCCTAAAAATATTAGCTTTCTGATTAATCAATGCATAAAACTGTGCTAACTTTCCTTGTTACAGTTTTATTTCATGCCAGCTTTTTTAAATTTTTTTACTTGAAGCAATTTTCAGTTCCATTGAAAAGAGATCTTTGCAGAAATGGACTATAAGTGTAAAAATTCCATAGTGCCACATTATTGTGCTTCATCTGAACAAAATTGTACATATAGTCTATGAAAGGTTCATTTTTTTCTTCAATTATATGGTGTGCAACAGAACATAGCAATGAATGTTGGAGCTATTCTCTAAACACAATGCTGCACGCAGGAACTAGAAAATATTTATTAATTTTAATATAGTTAATGTGTTCTGAAGGCAAAGTAGTGGCTGGTTAGAAACTTGGTGCAAATGATAACATTCCCTCTGCCCCATTACACTCACTCAGCTTCAAAATTTCTACATGCTGGATGAAAATGATAGCCACATGGACTAAGCATATATTTACCCTTTAACATTTTAAGGAGCTATAGAATTATTTGTAACCATTTCAAGCCTATTTTTGCCATTTTCATTTACTCTCATTAAGTAATTATGTAACAGTACTTACTTAAATTTAAAGACTCCTGAAATGGGATTTAGTTTGAAGTAGACCTACGGTATAGAAGAAGAAAACAAACTTCTGATTCTATGCTATGCAAAACGGCTTCTTTACAAAATTATCAGCAATTGGAAAAGAATCCAGAAAAAAGAAGTGGAACGTATTATAACTACTAAGGAAATTGAAATCCATTTTAAAAGTTACTTTTCTAGAAACCGGAGAATTTTGACCCTTTATTCCCGTGTCTATGGGATCAGCGATGTGGTGGGATGAGTGTGTGTGTCAAATGGATGTTAACAATCTATGGGGTAATGTACCTTCCCAGCATTTAATAGAGTTTGAAAATGGTGAAATCACGCGAAGCACAATTTTGACAAATTTAACATAATTGCTTTGTCTCTGACCCAAGTTTCTTCACGCTTTATGAATTTGTACAGGGGTAATTTCTTACATGAAATCAAACGACCACCAAAACAGCCATCTGAGTTTTGGGGGTTTCTACCACAGAACCCACTTCAGAGGTGCATATTCTCTTTCACTTTTAGATTATTTCTCATTATGCATGTATTTTTGTTTTGAGCAATATTATAAAAATTAAAATGTAGTTATTTTGAAGCTGATTTTAGTATTTTCCCCCCTCTCAAACTAGTTATAAGAAAATGTTATTGTTTGCAACACTGATAAGCATGAAGCAATGAAGGAGAATTTAGAAACATACGAAGCAGGAGTAAAGGTTCGAACTGATAAGATAATGGCTCAGATTTTCTGATCTGTCATCTTAACTGAGTCAGCACATTCTCAATGCAGCAAATACAGTCCTCATGTCAACAACATTACGGTATCATAAAAGAAAATTATCTGAATGCACTAACATGGGCGGAGAGAGAAAAGTGAAGGGGGTCACGACCGCCCGCCCAAAATTTTCCCAGAGAACATAACGCCAACGGGAACGGTTTTCAAACTAAGCTCTAATTTGTCCCAATTTTGACCACTAAACTACACATTTCTGTTAGTATGGAAGAAAGTATTTAGAGAGAGTACTGTAGATTCATTTAGGGATTTAGACACTGTGATAATCAGCCCCGTATACAAGGTTGTGCATAGAATGTGTCTGATAACTTATGTAATTATGTTGTCTGTAGGAGACAGCCGTGGCCTTATGTTAGGAATAGTCTCGACATTTACCTGGAATAGAAATGGGAAACAACGGAAAACTACTATGATGTCCGAGGTGGGAATCGAACCCACCTCATTTCAGTTTTGCCTCGCGACGCTAAGTATACCCTGTTTCAACCCTCAGACCAGAATTAGATTTTTGATAAGAGTCTGTAATCGAGCCCGGACCTTTGGGTTGATAGCCAAAAATACTAGCAATATCACCTCCAGATGGGCTACTTGGTGGTACTATTAAGATCCTTCAGTAACTACAGGGTCTTTATATTTGCTTGGCTAGGACATTCTCGCTCACGCGCTCTGCCAGTGACGCCTCAGTTGCCGGCTGCCACGCACGCCTATTTACGGCAGAATACAGTGCTTAAAATCAGTATCATGCATTTTTACTCACCATGCTTACAGTAGATGGTGAAAATGCTTCCGATCTGCTGCCAAACATAACCGGCATCTACTTATGAAGTTTCCGTTTACTCCGGTTAATTTAGCTTCAGTAAAGAAATTATTACTTTTACGTCTATTTTTATAGTTTACTGAACCTGAACGTTTGAATCTCTTATAGCCAGTTATTTTATTGTGATTGTATATAGTGCTGTAATGCCTTATGTGAAATATTCGTTACTTGAACGTGTATATCTGCATAATACGTACATAAAGTGCAGGAAATCGTGCACTAGAACAAGACAAAAGTTTCGAGTGAAATTTCCAGGGAGACCCATTCCTTTAAATCAGACAATAAAACAACTGGCTCATTTGAGATTCAAACGTACAGGTTCAGTAAACAATAAAAATAGACGTTAATGTCGTTATTTCCTTACTGAGGCTAAATTAAACACATTAACCGGAAACTCCATAAGGAGATGCCAATTATGGCAGCGGATGGGGAACATTTTCAGCATCTACTGTAAGCATGGTGAGTAAAAATGCACGATACTGATTTTAAGCACCGTATTCTGCCGTAAATACGCGCGCGCGGCAGCCAGCAACTGAGGCGTCACTGGCGAAGCGCGTGAGCGAGAATGTCCTAGCCAAGCAAATATAAAGACCCTGTAGTTAGCAAAATATTAGCTACGGCAGCTGTATATCGTTTGACTGGCTGAGTGGTGCAACGGTATCGTTCTTGCTGGCTGTGCCCAAGGTTGCAGGATCGAAGCCTGGCGCAGTCGGCATTTGAGGGTGCGCAAATGTGAAGGAGCCATGTCAGTAGATTTACTGGCATGTTAAAAATACCCTTCAGGAAAAAATTCTGGCAGCCAGGCATCTCTAAAAGCCACTGTAGTTACAAGGGAAATAAAACCAATAACATTATTATTATTATTATTTATATAGTCGTTATATTAAGGGACTGGAGACATCCTGGTCATCATCCCTGTTTGATTGGTTGTGGGTAAAATTTCATCTGATAACCTGTGTTATTGTGATGACTGTAGCAGTGTAACTGTATCTATAGGATCTAGGATTGGGGTGGATGCCCCAGGACGTTAAGTAAGGTACCATACCGGCATTTGCTTGGAATGGGGAAAAGCCGGAGAAAAGGCCACACACTCAGGGTAGCCGCTGTCAGTGTCAGGATTCAAACTCTGGATCTCCGAACGTCAGATACTCAGTTCAGTAGTAGCCATAGAGCTGGCCGACACAAGAGAACCGCGTGCTGCCTCAGGCAAAAAAATTCCAGCTGTGTCGGCCAATATCCGCGTGAATTATGCACAAGTACAGTATTGCCAACCCCACGAATACAGTACTAATTATACGGGCGTTTTTTTTACTAGGTAGCGAGGGCCGCGTTAGTCATATATGCACCCCTGGTTTTTGTGGAAATAGTCACGCATATGACCGACCTCATGTGGTGATGTATTTTATATCTTACACGTTAACAACACTAACATGACGTCAATGTGTTCTCCTAGGTAACAGTTGAAGAGACCTCATGCGCTTAGGAACATGGTTGCCGTCGTTCAATGAGCAAAAAACAAAAACACATATTTACGCAATTTAGCATGTATTTCCAATGAACGAGTGATAATGGAAGACAATTTTAATTGGTATTGTCCCCTAGAATATGAAAAATAGGTATGAAAATCATATATTATCCGTATTAACGAAGTTGTGAATTTCAAAAGCAGGTTCTCGTCTCTTTCACCATTAATCATTATTTTCATGGCTAATGTTCATCAGTGTTCATAAACCTTTAGTGTCGTCCATGACATCATGTAGGCCACCGTTTAGTTTCTACGTTGCAATGTATACTAATCCCTTAGAGTTTCGATACAACCCTATTTTATGATGCCCATCGTAGTATCGGTGCTCCTCACCTGCTTAACAACCTTACAGGCTTGTGTAATACGGTGATGATATCACTGTTTGACCTCTTTACTTCGAAGTGAATTTTCAAACCACATGATTGATTGCACTACTATTGTGGTGAGTGTGTAGGACAATTTTGTGATTTTATTTATTATGTGTGTGTATAAACTACAACCTAGGTATATGAGGCACTGTTTTTTATTTTATTAATGCAGCCAATGGCCATGTACTTTTCTTTTCAGGACGGGTCAGGGAAGGGATATTGGAAGGAAATCGGCCGTGGACCTATTGATAGGAACCGTCCCGGCATTTGCCTGGTGGTGAAAATGGGAAACCACGAAAACCATTTTCAGGACGGCCGAGGTGGGATTCGAACCCACGCTCTCCCGATGCCAGCGACGCACGAGGTAGCGCGTGAGCACTCTCGGCCATCGTGGCCGAGGCACTGTTAAGGGGTTAGGTTTTGTTTATACATGTGTGTGCATTAAATTACTGTATTACCTCTGGGCCTCTAGCAGTTAGGTTCTGGTGAAATACAAATTATTGGTTAGTGATATGGCTCAACTGCACTTTATAATACTGATAGGAAAAAGGCATGTTTTGCTTTTGTAAATGTCATAAGTATAAAACTCCCATGTCCCAGTCAGTATATAAGGGTTGATATAATTGGCACCTTATCCTGTCGTCATGAATTGATCCCTATCTTGGGTATAGTTATCTCCATAATTCAGGGTGTGCCACACATGATCATATGAAAAAATGAAAACTTCTCAGGACATGACAATGTTTAGCGATTTATTATTAGTAGTTCCTTTACAACCTATAACATTAGCGAGAGTTTGTCGTCCATGACTAACTTTTTCCTTAAACAATACAACCAAATATAAGCCGGGTTCAGTTAATAATATTGTAATATTACTATTAACTTATCATTATCACTAATGGGTATTAGGCCTACTGTTACTTACACAATGAGACTAGATTAAAATCCTATCTTCCTAGGCTACATGCATCGAACTTTTAAAAAGCCTCAATGAAAATTTCAACAATCAAGATATGGTAGGCTACTAGTTAGAGCAAAACACTTCCTCCAGTTGACCAGTGATAAAATAAGATAAATGATTTTTATATTTAAAATATTAAAACAAGGGAATATTTCAGGTCCTGTCTTCCACAGAATGATCAGCTATCTCTTCTATATTTAATATTTCAGATAGCATAGGGCCTATGCTATTCAAATTATTTCTCAGTATAAGGAATTTTCCTCTGTATAGAGCAGTAATGAAACTGCTGCAGCCTTTATATCCAACCATATATATCTGCTAAGATATGTTTTTCTTTTTAATTGTATATTCACACTGTAGTTTTCGAGGCGATTTGCCTACTTTTTAGACACGTTCAAAAAGAAAGTTAACAAACCTTCTTCTGCAGCTGTGTAGATGGTCCCTGGAAGTTTTGGATGAGTCTGGGCAGTTTTGGCAGCAATTATGACATTGGCACCATCACGAGCTGCCTTTAATGCTATAGCCTTACCTATTCCACGGCTTGCACCAGTAATGAACAGAGTGCGACCAGCCAAGTATCTAGAAGTAGAAAAATAGTTTGTCCCATTAGTGGTCTAGCAATTAGCCAAGTTGCTGGTAGGTTATGTTATAAGGTAATCTTATTCTTGTACTTCTAATATACTTACCATAAACAATACCTAGCAATTGGCTTATTTGTTAGGACTAAAAGAAACTGGATATTTCTATGATAACATATTACTGCACAGGACATCACATCCACCCAGTTTCAGCATTCATCTTATGCCCAATCATATTAGCCTACTTAGAGTAACAAGTTTACTTACCCTGTATTTGGAATCATTCTGACAAGTATCCTTCAAGATTTCAAAACTCAAAACAAATGTATTTTCACAGATAGTGCACACGTAAGTATGATAATGTGTAAGAACTGTAGAATACAAACTTAGTTCCAAGACCTGCTGCTGCCTTTATTGTGCACTCGAACCAAAATCGTGAGCCATTCGCCTAATTTCAAACAGGTTGATTAAATCTCGTTCGCTACAATCTTTACAAACATTGAACAATAGTTAAATACTGTATTTGTGCACAATGTACCGCTCAGGACAGTGTTCCCATTACCGGCTAACTACAGAACAGGCATAGTAAATTGGCTCTTGAGTGATAAGAGGCGAACTTCAGAGCGAGCAAAGATTATCGAAGTGTCAACGATCAAGATACGGTACTCATTCATTTGAACCAAGCATTTATCCAAGTTAGAAAAACACTCTTCCCAAGTGAACTATGCCAGCTGAATGTAGCTGATAATCATCATGACTGTCAAAAAGTAGGAAGTAGTTCCAGGGTTTTATCATGTTTAATGCGCAAGGAATTCTTAAACTTGAGTCCTCACTAATAATAATTTACGTTTTAACATCTAGCGCAAATTTGTAGAGATCTATGTCACTGTGGACGTGGTAACCGGTATATAACACGTACATATAAGGATACGGATGTGGATACAAACAGAATTTACGCCCCTTTCATCGCACAAAATATATTTTTTATTGTGGTCCCCCCACCCTAGCATAGAATTATGCACCCCAGTTCAAAGACATCAAAGAGATTTGTTGTATCGCAAGATGAATAACACACCAAAGAATATGGGTATTATATAAGAATACACTTTTATCCTCTCGGGCGTGGGTGTATTTCTTGCGTCACTCAACAGTTCAGCACAGATACACGCGAATTTGTAGGTCACTAGAATACTGAGCTTGCGGCGAAAATATTGCCGACGATTTCTAAATTCAACGCACAACATACATATTTTTATCCTACATTATTTATTCATCGTAATACCATAACGAATAGAATAAGAAGTAATAACACTGGCCTAGTACGCCTGGTCCGCCGCAGTGCAGCGCTGGCTCCGATCTGTGATGTAAGTCTAGCATTGGCGCTTACGAGACTTTTAAAACTTTGCGACCTGTTTTCATGTTAAAACACCGCATGATATCCTCATAGGCGCTAATAAGTTCGAAATCTCCACTTACTTTACTGTGCCAAATTCTAATTTAATATGCCGTCTCCTGTAATAGTCCAGTTTCGACAATAAGCGAAGACGGAGAGCAAGTTCAATATGCAATTAGTTTTGCCAGCTATCGGTAAATTAAAAAAAAAAAAAAAAAAGAACGAAAAAATTAACCTCGCTATCAGAAAGGATTTCTTCACATTGTTACACAACTTACATTCCCTTAACAGACTTGCAACATAGCAAAAAAAAAAAGCCGTACGAACGCAACTTTCAACTTTACCGTAGATTACTATAAAATTCAATAATAACCATAAATTTCACTCCACAAACACCAAAATCAGTAAACTACCATCATTTCAGAAGAACTTAACTTGAAACAGACATAGAAGGCACAGTCATGACCCCTTCTTAGAGTAGGCTATTGCCTAAAACTGATCACGCCTCCTTCAGCATTACGGTACATATATGTTTTTTAACTCATTGTCTTTTTATTCTCATCCCTTTCTTCACAGAAGTAGTCTTTAATGGCATCAAGAGCATTTTTATTTACACCATACTGGACAAATACTTAGGCAAATTAGGAAATATATGTGGAACAGAATAGTCTTTCAATCGCCAGTTGGTTCTTGGGAGAAGTACTACTTCCTTCCCTTCTATCACAAATTTGTCAAATTTAACAATTAAATCTTCTGAAAAGTGAGCATCACAGATGTAGGACTTTTCAGTAAGTTCCCTATCCTTCCCTGGTATGGCCCCTTTGCACTTGATAAAACGTTCCTTATCTTTAAGAGGTTTGAAAAACCGTCTGACCTCTTTACAATCCCCATAGCTAGATCTGCATCCCGGTACAAAAGAGCAAGGCATCTTCACTACTCACATTAAGCACTCGTGAAAATGTAAGGGCTAAACTGCTGTTTACTTACATTAAATAACAAAAAAAATTAACACACGAAGATAACGTCAACACACGACAAGAAATTAAATTCCATTTCAGTTAATGCTTCCTACAATAGCATTTCAGGTATTAATACTATGAAGTAATAGTGAAAGCACTTGTATATCAATAAACGTTTGCACAGAACACCACCAAAACACTCCGACCGATTAAATACGTAATATATCGCACATAAACACATAAACATACGTGGAAATCAACAATCTCAAGTCGACTGTAGCGCTGCGTAGCGGCGAGTGCCAACCCGATCCGTATTCATTACATGCTGTTGAGGGAGAAGAGATCACACTTTACATTCTATTCGTTATGGTAATACAGCTACGGTACTTTTTTGTTATTCACTTTTATTTGCAATGATGCACAAACTACAAATATAAATAACTTTGTCAAGATAGCTCATAGAACCAAGTTAATATCGAACACCTATGACCATGGACACATTTTTTTTCTGAACGCAAAGACATAATCCATTAGACATTTAAGGCATCCTGTTGCCCCCTGCCTTCAGTCAAATTTCGAGTATGGTATAGGGAGGGATGGAATTTAATTCAGCCAGTCAATTCAATAGTATTCCGGCTCAGGGGCGGTTCTAGGCGTAGTGCCACCGTGCCATGGCACTGCCCTGTAAGAGAAAATAAATTATTCATAGTCCTGAAAGAATAATTTCGAACGCCTGTGTTTAATACCGATAGCTAATTAGTTTCAAATGACTTTGTAGTTAAAATATTCCGTCCGTAAAGTATGATCATTGATTCCATCTTCGTCCCAGTGATATCTCGAGCCGCGGTCTATACGGCACGATTGACGCATGCGCAGTACAATTTACGATCTTTTCCGTAGCCTCTCTCGTCACTCGCTATGAGGAAATATGCTGGCCTCCGTGCCGAATCGAGTTTGGCTCAAAGCGGTACTGGAAGTGAAGTGCAATGCTATCTGTTGGTCATTATGAAGTACTGGGCCAGAGACATGCCTGTCACAAGCTGTCACAAAGGGAGGAAGGGAAGAGGGTGTGGGCCAATGGCCTGATTGGCTGGAAGTAACTTAACTCATTGGTTATTGGTGGGGTGGGGCGTTGGTTGACACAAATTGACAACCAATCGCTCTCACACAAAGAGCATTAATTCTAGATTTCTGTAAAAGGGGACTCTGCGTCCAACAGTGAAATTTAAACTTGCCGTAATAAAAAGTGAGAATAATATGTATGTATTTATTAATTCCTTATTTGGTAAAGTGAATAACTAAGCAAATAAAAAAAAAGAAAAAAAAGTAAGATCATGACTACCGTAGGCCTACATGTTAAAGCTTCACGGATTACTCTCGGTAGCTAAATATTTATGGTTGATAAACCATCTGCAACTGTCAGGCCTGGATGAAATCGCACGAATTCCTGTTTGTAGTCTAGTCCAGGTCTAGTCTATCTTCAGTTCTTGTTAACGGTTCGTGGTTATTTTTAGTGAGTCAAGGTATTAAAGAGTCATACATTGATTTTGTGTTGTAGGCTATTAGTGATTGAATGGTTGAGAGCTGAAAAAGTTTCTTTTATATACCGGTATTTTAATATATTTCCTATCGTATATGTTATATTCGGTAAGTCCCGATGTGAAATGTTGACTATTAAGATTAGCGTAGGCCCTATATATACATCGGAAATCGAACCCCGCTCTGATAAAATGTTATGAAAATACCAATATTTTCATATTTTTTACTTGGCACTACCCCTTGTGCGGAACTGGAGCCGCCTCTGTTCCGGCTAGTAATTAAACCTGGAGTGAAGCATATACGGTACACTGTAGTTTCATCCCGACAAGGATTGGAATTTGCAATGGAATACGCCAATACGGTACCGGTATCTTATTCTATTCCTTTCAGAATGAAACTCGGAATGAATTATTTAACACTATTTCGGCGGTAGTGAAATTAAATCCATAGCATTTCATTCTATTCCTCTCGGAATTAAATTGCGACAGAAACACTCAATTTGGCTCCGACGGGATTAACATAAATTCGTAGAATTTTATTGTATTCTTCTTGGAATTAAACTACAGTGAGAACCCTCCTTATAGAAAGGAGCCACGGATGCACAGCGTGACGGTGGGGCACGGTGAGTAGCGGCCTGTCTAGCAAGGCCGAGCCAAGGAGCATATAATAACAGAGTAGAGACTCTCTGCTATTTCTGCGTTCCGTTAAATTCAGCGATTGCGTCATTGTTTGGGCTCCAACTCAACGCACATCATAACGAATAGAATATAAAGTGTGATCTCTTCTCCCTCAACAGCATGTAATGAATACGGATCGGGTTGGCACTCGCCGCTACGCAGCGCTACAGTCGATTTGAGATTGTTGATTTCCAAATATGTTTATGTGCGATATATTAAGTATTTAATCGGTCGGAGTGTTTTGGTGGTGTTCTGTGCAAACGTTTATTGATATACAAGTGCTTACACTATTACTTCATAGTATTAATACCTGAAATCCTATTGTAGGAAGCATTAACTGAAATGGAATTTAATTTCTTGTCGTGTGTTGACGTTATCTTCGTATGTTACTTTTATTGTTATTTAATGTAGGTAAACCGCAGTTTAGCCCTTACATTTTCATGAGTGCTTAATGTGAGTAGTGAAGATGCCTTGCTGTTTTGTGCCAGGATGCAGATCTGGCTATGGGGACTGTAAAGAGGTCAGACGGTTTTTCAAACCTCTTAAAGATAAGGAACGTTTTGTCAAGTGCAAAGGGGCCATACCAGGGAAGGATAGGGAACTTACCGAAAAGTCCTACATCTGTGATGCTCACTTTTCAGAAGATTTAATTGTTAAATTTAACAAATTTGTGATAGGAAGTAGTACTGTACTTCTCTCAAGAACCAACTGGCGATTGAAAGACTATTCTGTTCCACATATATTTCCTAATCTGCCCAACTATTTGTACAATATGATGTAAATAAAAATGCTCTTGATGCCATTAAAGACTACTTCTGTGAAGAAAGGGATGAGAATAAAACGACAATGAGTTTAAAAACATACCGTAATGCTGAAGGAGCCGTGATCAGTTTTAGGCAATAGCCTACTCTAAGAAGGGGTCATGACTGTGCCTTCTATGTCTGTTAAATGTTAAGTGCTACTGAAATGATGGTAGATTATTGAGTTTGGTGTTTGTGGAGTGAAATGTATGGGTATAATTGATTTCTGTAATATTCTAAGGAAAAGTTGAAGGAGCCGTGATCGGGTTTAGGCAATAGCCTACTCTATGAAGGGGTCAAGACTATGTCTTCTATGCCTGTTTAATGTTAAGTTCTTCTGAAATGATGGTAGTTTACTGATTTTGGTGTTTGTGGAGTGAAATTTATGGTTATTATTCAATTTTATAATAATCTACGGTAAAGTTGAAAGTTGCGTTCGTACGGTTTTTTATATTTTTCCTGTGTTGCAAGACTGTTAAGGGAATGTAAAATGTGCAACAATGTGAAGAAATCCTTTCTGATAGCGAGGTTAATTTTTACGTTTTTTTTAAATTTATTTATTTACCGATAGCTGGCAAAACTAATTGCATTTTGAACTTGCTCTCTGTCTTCGCTTATTGTCGAAACTGGACTATTACAGTAGACGACTTATTAAATTATAATTGGGCACAGTAAAGTAAGTTGTGATGTTGAACTTATTAGCGCCTATGAGGATATCTTGTGGTGTTTTAACATGTAAAACAGGTCGCAAGGTTTTAAAAGTCTCGTAAGCGCCAATGCTAACTTACATCACAGATCGGAGCCAGCGCTGCGCTGCGGCGGACCAGGCGTACTAGGCCAGTGATATCACTTCTTACTCTATTCGTTATGCGCACATGGTGCGCAAAGCTACTAAAAAGCGTTGCATGGTGCGCACCACGTGGCAAATTCCAACGCCACTGAGATGCAATAACTGGCCGTATATTGTGCAAGAAAAATAAGCGACCGAAGGATCTAGGTTGCTTTCGCCGAGTACGTTTGCCAACTTACGAAATGAGAGGAAATCGAATCGAGTTTGATTAATCTGGATACACCTCGTTATTGTTGCTTTAAAGCAACTACGTTTTATTTTTGAACGCCAATATATTACTTAGATTGAATATTAAGAGGCAACGGACGCCGTAAACTTGAATTTCATACGTCCGTTGTGGTCTATGACGTTGGTACGATGAGAAGAAAGAAAAAGGACGGTCGTTGTTTTATTTCTTACTTCTTTCAGTTGCTTCGCCCTTTTAAGACGTTTAAGTACAAGCGAATAGTCTTTTTGAAGTTTCAACGATAAAAATAAATAAATCATGAAGTTTCCTGCAAGTTTGCAATATTAAGATACATTGGGGTGTTTGAAGCCATATTTTCAGTGTTGCCTTAGTAAACAAGAGTTTAGTGCTTTTCAGTCGGTCAACACGAATGTACCCAAAAGAGATGGGTTATACCCTAATCCTGAAATAAATTACATGAGATTAATAAAACACTAGGATGACCAGTTTCGATCGTCAAGCGATCATCATCAGATCCATTACACTTAGGCTACAAAATCCATGTTTGAAATACAGGTGAAAATATTTACAATATGTACAATTATTTAGTTGCAGTATTGGTGCTGCAACTGTCAGTGTATGCTAAATGCAGTATATATGTTAGGTGAAATGCTAAATGGTGATAGCTATCCGGAGATTGTACTTTAGGGAGATTATATGGTTGTAAACTATGGTTAAACTATAAAATTTTAGGCTAACCATAGTTTACAACCATATAATCTCTCTCAAGTACAATCTCCGGATAGCTATCACCATTTAGCATTTCACCTAACATATATACTGCATTTAGCATACACTGACAGTTGCAGTACCAATACTGCAACTAAATAATTGTACATATTGTAAATATTTTCACCTGTATTTCAAACATGGATTTTGTAGCCTAAGTGTAATGGATCTGATGATGATCGCTTGACGATCGAAACTGGTCATCCTAATGTTTTATTAATCTCATGTAATTTATTTCAGGATTAGGGTATAACCCATCTCTTTTGGGTACATTCGTGTTGACCGACTGAAAAGCACTAAACTCTTGGATATTAAGATACCATAACCTCAAAATTACCGTACCCCTATTCCGACCCAGTCCGCCACTATGGCCTATTTCTTGTCTGCTATACCTCCTTCTCTAAATAAACTGTATATGCCCAACTATTAACTTGGCCTCAATGATTAAATGATTTTCAACTGTATCTACAGAAAAAATATAGGCAGGGTTGAGGATTGTCTTCAAGGAAATGAGAAAGCTGATTTTCCAGACAGTTTAAATTGATTTATTAATTTATGTTCAATCACGGTACACATTGTACATTCTTTCACATGTGAGTCATAACTTCTGATGTGTGAACGTCAATGGCTTAGTCGACTGGAGACAGGATTGAAGAAGACCATGCCGGGCAGCACTCAGATGATCGGCTATGCTGCAGGACGGTGGAAAACAACTGATCACCCACAGCCAAGTACACTCCAACGCAGGAAAACCTCTTGGCTAGCTTCGATCAATCCTCAGGCTGAAGAAGCTGTAAACTCAAAGAGGATTATTTTTGGTGAACATGAATTTTCAGCCTGTAAAACAACACAATTCCAGTTAACGCAGCATTTCTTGCAAGAAATAAGAGGGAGGGGATATTTTGAAGATGTGGTTGAACGTAATGGTGCAACACATTACCAATTACATTTAATACCCCCCCCCCCCCCCCATCTCAGTTTAATGGCAATTAAAACCTTCTGTTTCGGGCATGTTAAAAGGACCCCTGCAGGCCAAATGTACGAAGCCACATCATATTACTGTTAAATACACAGAAAATAAATCTGCATCAGGATTATTGTGCCCATTGTATTAAAAGAGAGAGGGGAAAGAGTGTTGGTTGGTTCCTCAGTTTAGGGGCTGCGGCAACGCGGTCATGTAGCCCCGTGTACTTTGGGTGTGTGTAGAATCTGTCTGATAACCGGTGTTGATTGTGATGGCTGTATTAGTGTGTGTATCTGTTTTTTAATTGAAGTACAGACTGCAAATTAGAATTTTTCAAATAGTTCTTACTTCTGCCGCCAAACGCCACCGTCAACGACTACTAGGCCTAGTTCAGAACTTAGCTACTAGACGCCACCACAGTCGGCTCTTGGCAACGAACGTAGAAACCTAAGAGCGTTGTTTACATTCTTAACCTATCCAATTTAGCTTCACACAGGTTTAATTAGTGGGAGGTTCTTTAACATGCCATAAATCTATGACATAGGACCGCCGGCTTTACTTCCCCTCCGAAGGAAGGCATACTGAGGGATTTTTAACGCTCTTAAAAATCCGATGGCTTCGGCCGGGTTTGAGCCCGCTATCTTGGGCATAGAAGCTCAGCATGCTACCAACTACGCCACCGAAGCCGTCGGGAATGAGTGTGTCCTACAGATAAGTTGTCAATATTCTTGAAAATACTCTCTTCCCTTTAAATATAAATTTACATTGGACTTTAACTTCACCCATTATCTCACAACATGTGTGTTTTGAAATGTGCACATTAAATGCTAAAATCTATCGTTTTAAAGTTAGGCAGTGATGACGTTGCTTTGTTGAAGAGGACTGGTGAAGTTCAAAACATGTGCACGTATATCTACCCCCTGT
The DNA here is from genome assembly GCA_946902985.2 of Meconema thalassinum. Classification (NCBI taxonomy): domain Eukaryota; kingdom Metazoa; phylum Arthropoda; class Insecta; order Orthoptera; family Tettigoniidae; genus Meconema; species Meconema thalassinum. The sequence continues at coordinate 386,593,495 of OX336389.2, forward strand.
CATCTTTTTAGTCGTGTGGCCTCCTGAGAGGCCGAGTACAGGTCTTTCTAGTCAACGCCCGTGGGCGACCTGCGCACCGGAATGAGAGATGATTTAATGAAACTGGGCACGGATGTGGAAGGAAGCGGCCGTGACCTGTCAGAGGTACCGTCCCAGCATTTGCCTAGAGTTGAAAATGGGAAACCACGGAAAACCATTTCAAGGATGGTGACGGTGGGGTTCGAACCCACGTCCACCAAGTCAGCAGAGAGCTTGGGCCCATGGCCGAACGCTGTGCTTTAGCTGCTGGCATACCTACACCTAATTATTATTCTTTCAGAGGGATCGGAGATGTGATACAATGAATTGCTATAAAAATTGAAACAAGATTTCAATGAACCGCCATCCAATACAATACCACCATTGAAATATTGCATTAATTTAAGTCGATGCTGTTCCACCTAGCCAATGTGTACAGCCGGATGTCGTAATAGATGGCAACATCACAAGGAGCTGACAAAAGGATGAAATAAATGAATATGACCAAGCAGTTGGAATGAAGTGAGGTACCGTCCAGGCCATTGGGGGTTGTTGAAAATGGTAAAACTGACCAGAAAAAATCTAAAACCCGTCACCAGATAGATAGACCCCATGGCCTAGCACTGCACTTACATGATTGCAGCTACCAAATATGTAAAAACTTGACATTAAACTATATACAGTACCAGTGGCGGCTCGTGACTTTATGGACTGGGGGTTCAATAGAAAAGAGCACTCACTTCAAATGGCGAACCCTTAATCTACTACAAAGATAAATAGTATACATGTGGTACCTCAAACTTCGTACAGATTGTTATGAACATTACAATGAGCGATTTCAAACACAGTGAGTTCAAATCATTCGCCTCAACCAGAACTTGAACCCTGGATCAGCATTGTTAGTGAAGATCAAAGTTTTCTGTCTCGATCTCTCTCTCAAACACACGCACAAACACGCACCTGTATGACAGGCTCCATCTGGTAATGAGCCTGGTTAAGAACATGCAACACTTCAAATCTTACAGCAATCAAGTATCAGATTGAAATGGCTCACAAAATGAAGAATGGATATACTTATAAAAGGTAAAGGTAATTTTGAAGGAAAATACTCATAAAAGGAATTTAGATTGAAAAATACGCACAAAATGTAGTTTAGGTTCAAATTACTTACAAAATGGAATTTAGATTCGAAATACTCAACAAAATGCAATTGAAATTCAAAATATTTACAAAATGCAATGAATTTGAAAATGCGTACAAAATGCAAGTGAGGTTCAAAATACTTGCAAAATGCAATTGGATTTGAAGATACACAATGCAAGTGAGATTGAAAAAGGTCGGTTCAGATTCAAAATACTCACAAAGTGCAATTGAAATTCAAAATACTTACAAAATGCAATTGGATTTGAAAATGCTTACAAAATGTATGGTAGATTCAAAATACTCACAATATGTGGAAGCCCGCGATTCAAAATACTGTGCTTACAAAATGCAATTGAGATTGAAAATACTTACAAAATGGAGTTTAGGTCGAAAATACAGTACTTACAAAGTTCAATGTAGATTGAAAAGACATACAAAATGTGCTTGAGTAATAAAAAAAACTCACAAAATGTAATTTAGAGATACTGGAAGCCAATTCATAAAAACAGGTCAGGAATCCTAAAGAGAAAAGGAAATAATGAAAAGAAGGCTGATCCCACGAAGAATGAGGGATCAGGAAAGGTTAGAGAAGGGCCAATGAAGGCGGGAAAGGAAAAGACTCCCGAGGCCTCGGATACCCTAATACCGTCGGGGTCGGAAGATAACAAGAGTTGACTAAGAGAGGTCGACAGGAAAGAAGACAGTGAGGAGCCCGGCACAAGTAAGTGGAAGCAATGCCGGACTCAGCTGGGGTCCCGTGGCTGCCAACCCACGTCCCACTAGATGTGAGCCCCTGGGGGACGCGGAAAAAATAATCGAATTACACATTCACTAATTTCACGCAGTTAATAGTCACAAGGAAATACTGAAAGTGATTTACGTTCCAGCACTTGGCAGTGTGACTAACTTAAACCTGAGAAAATAGTGGAACTACAGTTGTGAGTTGGATAACTCCGGAGCGTAACAACTAACAAGACACCTTCTTTCGCTATTTTATTGGTAGACTATTATTTCAATCTAACTGCATCGTTTATTTAATTAGCCTTCAAATACAATAAATAGCTAGGTAGTTTACTTTATATAGATAAATTCGTGGATAAATTACGGATGCATATAAACAGTCTAATGTGGCAGCCATGAAGCACCCTTTCAAAAGCGCCCGTGGTGAGCACTTTCGCTGTATGTTCACATTGGCCGCATTATTTTACGAACACGTCAAGAGATGGCGGAGTGTATACCTTTTCCGCAACCTAGAAGGGCTTGTGTTGCTGGACTGGTGAACGATTTCAGCAATCTTATTGCGCATGCGTGTAGGATGGTTACACGTTTGGCTTGTATCCACTGTTCCCTTCCCTTCTAACCCCCGCTACATGTCCCATGGCTACGCTCTACCTTACTCGCCTATTCTCTGCAGGAATGATTGGCCAAGGCTGGGGGTTCAAACCAGATCTTGCGCCGGCTTCACTTCCTCGTGCTCGTTAACTGCATTTGAACTCCGCGCTGTTTTCTGACAAATATTTATGTTACGTATAGGGACAAAATGCTAAATATATTGTCAAATTTAATGGGGGTTCATTGCGCCATTGCGCTATAGCAAGAACCGCCACTGTACAGTACTCACACATGTACTGACAAAGTGCAATGTTTAGAAATTACTACAACATTAACATATTGTTACACCAGATTATATATATTTCCAGAATACTTTCACAGCACGTGTGCCAACCATCCAACTCTGCCTGTGGGTGTATTCCATCCCTTCCACCCTTGAGGGGGACAATTCATAAGACAAGTAGGAAGCCTCAAAGAATAGCCAAGGTTGCTCCTTTTAGTCGCCTTGTACGATAGCCAGAGGATACCATGGGTGTAGTCTAAACCCCCACCCACAGGGGGCTGCAGTGTTGAAGCCACCTAAAGAAATTATATTGTGCTGTTGATTCATTTCGGGGCTTTAGTGGCTTCGGTGGCGTAGTCGGTAGCATGCTGAACTGCTATGCCCAAGATAGCGGGTTCAAACTCGGCCGACGTCGTCGGATTTTTTAAGAGCGTTAAAAATCCTTCAGTATGCCTTCCTTCGGAGGGGAAGTAAAGCCGGCGGTCCCATGTCATAGATTTATGGCATGTAAAAGATCCTTTCACAGAATAAACTTGTGTAAAGCAAAATTTGTTAGGTTAGATTTCGTCATAACGCTCTATCAAAGTTCCAACGTTCACCACTAGGTATCATTGATATCTGGTGGCGAAAGTTGGAACTACTTGAAATTGAACGGAACTTGTAGTTCACCCTTTAGGGTATCCGCTGGAAGCAGCTACAGACTCAGGCGAGCCGAACATGTCCTCGGACACTCCCGGCACTAAAAGCCATACGATAAATAAATAAATAAATAAATAAATAAATAAATAAATAAATTCGGGGCTTTGCGACATTGTGGTCATGTGGCCCCGTGTACTTAGGTGTGTGTGGAATTTGTCTGATAACCGGTGTTATTGTGAAGGCTGTATTAGTGTGCGTAGTTGTAACTCAGATGAAGATTAAGAAGGAGGCGGCTATGGTCTTAATTAAGCATACGCCTGGAATAGAAGTGGGGAAACCACAGAAAGCCACTTCCAGGATGGCTGAGGTGTGATTGGAACTTGCCTCTTCTCAGTGTTTGCGCAACCCTCAGGCCAGAATTAAACTTCTTGGCAGAGCTGGGAATCGAACCCGGGCCTCCGCAGTGACAGCCAAGAGTACTAGCCACTACACAATGAGGCACAAAAGAAGTTATGTATATGGTCACTGTGCATAGTTGATGTGCGACAAGTGGCAGTACAGTATACCTGATCAGGCAATTGGTATCCGGTTTACAATAGCAATTGCATCCACATTCACAGTTGTTCCAATTAAGACTTTTCTATCTCTGAAGGTACAAAGCTCCAGAGGCATTTCGTAATAATAGCAAGTCTATGAATTCATCGCTACACATCCAGATATTACAACCCACCAAACAGCAAGGCATTTGGGAGGCCCTGCTGATAACTTATCACCAGTGGCGGCCGACAGACTCTTAGGCCGGGAGGGCGATCACAGTATTTTTCCCCGCACCTCTTCATAAATTGATAGAGGACAAAAAGAGTAAAATCGAGTTACTTTTATATGCAAAGAAAATATCGCGTTTTTATCATTTAGTATTACAACTATGATTTCATATGGTAACAACACTGAGAACCTGATGTGAAAATTACATATAAACGAAAACGCAAAACGTGAATCCCAGGGAGCTTGTGTTTTGGGTCTTTTTCTTTATCATAGCATTATCCTTGTGAGCTCAAAACTTGACAAATCCCAGTTTGCATGAATACACGAATTAAACAGCGATTTATCCAGTACATAATAACATAGAATACCGTATACAATATTATTCTTTTAATAACTCCAAACTCAAGCCTAAAGCGTTGGCTGTTAAAATGTGGACATTGGATTATCACTTGAATTCGGCATAGAACAAGAGTTTTTTTCTTTTAATATTCAAATTTGGAAATATACTTTAATATGCAAATTTGGAAATATACATGTGCCAGTAACAATCAATGCCAGTGTTCGAGCTGACAGATGAATTTTAGGAAAATGTACCTCCCGAGTCACATTATGTTTCATTTTCATTCATTACTAAACTGTTGAACTGCTTTTTACTCTGATAGATCACTTAACTTTCTAGCAAAGAGTGAATTTAACTGCAAATTAAAAACGGGAATAATAATAATAATAATAATAATAATAATAATAATAACGTGGCAGGAGTTTAAGCGTAACATTTATTACACATTGACAGAGTTTGAGAATTCTTGCCCAACTCTTTACTTTTACAGTTTTTAGTTTGAATACGGTTATGAATGCAATGACGTAAAACATACTGGTTATGTCAGGAAATAAAAGAAAATCTTGCAACAATGTTTTTCCATAGGATATATCATTGTTGGCAATACACAAACTATGAAAGATAAGAAAATTACCAGGACAGGAGAATGTTCAAGTAAATAGACCTACCTTAATTGACTCTCTTGAAGATGAAGTCCATTCGCCGCTCTTTTTGCTCAGCAAAGTGGTTTATTACAAGCTCATTGAAGTCATTTGTGACCAATAGGTTCTTCTCAATAGAGCACATAGCTAAAGCGCACAGGCGGTCTTCTTTCATTGTATTCCTACTAAAAGTTTTTATTCTTTTCAAAGTTGAAAAGCACCTTTCACTCTCTGATGTTGTCATGGGAATTGTGCATATAATTCGCAAGAGTTTTACTGTCTCAGGTAACACTGTCGCAAGATTGTTTTCACAAATGCAGGAAAGAAGTGTTAAGGCACCAGATGCATTTTCAAACTCATTTCTGCTGTATAAAACTATTAATTCCTGCCTGAGTTCAAGTGGATTTAAAGTGAATAACTTAGCGACCATTTTACATTCAGAGTCAGGAAACGACACTCTAAATTTTGAAAATAAGCTGGGCTGGAATAGCTTCGCTGCTGATAAATGCTCATTAAAACCGAAACGATCGGCAATCCCAGTTAAAATTACGTCGCACACCTCTTTTGCCACGACCCATTTGCTGCTGTCAAATCGAGCACGCTTTTCACTAGTGCCCGGGTTTGAACAACACACGCTATGCTCTGCACCCCACTGATCGAGAGAATTTCTAATATTCTGAATCGAGGACTTGAAGGTAGACACGTTCTTCAGAGCCTTTACACTGTCAATTTCCCTGTGCTGAAGTTCATTGAATAAAATATCAGCATGTGGCATAATTTTACTAAAAAGTTCGAGCCAAAAGAGAAAGTCCTGATCTTTTAAAATGTTTCTCAAAACTGTTGCTTTTCTGGTTGTCGAATAGTCATTACTGTCATCGTCCACAATCTTCTCTAGACACTCAATAAGTTCATTTTTGTAAATGAAGACAGTTCGTACGCATCGTGCCCTAAAATTCCATCTATGGCGACATTTTTCGGGATCCGTTTCTTGACGATTTCATCTAGTACGGCTGTCCGTTTGGAAGATTTGGAAAAAAATGAGGAAAATCCCTCTAAATTACTAAAAAATATTTTTACCTGCTTATTTTGGATTGCACAACGCTCGATGATCAAGTTCAATTGGTGAGCATAACAATGAACAAAGTGCGCATTTTTGTACACGACCTTCATTCTTGTCTGTACACCCGTGTGTTGCCCGCTCATAACACTCGAACCATCATAACTCTGAGCTATTACTTTTTCAGGGAACGTATTCACCTTCAATTTCTCTAGTTCGGCAAATAAAGCTTGACTAATTCCATCTGCAGTATGATCTCTGGGCAGCACGAAGCTAACGAACCTTTCTTTAATTTTGCCATCCAGTTCATATCGCACAATAAAAACAAGCTGAGACAATGTAGCACAGTCAGTGGTTTCGTCAGCCTCGATCGCTAAATATTCTGTCCGAGATATTTCGTCACTGATCAACTGAAGGCACACAGAATAGATTGAATCGAGAAGCTCGTTCTGTATGGTTTTAGAAAGTCCCAGAAAAACACGACTATTTGTTTTTTCTATGTGCTCTTTCAAGGTAGAGTCTAACTCGGCCATTAAACTAACCAACCCACGAAATATTCCAGGATTGTCGGATGAATCGGTTTCATCGTGTCCTCGCAGTGCGAGCTCAAATTTTCCACAAAACTTAATGCAGTCGATCAGTTTACTGAGTATGTAACGGTTTTTAGAGACGTCCTCATTGAACTGCTTAATTTTCAGTCTATACGCACTGTCTAACTGACATCTGATGTCTACCTTACCCAGCATCGCAAACTCAATGCTATTGTTTATATGCTTTTCACTAGATTTATGTTTCTTAACTTTATCATTCAAGTGTTTCAAGTCCGTAACACCAGCTGATGTCCACACAGGATCGCCAGAATTCATAGCCAAGCATGTGAAGCAAAAGAACGCGTTTCTTATCTCACATCCGCACAGCCAGTCTGCATGATTGTACAATGTGCGATTGAATTTTCTGGTATAACCAGCTTTGCTTTTGCAAGGGTTCTGAACCTGTGAAATGACTAAATCAGGTTTCGCAGGTCCTAACCTTTTTAGTTCTAATTTACTCTCAAAGGAAAGTTTTCCGCGATTTAAAATAGCGTCCACAGAATTCATTTTGAAATGAAGAAATACTTAATCACGCTGAGTTTCAACTCTAGAGCACAGCCGTAACAAGAATTAAAAATAATTACGGTGCCGTAGTATTATTATTATTATTATTATTACGGTATTATTTTTTTATTTTTATTTTTATTATTAAGCACCGATAGAGAAATCACAGAGTATCACTTTCGCCACAAGCACTTCCAAACCACAGTCGCACCGGTAATTTTAAATAAAGACACTACGTACAAAGTATAATGACTTACCAACACCGAGATTGCAACTGCTGAATATTACCACCGCTTTAAGACTTTCCAGCACGAAAGCGAAATAGCTCACTGGTGCCAACCTTCACTAACCGCAGGATGCTAACGAGAGGTCCGTGTTGCTTCATCCTTGCAATTTGAATCGAGATCCCTGGTCTCAGATGCTGCAATTTAATATAATTATATTTTTTTTTGTGTTCAAAGATGAAGATAATGATACTACATCATAGATTATTGTTATTTAATTTTAATTTTTATTATATTCAACCATGGAGATTTCTTTTATTCATCCATCTACTTTATTTGCTAATGGGGTAATTCCCCGGCTGGGCGCATGCAGTAGAGGGGTGTGAGAGGAAATGCTGCTGCTGTTCACTGTTGTCAAACCTGTGTCACAGCGGGTTGGGATCAGGCGACAGTGCTTGTCTAATGGAAGTTCAGCGTGCGGAAGCTGACAGCTGAATGATAATAATGACACATCTGACAACCCTGAACGACCTACTTCTTATTGGCTTCTGATGCTAGTCACAAGTTTTCTTACTAACCAATAGTAGTAGATACTGTTGCATGACGTCTAGAGTAGCGAGGGGAGATGACGTATTTACCGGTGCTACAGAGCTGTTAAGGACTCCGCCTGGCTTCAAGACAACTGCCTGCACACCGCGCCCACAGATAACCCCTCTGGCAGCCTGAAATCGCACCAGTCTCCATACTCCCGCACGTCTCAACCCCCCTCGCCCGAGCACAATCTTAGGGCGGAAGGCCAAGAGTCCGTAACTCCATACTGACCAGTGTGCTGTGGTATGCTGCGCGCTGACAAAGCGTGATACCACCAACATAGTCTTCCTGATTGATAGAGCTACATGTAATTTTCTTAGCATTATTAGAATTCAATTTTTGACTTAAAATATCAAGAGAAAATGTAAATTCCTTTTCGTTCTCTAGGAAGGACACCGTCCTGGAGTCCTTATGGGCCAGCCGCTACTGCTTATCACACTCCAAACAGTCACAAGCCTAATTTTTTGGCTCTATATTAACCGTGGAAACTTGCAATTACATGTATAATTCTTTCAAGGTGTCAACATCGACATAATGATCATGATTTGTCAAACCAGAAACAAAACTTCCTCATGGAGAACATCTGGGTGAAGCTTATGCTATCTACTGATAGGGGCAGATGACCTCGTAGTTCTGCCCCTTAAAACCTCAACTACCTGACTGATAATAGCCTAACTACAGGGATGAACAGACACAAATCTACATCACAGATAAAAGTGACTAAAATGGACAATACTGTGCCTGGTTTATACAAGGTTTTGTATAAAACTACTACCATACGGTCATCCAAGGGAAATCCACGCAGGTGCCTATGCTGGTTAGATGTCGCCATCACAATTCAGAGCAGTACACGACCTTCTTCCCAGCATGGTAATTCTGCAATAAAGTGACAAGACTATTCATCATGAACAAGTGAAACAAAAGTTTGAGAAATGATGAGAATGTAGGCTACATGTAGAGAATAAAGAGGATGTTCATCCTTCCCCTAAATATAATGTACACCATTAATCCCAATAGAAAATGTCTACTGGTACTGTATGTGTTAACACATTTTCAATATATAGCCTATAATAATTTCTCATTCAAACGCGGGCAGATTTTCTAAACTTCTAGCCGATGGCTGGATTACGAGCAACACACATCACATCCATCATTACTTCTCAAATATTGAAGAGCTTAAGATCAGTTAACCTATACAGGATCTCATTATGTCTATTATTATAAACTTAGCACGACCTAAAACAGAACTTAATTCACACACAATCAACCAACAATATACTGCCATTTTATCGACTGAAACTACCATTACCTTTCTGTAAATCACCAAATGTCGAGACGTAATAATTATCTTGATTTGCGAACTCCTCATCACATGTATCCATTCACCGTCCATGTTCACGTTGCCATGGAAATATAATTTTCCCAAGGACCAACAAAATGAACGGAAAGCCCCTAAAATCTAGTGACAAACAAGCAAACAAGGTTGGTGACAAAACTGTTACCGAGTTAGGGCCCAAACAAAAGAATAATTATTTAACGGACGGAGAAAGTAGTATGGACTTTCTTAGGCCTGGGCCGAGCAAGGCACTGGCACTACCAGGACTAGCGCTTAGAGACAGCCCAGCGGGGCTAACGAAGTGACCCGAATACTCACGACCGCAACCGATCATCCATCGCCCTCGAGACAGCCCAGCGGGGCAGTCAGCTGTTCCTCGTTGAGACAGACCAACGCTGCGGGGCAATAAGAACGTACCCGAAATGTAAATACATATTCTTTCCCTTTTCTTCTACATAACTAAAAATGTTAAATGTCAATGAATTAGAACCTTAGCTATCATATAATTACATTTTATTGTTACATGCCGTATCTGATCATAATGACGTTTGTTTTACATATTTTAAATTTATAATGTAAAATTACATATTCTGTATTTTTATTTTACATATTTGATCAAAATGACATTTTTAAAACATAATTTTACTCTATATATTTAAAATTACACATTAGGTGGCTTTTCACCGATGTCTCAGTCTCACTCATGGCTGTGATTATATGGAAGCTACTGAGGTATGGGTGGTGCTTAGTAATGGCATTCGGGGCACAGTCAGTGCCTGTGAATGCTGTGAAAGGTTCTACTCATAGGGTTAGGACTACTGTTCTGACTCAGTGAGGAAAGCAATGGCAAACTACCTCACTCCTCTTCTTGCCTAGAACGCCTCAAAATAGCGCTGCCTTGGATTTTTGTGGGTATCTACTCACATAACGTAACGGCGGTGCTTTTTGAGGATCCAACCAGCCTTCGGGCTGACTGCCTAACATACATTATGTCTCTTACTGTAAAAAATAGTATTTATTCGCAAGTGAAATATACGGTAATTCTAAACAGTTAGTACATATTTGTTCACTAGAAACTCAGTTAAATGAAACGAATTTTCCAAGCAATTCATAAGCCGTTGAGAAAGGACAAGGGAAGAAATGAGGTGTCTAGAATCAAAACCCGCCAAATCCATTCCTTCACTTTTTCGGCAAAGTGGCAAAGACTGTCACAAACGAACCAATACCCAAAACGAAATACTTTTTTCACTAAAAAATGAATGATTTATTTTTAAAAACAGTGACGAAGTTCGAAGCTGATCCCCGATATAGTTAAAAAAATAAGTAGAAAAATATAAAGCAATAATTCGGATTTGTCGGGTTTTGTTACTAAGATTTGGATTTGGCAGGTTTTGATACCAAAGAGCCCTAATACATTTGAAGTTGCGAAGAGATTGTAGAAACTGCGTAAGCTTTATTCAGAAATTAATATTTGAATGAAAGTTAACTAAATATAGGTTATAAAATTTAAAAAATGTATAATTTTTGTGTTTTGTTGTTATTGTTGTTTTAAGGGGCGGTTGTGTTTTATTAGAATAAACAGAAAAAGAATAAAACTCATATTACCCATTCAAGATTTGATTGCCGCTGAGTGTGGCTGTGCCAGAGTTTATGTTTATTGTAGCATGAGCTCTGCGATGCGAAGCGGAGGACACAGCGATGACAGAGTGCAATCTGCACATAGGTCACGCTGCATTGCGTCAGATAAGCGTCACAGGAGCTCATGTCACCATGGACACTTAAATCCAAAACTGGAGCTGAGTCATATCCTACACGCGCAACTGTACCTGGCAACGAAGCAAGCTGACGTGTGACACAATTACATAAATAGTAGTTCCCATCTCCACCGCCGGCAATCAATTCCTGAAAGGGTAATAATACTGTACAGTAAATAACACCGGGCACTACAGCCCGTGAAGGGCCTAATCCCCAGCCATTTGGCCTGCAGATATTGGGGTGCCGCATGACCAGTGCATCGGGTCCCCTCGGCCGTTAATCTTGGTTTTCGTGATTGGGGCGCTGCCTCACTGTCAGTTACTCAATTGTCCTCACGAGGCTGAGTGCACTCCGTTCCAGCCCTCACGTCAGTTTCCAAAATCCCTGACGGAGCCGGGAATCGAACCCGGGGCCTCCGGGTGAGAGGCAGGCGCGCTACCCCAACACCACGGGGCCGGCAATACTATAGCCTACAGTACTGAACAATAATAAGGAAAAGCGTCAAATTAAATTAATATTCAATTACCGGGTGAGTTAGCCGAGGTCGTTACGGCATGACTGCTGGCAGTCGCTCACATCCGGGAGGCGCGGAGGTTCGAATCCCCCCGCCGGCAACCTTGAAGATGGTCTTCTGTGGTTTCCCATCTTCATTCCAGGCAAATGCCGGGGTTGGTCCCCAAGTATAGGCCACAGCCGCTACCTTCCAATTCCTAGCCCTTACATTCCAACTTCCCCCTCCCCCCCCCCAACGGTACTTGTAGCTCACCCATTGGGTGTCCGTCTCGAAGCAGCTACAAAACTGGCGAGCTGAACATGTCCTCGGACACTCCCGGCACTAAAAGCCATACGCTAAAAAAAAAATCAATTACAAAACTATCGTCATTCAACTGTTAAATCACATTCTTTACTGGAAGTTATAGCTACACAATTTCTGTTTCTACCTCATCCTCAATAGTAGTTTCTGAATCATCATCATTCTCTTCGTGTTCGCCACGACTTTGCAGATTGCAATAAAACTGCAGTTCTACATTTTCCCTCCATCCTTCTCCAGAATGCTTCGAAAGCAGTCTCGAAACATCTTTCACTTCTTGTGCCTGAAGGACAATCCCTCTGTTTATGGCTTCTGGCTTTACGTGAGTCATATCAAAATCAGGTTTCGTGACACGTTTGTGTTCGCAAATGTCAGTTCTGTGGAAAACATCATCCAGACCAGAATGTTATTGTTCTTCTCGTTCTTTGTCAAAATTATCCAAAACAAATTATTATCAGAAAGTACAACAACATAAACCATTCTAATCACGTCAGGCAGGGGTACATTCTCCGACTAATGCACGTAGGTAAAGAGTACACACTTCGCAAAGCATCATGGAAGGTAAGATGGCGGATCTGGGTGCTCCTATTGGCTGATGTGGATGTGGCGGGTTTTGCGACCAAAAATGGCGAAACTGTCGTTGGACTTGGCGGATATTGCAACTAAGCCTCAACTTTGACTTCGTTTTACAGTAGGATGTAGCGGGGTTTGTAAAAAAAATAATAGTTTTAATGAATTCAGCGCGGCAAAAGCTATATGAAACAATGCTTATCTCAATTTTCATAAAATATGGATTTGGCGGGTTTTGATTCTAGGCGCCACAAATATATTAGTGGAGATAAGGGCATGGAAATTCACGTAGCACCCTGTCGGAAACTCAGTGGCTGGACTTTAGTTTATTTCAGTTGTCCAGTGAGTGCCTGATACTCTACTTTTCAACCTGTTAAACCTCCCACCCCGGAAACAAAAAGTTCTCCAAACAATACTTATTCTTGAGTTCGTACACATTTTCTCAGACATAATGAAATTTATTAATGTTTGCTATAATATGGGCATGCTTAGTTATTGCACACCACTTTTGTTGTATTGTTATTGTTTTAAGGGGAGGAACAGCAAGGTTAACTGCCCCGTACCACATTTTATTTTGCATAAAATATAATGAATAAAATGAGGAATCTTCAAGCAATATCATGTGTAATACCGTATATCATTTATATAGAAATGAAATTAATATTACATATTTCACCTACTATTATTACATAAATAAGTACATATTTTGCATATTGATATTATTATGAGTCTTAGGCATTCACTGGACAACTGAGCTGAGTCTCCGGCAGGGTGCTACGTTAATTCCCATGCCCTTATCTCCGCTAATATATTTCTTGATATTCTTCCCTAGCCCTTTCTTAACAGCTTACGAATTCCTTGGTAAAACAGTTTCACTTACCTGAGTTTCTAGGGAACAACTATTGTCATACCGACGGTTTAGAATTACCGTATATTTCCCTTATGAAAAATTACTTCTTTTTTTTTTACAGTAAGAGACAGATTTAATAAAATAAAGTAAAATTATGTTTTAAAAAATGTCATTTTGATCAAATATGTAAAATCACAGAAAATGTAATTTTACATTAAAAATTAAAAATATGTAAAACAAAATGTCATTGTGATCAGATATGTAACAATAAAATGTAGTTATATGATAGCTAAGTTTCTAATACATGGACATTTATCATTTTTAGTTATATATAAGCAAAGGGAAAGAATATGTATTTACATAGAAATCCTAGCCCTAATAATCGGTCTAGGTTGTGAAGTTTCGGGTAACTTACGTTCTTATTGCCTCGCTGCGCTGGTCTGCCTCAACGAGGAACAGCTGACTGGGGATGGATGATCGGTAGCGGTCGTGGGTATTCGGGTCGCTTCGTCAGCCCCGCTGGGCTGTCTCTAAGCGCTAGTCTACCAGGAGCCATGGTACATATAATATAAGCCAGGAGCGGAGCACCCAACTACAGTTGTATTATCCCGAGTTGGAATCTGACAGTTCAGCGCCACTGGGCAAAAACAATTGACGACTAGATCGCACGCAATGCTTGTTGCAATGGAAACCATACAGCGCTGCCAAAATGTATGATGCTATTTGGCCACGTGCTTGTCACTTGACCAGTCGCTTGTTTGGTTGCCTCCAGAGTGCACACTGACCTTGCTGCGTTATAATTGTTTTGAATTAATTAGTTAATTACTTTTTCGTGTAGGATTTATACTTATTTATACTTAATACTTATATTTATAATTCATTCGTGTCCGTTATTTATTTATATAGTGTTAGTGTAAGTTTAAGCTTAGGTTCGTGTGAATTAGATTAAGGTTAGCTTTCTTTTTGTTTGCGAGTAGTGGCGCGAGGGGTTGGACAACTTTTTCCATGGTACAGGTTTTGGCAGCATAGATTGTGATTAGGATGAGGGTGTTGACAGCTGAAAACCAGTGGCGGTTCGTACCCACAAGGGTGGGACACAGCACCTTTTTGAGAGAACATACGCCCATAATGGTACATGTTGGCCGTACCATGAGTAGACAAGAAAACCGATGTCACTCAATTGGTTTAATTGCGGCGGCCATTTAGTAATCGTTTCTCTGCGGTTTAACTGGGCTGTGATGGCGCAGCGGAAAAGCTGCTTGCCTCGCACCAAGGATGGTCCGGTTCGATTCACGGTTAATGTTTATAGGAATTCCGAGGTGAAATGACACGTCTGGTGGCTTGGATTCCACGTAAAAAGCAGGTGTGGTGGTTTATGATGGAGAAGTTAATGGTCACGTATTAGTACAAGCACTCCTACTAATCCTTCCGATATTCCTAAAGTAGATTACTAAAACTCAATCATTTCACGGATCCATTAAAGACATAAACACGAACACTTCACATTCCTAAAAATCCGGTGAATATTATTAAGACCTTAACCGAATGAAAATGAAAATCCACAGCCTGCTTCCAGTCTCCGACCGGGTCAGGAATGGAATGAATGAAGCCCCCATCTAGCGGCGAGGATATGAACAGTGCCGGCTGCAGAAGCCTGTCGCACTCCTCTGGGGCAATGATTAAATGAATGACAGATGAAATGAAATGATAGTGGAGAGTGTTGCTGGAATGAAATGTTGACAGGGAAAACCGGAGTACCCGGAGAAAAACCTGTCTGCCTCCGTTTTGTCCAGCACAGATCTCACATGGAGTGACCGGGATTTGAACCACGGACCCAGCGGTGAGAGGCTGGCGTGCTGCCGCCTATCCTTAACCGAATGCGCGACATAATATACCTATTCATGTCAACAAGTTCGTTGTGTTTACGTACAGCCACCATCCAGTTGCTGCCCTACACTATATTCACCAACACTGCTAAGCTCATTTCATTGTTCGTATGACATTTTGACTTTAAACAATGTTTCTTACCTTTTTCAGGTAAATGTTTTAAATCATTGATGCCAGTCATGGTCCATGTGTCATCGCCACCAAATAACTGGCACGGGAAACAAAACAAAATGAATTTACTACCCGACACCCACATATCCAATTCCATTTTTCATACACAGATTTATTGAAAGTCCTGTTATATGTTCTGTGCTTATCTTTAGAGACTTGATTAATACACAGATCTGGTTTTGGAGGGCCTAATTCATTTGTTAATAGTCTGTCCTCATAAGTTAAGGTCTTATTTTGTAAGTTTTTTTACCTCGTTTATTTCATGGTTTCGTTAACGACACCCCCAAGAGGCTCACATCTAGTGGAACGTGGGTTGGCTACCACGGGATCACAGCTGAGTCCGGCTTTGCTTCCACTTACTTGTGCCGGGCTCCTCTCCGTCTTCTTTCCTGTCGACCTCTCTTGGTCAACTCTTGTTCTCTTCCGACCCCGACGGTATTAGGGTATCCGAGTCCTAGGGAGTCTTTCACTTTCCCGCCTTAATTGGCCCTTGTCTCATCTTTCCTGATACCCTCATTCTTCGATGGGTCAGCCTTCTCTTTCTTTTCATGTTGTCTCCTGCCTTCTGCTCAAGGCCCTCAAGGAGGCAGGGTGTGTGTAGCCCCACCACTTCTGGTGGACTCTGGATAGTGCTACACCCCAAGGGGGTTGGTGAGCTCGGGATTTGGTGACCCCGAGGGATTCCTGACCTGGGTCCGTTTTGTCACCTTTTTCCTCTGACTTTGGGGCGGGCCCTCTCCTCTTTCGCTTTCCTATGTGCCTTTCATGGCTCTCCTTCATTCCAAGTCCCTCATTCCTCATTCTTTCAGGGTAGAAGGCAATTATTTTCTTCCAGTCCTTTATTTGCCTTAACCTTGATTTGTTTATCATTTTTTCTTCTAGTATGTAAGTCTGTTGTTAGTATTAGTTATAGTTTCATTCTCTTCTCATCTCATCTTTCACTATCACCCAAACCAATAGGGGCCGATAACCTAGATGTTAGGCCCCTTAAAACAACAATTATCATCAACATCATCATCGTTAACGACATGAACTCCTCCAATGCGTGAATATGCAGTGAAAATGATTAAGTAATTTGTCGCAGCATTCAGTTACGGTCTAAAATCAGAATGACGCATAACATAATAGATAGACGACAAGTAGGAATTAACCGCATACCTCTTACGACGAAATACGCGCTCAGTGTATATTTTTATTATGTTTAACACGGGTACGCGCTATTCGCACCTCACAAATCACGCTTCCAATAACAACTAGGCCTATTGTGTAAGATTAATATTACTGAACACTGTAAAAGACCACCGCATTCATTCACATTTATAACTGAATATCGCAGGTGCCAAAACTTTCGAAGCCAAGTGTTGAGGCAGGACTGTCGTCACGCAGTTGTGTATACCCCTAGGCCTAGATGATGAGATGAAAAGAATTCTCAAACTTGACGTTATAACATAATACAAATTCACTTACGGAACATAGCCTGCGTTCAAAATATTACGTTTCTGTCTCAATGCATATCATATATGTTGATATTTCTTCTTGCATATTAATGAAAAAATCCACAGCCTGCTTCCAGTCTCCGACCGGGTCAGGAATGGAATGAATGAAGCCCCCATCTAGCGGCGAGGATATGGACTGTGCCGGCTGCCGAGGCCTAACGCACTCCTCTGGGGCAATGATTAAATGAATGACAGATGAAATGAAATGATAGTGGAGAGTGTTGCTGGAATGAAATGTTGACAGGGAAAACCGGAGTACCCGGAGAAAAACCTGTCTGCCTCCGTTTTGTCCAGCACAGATCTCACATGGAGTGACCGGGATTTGAACCACGGACCCAGCGGTGAGAGGCCGGCGTGCTGCCGCCTAAGCCACGGAGGCTTCTCTTGCATATTAATAAAGAGCGCAATGTTCAGAGGGATGTACCGTACATTATTTTGGTGGAAAATTGCTGAGGGTATGTACATACGCTATCTATAAACTTGTCTGCCCTCTACCGGTGCACTTCAACACCCCTCTCCACCCCTCCCCTACCCTACAAAACTTGCTACTTTCACGGCCATTTGACCGTCTTGTCACAGTATTCTTGTGCCCCAAGACGAGGAAATTGCCATAGCTCCTCTGCTACCTCGCCCTGCGGAATAGGAAGGAATGAGGCTACAGAGCCAGGAATAGGAAGCATGTGGCAACACTGTGCTGGTCTCATAAGACATGTGCCCAGCACATCGTTGTGACAGGCTCCTACTGTTGGGAAAGTGAACAGCAAGGCTATTGAACTGCTTGGTCGCGACATAAGCGCCATTACCGTACAGCGGAAGGACTATCAAGACGACTACGACCCAAAGAGAATGTTTAATGGTGGGGCACGTGACCGTGTGCCCTTGTTCTAAAACCGCCACTGCTGAAAACTGGGCGAAGGTGGTGTCGCATGTGGAAAGAGTATTATGCGAAGCGCGGGAACGTGAAGGTGTTATTGGCACAGCTGTTGACAACCTCATAATTTCGCTCGGCGATTCCTCATACACCAGTGTGGGATCCAGTGACGGAGAGGACGGGGATGATGATGATATGGATGGGATAGAGCCTCTTCCCAGTGATTAGCTTCTATCTTCTAAAGGGTGAGTTAATAGCCTATACGGTACTGAAATGAAAATCCACAGCCTGCTTCCAGTCTCGGACCGGGTCAGGAATGGAATGAATGAAGCCCCCATGTAGCGGCGAGGATATGAACTGTGCCGGCTGCCGAGGCCTGGCGCACTCCTCTGGGGCAATGATTAAATGAATGACAGATGAAATGAAATGATAGTGTTGCTGGAGTGTTGCTGGAATGAAATTATGACAGGGAAAACCGGAGTACCCGGAGAAAAACCTGTCTGCCTCCGTTTTGTCCAGCACAGATCTCACATGGAGTGGTCGGGATTTGAACCACGGACCCAGCGGTGAGAGGCCGGCGTGCTGCCGCCTAAGCCACGGAGGCTGCAGCCTATACGGTACTATGAACGTATATTTTGTAATGTATTTATGCGTTTCTTGTGCCTTGAAACTTATTCCACGGGAGATATAAATTGCTAAATAACACGGAAACAATCACGTGTTGTCGTTTCGCTTTGAACATTTTTGCTTTATGATAGTAGGCTATTCGTAATATTGCTATTCATTACAATATTTTAGGCCTCTCCTCAATTTGACGGGCTATTATTTTATTTTACAGTATGCACCGAATAGTTTTAAGCATTGCTTTGTTTAAGATTTTTGAAAACCATCTGAGTAAAAATGTAATAAATGTAATAACGGTGCTAATGATATTATGAGCATGATGAAAAGAACGGGAGGGTGGAAGTACGCACGTGGTGGCTAGTAGCATACGTGGCACCGCTGCCTTTAGTTCAACGGTTCTCCGCCGAACTGTCAGATTCCAACTCTGGAAAATACACCTATACAGTAGTTTAACACATTTATTACACTTTTTGTACGTATTTAATGATCATATGGGATACTGTTGGAATATGTAGCCATGGCTTGTGTTGGTCACACTGTTAATCAGTAAACCTGCTCCATAGAGATATGTTTATCTTTTTGTTATTTTTTGTTATGGTGTGTATAAAAGTATGTTGTATCACCTTGTTCGTTCAGTTCTGTTCTAGTAAATGTCGAGTGAAAGGAAACGTGTGTTCCATTTCAATTGCCTGTGTGCTTCGAAATCCTACAGGTTATGGGTCCAGCCACGAATCCACCGTGCGAATATAAAGTGCGTATGATAGACTGCTCGTTATATGAACTGTGAATTTCGCTACGTATCGAAATCAACATGTCTGCAACCAGCACCTCGTTACCGGCTATAGATAAGCTGCGAGGTAGTCTAAATTATGTAGATTGGCGATTCGAGATGGAAAACGTCCTAAGCCTCGAAGATCTGTGGAGCTGTATAGTTGGCTACCCGGATGGAGATACTACAACATCTGCGAAGAAAGCGAAGGACGAAAGTCGGGCTAGGACCAGACTTAACCTCATGGTGGATAAATCAATTTTCCCAATTGTCATGCCTTGTAAGACCGCGAAGGAAGTCTGGGAAGCTCTTGAAAATGCCTACTCAGATAAAGGAGTGAATCGGCGGATCGGCATCTTGAAGAAATTGTGCAATGTTAAATTAAAGCACTGCAAGACGATGGAAGAGAATGTTAGTGAGGTTATGGGACTTGCTCAGCAACTTGCGTCTATGAATAAGGCACTGGACGGCGCGTTTGTGGCAGCTCTTATGCTGAAAGGTCTACCAGATGAGTTTCAGCCTATGATTATGGCTCTGGAAAGTTCCGGAACAGCACTTACTGCAGACACAGTCCGAACCAAGTTGCTACAAGATACTACTTGGAGTGGGGAAAAGTACTTCCAAGCCATCCAAGGATTCTGTTCTGTTTTCACGAGAAGACAAGACGAAGAAGAAGCCCTTCTGCTGGAAATGCAAAAAGACAGAACACTGGAAGCGGGATTGCAGGAAAGAGGAAATGCAGAGCTCAACTCAACAGACGTCGAAGAAAGACAAGATGATGCTGGCGACCGATGGACAGGCATTAAGTGCAAGGGCCTCTACAGGGGCCTGGTTCGTTGGCTCTGGTGCTACTAAGCATATGAGTTCAAGCAAGACTGCGATGGTGAACTTCACTGCTGGTCCTAATCTGGAGATCAGTACAGCAAACAATCAAAAATTGTATGGCCAAGGATCTGGTAATGTAACTGTTCAATTAGAAAATGGTATTTCACAAACCTTGTCCAATGTAGAATATATTCCTGGTCTCACTTCTAATCTTTTATCTGTGTCTGCTGCTACTCAAAATGTTTTTTGTTGTGGTATTCACCGACAATACTTGTGAAGTTAATGATAGTGAAAACTTTGTTGCTACAGGTAATGTAGCACTGACTGCGAGTAATGTGGGGGGTGTTTACCAAGTCAATGCTCTCAGTGCTCAAGCTAATATTTGTACAGAGGACTCAGAATATTTATGGCATAAACGACTAGGCCATCTTAACAACCACAGTATGAAGTTGTTAAGAGATGGTCTCACTCATGTAATTAATTTCTCAGATAATAGTTTTAAAAACTGTTTTTCATGTGCTGAAGGTAAACAGGATAGACAACACATCAGTGAAAAAAGTGTGCATAAGCCTACTAAACAACAGAAGAAAGTAGGTAAAGTGTTGATTTATTCAGACAGTCACGGACGCGGAGCAGCAGCGAATATCTTGGTGAGGTTTTTTTATTTTTTTTATTTTTTAGCGTATGGCTTTTAGTGCCGGGAGTGTCCGAGGACATGTTCGGCTCGCCAGTTTTGTAGCTGCTTCGAGACGGACACCCAATGGGTGAGCTACAAGTACCGTTGGGGAGGGAAGGAGGGAAGTTGGAATGTAAGGACGAGGAGTTGGAAGGTAGCGGCTGTGGCCTATAGTTAGGGACCAACCCAGGCATTTGCCTGGAAGGAAGATGGGAAACCACAGAAGACTATCTTCAAGGTTGCCGGCGGGGGGATTCGAACCTCCTCGCCTCCCGGATGTGAGCGACTGCCATCAGTCATGCCGTAAACACCAAGGCTAACTCACCCGGTGAGTTGTGGTAACATGGCAGTCACATGGCATCATTTACTGCAGTTGTGAGTGGATCAAAAAGTGGAACAGCTTCGTTACCTTCGAGTGATTTTGTGGTGATCGTTGGCGGCTCTGATGATGTTTCAAGAAATGAAGGTAAAAATGTGATCAGCTCCCTGAAAGGAACTCTATCTCCGCTCACCCACACTAACGTCACAGTTGTGAACCTTCCCCACAGGTATGATCTAATGGAGAAATCCTGTGTAAATGAAGCTGTAAAAGACACGAATGTAGGGATTACTAAGGTATGTAAGCATTTTCGCAATGCTCATATGTTAGATGTTAGTAGGTTGGATAGAGCTATGCACACTAGACACGGTCAACATTTGAATAAGCTAGGTAAGGAAGTCTTAAGTTGTGAAATAAGTAAAATTATTAACATGAAGTTAAAGGAAAAGGTAGACACCATTACATTACAGTGAGCACTTGGGTATCAGAACCAGGGAAACTGTTAGAAGCAGCTGGATCTGAAAAACAGATTCAGCAGGTGTATTCAGAAACCACTAATAGTAAATTAAAAGGGTTCAATATTGATTTTAATATGCATATCTACCATCAGAATGTTCAACATCTAAGGAATAAAGTAGATCATTTAAATAACCTCATAAATTCAAAAAACTACAGTGTTGCTGTGTTCACTGAACATTGGTGTGAGAGGGAGGAAATAAAAACCATGTATCTAGATAATTATATACTAGCCAGTAGTTACTGTCGAGAAGAAATGAAAGGAGGGGGTGTGAGTCTGTACTGAAAAATAAATGTTAGATACCAGGAATTGGGGTGGGTTAATAGCTATGGAAGGGATCATGACTTTGATGTTGCAGGTATTTTAATTCAGCTGGATGATGATTTTGAAATATTTATAGCAGGATTATATAGAGCCCCAAGTGGAAATATGGAAATATTCCTAAGACAGTTTGATTTACTTCTGAATAAAGTAGCCAAAAAATATAGAAACATAATAGTAGGCCTAGTCGGTGATTTCAATATAGACTGGTTGGCACATGACAGGTCCCTCGAGACATTCAAAGACATTGTATTGTCATTTGGCCTTAATAATCTTGTCAAGGAGCCAACTAGGGTAACTAAACATTCTGAAACATTAATCGATTACATTATTACTAAGATGCCAGACGAATTAAGTAATTGCACAGTTGTGGAAAATTTTGTATCTGACCATCGTGGCCAGGAATTAAAAATTGCATTTCCTCATGAATCTCATTGAAACCAGTCTACATGGAAGTACACTCGAAATATATCTAATAATAATGTAATGAAACTCACAGAAGAACTTGGTAATGTTGATTGGAGGGAAGTGAGGAATATTAGGGATGTAAATGCTGCCTGGAAAAAATTCTGTTCTATTTTTAAAGTGTGTCTTAATTTATCCTGCCCATTAGTTAAAAGAATAAATAGGAATCACCAGAGCACTAAAACAACAAAACTCTCTATTCTGTGCCATAGGAAAAAACAAAACATGATTGATGCTTTCGATAGCTACAAGCAAACAGGATTGAAGCTTTATAAAGATAACTATAAAAAAAATTAAAGTAGAATATTATGAAGAAATAAAACAGTAAAGCCCAAGACTATGAAAATAGAATAACAAATTCTAACAACTTTGCCAAAGAAGTATGGCAAATAGCTAAAGATATTTCAGGTCTTAATAAAAGCAACACATTGGAAAATATTTCGATAAAAATCAATAACAATGTTGTTAATGCACCTTTACAAGTAGTAAGAGCATTCAATGATTATTTCATGCAGACACCTGTTAGGAACAGTGTGAATGTAAACAGTAATAGAGCAAAATGTAATGATCATAATGTTGTAGGAAATAAAGGTGATAATAGCAGTATAAAGCAAATCACATGTAATAAGTCAATCTTCCTGAAACCAACTACCAAAGATGAAATAAGTACGATAGTCAGAAAATTAAAAAATAAACATAGTCATGGTTGGGATGGAATTTCACCCTGGTTGTTGATACAGTGCTATGGTCCAATCCTAGACATTCTTACAGAACTGATAAATATGTGTCTCTTAAGGGGCATCTTCCCAGATATACTAAAGCTATCAGTTGTTAAACCAATCTTTAAAAAGGGGTGACAGAAATCAACTAGGTAACTACAGACCGATCACCCTTATCTCTACATTTTGTAAAATTTTAGAGTACCGGTATGTGACTTACCATAGAATAATTGAGTTTATTGATAAGAATGAGTTAATAAATACGAATCAGTTTGGTTTCAGGACGGGCTTATCAACTATAAAAGCCATTGCAGAATTTTATGAAACTCTGCTTGCTTCTCTTGATGATAATAAATGTGCTGTTGGGGTTTTCGTAGATTTGACAAAAGCATTTGATACAGTAGATCATCAATAGAGGCTTATGGTATAAGGGGAGTAGCATTGGAACTGTTAAAATCATATTTGAATAATAGATGGCAATTTACAGAAATTCCTTTTAAGAATGGTGAAAATATCTCCAAGTTCCAATCCACTCCTGGTTTAGTTAAAAAAAGGTATACCTCAAGGTTCAATCCTTGGTCCCCTCCTTTTTATTCTCTATGTAAATGATGTACCACAGTCAAAAAATAGTTTGATTGTTTCGTATGCAGACGATAACTCAATTTTGAACTGGAACTGTAATAAAACATTTACTCTTCAAGAAACTCAAAATAGTATTGATCTTGTCACTCAATACTTTAATGAGATAATGTTAAGTGTAAACCCTTCAAAAACCAACTTTGTAATATTTAACAAGCATAAGGGAACTAATTTAGAAGTAGATCGATATCTTTACTGTGGATCTGATGATATTCAACAGGTAGCCTCAGCAAAATCTTTGGGTAATACAATAGATCATAAATTATCATGGGATGAGCATATAAATGAAATCTGTAAAAAAAATTAACAAAAACTCCTTCGTTTTAAAGAGAATTTCAATATACTTCAGCAGCGAATACCAATTAACCGTCTACCATGCATTAATACATTCACAGATATCATACGGTATTGAGATATGGGGTGGGGCTGCAAATAGGAATATGGAGAGAATATTTAAACTGCAGAAACGAGTAATACGATACTTGTTTGGGTTGAAATCGAGAGAATCATGCAGGGTTGCATTTAAGAAGCATAATATTAACAATATTTCCATTGTATATTTTCAAAGTTATCTTGCTTGTAAGGGAAAATCAACATAAAATCAACAATGTCCACAATCATGAAACCAGAGGGCAGAATGACTATTTTCAAAAGAGGGTAAATAAACAATATGCAGAAAATGATCCTTTCAAAAAAGGAGCTATATACCACAATAAGCTTCCAAACCACTTAAAATCTTTGACTGGAACTGGAATCAGAAAGTCTCTCAAGATATACCTAGCCCAGAAAGTGTTGTATTCTTTAAGTGAATTTTAAAGAAACATGTAACTGTTTAATTATGTAAAAAAGTTGTAAATATGCAAATTTGACTGTGAGTATGTTGTGTGACGTATCCAATTCTGTATGATGCAGGTTCTGGAAATAAAGAGTTTTGTATTGTATTGTATTGTAAGTCAAGTAAGAGTAAAACTATGTAAAAATAAGCTAGATCTTATTCATTCGGACTTATATGGGCCTATGCTAGTTCCATCTTGGAGCAATGCTCGCTATTTCTTCACCTTCATTGATGATCATTCTAGAAATGTTTTGGTGTATTTCCTTGCTAAGAAAAGTGATGTTTTGGATTGCTTTATTGATTTCAAGGCACAGGTCGAGAATCAGTGTGAAAGATCTATTAAAGTCCTACGCACTGAAAATGGTGGTGAATTTTGTGGCAAAGCTTTTGAGAGCCTACTTAAACCAGAAGGCATTCAGCATCAAACTACAACTAGCTATTCTCCACAGCAGAATGGTGTAGCTGAACGAATGAATAGAACATTACTTGTTAAATGTAGAGCCATGATGAGCGAGTCTAAAGTAGATAAACGCATGTGGGCTGAAGCAATACATACAGCAGCCTATCTTGTAAACAGGTCCCCAACCATAAAAATCCAGGTAAAGTTCCAGAGGAGATCTGGACTGGTAACAAGGTCAATACGGTATGGAGCATCTAAGAATTTTTGGTTGTGTAGCACAAGTTCATGTCCCTGATCAAAGGAGAAACAAGTTGGATCCTAAAAGTGAAAAACACATTTTCTGTGGTTATTGTGAGGACAGTAAAGCCTATAGATTCATGTATCCTGTTACTCATAAACTTGTTAAGTCCAGGAATGCACAGTTCTTTGAAGATGTGTTCCAGGAGGTGTCTAATGTGTCTCCAGGTAATGTTGGCCCATCCTTGCAGATTAATGAACCTGCAATGTTGCAGATCTTAGTTCCCACTGACATTGAGGCCGAACCCAACAACTCAGAGGATGGGGCAGAGAGCATTTCGGAACTTGAAAGCGTATCACCCATCAGCAGTACCGGTGTGGCTGATACTGTTGACTCAGCTGATTTAAGCTATGTCCCTAGTGGAACAGATTCAGCTTGCAGTGATTCTGAGGGCTCTGCCACCCTCGTCAACGAGCCAATGGAGGGGGATGCCGAAGGTAATCAAAGGTATCCTAGGCACCAACAAAAGCCTGTAGACATGTCAGACTATGTGACATACTTGACTCTCACTGATGACTCTGAACCTAGTACAGTTAAGGAGGCACTGTCCATGCCTGATAGGGTTAAGTGGGAGCAGGCTATGAAAAGGGAAATGGAGATACTTCAGTTAAATGACACCTGGGATCTAGTTGATAAACCCCAGGGCAAGAATGTTGTCAGTAGTAAGTGGGTTTTCAAAGTAAAAAGAGACTTTAAAGGTAACATTCTAAGGTATAAAGCCAGACTTGTGGCCAGGGGCTTCACCCAAAGGTACGGAGTAGATTTTACAGAAACTTTCTCTACTGTTGTTCGACACAGCACGTTAAGGATGCTGCTTGCCTTGGCTGTCCAAACAAATCTGAAGGTGGTACATTGGGATACTGAATCTACTTTCCTCCATGGAAAGTTAGATGAAGAGATCTACATGTATCAGCCAGATAGTTTTGTCAAGAAAGGTTCAGAGCATGAAGTTTGCAAGTTAAAAAATCTATTTATGGCTCAAAACAATCTTCTCGTTTGTGGAATGAGAGAGCTCACTCTGTTCTTGTCAAATTGGGTTACAAAAAATGTGCTGATGAACCCTGTGTGTACTTTAAGAAACAATCCCAAGGTATGGCAATTATTGCATTATTTCATTGTGGCTTATAATGATGAGTTTGAGATCAAGTCAATGAAGACCTGTATTGATAAAGAATTTAAGGTAGGAGATCTTGGACCAATTTCTTATATTTTAGGCATTAAAGTAAGGCAAGATGAGAAGAATGGTACAATGTATCTTAGCCAAGAGCAGTACCGTACATCAGTGAGATTGCAAAGAAATATGGCACGCACGATGCTCGTCCCATTGGTACTCCTTTGGAAAGTAAACCAAATCTTGGTGTTTCTGATACAGAAACTAGTAATCTTCCTTATAGAGAACTCATAGGTTCACTCATGTATTTAAGTGTTTGCACGCGTCCAGATATAAGCTATGCGATATCATATCTCAGTCAATTTAATCATTGTTACAATGAATCTCACTGGTCTGATTAGATTAGATTTTTACTAAATCCATTTGATCAAATACATGTATACAATACATTTTTGATATAGGACACGTCAGAATTTACATCTAAAATTAAAGAACTAACAGGTATATATTACTAATACTATAACTATTTATAACTTATTATAATAACAGATCTTAAGAGATACAATCTTATTGGACAACTATTTCCACCTTAATCTATTATCATAATATGAAAACTTAATTCTATAAATACAACAACTTACAGCTAGGTATTACAATTAAAATAGAGAGTAAAATATAATTATTGATTTCATCTCTCTTATAGGCTAAGATATTCAACTACAGAGTAAAAACAATGGCACTGCAGATAAGCTTTCAACATTCTATCAAAGGTTTTCATTTTTGGGGCTAGTTTTATATACTGGGGTAGTTTATTGTATAATTTAACTCCTGTGTGAAAAGTTCCTTTTTGATATATGCTTGTGTGTGTGTGTGTGTGTGTGTGAAATATGCATGTTTTGATTTTGTCTTGTGTTATGCCTATGAACATCATTGTTTGTTTTAAGAAAAAAATCTTTATTCATTAAATTCTTTTTAAAAAACATAATACTTTCAAAGCTATATATGCAGGGCAGTTGGAGAATGTTTAAATCTTTAAACAGCGGTCTACATGATTCTCTAGTGTTTACATTTGCCATAATTCTAATCGCCCTCTTTTGTATCCTAAACGTGCTTAGTACATCTGGCGACATACCCCAAAATATGACCCCATATCTCAATTATGAATGGAAATAAGCAAAATAAGTATTTCTTAATGTGTGCATGCTAGTGCAGGTTTTCAAAATACGTAACGCAAAGCACATCGAGTTCAGTTTAGTCTTCAGATATTGTATATGTTTATTCCATTTCAAGTCATGTTGTATCCATAGTCCTAAAAACTTTGTTTCTGATTTATTTTCTATTTGATGACCATTTAATGTTATATTGGGCTTCGCAGGATTCCTATTCTGTATAGTGTGGAATTTTAGACGTACTTTTTTGTTTATTGTTTATTATGAGGTGATTATCTTGTGACCATTTGGTTAACTCTTCTGTAACGGAGTCAGCAGACTGCTGTAAGACCTGTTTAGGTTCACCTTTCATTACGAGTGTTGTATCGTCCGGAAACAAAATGTCCTTATGTGAAGACCTGTTTAGGTTCACCTTTCATTACGAGTGTTGTATCGTCCGGAAACAAAATGTCCTTATGTGAATGAACGTTCTGTGTTATATCATTGATATATTGAGCCCGTTAGAGGAGGTATTTCGGGTGCCATCCGCCGAGAAGGTGGCACTTCGAAAGACACCGTCCTTCGAACGCAAACTCCTAAGGATCGGGTGCATTTCTTGGTGCGCTAGCTCAGCACGAGACGCTTGATGCAGGGGATCTGGGTCATTGGGCACGGAAAAAGTCAAAGACGTCCCAAAGATATACATCCAAAAAACAAAGCTAGCAATAAAAAGAGATCCAGTCTTAAGTTAGATTCGAGAATGATTTATTACAAGTAAGACCCCTAATCATTTCCGAGGGTCGGAATCGGCTAATCCGCTAATCTAAATACAATTATGAGACATCCCTATTTTGACGTTAATGACCCCCGCGAAATCCTAGTTACATGAAAAGAATAGCAAAGCAAACTAGACGCGTGGTACATGAATAATTAACGCGTAGCAAATTTACAAACAAATGACTCGGCAAAATGTACATTTAACATCTAGCAAGTACTATCCCTAGGTTAGTATGGTACCACGTCCACATTTAATTTCCATTTATAATTTTATCTAATGCCTATGTGAACGAAAGTATTACGACGAGATGCGTCGTAAACAAATGCTTATTACTAAGGCTGTGTCCCAATAGTACAATTTCAGCCGCAGTGAACTAGATAGTCGACTACTTTGCCGGATGTGACGTCAGAAGTCGTGATCCAATACTGCTTAGCACATAGCAATCAAGTCTGTAGTAGCTAGTCAACGAAAGTGCTTGCTAGATTGGCCGACTTGTCGACTTGTACAAGGAAGTTATAGAAATTGTAGCTTATCGGAATTGTAGGTTATGTAAATTGTAGGTTGTCTTTGACTTTAATCCACTTTATGCTTGACCTATATTCTTTACCAAATTCGACGCTTCAAACCACAACCCACGAGGGAAGCATAATATCTTGTTGTGTTGTGATAATTATTTTCACGCGAATATGTTGTTTGGTTCTGTAGTAATCACGACTGAGAATTGCAACGACAACTCGGTTCATGGTCTCCGGCGCACAGTAAGGGCCTCGTCTCAAATCGTCAATTTGCCGCTGCCGATATTATCTTCTTGGCGCATCCATGAACGTAATCATTCAGGTATTGTTTATTTAAAACAGCTGATGAAAGCGCAAAGAGCTTACAAGGAGCAGCAGTTCACCGCCATCTGGAGTGTTGGTTTGGTTGGTACCAGCATGTAAGTCCAGTGCGTTTCAGAACACAAGTCTATGAAGGAGGCTGTGATCAAGTAGACATGTCCCAAATCTCCGTAGTGCATAGCACATAGCACATAGTAGCTAGCAGCTAGTCAATAGCAGACAACTTGAGTATTGGGACACAGCCTTAGGTTCGGATGTTAAGGAAAAGTCATATATTTTCCTGAGCTCATTTTAACCGAAATCTGAAAAATAAGTTTGAATGACGGGTCCCTGACCACGTTTAAAGCAATTTGATGTTGCCTATAAATGCATATTTCGGCCATTTTTATTGTTTTGGTCATATGTGGTCATATTTTAGTAATATAAGGTCATATTTGGTTATAATTTCAGCATTTTTGTTTAAATTGAGGCGTCGCTAACAAGGTGAGTGTTATCTGCGTCGATTTCCAAACGCATGATTTCCAAATGGTGTAGTAAATAAACCGAGCAAGAACTGCATCTCAAGGCTATAATACAGAATGAATGTTGAAAATTTTAATGCACTGTACCTCTCCGTCAGTATGTGTGATTAAATGTGTCTGGCGGATTAACGCTGATCACGTTTTGGCACTTAAGACGTTTACTGTATATTAGTGATACTCTACCAATCCCAAAATTCATGTCATATTTCGTAGGTTTTAGGACATATTTTATAGTTTTTAGGTCATATTTAGCTAGTTTTTAGTGCATATTTGCATGCATATTTTGTACTTCTTTAGGTCTTAAACTTCCAAACCCTACTTATTACCAAAGCTAATGATAGTTTGACCACTGACTATCGAAAAAACATTGCATAAACACTCTTACGTCTAATAAGGAAATAATGGGAATAAATGCACTAGGGAATAAAGTAAACATTCTTATGCTAGCCTACCTTCGCGAATTGACATACTGTTTGTGGTCAATCGTCATCTCAGGCATGTAAGTTACGTTGGCAAACCGCAATTACAATTGCGTCTTACAAGCTTCAGATCAAGCGGGCCGCAAGTTACTGACTATCGGTCCCGTAGATCCAATGTCGTCGGTACAAGTAGTGTCAGCTCATTTAAAAGTCATCTCTCACATGGAAATGGATTGAAGTCACGGTGTCGCTAACAACAAGCAAATGGTTGCAAAATTATAGCTGTAAATTATTAATAATAATTAATTAATCCGATGGTTTAGGATAATTATGCTTTGATTTAGGTTGTGGGCTTAAATGT
Organism: Meconema thalassinum; assembly: GCA_946902985.2. Classification (NCBI taxonomy): domain Eukaryota; kingdom Metazoa; phylum Arthropoda; class Insecta; order Orthoptera; family Tettigoniidae; genus Meconema; species Meconema thalassinum. The sequence goes on from OX336389.2 coordinate 386,623,950, forward strand.
GGTTTAGTTGGTTGTATTAATGACACCAGTCGTAGGCTGCAATAGGTGATCTCACTGGTGATTCACTCAAATACCTTGACTTCAACAAGTCAGACAATAACACAGGTTAGCACGTCTTACACCAAATGCGCGCGGTTCATCGGTCGTCTTAGCATAGACCAAGAACGCCGGAATAAACCAAGGGTAAGGCGAACATTAATTCCGTTCTGCCAAATACCAAATAATGTGTTCACGGACACAACAATTACACTGGCTAGCCTAATTTATACAAAGCTGGGTCAATTAACATGATATTTTAAACCTTACCACAACGCGCCAGGCGATCAAAGTCGTCGGCTAAAACATTTAAGGAATTCGCATCGACGTGCGCTCCGCTACTTCATAACAATAACAGGTGTTGACAGCTCCCTAAGCTGCTCTCATAGCATGGTTATTAATACCTGTGACCTTCAAATTTCCTAGGCTCGTGACATAATGTAGCACACAAAAAAATAGTCATACAAGTCGTCTCACTTTTGTTTCCCGGGCAAACCGGTTATCAGCTGGGCGCAAGCAAGCCTGTCTGCTTCGCGTGCAGCTCGTTTAGCATTGCAAAGAATAGTGCTTTTGAAACGATCATTTTATAATCTTGTAGGATCACGAAATAAAGTCCAGTAGTGCTCTACAGATTATCTAACATTGTCTCATCACTCCCTAATAGTGATTCCTGGGATTACATTCCCTTTAAAAAGATATAACGTTGCATAATGTTCAATGAGTAGAAATTTTAAGACATAACACTCGTGCATTCCGACTGCACTGATATCTGAAGATATGCCACTCGTTCAATGTACATGTTGGATTTGATAAGTGTGGTTTGGCATTCTCCACAACAAAAATCAAACATCTCACCTCTGCTGTGATGTTTTAAACGATACGAGATTGGTTAGTTCATCCACCTAACAGTATATGAGTTCGTTCCTCTCGAACTACACGTGGTAAAATGTACTCACGAAAATGACAAATAAATGGTACAAAAATATTACGGCAACGGTCGGCCGAAAAATGATACGAAAATGAGCTTTCAAATTAACGAAGGTACCGAACTATGGGCTGTCCCCCTACTTTCACAAAGTCTACATCTCTTGTAGTTGAAGATGTCCTTTACTCTGACATAAAATTCTCTGAAATACATGAAGATTGCACCTGCCGTAAAATACACGGACTTGAGGTGTCTCACTGAAACATTGTCCCAGTACTAAAGAAATAAAGTACACACATTTCCTACCTATGTGGTCAAATATCATGGCGTTTCGGCTCAAAATACAATGCAATCACTACTACTTCGACCTGGACAAACTTCTTACAATGTTTACATGACTCACGGTTACATGATGTGGTAGATCACCTTCCAGAACTCCCATTGGAAGGGGTTAAATGCCTCCAAGGTTCCAAGCATTTTTATAATGGGTAAGGCTATGGAATTTAGCCTGTCCTCGTGGTCATCAGTTGGTAAACCCTACATGGTTTGTACGTAGTAGTGTCGGCTGGACAATTCCATGGTGTTGGCGTATTCCGTTGGAGTTACCCTCACATGGTAAATTACTCCTCCATCATCTTCTCACAGTATGGTTGTAGAATTATCAGCACGTGGTGAATAACGTTAATCATCGTGATCGAAAAGATATTCACTGATTCTAGTGTAAACTATGAGAGAATGCTCACTGGCTCTAATATTTGCAGGTTGTTCAAATACTCTGCTTTGTCTGCCACAGATTCTATTTTACCAGCACGTGGTAAATCAAACACAGATTTTACAAGGTTTAAATCACAAAGAATCTGGGTAATCACTGTTGCGTACAAGCGATAAATAGGTTTATCATAATGAAATTGTACAGTAGCACACACTGGGTTACACGACGTTGTCTTCAACTTAATAATTCACTTTTAAGAAAAAGAATGTTACCATCGTCTGTCTACAGACGGTCCTCGTGGTTGGTGAAAAATCGAAGTTTTCACACGATCAAAATTTTACATTCACATCAACGTTGCACTGGCTTTGCTGATCCTAAAGTAATACTGTGCATTGTTTAAACTGTTCAATTCAGCTCGATGGCTGTAGATTAATGTCTTCCCAAATGTGGGGTCTTCGTATGCCTATAATGGCTTTCGTCTATCAGACGGACAATTGACACAAGCGTCCAGATTATTCAGCGCACTATCAAAACGGTGTGGTGCGAGCATGGCACGGCTTCCTGATTCCAAGGAAGTAGTCTAGTCAAAGCAGTGACTACTTTCATAAGCCTCCGCATGTCTGCGGTGAAAATACCTTTACCAAAAATATATTTGCCATTCCCAAAAGGCATAGAAAATGGCAAATTAAGCAGAATTAAATATTTCAAGCTCCTGAGATATGTGGCATAAAAATAGTGAGTAATATATCTCTAGGAGGAAAATAAGTTGTCCTCTCCGTAGTCAAAATAATGAATTGTTCACGAGGAAGCTTCAGGGTGTGTTTTGTAGAACTGAGCATGTCAAGTCAATATGCCCTCAAAAAATATTTGATGGATGAGCCTGAGCGGGCTCATATACCCTCCGTTGTTTTAAATAAAAATGTGGGATAAGCATTTTTATTTACCATCAAACCATTCTAGTGATCGTAATATTTCTTGCATGAATAGCCTCCTGTTCCAATACAGGGTTTAAATTCCATCATCAGTCGTTCGTCAGTCGTCGAAAAAAAATTCAGCACTCTCATTGGGCTTCCAATTTTCCCTTGGATTCCCTCGGAGCCTGATCTTCTTCTCGATCTATATCCGCTTGTAACTGTCGGACGTACTCTCCACTTTCACGAGCACGACCTCTCGAGTCTCTATTTGGTTGTCTTCTGGGATCACGGTCTCTGCGGTAACCTCCACTGTACCAGTAGTCGCGGCGAATACTGCCGGACTGCCTATTCCGTGGGTTGTCGTTACGATTCCTGTCATCCCTACGATCGTTATCGTTACCGTCGCGATTTTCTGATCGACGTCCCCAGTATCTACGATCGTTCTGTCTCTGTGGTCTCTCATAAAGTCGGTTATTCCAAGGTCTCCTCTCAGGTCTGGTTTCATTCCTTCTGTAGGGTTCCGAAATAACTTGAGTTGGTTTCGCAGTCTGTGAGACTTTATCAATCGTCGTGACATTAACCTGACGATTTTCTCCCCTCGATCAGTGGTTCGAGAACTGATCGTTTGTGCTATCGATCCTTCGGAGAATTGAATCATATTCGATGAATATTGTGGCATTTGCAGCTATTAACGTACGCTGGACGTCAGCCGGATACTGCTTCGTTATCGTCTGGATTAATTCAGGCTCTGATAACGGTGGTTGGAGCCACCTCAGTTTAGATAACTGAGTCGCGAAGGAATTAGCATACTTCGACGGTTGGTTAGTGCTATATCGCTTTGTGTACATATCTGCACGGATACTTTGTTGTACATCTCCGCTCCAGTACGTCCGAAGTAACGCTTCTCTGAAGTCCTGGTATCCACTGAAAGCGTACCTAAAGGCACGATACCAGGTACTTGCTTGACCTGTAAGTAGTCGTTCTATGACTCGCAGTTCTCTCTCAGGAGTCACCATCGTGTCTCGAAGGTATGATTCTACATTCTGCAGGAACTCTACAGGAGTTACGCTGGTTCCAGTTCCAGAGAACTGTGCTGGTTGCTCATCCTTCTGCCTATAATCATAACATTCTTTCCAGGGTTAACCTGTCTCATGGGTGTGAAACTAGGCGCATTAAAATTTAATGGAGCAGGTGTATTGGCCTGCATGCCTTCGCTGTGTAAAACAGTCGGTTGCACTTGAGCAGTCGCGTTCGGTGTGTTTGCATTCACGCTCGAAATTTCAACGTTCGGCAAGTTCCGATCGCAGTTAACTGTGTTAGGAATGCTCTGCTGCTGAGCTCCTACCATAGCTTTGAGTCGCTCCTCTACTTCTGCAATAGCGGGTGCATCTAATGCCTGCAGTGTTAAGTCACTGATCTGCTCTTGGAGTCTGTGTATCTCGCCTCATAGTTTGGTCTCTATGTCGCGAACTGCTTATCTCACATTATTGCTGAGCTTGACGTGTTCTGTTATCACGACCTTCTCTAGTCTATGTCGCAGGAAATCTACGTCATCCTTGACATCCTTTACGATGACATCAAAGTGAGTCTTCTGCTCCTTCGCTTCCCTGTGTACGGTGGCGATATCTATCGCTATCTCTTCCCTAAGGGTAGCTACATCTCCAGACACGGTCTGTACGGTAGTATCCAGTTGACCTAACCGGTCTTGTACCTCTGTACGGTTTGTCGCAAGGTCGGTAGTTAGTGTATTGATCTGCTCGTTTATTTCTTTGTGGTGCCTCACCATATCCACACGAACTGATGCTAAGCCTGCCAGTAGGTTAGCATTGGACTCAGGCCTTTGAGTTTCCATATCGGTTATCACCGGTTTGAGCTCTGTGTTAAGGTTAGTGAGAGTGGTAGTGTGGTTTCAACATCCCTCCTAACTGCTACCAAAGTGACTGTGTTAGCACCTACATTTAACCTGATGCGGTCTATGTCCTCGCGCACCTCATTCAATGTTGCAGTGTTTGCCAATAAGTTAGTGTTTGTTGTGTTGAGAGTTTCGGCATTGTTGCCTAGCTCTCCCCTGACATCATTGAGTGTGACATTAGAAGCCTCAACATCGCCTCCAACGACGTTAATATCCCCTCTAACATCCCCTAGGTCATCTCTTACTGTGCCTAGGTCATTGCAAACTGTGCCTAGGTCACCTCTTACTGTGCCTGGATCTTCCCTTACTTGGTTCAGGGACGCTGTGTTACCTTCTAGGTCACCTCTTACTCCTTCTAGGTCACCTCTCACTCCAACTAAATCCCCTCTTATCTGGACAAATGATGCATTAATGTTCGTCATCATCCCATCTAGGACTCGTCTCAATGACTCCTCATCAATCATTAAACTTGAGAGAAAGAGAGGGAATTACCTCCGGAATACAACCACTACACCAATATAGGAAAGTTTGTCCAAGCCGAAAGCCTTCCTGTGAATAAACTTCACGAACTACTGCTGGACTCAACGCAGAAAAACAAGTTACGTTACACGGTAAAAATACCAACAAGCAAAAACACAAGTTACATTTACTAAGGATAGAGCATTAACAAGTCAAATACCTAATGAATCTTAAACACAATATGCTCTACCCCCTTGGTCTGATATCAAGGATTGTCAGGTGGCTATCGAAACAGCGGTACGACGTCTCCATTCGTACCAGTCCAGTTCAACTGACTATAAACATGACATTAATCGATCCTCACAAAAACAAGAAACAGATGGTTTCCGTCCAAAAATCGGCCACACCCGTTGGTCGCCATTTAAAAGGTGGTGTATGAGCCCGTTAGAGGAGGTATTTTGGGTACCATCCGCCGAAAAGATTGCACTTCGAAAGACCCCGTCCTTCGAACCCAAACTCCTGAGGATCGGGTGCATTTCTCTGTGGGCTAGCTCAGCACGAGAGGCTTGATACAGGGGATCTGGGTCATTGGGCACGGAAACAGTCAAAGACGCCCCAAAGAAATACATAAAAACAAAGCTAGCAATAAAAAGAGATCCAGTCTTAAGTTAGTTTCGTGAATGTTTTATTCAAGTAAGACCCCTAATCATTTCCGAGGGTCGAAATCGGCTAATCCGCTAATCTAGATACAATTATGAGTCATCCCTTTTTTGACGTTAATGATCCCCGCGAAATCCTAGTTACATGAAAAGAATAGCAAAGCAAACTAGGCACGTGGTACATGAATAATTAACGCGTAGCAAATTTACAAACAAATTACATTTAACATCAAGCAAGTGCTATCCCTAGGTTAGGATGGTACCACGTCCACATTTAAATTACATTTATAATTTTATCTAATGCCTATGTGAACGAAAGTATTACGACGAGATGCGTCGTAAACAAATGCTTATTACCAAAGCTAATGATAGTTTGACCACTGACTATCGAAAAAATCATTGCATAAACTCACTTACGTCTAATAAAGAAACAATCAGAATAAATGCACTAGGGAATAAAGTAAACACTCTTATGCTAGCCTACCTTCGCGAATTGACATACTGTTTGTAGTCAATCGTCATCTCAGGCATGTAAGTTACGTTGGCAAACCGCAATTACAATTGCGTCTTACAAGCTTCAGATCAAGCGGGCCGCAAGTTACTGACTATCGGTCCCGTAGATCCAATGTCGTCGGTACAAGTAATGTCAGCTCATTTAAAAGTCATCTCCCACATAGAAATGGATTGAAGTCACGGTGTCGCTAACAACAAGCAAATGGTTGCAAAATTATAGCTGTAAATTATTTATAATAATTAATTAATCCGTTGGTTTAGGGTAATAATGCTTTGATTTAGGTTGTAGGTTTAAATGTGGTTTAGTTGGTTGTATTAATGACACCAGTCGTAGGCTGCAATAGGTGATCTCACTGGAGATTCACTCAAACACCTCGACTTCAACAAGTCAGACAATAACACAGGTTAGCGCGTCTTACACCAACTGCGCGCGGTTCATCGGTCTCCTTAGCATAGCTCAAGAACGCCGGAATAAACCAAGGGTTAGGCGAACATTCATTCCGTTCTGCCAAATACCAAATAATGTGTTCACGGACACAACAATTACACTGGCTAGCCTAATTTATACAAAGCTGGGTCAATTAACATGATATTTTAAACCTTACTACAACGCACCAGGCGATCAAAGTCGTCGGCTAAAACATTTAAGGATTTCACATCGACGTGCGCTCCGCTAGTTCATAACAATAACAGGTGTTGACATCTCCCTAAGCTGCTCTCATAGCATGGTTATTAATACCTGTGACCTTCAAATTTCCTAGGCTCGTGACATAATGTAGCACACAAAAAATAGTCATACTAATCGTCTCACTTTTGTTTCCCGGGCAAACCGGTTATCAGCTGGGCGCAAGCAAGCCTGTCTGCTTCGCGTGCAGCTCGTTTAGCATAGCGAAGAATAGTGCTTTTGAAATGATCATTTTGTAATCTTGTAGGAGCACGAAATAAAGTCCTGTAGTGCTCTACGGATTATCTAACAATGTCTCATCACTCCCCAATAGTGTTTCCTGGGATTACATTCCCTTTAAAAAGATATAACGTTGCATAATGTTCAAAGAGTAGAAATTTTAAGACATAACACTCGTGCATTCTGACTGCACTGATATCTGAAGATATGTCACTCGTTCAATTAACATGTTTGATTTGATAAGTGTGGTTTGGCATTCTCCACAACCAAAATCAAACATCCCACCTCTGCTGTGATGTTTTAAATGATACGAGATTGGTTAGTTCATCCACCTAACAGTATATGAGTTCGTTCCTCTCGAACTACACTTGGTAAAATGTACTCACGGAAATGACAAATAAATGGTACAAAAATTTTACGGCAACGGTCGGCCGAAAAATGATACGAGAATGAGCTCTCAAATTAAAGAAGGGACCTAACTTTGGGCTGTCTCCCTACTTTCACAAAGCCTACATCTCTTGCAGTTGAAGATGTCCTTTACTCTGACATAAAATTCTCTGAAATACATGAAGATTGCACCTGCCGCAAAATACACGGACTTGGGGTGTCTCACTGAAATATTTTCCCAGTACTAAAGAATTAATGCACACACATTTCCTACCTATGTGGTCAAATATCATGGCGTTTCGGCTCAAAATACAATGCAATCACTACTACTTCGACCTGGACAAACTTCTTACAATGTATACATGATTCACGGTTACATGATGTGGTAGATCACCTTCCAGAACTCCCATTGGAAGGGGTTAAATGCCTCCAAGTTTCCAAGAATTTTTATAATGGGTAAGGCTATGGATTTTAGCCTGTCCTCGTGGTCATCAGTTGGTAAACCGTACATGGTTTGTACGTAGTAGTGTCGGCTGGTCAATTCCATGGTGTTGGCGTATTCCGTTGGAATTACCCTCACATGGTAAATTACTCCTCCATCATCTTCTCACAGTATGGTTGTAGAAATATCAGCACGTAGTGTATAACGTTAATCATCGTGGTCGAAAAGATATTCACTGATTCTAGTATAAACTATGAGAGAATGCTCACTGGCTCTAATATTTGCAGGTTGTTCAAATACTCTGCTTTACCTGCCACAGATTCTATTTTACCAGCACGTGGTAAATCAAACACAGATTTTACAAGGTTTAAATCACAAAGAATCTGGGTAATCACGGTTGCGTACAAGCGATAAATAGGTTTATCATAAGGCAATTGTACAGTAGCACACACTGGGCTACACGACGTTGTCGTCAACTTAATAATTCACTTTTAAGAAAAAGAATGATACCCTCGTCTGTCTACAGACGGTCCTCGTGGTTGGTGAAAAATCGAAGTTTTCACACGATCAAAATTTTACATTCACATCAACGTTGCACTGGCTTTGCTGAGCCTAAAGTAATACTGTGCGTTGTTTAAACTGTTCAATTCAGCTCGATGGCTGTAGATTAATGTCTTCCCAAATGTGGGGTCTTCGTATGCCTATAATGGCTTTCGTCTATCAGACGGACAATTGACACAAGCGTCCAGCATCAGCGGACTATCAAAACGGTGTGGTGCGTGCATGGCACGGCTTCCTGATTCCAAGGAAGTAGTCTAGTCAAAGCAGTGACTACTTTCATAAGCCTCCGCATGTCTGCGGTGAAAATACCTTTACCAAAAATATATTTGCCATTCCCAAAAGACATAGAAAATGACAAATTAAGCAGAATTAAATATTTCAAGCTCCTGAGATATGTGGCATAAAAATAGTGAGTAATATATGTCTAGGAGGAAAATAAGTTGTCCTCTCCGTAGTCAAAATAATGAATTGTTCATGTGGAAGCTTCAGGGTGTGTTCTGTAGAACTGAGCATGTCAAGTCAATATGCTCTCAAAGAAATATTTGATGCTTGGACAATGTTTCATTAAGTAATTTGGTTCCATCAGCCTTGTGTCAAAAGCTTACTATTTGTTTACGCCTTGTTAAGTAAGACTCTATCCATTTATTAGCTAGACTTCTTATACCATATTGATTTAGTTTTGTAAGGAGGATTTTATGGTCAACAACGTCAAATGCTTTCGATAAATCCAAGATTAGGCCAGTTACATGTTCCTTATTGTCAATTAATTTCAGTATACTATTACTACATTCATAAATTGCTGTCTGTGTAGATCATTTCCTTCTGAATCCATGTTGTGAGTTTGATAGTAGTTTATTTTTTCTATAAAACTTATCAGTCTCTTACACATGATTTTCCCCACAATTTTTGCAATACCAGTTTGTAAGGTAATAGGACGATAGTTATCTAATTCATATTTTGAATCGTTTTTGTGCATTGGAATTACTTTTGATAACTTCAAAATATCCGGGTTAGTTCCTGAGAGAATTGAACTGTTTATTAAGTGCGTAAGTGGATTTATTATATTTTCTGCACATTTCTTTAAAATTGCATCAGGGATGCCATCAAAACCAGCACAGAATTTATTTTAGCTCCTTTATAACTATTCTTACCTTTTCACTTGTGACATGATTTATAAATAAAGAATCACTGCATTTACTTATTTTATTATTAGCATTTAGTGTATTTACCTGTGATTTATTTAATAATTTTTGTGGAATTTCCAGTAAATAGTCATTAAAAGTATTTGCTATTTCCTCTGGATTATTAATCACCTTATTATTTCTGGTCAGTGTAATGTTCCTTTATATTTTAGCAGATTTTCCAATTTATTTTCTTTATCACGGACTACATAGCCCTGTTTTTATTAGATGATTTGGAAATAAAATTATCATTATGCATTTTCTTTGCTAGTCTTATTACCTTATTTAATATGCTAGTATATTTTTTGTAGTATTAATTGAATTCAGGTGTTGTGTGGTATTGCTTATATAATTTGTGCAGAAATTCCTTTCTTTGACATGGATTTATAATCCCTGTTGTTATCCAATTGCTAGTTTTGTTATTTTGAATAGTTCTTTGTTTAAAGGGGAATGCTGTTTCAAAATAGTATTTTAGGGTACTGTTAAATGCATTAAATTTATCATTTACATTTTCTAGTTTATAAATTTCTGACCATGTTTCCTTATTTAATAAGTCGTTGAAATATGTAACATTTGTTTCAGTGAATGACCTGCACTTTGATGTTATTCCATTATCATTATTATTGATTGTTTCGGGTATTTCAGAACTCAGTATTTGTACATGGTGGTCACTAAAACCCGGACAATAGACTTCTATTGAATGGTGATATTTATCTGTATTTATAAAAATTTGATCAGGCGTGGTTTTACTGAATTTTGTTGTTCTTGTTGGGGTATTTACTGTAGGTTTCAGTCCGTAGGAAATTAGTAACTGTGTTAATAATTCACAATTTCTATCACATTTTTAGAAATCCACATTTACATCCCCACAAATTATTATATCGAAATTTACTTTGGTCATGTTATTGAGTAACAATTCTAATTTATCTATAAATAAACGAAACTTTCCTTACGGAGAACGGTATACGCACACAATTATTAACTTAAACTGCTGTATTTTTACGGCAGAGAAATCAAAATCCTTTTCCATAATTAGATAATCATAAGCTGTTAACTGTTCATGATCTAAATTATTTCTTAAGAAGATACAAGTACCACCATGGCTAATATTAGATCTAGAGTATTTACTAGCTAGCATAAACCCTGGGAATTGCATTAATTCAAGTTGTTCCTCTTTCAGCCAATGTTCTGAAATACATAGTCCTGAGATGTCTTTAAGTTCATTTTTAAGCATTAGATTTATGTAATCAATTTTATTATAGAGAGACTGAACATTCTGGTGGTAAATTTTAAATTTGTTACTTTTGCAAGCTTGTGTTTGTGATTTATTTACTTTATTATTATTATTATTATTATCATCATTGTATTATTATTATTGTTGCTAGACAAATCCGAAATACCATTGTTGCACTCAGTTAAATTTGACATCGAAAGATCTGAATGCCAAACCTCACGTTTGGCTTCTTTTACAAGTTTCCCTGCTTCCACTCTGAAGATATTACTGTTGAACTTTTCTTACCTTTTGAATTTACAATTTTGCAGATCTCATCACTAAGATACTCTTTTCCTAACCTATTTAAGTGTAGGCCATGCCGATTGTGGAATTTCCTGCCTAATTTACTTACATCTATGATTCGGACATTTGGAAAACTCTTACAAATTTTATTAATTTTCCCATTTGTAGCCTCTATTTCTACATTTACACATGATTTGGGATTAAGTCGTATCTCTGCGGAATGTTTACAATAATGACATTTGTGTTATGCATGGATGGCAATGTACCCTTTAAATCTTTGATTACCTTTTGACTCTCGTTTCTATAGACGTCGTTTACTCCAGCGATGATTACTGCATAGTCCTTTGAAGTGAGGGCCGCACACTCTCCTACCATCCCGTTCGTGACTGCTGCAATTGTAACTCCTGGTTTTACTGTCGAGGTGACCTCCATTTCTCCGCTTCTCTCCAATTCGCTTGCTGCTACATCTCGCCCGTGATTATCCGCAAATATCCGCATCTTCCTGGATTTTCTCTTTATCACTTTCTTCTTTTCTTCTTGAAGAAAATCATCATTTTCTTCGACGAGCGCTCCAAGTGATTTTGAGACGGGAATTTCAGTTACATGTACTGGCCTAAGCTTATTCAATCTTACACTATCAGCAACCACTGTCGACCAAGTTTCCTTGCTTTCCTCGCTGTTTCCTTTTAATTTATTCAACTCTTCCATTAACTTAGCAATATCTTCCTTTAGCAGCTTTATAATTTCGTCTTTTGGGGACATTTCGTTTCTCAGGTTATGACATTCGCATGACGGTACCGGTAGGCCTACATTACGACAATCGGTGTCACTTTTCTCCTCACTCAATTTTACCTGAGACCTTGTGATTATTTTATTTGCATTTTTTACTTTTATTTTGCACGACGAGCATAAATTCGTAACGGTTACACTACCTTGGGTAGATTATTAGCTTGGGAATAACCTAACCCCCAAGGGATGATGATGAAGAAAAAGAAGTGTGTTTCGGACTGGAGAAAAAGGATGGAGAAATAGGAAGAGAGTTTGACATAAGTTATAACTAAGAGTTCTTGCTCAAATGCAACAAGTGGTGAAAACCCTATCAATAGATTTATTTTTATTAAAGAGGGCATGAACCTAGGAAGAGTTAGGGAAGACAGGATCTTGTCTAACCGTTATGTTTGAGAAATGATAAATCAAAAAACAAATCTTTAATTTATTTAACAATGTAAAAGGAAGTAGTTTATGTAACAAATATATAATTTTGATTTTTATAAACAATTGGGGTCGCAGACCTCCAAATACATCTAAAGCTTTCGCCAGGCAATTGATAATTCTTTTGGTTTTAACCTTTAATATGCTTTAAAATCTTCGTAAGATTTTGAAATGGTTAAGATGAATAAATGAAAAATTTAAAGATAACTCACGTAATTAAAGTTAAACAATAAATCAAGTACAAGGTGTGTACTTTAAGAATTTCTAGGTAAGTATCTTAGAAAGAATAACAACTTCGAAAGTAACAACAACAAAAAGCAGGAAGAATAAAATAGAAGTTTCTATAACTTCTTGTATTGATACAGAAATACTTGGTTGGATTATACAAATAGGGCAGGTCACTTATTGTGAAACCTGAAGAGAAAAATCGAAATGAAGTTTCTAGAACTTCTATGTTTAAGTAGGGATCACGAGAAAAATGGGGCAAGTATCCCTTTCGTGAAACCTAGAGATAACTCACTTATGAGTTGAAAGGATTGTATTCCCTCATTAGAAGGGAGAAACAATACAATTTGAGGCGTGTACTAGACACGAAGTTTTACAGACATTAATTCGTTATACATGTGGCAAATAAGGGAGGGCACTTATTGAGAGTGACACCTCATTGAAAAAAGACCTAAAGTAACAATTTTATTATTTTGGTTTGTTAGTAAAGGGTTTGGGAAAGATGAAATGGGATTGTGGAAAAGTGTTCATGGCCGTATTTATTGTACACGGACGAGCGCGACGCGGATGAAAGGCTGAACAAGCACTGTTTTCACTATAGTCTGTTGATATAGTTGAAAAGTTCACTGTAGTAGCACAAAAAGTTGATGGCAAAGAAAGTTATTGCAATGGTGGAAAATAACTAGTTACACTAGATTTGCGAGAATCTATTGCTTGAGAAACTTGTATGTTATAGTTGAATGCACCAGAAAAATCCCAACGGAGGAAGAAAAATTAGATATTGATTAGCAGTTCATAAGGAAGATTCCTTAGTTTGACAAAGTATTCCCATATGAGAGTGGAAAATACATGACAGTATAACTGATAGATAGAGTGCAGGTTCTGGAAGGTTCCAGAGCAATGATGACTTGTTTAAATTGGGTAGAGAGTCCCTCGGCGGAAAGCTAGATTATATAGACAGTTGGTATTTTAGAAATATCCCTCGATGTGAGATAGCATCTCAGAAAATCTTTCATATTGAAAGTTAGACTTGATAGTTTAAGTCTGATCAAGAAGATCTCTAGAAAACAGTTATTTTCACATAGCAACTTTCACTGTCTATAAAATCCAAATAAAAGCATTGAGCCCTTTAGAAGCGATGAGAATGAGGTTAAAACATGAAGTCGGTACTTATCTTTGCTTCATGAAGAAGGCGATGTTGCTGTTGACGGTTTGTTCTAAAATTCGAACATGACGTCGAGTTTAAAAGCTTGCCTCTGGAGTTGAGGAGGCGAACTTAAGTTAAGCTCTAACTGACTGGATTGACTTCCGACGTACAAGTGAAGGCTGCTAGACGCAGAGAGAATACACTGGCCTAGACGGCGTGTCCAACAAGAAGTTGAGTGCACTGAGAGGGTGAGCGGTTGCTCACAACACGGAGACAAGTCGAGACGAAGTGTAGAAGTGAAGGAGCGAGCGGGCTGCGCGCGTGGAGAAGAGAGCAGTAGGAGGAGGCAAGAAGAGGGGGAAACGGGCGAGTAAGGGGAGGAAACAAAGAGGTTGTACAGAAACATGAAAAAACTTTATAAAAACAAAGTTCTTCTTGGAGCGGTGTCTTCATGGAGTAGTTGGTTGGTGAAGAACACGACGCCCTGCGGATTAATATAGAAGTCTTCATGGTTTGATGCAATGAAAGTTCGGAAGGCAGCGATGGGACGCTGTCAGGCTGGTTCGACGGAATATGCGTTTCTGTAAAAAACTGACAGAAAAAATGAACAAATGCACGGGGCAAACAGGAGGTAACAGTTCGATGTTGGTGTGTGTGGGAAAGAAATGTAAATAAATGGACTGATATAAAGTAATGAAGAACAGCAAAAGCTAATTCTTTCTTTCCGTGTATTAGCAAAAATATACCATGTTGGGGAAAACAGCGAACACCTGCAAAGAACAAGAACACAATATGAATGAGGTCTTATGATAAACACATTGGTAGTAAAGATGATTCTTTCTCTGACTCTTCCCTTCCCTCCTGGGTAACATTCGGTCATTACGCCAAAGATCTATGCTAGAGGAAGAAAGGAAAAAGGGGGAGGCACCTATGAGGAACTGACCAGGTGTAAGTGGAAGCAAGTTATCAGGGTTATAAGAATTCGGGGGCGACGGGCGCGAATTAACAACGCTGTCAATCACAAAGTAGCTAGAAGCTGCGAGAAATAAAGCTCTAGTGAAGATCGTGACAAGATGCGAAAGGAGAGTTAACAACTTTAAACAAAGCGTATAGAAACAAGTACATCGATTAAGGATAAGAATATACCAAATAAACAAAGGACCTATGCGAGTAGAAGGCAAGAACGCCATAGGTAACAACAATCTAGTAGCCATAAACAATGACCTTAAGTTATAATAAGCATCAAAATGGTTAATCAGAAAAATACTTAAGTCATCAAGAAACGTGACGTAACAAGCATAGATGCAAAAACACATCGAGTGTAACGACGAGGAAAAACAAGTTTGTTTAACAATGAACAATAAAAGTGCAAAATATGTAAGCAGGGTGCAATACATGCGCACTTAAAAAATATGCAAAGATGCTATGAAACAAGGATCAAAACAGCCATAGGATACGAGTGTGAACAGGCGGGAAAGATAGGTAAGAACGACCTTGACCCACATAGTACAGCGAGATAACGAATATAAATAGCTGAAAGAGTCCTTGACCAGAACAAGTTTACTTTGGTAAGGAGGTGAACAGCTTCTGAAATTACGGAAGCAACTCGCAAGACAATGGTTGGCAGTCAGCCAAAGTTGAGAAAAGGAAAACTTGCTCTGACCTTTGTCAAGAATAGAGGAATAATTCCCTCATTGGACAATGTTTCATTAAGTAATTTGGTTCCATCAGCCTTGTGTCTCAAGCTTACAATTTTTTACGCCTTGTTAAGTAAGACTCTATCCATTTATTAGCTAGACTTCTTATACCATATTGATTTAGTTTTGTAAGGAGGATTTTATGGTCAACAACGTCAAATGCTTTCGATAAATCCAAGATTAGGCCAGTTACAAGTTCCTTATTGTCAATTAATTTCAGTATACTATTACTACATTCATAAATTGCTGTCTGTAGATCTTTTCCTTCTGAATCCATGTTGTGAGTTTGATAGTAGTTTATTTTTTCTATAAAACTTATCAGTCTCTTACACATGATTTTCCCACAATTTTTGCAATACCAGTTTGTAAGGTTATAGGACGATAGTTATCTAATTCATATTTTGAACCGTTATTGTGCACTGGAATTACTTTTGATAACTTCAAAATATCCGGGTTAGTTCCTGAGAGAATTGAACTGTTTATTAAGTGCGTAAGTGGATTTATTATATTTTCTGCACATTTCTTTAAAATTGCATCAGGGATGCCATCAATACCAGCACAGAATTTATTTTTAGCTCTTTTATAACTATTCTTACCTCTTCACTTGTGACATGATTTATAATAAAGAATCACTGCATTTACTTATTTTATCATTAGCATTTAGTGTATTTACCTGTGATTTATTTAATAATTTTTGTGGAATTTCCAGTAAATAGTCATTAAAAGTATTTGCTATTTCCTCTGGATTATTAATCACCTTATTATTTCTGGTCAGTGTAATGTTCCTTTATATTTCAGCAGATTTTCCAATTTATTTTCTTTATCACGGACTACATAGCCCTGTTTTTATTAGATGATTGGGAAATAAAATTATCATTATGCATTTTCTTTGCTAGTCTTATTACCTTATTTAATATGCTAGTATATTTTTTGTAGTATTAATTGAATTCAGGTGTTGTGTGGTATTGCTTATATAATTTGTGTAGAAATTCCTTTCTTTGACATGGATTTATAATCCCTGTTGTTATCCAATTGCTAGTTTTGTTATTTTGAATAGTTCTTTGTTTAAAGGGGAATGCTGTTTCAAAATAGTATTTTAGGGTACTGTTAAATGCATTAAATTTATCATTTACATTTTCTAGTTTATAAATTTCTGACCATGTTTCCTTATTTAATAAGTCGTTGAAATATGTAACATTTGTTTCAGTGAATGACCTGCACTTTGATGTTATTCCATTATCATTATTATTGATTGTTTCGGGTATTTCAGAACTCAGTATTTGTACATGGTGGTCACTAAAACCCGGACAATAGACTTCTATTGAATGGTGATATTTATCTGTATTTATAAAAATTTGATCAGGAGTGGTTTTACTGAATTTTGTTATTCTTGTTGGGGTATTTACTGTAGGTTTCAGTCCGTAGGAAATTAGTAACTGTGTTAATAATTCACAATTTCTATCACATTTTTAGAAATCCACATTTACGTCCCCACAAATTATTATATCGAAATTTACTTTGGTCATGTTATTGAGTAACAATTCTAATTTATCTATAAATAAACGAAACTTTCCTTACGGAGAACGGTATACGCACACAATTATTAACTTAAACTGCTGTATTTTTTCGGCAGAGAAATCAAAATCCTGTTCCATAATTAGATAATCATAAGCTGTTAACTGTTCATGATCTAAATTATTTCTTAAGAAGATACAAGTACCACCATGGCTAATATTAGATCTAGAGTATTTACTAGCTAGCATAAACCCTGGGAATTGAATTAATTCAAGTTGTTCCTCTTTCAGCCAATGTTCTGAAATACATAGTCCTGAGATGTCTTTAAGTTCATTTTCAAGCATTAGATTTATGTAATCAATTTTATTATAGAGAGACTGAACATTCTGGTGGTAAATTTTAAATTTGTTACTTTTGCAAGCTTGTGTTTGTGATTTATTTACATTATTATTATTATTATTATTATTATTATTATTATCATAATTGTTTTATTATTATTGTTGCTAGACAAATCCGAAATACCATTGTTGCACTCAGTTAAATTTGACATCGAAAGATCTCAATGCCAAACCTCACTTTTGGCTTCTTTTACAAGTTTCCCTGCTTCCACTCTAAAGATATTACTGTTGAACTTTTCTTACCTTTTGAATTTACAATTTTGCAGATCTCATCACTAAGATACTCTTTTCCTAACCTATTTAAGTGTAGGCCATGCCGATTGTGGAATTTCCTGCCTAATTTACTTACATCTATGATTCGGGCATTTGGAAAACTCTTACAAATTTTATTAATTTTCCCATTTGTAGCCTCTATTTCTACATTTACATATGATTTGGGATTAAGTCGTATCTCTGCGGAATGTTTACAATAATGACATTTGTGTTATGCATGGATGGCAATGTACCCTTTAAATCTTTGATTACCTTTTGACTCTCGTTTCTATAGACGTCGTTTACTCCAGCGATGATTACTGCATAGTCCTTTGAAGTGAGGGCCGCACACTCTCCTACCATCCCGTTCGTGACCGCTGCAATTGTAACTCCTGGTTTTACTGTCGAGGTGACCTCCATTTCTCCGCTTCTCTCCAATTCGCTTGCTGCTACATCTCGCCCGTGATTATCCGCAAATATCCGCATCTTCCTGGATTTTCTCTTTATCACTTTCTTCTTTTCTTCTTGAAGAAAATCATCATTTTCTTCGACGAGAGCTCCAAGTGATTTTGAGACGGGAATTTCAGTTACATGTACTGGCCTAAGCTTATTCAATCTTACACTACCAGCAACCACTGTCGACCAAGTTTCCTTGCTTTCCTCGCTGTTTCCTTTTAATTTATTCAACTCTTCCATTAACTTAGCAATATCTTCCTTTAGCAGCTTTATAATTTCGTCTTTTGGGGACATTTCGTTTCTCAGGTTATGACATTCGCATGACGGTACCGGTAGGCCCACATTACGACAATCGGTGTCACTTTTCTCCTCACTCAATTTTACCTGAGACCTTGTGATTATTTTATTTGCATTTTTTACTTTTATTTTGCACGACGAGCATAAATTCGTAACGGTTACACTACCTTGGGTAGTTTATTAGCTTGGGAATAACCTAACCCCCAAGGGAAGATGATGAAGAAAAAGAAGTGGGTTTCGGACTGGAGAAAAAGGATGGAGAAATAGGAAGAGAGTTTGACATAAGTTATAATTAATAGTTCTTGCTCAAATGCAGCAAGTGGTGAAAACCCTATCAATAGATTTATTTTTATTAAAGAGGGCATGAACCTAGGAAGAGTTAGGGAAGACAGGATCTTGCCTAACCGTTATGTTTGAGAAATGATAAATCAAAAAACAAATCTTTAATTTATTTAACAATGTAAAAGGAAGTAGTTTATGTAACAAATATATAATTTTGATTTTTATAAACAATTGGGGTCGCAGACCTCCAAATACATCTAAAGCTTTCGCCAGGCAATTGATAATTCTTTTGGTTTTAACCTTTAATATGCTTTAAAATCTTCGTAAGATTTTGAAATGGTTAAGATGAATAAATGAAAAATTTAAAGATAACTCACGTAATTAAAGTTAAACACTAAATCAGGTACAAGGTGTGTACTTTAGGAATTTCTAGGTAAGTATCTTAGAAAGAATAACAACTTCGAAAGTAACAACAACAAAAAGCAGGAAGAATAAAATAGAAGTTTCTATAACTTCTTGTATTGATACAGAAATACTTGGTTGGATTATACAAATAGGGCAGGTCACTTATTGTGAAACCTGAAGAGAAAAATCGAAATGAAGTTTCTAGAACTTCTATGTTTAAGTAGGGATCACGAGAAAAA
This sequence comes from Meconema thalassinum, assembly GCA_946902985.2. Classification (NCBI taxonomy): domain Eukaryota; kingdom Metazoa; phylum Arthropoda; class Insecta; order Orthoptera; family Tettigoniidae; genus Meconema; species Meconema thalassinum. The sequence continues at coordinate 386,643,196 of OX336389.2, forward strand.
TGGGGCAAGTATCCCTTTCGTGAAACCTAGAGATAACTCACTTATGAGTTGAAAGGATTGTATTCCCTCATTAGAAGGGAGAAACAATACAATTTGAGGCGTGTACTAGACACGAAGTTTTACAGACATTAATTCGTTATACATGTGGCAAATAAGGGAGGGCACTTATTGAGAGTGACACCTCATTGAAAAAAGACCTAAAGTAACAATTTTATTATTTTGGTTTGTTAGTAAAGGGTTTGGGAAAGATCAAATGGGATTGTGGAAAAGTGTTCATGGCCGTATTTATTGTACACGGACGAGCGCGACGCGGATGAAAGGCTGAACAAGCACTATTTTCGCTATAGTCTGTTGACATAGTTGTAAAGTTCACTGTAGTAGCACATTAAGGTGATGGCAAAGAAAGTTATTGCAATGGTGGAAAATAACTAGTTACACTAGATTTGCGAGAATCTATTGCTTGAGAAACTTGTAAGTTATAGTTGAATGCGCCAGAAAAATCCCAACGGAGGAAGAAAAATTAGATATTGATTAGCAGTTCACAAGGAAGATTCCTTAGTTTGACAAAGTATTCCCATATGTGAGTGGAAAATACATGACAGTATAACTGATAGATAGAGTGCGGGTTATGGAAGGTTCCAGAGCAATGATGACTTGTTTATATTGGGTAGAGAGTCCCTCGGCGGAAAGCTAGATTATATAGACAGTGGGTATTTTAGAAATATCCCTCGAAGTGAGATAGCATCTCAGAAAATCTTTCATATTGAAAGTTAGACTTGATAGTTTAAGTTTGATCAAGAAGATCTCTAGAAAACAGTTATTTTCACATAGCAACTTTCATTGTCTATAAAATCCAAATAAAAGCATTGAGCCCTATAAAGCTATGAGAATGAGGTTAAAACATGAAGTCGGTACTTATCTTTGCTTCATGAAGAAGGCGATGTTGCTGTTGACGGTTTGTTCTAAAATTCGAACATGACGTCGACTTTAAAAACTTGCCTCTAGAGTTGAGGAGGCGAACTTTAGTTAAGCTCTAACTGACTGGATTGACTTCCGACGTAGAAGTGAAGGCTGCTAGACGCAGGGAAAGTACACTGGCCTAGACGGCATGTCCATCAAGAAGTTGAGTGCACTGAGAGGGTGAGCCGTTGCTCACAACACGGAGACAAGTCGAGACGAAGTGTAGAAGTGAAGGAGCGAGCGGGCTGCGCGCGCGGAGAAGAGAGCATTAGGAGGAGGCAAGAAGAGGGGGAAGCGGGCGAGTAAGGGGAGGAAACAAAGAGGTTGTACAGAAACATGAAAACACTTTATAAAAACAAAATTCTTCTTGGAGCGGTGTCTTCATGGAGTAGTTGGTTGGTGAAGAACACGACTCCCTGCGGATTAATATAGAAGTCTTCATGGTTTGATGCAATGGAAGTTCGGAAGGCAGCGATGGGACGCTGTCAGGCTGGTTCGACGGAATATGCGTTTCTGTAAAAAACTGACAGAAAAAATGAACAAATGCACGGGGCAAACAGGAGGTAACAGTTCGATGTTGGTGTGTGCGGGAAAGAAATGTAAATAAATGGACTGATATAAAGTAATGAAGAACAGCAAAAGCTAATTCTTTCTTTCCGTGTATTACCAAAAATATACCATGTTGGGGACAACAGCAAACACCAGCAAAGAACAAGAACACAATATGAAAGAGGTCTTATGATAAACACATTGGTAGTAAAGATGATTTTTTCTCTGACTCTTCCCTTCCCTCCTGGGCAACAATTGGTCATTACGCCAAAGATCTATGCTAGAGGAAGAAAGTAAAAAGGGGGAGGCACCTATGAGGAACTGACCAGGTGTAAGTGGAAGCAAGTTATCAGGGTTATAAGAATGCGGGGGCGACGGGCGCGAATTAACAACGCTGTCAATCACAAAGTAGCTAGAAGCTGCGAGAAATAAAGCTCTAGTGAAGATCGCGACAAGATGCGAAAGGAGAGTTAACAACTTTAAAGAATGCGTATAGAAACAAGTACATCGATTAAGGATAAGAATTTACCAAATAAACAAAGGAACTATGCGAGTAGAAGGCAAGAACGCCATAGGTAACATCGATCTAGTAGCCATAAACAATGACCTTAAGTTATAATAAGCATCAAAAAGGTTAATCAGAAAAATACTTAAGTCATCAAGAAACGTGACGTAACAAGCATAGATGCAAAAACACATCGAGTGTAACGACGAGGAAAAACAAGTTTGTTTAACAATGAACAATAAAAGTGCAATATATGTAAGCAGTGTGCAATACATGCGCACATAAAAATATGCATCGATGTTATGAAACAAGGATCGAAACAGCTATAGGATACGAGTGTGAACAAGTGGGAAAGATAGGTAAGAACGACCTTGACCCACATAGTACAGCGAGATAACGAATATAAATAGCTGAAAGAGTCCTTGACCAGAACAAGTTTACTTTGGTAAGGAGGTGAACAGCTTCTGAAATTACGGAAGCAACTCGCAAGACAATGGTTGGCAGTCAGCCAAAGTTGAGATAAGGAAAACTTGCTCTGAACTTTGTCAAGAATAGAGGAAGTAAACGGCAGATTGGCCTTACCCGAGCTTGTATACAAACAAGATTGACAAACAAGCAGTTCAAAATAAACAAACAAAGCGAGTGCATTCAGCCGAGACTTAAAGCGGAACTTCAAGTAACACGTCATGCAGTCATCCGTAGCTTGGGCGTGAAAAAACAATTTAAGGACATATGAAATAAAGTAAGTAGTCAATTTCGCATAATTTTGAGGATCACGGAATCCGACAATTTTCAACAGAAAAAAGCTTAATTCTTCTGAACAAAGAAGAGAAGCTGGGACATTGATAAGGAGTTTATGGGTAAGAATAGTTATTCTAGATGTTAGAGAACTCAGATTTTCAAGCGGTTTCAGAAGCGGCTTCCGAGTGTGAGGAAGAGGGAAGGAGGTGGCCATGGCCATCCTAATAAATAGCGAGAGAAGTGAAACGTAGCTTACAGCGAAATGATGGTGACTGTTAGCCATGGTTTTACACAAGGGGAAGATAGTTTTCGATAGAAAATTTAAACAATTACCTGCTAGAAAAAATGACATGAGAAGGTAATCCTAGTGACCCAAGGCGAGGCGAACTTGAATTACTATTTTGTGCGGAAATAAGGCAAAACCATTTAAACAACTTACAAAGGTGACGTAGTTGTTTACAATGAGACATCGTTTCGGCAAGTGTTTTTCAAATGTATCGAGATCGGAAACATAAGTATTCTCTTTTTCAGAAAAGGGATTTGAATCTGCAGTAACAAAATGACATTGCGTTTTGGTTTGAAGACTGGGATGTTGTATTTGACCAGTAATGACCCAACCAAAATCGGTGTCTCTGGCGACCAAGTTTGAAGATAACTTGCGAACCTGTTTACGAAGGCAATTCCAGAAAATATTGGCACTGAAAAGTATATCAATGGGGCCTTGAGCATTAAACTGAGGATCAGCTAACCTTAAATGCGAAGGAATCTTTAAACCGGAAGTATTAATAGAGCTGCTGGGAGTGTCCCTGCCAATACTGGTTAGAATAAGACAGTTTAAGTTAAGATTGGTGTTTCTTTGACAAATGTCTCTGATTTTCAATTTTGAAGATTGCAAGGCTTGAGTTTTCAAATTGTCAATGCCGGATACATTGAAGGAAGTAGGTGATGAAGAAAGACCTAGTTTTTAAATTAACGATTGCGAAACAAAGTTGTGAGTTGAAGCGGAGTCAAGAAGACCGCGGGTTCGAAACCAATTTCCAAATTTATCTTGGATTTCGAATTGTTCAGTGGACAAAAGGACTTGCGCCCTGTGAGAAGTTTCGGCGTTAGAAATGCAGGAAGAAGCATTAGTTTGTTCGAAGCTGCTCTTAATGGAGTTTGAAGAAGCAGGCACTAGTGACCTCGATTGATCATGAAAGTGCAATAAAGAATGATGCGGTATTTTGCAATGAAAACAGAGGTTGGAAGACGTACAATTAGAAAAAGAATGCTTAGGTGACAAGCAGTTGAAGCAATGTTTATTATTGAAGACAAACTTCCTTCTGTCTTCAACAGACATTTCTTTAAAGGATTTGCAGGAATACAAAGTGTGAAACTTTTTACAGAGCGTGCATTTTAAAGATTTGTTGAGCGGCCTAATATGTTCTCTTGGATGGTTGAAAGAGGCAGAACGAGTTTGCTTGTTCTCGACAGATGGGTACTGTTGACCATTTGAAGAGACAAGTTTTTTTTTATCCAGAATGTGACCCTGATGACTCGTTTCGACATTTCCGCACTGGAATGAGAGTGCTGTAAGGACTTGGCACCGGCTGTTCAGAAACGAGATGAGGTGTTCTAAAGAATGCTCATCCTTGCGAGTGAGTTCGATTTCCCAAGCCTTTAATGTAGAAAAGTCGAATCTGGTTGTAGCTAGATGAATAAGGAGGGTGTCCCAAGTTTGGACTGGTTGCTTGAGTTGATATAACGCTCTAACATGTAATTGCATGGAGTCTAACAGGTCTCTTAAAGAGGTGACGTCATTAGGTTTTACGACTGGCAAATTGAACAGGCAGCGAATGTGGCGAGCAGCACACAAACGTACATTAACATATATCTCTTTAAAGAGATAAAAGGCGATGTGGTAGTTATCTGCGCTTAAAGGCAGTGACTCAACCAAGGCCAAGGCCTGGCCTTCCAAGGACGAACGCAAGAAATAGAACTTGTGGATATCGAGAATGTCTGTGTTTTCATGAATAAGGGAGCAGTAAAGTTCGTAAAAGGATTACCATTCACCTTCCTGGCCTGAGATGTGAGGTAGAGTTATCTTTGGAAGTAAAGGTTTCGGTTTGTCCTTATGAACTGAACCGGGTACGAACTGGGCCGGATTGATGACCCTAGTGTCCGGTTCTGAGATACTGTGGATCAGTTGGTGGGCCTTGGCGATCCCTTCAAAATACAAGGATTCAACCTCGTCCCGATCCGATTGAAGTTCTGAGCAAGCGGATTCAATGTCGGTTTGAATTTGATCATAGTAATCGTAGGACCGTTCGTACAACTTAAGGCGTTGTGTCAAGACGTCTAGATCACACTCGGCGGGATTTATTTTGTTTAGAAAATTTCTAAATCTGGTGAGTTGTCCTTTGTAGGAAGAACGTCTGGCAATGAGAGTTTCATCCTCTTCAGTTGGCATGTTGAAGATAGGTAAATTGAAGTGTAACTTACGAAACTGTAGCGAGATTTTGAAAATGCTGTCAGGTTGGCAGCAGAAGACAGGTTGCAAGTAAGACAGGCTGAAGAAGACAGGAACGACCTCTATCACCTTCACCAGCTTTGCACTGCGAAGTTATAGCTGAAAAATTCAAAGAAGATATTAATGATTTGCAAAATATTGTCAAATAACCCTTGACAAATAGAAAATGTCATAAATGGACTCTCCCGGGTTTCGGCACCAAATTTTGGGTAGATTATTAGCTTGGGAATAACCTAACCCCCAAGGGAAGATGATGAAGAAAAAGAAGTGGGTTTCGGACTGGAGAAAAAGGATGGAGAAATAGGAAGAGAGTTTGACATAAGTTATAATTAATAGTTCTTGCTCAAATGCAGCAAGTGGTGAAAACCCTATCAATAGATTTATTTTTATTAAAGAGGGCATGAACCTAGGAAGAGTTAGGGAAGACAGGATCTTGCCTAACCGTTATGTTTGAGAAATGATAAATCAAAAAACAAATCTTTAATTTATTAAACAATGTAAAGGGAAGTAGTTTATGTAACAAATATATAATTTTGATTTTTATAAACAATTGGGGTCGCAGACTTCCGAAAACATCTAAAGCTTGCGCCAGGCAATTGATAATTCTTTTGGTTTTAAACCTTTTATATGCTTTAAAATCTTCGTAAGATTTTGAAATGGTTAAGATGAATAAATGAAAAATTTAAAGATAACTGACGTAATTAAAGTTAAACAATAAATCAAGTACAAGGTATGTACTTTAAGGATTTCTAGGTAAGTATCTTAGAAAGAATAACAACTTCAAAAGTAACAACAACAAAAAGCAGGAAGAATAAAATAGAAGTTTCTATAACTTCTTGTATTGATACAGAAATACTTGGTTGGATTATACAAATAGGGCAGGCCACTTATTGTGAAACCTGAAGAGAAAAATCGAAATGAAGTTTCTAGAACTCCTATGTTTAAGTAGGGATCACGAGAAAAATGGGGCAAGTTTCCCTTTCGTGAAACCTAGAGATAACTCCCTTATGAGTTGAAAGGATTGTATTCCCTCATTAGAAGGGAGAAACAATATAATTTGAGGCGTGTACTAGACACGAAGTTTTACAGACATTAATTCGTTATACATGTGGCAAATAAGGGAGGGCACTTATTGAGAGTGACACCTCATTGAAAAAAGACCTAAAGTAACAATTTTATTATTTCGGTTTGTTAGTAAAGGGTTTGGGAAAGATCAAATGGGATTGTGGAAAAGTGTTCATGGCCGTATTTATTGTACACGGACGAGCGCTACGCGGATGAAAGGCTGAACAAGCACTATTTTCGCTATAGTCTGTTGATATAGTTGAAAAGTTCACTGTAGTAGCACAAAAAGTTGATGGCAAAGAAAGTTATTGCAATGGTGGAAAATAACTAGTTACACTAGATTTGCGAGAATCTATTGCTTGAGAAACTTGTATGTTATAGTTGAATGCACCTGAAAAATCCCGAAGGAGGAAGAAAAATTAGATATTGATTAGCAGTTCACAAGGAAGATTCCTTAGTTTGACAAAGTATTCCCATATGTGAGTGGAAAATACATGACAGTATAACTGATAGATAGAGTGTAGGTTCTGGAAGGTTCCAGAGCAATGATGACTTGTTTAAATTGGGTAGAGAGTCCCTCGGCGGAAAGCTAGATTATATAGACAGTTGGTATTTTAGAAATATCCCTCGATGTGAGATAGCATCTCAGAAAATCTTTCATATTGAAAGTTAGACTTGATAGTTTAAGTCTGATCAAGAAGATCTCTAGAAAACAGTTATTTTCACATAGCAACTTTCACTGTCTATAAAATCCAAATAAAAGCATTGAGCCCTTTAGAAGCGATGAGAATGAGGTTAAAACATGAAGTCGGTACTTATCTTTGCTTCATGAAGAAGGCGATGTTGCTGTTGACGGTTTGTTCTAAAATTCGAACATGACGTCGAGTTTAAAAGCTTGCCTCTGGAGTTGAGGAGGCGAACTTAAGTTAAGCTCTAACTGACTGGATTGACTTCCGACGTACAAGTGAAGGCTGCTAGACGCAGAGAGAATACACTGGCCTAGACGGCGTGTCCAACAAGAAGTTGAGTGCACTGAGAGGGTGAGCGGTTGCTCACAACACGGAGACAAGTCGAGACGAAGTGTAGAAGTGAAGGAGCGAGCGGGCTGCGCGCGTGGAGAAGAGAGCAGTAGGAGGAGGCAAGAAGAGGGGGAAACGGGCGAGTAAGGGGAGGAAACAAAGAGGTTGTACAGAAACATGAAAAAACTTTATAAAAACAAAGTTCTTCTTGGAGCGGTGTCTTCATGGAGTAGTTGGTTGGTGAAGAACACGACGCCCTGCGGATTAATATAGAAGTCTTCATGGTTTGATGCAATGAAAGTTCGGAAGGCAGCGATGGGACGCTGTCAGGCTGGTTCGACGGAATATGCGTTTCTGTAAAAAACTGACAGAAAAAATGAACAAATGCACGGGGCAAACAGGAGGTAACAGTTCGATGTTGGTGTGTGTGGGAAAGAAATGTAAATAAATGGACTGATATAAAGTAATGAAGAACAGCAAAAGCTAATTCTTTCTTTCCGTGTATTAGCAAAAATATACCATGTTGGGGAAAACAGCGAACACCTGCAAAGAACAAGAACACAATATGAATGAGGTCTTATGATAAACACATTGGTAGTAAAGATGATTCTTTCTCTGACTCTTCCCTTCCCTCCTGGGTAACATTCGGTCATTACGCCAAAGATCTATGCTAGAGGAAGAAAGGAAAAAGGGGGAGGCACCTATGAGGAACTGACCAGGTGTAAGTGGAAGCAAGTTATCAGGGTTATAAGAATTCGGGGGCGACGGGCGCGAATTAACAACGCTGTCAATCACAAAGTAGCTAGAAGCTGCGAGAAATAAAGCTCTAGTGAAGATCGTGACAAGATGCGAAAGGAGAGTTAACAACTTTAAACAAAGCGTATAGAAACAAGTACATCGATTAAGGATAAGAATATACCAAATAAACAAAGGACCTATGCGAGTAGAAGGCAAGAACGCCATAGGTAACAACAATCTAGTAGCCATAAACAATGACCTTAAGTTATAATAAGCATCAAAATGGTTAATCAGAAAAATACTTAAGTCATCAAGAAACGTGACGTAACAAGCATAGATGCAAAAACACATCGAGTGTAACGACGAGGAAAAACAAGTTTGTTTAACAATGAACAATAAAAGTGCAAAATATGTAAGCAGGGTGCAATACATGCGCACTTAAAAAATATGCAAAGATGCTATGAAACAAGGATCAAAACAGCCATAGGATACGAGTGTGAACAGGCGGGAAAGATAGGTAAGAACGACCTTGACCCACATAGTACAGCGAGATAACGAATATAAATAGCTGAAAGAGTCCTTGACCAGAACAAGTTTACTTTGGTAAGGAGGTGAACAGCTTCTGAAATTACGGAAGCAACTCGCAAGACAATGGTTGGCAGTCAGCCAAAGTTGAGAAAAGGAAAACTTGCTCTGACCTTTGTCAAGAATAGAGGAATAATTCCCTCATTGGACAATGTTTCATTAAGTAATTTGGTTCCATCAGCCTTGTGTCTCAAGCTTACAATTTTTTACGCCTTGTTAAGTAAGACTCTATCCATTTATTAGCTAGACTTCTTATACCATATTGATTTAGTTTTGTAAGGAGGATTTTATGGTCAACAACGTCAAATGCTTTCGATAAATCCAAGATTAGGCCAGTTACAAGTTCCTTATTGTCAATTAATTTCAGTATACTATTACTACATTCATAAATTGCTGTCTGTAGATCTTTTCCTTCTGAATCCATGTTGTGAGTTTGATAGTAGTTTATTTTTTCTATAAAACTTATCAGTCTCTTACACATGATTTTCCCACAATTTTTGCAATACCAGTTTGTAAGGTTATAGGACGATAGTTATCTAATTCATATTTTGAACCGTTATTGTGCACTGGAATTACTTTTGATAACTTCAAAATATCCGGGTTAGTTCCTGAGAGAATTGAACTGTTTATTAAGTGCGTAAGTGGATTTATTATATTTTCTGCACATTTCTTTAAAATTGCATCAGGGATGCCATCAATACCAGCACAGAATTTATTTTTAGCTCTTTTATAACTATTCTTACCTCTTCACTTGTGACATGATTTATAATAAAGAATCACTGCATTTACTTATTTTATCATTAGCATTTAGTGTATTTACCTGTGATTTATTTAATAATTTTTGTGGAATTTCCAGTAAATAGTCATTAAAAGTATTTGCTATTTCCTCTGGATTATTAATCACCTTATTATTTCTGGTCAGTGTAATGTTCCTTTATATTTCAGCAGATTTTCCAATTTATTTTCTTTATCACGGACTACATAGCCCTGTTTTTATTAGATGATTGGGAAATAAAATTATCATTATGCATTTTCTTTGCTAGTCTTATTACCTTATTTAATATGCTAGTATATTTTTTGTAGTATTAATTGAATTCAGGTGTTGTGTGGTATTGCTTATATAATTTGTGTAGAAATTCCTTTCTTTGACATGGATTTATAATCCCTGTTGTTATCCAATTGCTAGTTTTGTTATTTTGAATAGTTCTTTGTTTAAAGGGGAATGCTGTTTCAAAATAGTATTTTAGGGTACTGTTAAATGCATTAAATTTATCATTTACATTTTCTAGTTTATAAATTTCTGACCATGTTTCCTTATTTAATAAGTCGTTGAAATATGTAACATTTGTTTCAGTGAATGACCTGCACTTTGATGTTATTCCATTATCATTATTATTGATTGTTTCGGGTATTTCAGAACTCAGTATTTGTACATGGTGGTCACTAAAACCCGGACAATAGACTTCTATTGAATGGTGATATTTATCTGTATTTATAAAAATTTGATCAGGAGTGGTTTTACTGAATTTTGTTATTCTTGTTGGGGTATTTACTGTAGGTTTCAGTCCGTAGGAAATTAGTAACTGTGTTAATAATTCACAATTTCTATCACATTTTTAGAAATCCACATTTACGTCCCCACAAATTATTATATCGAAATTTACTTTGGTCATGTTATTGAGTAACAATTCTAATTTATCTATAAATAAACGAAACTTTCCTTACGGAGAACGGTATACGCACACAATTATTAACTTAAACTGCTGTATTTTTTCGGCAGAGAAATCAAAATCCTGTTCCATAATTAGATAATCATAAGCTGTTAACTGTTCATGATCTAAATTATTTCTTAAGAAGATACAAGTACCACCATGGCTAATATTAGATCTAGAGTATTTACTAGCTAGCATAAACCCTGGGAATTGAATTAATTCAAGTTGTTCCTCTTTCAGCCAATGTTCTGAAATACATAGTCCTGAGATGTCTTTAAGTTCATTTTCAAGCATTAGATTTATGTAATCAATTTTATTATAGAGAGACTGAACATTCTGGTGGTAAATTTTAAATTTGTTACTTTTGCAAGCTTGTGTTTGTGATTTATTTACATTATTATTATTATTATTATTATTATTATTATTATTATCATAATTGTTTTATTATTATTGTTGCTAGACAAATCCGAAATACCATTGTTGCACTCAGTTAAATTTGACATCGAAAGATCTCAATGCCAAACCTCACTTTTGGCTTCTTTTACAAGTTTCCCTGCTTCCACTCTAAAGATATTACTGTTGAACTTTTCTTACCTTTTGAATTTACAATTTTGCAGATCTCATCACTAAGATACTCTTTTCCTAACCTATTTAAGTGTAGGCCATGCCGATTGTGGAATTTCCTGCCTAATTTACTTACATCTATGATTCGGGCATTTGGAAAACTCTTACAAATTTTATTAATTTTCCCATTTGTAGCCTCTATTTCTACATTTACATATGATTTGGGATTAAGTCGTATCTCTGCGGAATGTTTACAATAATGACATTTGTGTTATGCATGGATGGCAATGTACCCTTTAAATCTTTGATTACCTTTTGACTCTCGTTTCTATAGACGTCGTTTACTCCAGCGATGATTACTGCATAGTCCTTTGAAGTGAGGGCCGCACACTCTCCTACCATCCCGTTCGTGACCGCTGCAATTGTAACTCCTGGTTTTACTGTCGAGGTGACCTCCATTTCTCCGCTTCTCTCCAATTCGCTTGCTGCTACATCTCGCCCGTGATTATCCGCAAATATCCGCATCTTCCTGGATTTTCTCTTTATCACTTTCTTCTTTTCTTCTTGAAGAAAATCATCATTTTCTTCGACGAGAGCTCCAAGTGATTTTGAGACGGGAATTTCAGTTACATGTACTGGCCTAAGCTTATTCAATCTTACACTACCAGCAACCACTGTCGACCAAGTTTCCTTGCTTTCCTCGCTGTTTCCTTTTAATTTATTCAACTCTTCCATTAACTTAGCAATATCTTCCTTTAGCAGCTTTATAATTTCGTCTTTTGGGGACATTTCGTTTCTCAGGTTATGACATTCGCATGACGGTACCGGTAGGCCCACATTACGACAATCGGTGTCACTTTTCTCCTCACTCAATTTTACCTGAGACCTTGTGATTATTTTATTTGCATTTTTTACTTTTATTTTGCACGACGAGCATAAATTCGTAACGGTTACACTACCTTGGGTAGTTTATTAGCTTGGGAATAACCTAACCCCCAAGGGAAGATGATGAAGAAAAAGAAGTGGGTTTCGGACTGGAGAAAAAGGATGGAGAAATAGGAAGAGAGTTTGACATAAGTTATAATTAATAGTTCTTGCTCAAATGCAGCAAGTGGTGAAAACCCTATCAATAGATTTATTTTTATTAAAGAGGGCATGAACCTAGGAAGAGTTAGGGAAGACAGGATCTTGCCTAACCGTTATGTTTGAGAAATGATAAATCAAAAAACAAATCTTTAATTTATTTAACAATGTAAAAGGAAGTAGTTTATGTAACAAATATATAATTTTGATTTTTATAAACAATTGGGGTCGCAGACCTCCAAATACATCTAAAGCTTTCGCCAGGCAATTGATAATTCTTTTGGTTTTAACCTTTAATATGCTTTAAAATCTTCGTAAGATTTTGAAATGGTTAAGATGAATAAATGAAAAATTTAAAGATAACTCACGTAATTAAAGTTAAACACTAAATCAGGTACAAGGTGTGTACTTTAGGAATTTCTAGGTAAGTATCTTAGAAAGAATAACAACTTCGAAAGTAACAACAACAAAAAGCAGGAAGAATAAAATAGAAGTTTCTATAACTTCTTGTATTGATACAGAAATACTTGGTTGGATTATACAAATAGGGCAGGTCACTTATTGTGAAACCTGAAGAGAAAAATCGAAATGAAGTTTCTAGAACTTCTATGTTTAAGTAGGGATCACGAGAAAAATGGGGCAAGTATCCCTTTCGTGAAACCTAGAGATAACTCACTTATGAGTTGAAAGGATTGTATTCCCTCATTAGAAGGGAGAAACAATACAATTTGAGGCGTGTACTAGACACGAAGTTTTACAGACATTAATTCGTTATACATGTGGCAAATAAGGGAGGGCACTTATTGAGAGTGACACCTCATTGAAAAAAGACCTAAAGTAACAATTTTATTATTTTGGTTTGTTAGTAAAGGGTTTGGGAAAGATCAAATGGGATTGTGGAAAAGTGTTCATGGCCGTATTTATTGTACACGGACGAGCGCGACGCGGATGAAAGGCTGAACAAGCACTATTGTCGCTATAGTCTGTTGACATAGTTGTAAAGTTCACTGTAGTAGCACATTAAGGTGATGGCAAAGAAAGTTATTGCAATGGTGGAAAATAACTAGTTACACTAGATTTGCGAGAATCTATTGCTTGAGAAACTTGTAAGTTATAGTTGAATGCGCCAGAAAAATCCCAACGGAGGAAGAAAAATTAGATATTGATTAGCAGTTCACAAGGAAGATTCCTTAGTTTGACAAAGTATTCCCATATGTGAGTGGAAAATACATGACAGTATAACTGATAGATAGAGTGCGGGTTATGGAAGGTTCCAGAGCAATGATGACTTGTTTATATTGGGTAGAGAGTCCCTCGGCGGAAAGCTAGATTATATAGACAGTGGGTATTTTAGAAATATCCCTCGATTTGAGATAGCATCTCAGAAAATCTTTCATATTGAAAGTTAGACTTGATAGTTTAAGTTTGATCAAGAAGATCTCTAGAAAACAGTTATTTTCACATAGCAACTTTCATTGTCTATAAAATCCAAATAAAAGCATTGAGCCCTATAAAGCTATGAGAATGAGGTTAAAACATGAAGTCGGTACTTATCTTTGCTTCATGAAGAAGGCGATGTTGCTGTTGACGGTTTGTTCTAAAATTCGAACATGACGTCGACTTTAAAAACTTGCCTCTAGAGTTGAGGAGGCGAACTTTAGTTAAGCTCTAACTGACTGGATTGACTTCCGACGTAGAAGTGAAGGCTGCTAGACGCAGGGAAAGTACACTGGCCTAGACGGCATGTCCATCAAGAAGTTGAGTGCACTGAGAGGGTGAGCCGTTGCTCACAACACGGAGACAAGTCGAGACGAAGTGTAGAAGTGAAGGAGCGAGCGGGCTGCGCGCGCGGAGAAGAGAGCATTAGGAGGAGGCAAGAAGAGGGGGAAGCGGGCGAGTAAGGGGAGGAAACAAAGAGGTTGTACAGAAACATGAAAACACTTTATAAAAACAAAATTCTTCTTGGAGCGGTGTCTTCATGGAGTAGTTGGTTGGTGAAGAACACGACTCCCTGCGGATTAATATAGAAGTCTTCATGGTTTGATGCAATGGAAGTTCGGAAGGCAGCGATGGGACGCTGTCAGGCTGGTTCGACGGAATATGCGTTTCTGTAAAAAACTGACAGAAAAAATGAACAAATGCACGGGGCAAACAGGAGGTAACAGTTCGATGTTGGTGTGTGCGGGAAAGAAATGTAAATAAATGGACTGATATAAAGTAATGAAGAACAGCAAAAGCTAATTCTTTCTTTCCGTGTATTACCAAAAATATACCATGTTGGGGACAACAGCAAACACCAGCAAAGAACAAGAACACAATATGAAAGAGGTCTTATGATAAACACATTGGTAGTAAAGATGATTTTTTCTCTGACTCTTCCCTTCCCTCCTGGGCAACAATTGGTCATTACGCCAAAGATCTATGCTAGAGGAAGAAAGTAAAAAGGGGGAGGCACCTATGAGGAACTGACCAGGTGTAAGTGGAAGCAAGTTATCAGGGTTATAAGAATGCGGGGGCGACGGGCGCGAATTAACAACGCTGTCAATCACAAAGTAGCTAGAAGCTGCGAGAAATAAAGCTCTAGTGAAGATCGCGACAAGATGCGAAAGGAGAGTTAACAACTTTAAAGAATGCGTATAGAAACAAGTACATCGATTAAGGATAAGAATTTACCAAATAAACAAAGGAACTATGCGAGTAGAAGGCAAGAACGCCATAGGTAACATCGATCTAGTAGCCATAAACAATGACCTTAAGTTATAATAAGCATCAAAAAGGTTAATCAGAAAAATACTTAAGTCATCAAGAAACGTGACGTAACAAGCATAGATGCAAAAACACATCGAGTGTAACGACGAGGAAAAACAAGTTTGTTTAACAATGAACAATAAAAGTGCAATATATGTAAGCAGTGTGCAATACATGCGCACATAAAAATATGCATCGATGTTATGAAACAAGGATCGAAACAGCTATAGGATACGAGTGTGAACAAGTGGGAAAGATAGGTAAGAACGACCTTGACCCACATAGTACAGCGAGATAACGAATATAAATAGCTGAAAGAGTCCTTGACCAGAACAAGTTTACTTTGGTAAGGAGGTGAACAGCTTCTGAAATTACGGAAGCAACTCGCAAGACAATGGTTGGCAGTCAGCCAAAGTTGAGATAAGGAAAACTTGCTCTGAACTTTGTCAAGAATAGAGGAAGTAAACGGCAGATTGGCCTTACCCGAGCTTGTATACAAACAAGATTGACAAACAAGCAGTTCAAAATAAACAAACAAAGCGAGTGCATTCAGCCGAGACTTAAAGCGGAACTTCAAGTAACACGTCATGCAGTCATCCGTAGCTTGGGCGTGAAAAAACAATTTAAGGACATATGAAATAAAGTAAGTAGTCAATTTCGCATAATTTTGAGGATCACGGAATCCGACAATTTTCAACAGAAAAAAGCTTAATTCTTCTGAACAAAGAAGAGAAGCTGGGACATTGATAAGGAGTTTATGGGTAAGAATAGTTATTCTAGATGTTAGAGAACTCAGATTTTCAAGCGGTTTCAGAAGCGGCTTCCGAGTGTGAGGAAGAGGGAAGGAGGTGGCCATGGCCATCCTAATAAATAGCGAGAGAAGTGAAACGTAGCTTACAGCGAAATGATGGTGACTGTTAGCCATGGTTTTACACAAGGGGAAGATAGTTTTCGATAGAAAATTTAAACAATTACCTGCTAGAAAAAATGACATGAGAAGGTAATCCTAGTGACCCAAGGCGAGGCGAACTTGAATTACTATTTTGTGCGGAAATAAGGCAAAACCATTTAAACAACTTACAAAGGTGACGTAGTTGTTTACAATGAGACATCGTTTCGGCAAGTGTTTTTCAAATGTATCGAGATCGGAAACATAAGTATTCTCTTTTTCAGAAAAGGGATTTGAATCTGCAGTAACAAAATGACATTGCGTTTTGGTTTGAAGACTGGGATGTTGTATTTGACCAGTAATGACCCAACCAAAATCGGTGTCTCTGGCGACCAAGTTTGAAGATAACTTGCGAACCTGTTTACGAAGGCAATTCCAGAAAATATTGGCACTGAAAAGTATATCAATGGGGCCTTGAGCATTAAACTGAGGATCAGCTAACCTTAAATGCGAAGGAATCTTTAAACCGGAAGTATTAATAGAGCTGCTGGGAGTGTCCCTGCCAATACTGGTTAGAATAAGACAGTTTAAGTTAAGATTGGTGTTTCTTTGACAAATGTCTCTGATTTTCAATTTTGAAGATTGCAAGGCTTGAGTTTTCAAATTGTCAATGCCGGATACATTGAAGGAAGTAGGTGATGAAGAAAGACCTAGTTTTTAAATTAACGATTGCGAAACAAAGTTGTGAGTTGAAGCGGAGTCAAGAAGACCGCGGGTTCGAAACCAATTTCCAAATTTATCTTGGATTTCGAATTGTTCAGTGGACAAAAGGACTTGCGCCCTGTGAGAAGTTTCGGCGTTAGAAATGCAGGAAGAAGCATTAGTTTGTTCGAAGCTGCTCTTAATGGAGTTTGAAGAAGCAGGCACTAGTGACCTCGATTGATCATGAAAGTGCAATAAAGAATGATGCGGTATTTTGCAATGAAAACAGAGGTTGGAAGACGTACAATTAGAAAAAGAATGCTTAGGTGACAAGCAGTTGAAGCAATGTTTATTATTGAAGACAAACTTCCTTCTGTCTTCAACAGACATTTCTTTAAAGGATTTGCAGGAATACAAAGTGTGAAACTTTTTACAGAGCGTGCATTTTAAAGATTTGTTGAGCGGCCTAATATGTTCTCTTGGATGGTTGAAAGAGGCAGAACGAGTTTGCTTGTTCTCGACAGATGGGTACTGTTGACCATTTGAAGAGACAAGTTTTTTTTTATCCAGAATGTGACCCTGATGACTCGTTTCGACATTTCCGCACTGGAATGAGAGTGCTGTAAGGACTTGGCACCGGCTGTTCAGAAACGAGATGAGGTGTTCTAAAGAATGCTCATCCTTGCGAGTGAGTTCGATTTCCCAAGCCTTTAATGTAGAAAAGTCGAATCTGGTTGTAGCTAGATGAATAAGGAGGGTGTCCCAAGTTTGGACTGGTTGCTTGAGTTGATATAACGCTCTAACATGTAATTGCATGGAGTCTAACAGGTCTCTTAAAGAGGTGACGTCATTAGGTTTTACGACTGGCAAATTGAACAGGCAGCGAATGTGGCGAGCAGCACACAAACGTACATTAACATATATCTCTTTAAAGAGATAAAAGGCGATGTGGTAGTTATCTGCGCTTAAAGGCAGTGACTCAACCAAGGCCAAGGCCTGGCCTTCCAAGGACGAACGCAAGAAATAGAACTTGTGGATATCGAGAATGTCTGTGTTTTCATGAATAAGGGAGCAGTAAAGTTCGTAAAAGGATTACCATTCACCTTCCTGGCCTGAGATGTGAGGTAGAGTTATCTTTGGAAGTAAAGGTTTCGGTTTGTCCTTATGAACTGAACCGGGTACGAACTGGGCCGGATTGATGACCCTAGTGTCCGGTTCTGAGATACTGTGGATCAGTTGGTGGGCCTTGGCGATCCCTTCAAAATACAAGGATTCAACCTCGTCCCGATCCGATTGAAGTTCTGAGCAAGCGGATTCAATGTCGGTTTGAATTTGATCATAGTAATCGTAGGACCGTTCGTACAACTTAAGGCGTTGTGTCAAGACGTCTAGATCACACTCGGCGGGATTTATTTTGTTTAGAAAATTTCTAAATCTGGTGAGTTGTCCTTTGTAGGAAGAACGTCTGGCAATGAGAGTTTCATCCTCTTCAGTTGGCATGTTGAAGATAGGTAAATTGAAGTGTAACTTACGAAACTGTAGCGAGATTTTGAAAATGCTGTCAGGTTGGCAGCAGAAGACAGGTTGCAAGTAAGACAGGCTGAAGAAGACAGGAACGACCTCTATCACCTTCACCAGCTTTGCACTGCGAAGTTATAGCTGAAAAATTCAAAGAAGATATTAATGATTTGCAAAATATTGTCAAATAACCCTTGACAAATAGAAAATGTCATAAATGGACTCTCCCGGGTTTCGGCACCAAATTTTGGGTAGATTATTAGCTTGGGAATAACCTAACCCCCAAGGGAAGATGATGAAGAAAAAGAAGTGGGTTTCGGACTGGAGAAAAAGGATGGAGAAATAGGAAGAGAGTTTGACATAAGTTATAATTAATAGTTCTTGCTCAAATGCAGCAAGTGGTGAAAACCCTATCAATAGATTTATTTTTATTAAAGAGGGCATGAACCTAGGAAGAGTTAGGGAAGACAGGATCTTGCCTAACCGTTATGTTTGAGAAATGATAAATCAAAAAACAAATCTTTAATTTATTAAACAATGTAAAGGGAAGTAGTTTATGTAACAAATATATAATTTTGATTTTTATAAACAATTGGGGTCGCAGACTTCCGAAAACATCTAAAGCTTGCGCCAGGCAATTGATAATTCTTTTGGTTTTAAACCTTTTATATGCTTTAAAATCTTCGTAAGATTTTGAAATGGTTAAGATGAATAAATGAAAAATTTAAAGATAACTGACGTAATTAAAGTTAAACAATAAATCAAGTACAAGGTATGTACTTTAAGGATTTCTAGGTAAGTATCTTAGAAAGAATAACAACTTCAAAAGTAACAACAACAAAAAGCAGGAAGAATAAAATAGAAGTTTCTATAACTTCTTGTATTGATACAGAAATACTTGGTTGGATTATACAAATAGGGCAGGCCACTTATTGTGAAACCTGAAGAGAAAAATCGAAATGAAGTTTCTAGAACTCCTATGTTTAAGTAGGGATCACGAGAAAAATGGGGCAAGTTTCCCTTTCGTGAAACCTAGAGATAACTCCCTTATGAGTTGAAAGGATTGTATTCCCTCATTAGAAGGGAGAAACAATATAATTTGAGGCGTGTACTAGACACGAAGTTTTACAGACATTAATTCGTTATACATGTGGCAAATAAGGGAGGGCACTTATTGAGAGTGACACCTCATTGAAAAAAGACCTAAAGTAACAATTTTATTATTTCGGTTTGTTAGTAAAGGGTTTGGGAAAGATCAAATGGGATTGTGGAAAAGTGTTCATGGCCGTATTTATTGTACACGGACGAGCGCTACGCGGATGAAAGGCTGAACAAGCACTATTTTCGCTATAGTCTGTTGATATAGTTGAAAAGTTCACTGTAGTAGCACAAAAAGTTGATGGCAAAGAAAGTTATTGCAATGGTGGAAAATAACTAGTTACACTAGATTTGCGAGAATCTATTGCTTGAGAAACTTGTATGTTATAGTTGAATGCACCTGAAAAATCCCAAAGGAGGAAGAAAAATTAGATATTGATTAGCAGTTCACAAGGAAGATTCCTTAGTTTGACAAAGTATTCCCATATGTGAGTGGAAAATACATGACAGTATAACTGATAGATAGAGTGTAGGTTCTGGAAGGTTCCAGAGCAATGATGACTTGTTTAAATTGGGTAGAGAGTCCCTCGGCGGAAAGCTAGATTATATAGACAGTGGGTATTTTAGAAATATCCCTCGATGTGAGATAGCATCTCAGAAAATCTTTCATATTGAAAGTAAGACTTGATAGTTTAAGTTTGATCAAGAAGATCTCTAGAAAACAGTTATTTTCACATAGCAACTTTCACTGTCTATAAAATCCAAATAAAAGCATTGAGCCCTATAAAGCTATGAGAATGAGGTTAAAACATGAAGTCGGTACTTATCTTTGCTTCATGAAGAAGGCGATGTTGCTGTTGACGGTTTGTTCTAAAATTCGAACATGACGTCGAGTTTAAAAACTTGCCTCTAGAGTTGAGGAGGCGAACTTAAGTTAAGCTCTAACTGACTGGATTGACTTCCGACGTACAAGTGAAGGGTGCTAGACGCAGAGAAAGTACACTGGCCTAGACGGCATGTCCAACAAGAAGTTGAGTGCACTGAGAAGGTGAGCGGTTGCTCACAACACGGAGACAAGTCGAGACGAAGTGTAGAATTGAAGGAGCGAGCGGGCTGCGCGCGCGGAGAAGAGAGCAGTAGGAGGAGGCAAGAAGAGGGGGAAGCGGACGAGTAAGGGGAAGAAACAAAGAGGTTGTACAGAAACATGAAAAAACTTTATAAAAACAAAATTCTTCTTGGAGCGGTGTCTTCATGGAGTAGTTGGTTGGTGAAGAACACGACGCCCTGCGGATTAATATAGAAGTCTTCATGGTTTGAAGAAATGGAAGTTCGGAAGGCAGCGATGGGACGCTGTCAGGCTGGTTCGACGGAATATGCGTTTCTGTAAAAAACTGACAGAAAAAACGAACAAATGCACGGGGCAAACAGGAGGTAACAGTTCGATGTTGGTGTGTGCGGGAAAGGAATGAAAATAAATGGACTGATATAAAGTAATGAAGAACAGCAAAAGCTAATTCTTTCTTTCCGTGTATTTCCAAAAATACACCATACCTGACGAGACATTAACACTGTTAACTGACGACATACTAGAGATCTAAGTTAGCCTAGATGTTTATACCAAATTACACTAAATTTATTTTAATTATTACTACCTAAATGAATTAATCTAATTACTTACTTACTTACTTACTCCATGGCACTACAGCTCTTGAAGAGCCTTGGCCTCCTTGATGACGTTTGCCCATTCTGCTCGGTCCATCCTCGGATTCCCATGCAATGGAAGTCTCCCTCGACATCATCCAGCCACCGCTTCCTTGGTCTGCCTCTACTCCTCCGTCCTTGTTGTTTTCCTTGGAAAACCTTCTTTACGGGATTGCTGTCCTTCATACGCATAACATGTCCCAACCACCTCAGCCTACTCCTCTTGATTTCCGTCACAAGATCTGGCTCCCCATACAGTACTTTCACCTCTGCATTTGTTCTAATTCTCCATTCTTCATTCTCCTTCACAGCGCCAAAAATCTTCCGGAAAATTTTCCTCTCCCATACTCCTGTCCTGTTCTCATCTACTTTGGTTAAAGTCCACGTTTCCGCACCGTACATGATTACTGGTCGAATTATTACTCGATAGACACGCAACTTCAACCTTCTGGATAACAAACGCAATCGCAGGAGAGGTAAGAATGCGTAGTAGCATCTGTTCGCAGACAACATACTTTCTTTTATCTCTGTCTGTACCTCATTACTATCAGTGATCACAGATCCAAGGTATTTAAACTGTGGGACCCTCTCAAAGTTGTAATTGTTAATGACTATGCATGTTTGGTTTTTGTGATCTCGACTGGCTACCAAATATTTCGTTTTTTCTTCATTTACCATAAGGCCCAGCTTTCTGCTCTCCCTTTCCATATGGCTGAAACCCTCAGACACAAATCTTTGGCTTCTGCTTATCAAAGCTACATCATCTGCATAAGCAAGATACTGAAGTGGCCTATTGAAAAAGGAATCCTCCTCGATTGCATTCTATACTCCTCATAACTTTCTTTAAGGCCACATTGAAGAGCAATGTTGACAGTACATCTCCTTGTCTAAGCCCTCGTTTCACTTCGAAGGATTCTGAGAGCATTCCTTGAACTTTAACTTTTGACTTGGTATTCCTCAAAGTCATTTTTACAAGACCAACAAGTTTCTTAGGTATTCCAAGCTCTAACATTGCTGCATACAACTGAGGTCTCGTAACACTGTCATACGCCTGTTTAAAATCAATGAACAGTTGATGTAGAGTGATATTGTACTCGTAACATTTCTCCATGATTGATCTCAGCAAGAAAATCTGATCAGAGGTGGATCTACCACTCCTAAATCCACACTGGTATTCTCCTAGTGCACTCTCCACAAACGGTTTTAATCGCAAGGCCAATATTTTGGTAAGCACTTTGTATGTCACATTTAGCAATGAAATTCCTCTGAAGTTTCCACAGTTGGTCTTATCTCCTTTCTTATGAAGTGGGCAAATTATGGCCTCATTCCATTCCTGGGGCATTTCCTCCATCTCCCAGATTCTAGCCAGCAATTCATATATGCACTGTCTCATCTCTTTTCCACTACGTTTCAACAATTCAGAACAGATTCCATCCTCTCCTGGTGCTTTATTATTTTTTAGGCTCTTAATAGCTTCATTGACTTCCTCAAGTGATGGTTTCTCTATCAGCAACTGTGGTTCATCATATAGTGTCTCCTGGTACTCCTCAACTGCAGGGATTAGCTCATCTTCCTACTCGTCCTCCAGATTTAATAGCGTCTCAAAATACTCTACCCATCTCTTCATAACTCCATCAGCATCTCCAACTAGATTACCATATCTGTCTCTACAGAAGGATGTTCGTGGTTGGAATCCTCTTTTCAATTCTCTTGCCCTGTTGTAAAAATTTCGTACCTCTTTTTTGTCATACATCTCCTCCATGTCCAGCAACCTTTTCTTCTCTAGTTCCCTTTTCTTCCTTTGACATACTCTTTTTTGCATCTCTCCTTTTGTCCTCGTAACTTACTCACTTTTTGCGGCTGGATCATCCGTTGTAGCATTCTCAATCTGGCCTGGTTTCGTTCATCAAGTGCTTGCTGACATTCTTCATCAAACCATTCAGCTCTAGCTGTTGGTGGTTGCCTCCCCAGTACTTCTTCGGCTGTGCTAGTAATTGTGCTTTTGATCTGTTTCCACCGTTCTTCTGTAGTCATGCATGTATTTACCTCCTCCTTTGCCGACTGCAATCGTTCCTCCAGTCTTTCACTATATGCTCTAGCTATCTGCTCATCCTTCAACTTCTCAACAGCAAACCTCTTCTTCCTCTATCCAATTTCTTTTTTGTTGTTCGCTATCCTCTGTCTGAACCTTAGCAGCACCATTCGGTGGTCACTAACACAGTCTGCCCCTCTGTAACTTCTAACATCCATTACTCCAGATCCATAACGTCTCTCCACCAAGACATGGTCAATCTGATTCGATGTATTACCATCTGGGGATGTCCAAGTTTCCAAGTGTATCCGTTTATGAGGAAAAAAGGTGCTGCTTACCGTCATGTTTCTACTTACTGCAAAATCTATCAGCCTAACTCCGTTGCAATTTGATCTTTCGTGTAGGCTATGTTCTCCTGTCGTAGGTCTGTACATTTCCTCTCTTCCCACTTTGGCATTCATGTCACCCAGTATCATCTTTATATCATGTCTTAGTTGTCTGTCAAATATCACTTCAAGTTTTCGTAGAACTGATCTTTCTCTTCCTCGTCACTTTCTTCAGTAGGTGCATGCACACATATTAAGGTGGTGTTGAAGAATCTTCCTCGGATCCTTATCGCACACATTCTCTCATTGACTGGCTCAAAATTCATCACGACATGCTTCATTGACTTCTTAGCCATAAATGCAGTTCCAAATGTCTTATTTATATTGCCGCTATTAAAGAAGGTATAATCCCTGAAATCTGTTATCCCTGTACCCTTCCATCTCACCTCTTGGAGAGCAGCTATCTCAACTTTGTATTTTGCCATCTCTTGCTGGAAGTTCCTCATAGCTCCGACTCTATTGAGGCTCAGCACATTCCATGTGGCGATCCGTAAATCATTTGTCCTTTTTCTTTGCCTGGGTTTATCCAATAAATCTGTCCGGCTTTTGTCATCGTGTGGTTTCGTAACAGGTGCTTTTTTTTTCTAGAGTAGGTTGTTAGCCTCACGTCCAACCCCCAACCTGGAGGACCAGGGACTCTTCTGTCAGGGTTACCATACCTTAGCCGAGATGATCCAGTTTTAAGGCGCTGGAAATTCGCCCTCACCCATCCCTTAGAGGTAGGATTTGCTGGTTGTGTAAGTAGGTAAGCCTACCAACTTGAGCATTTCTTGGTACTTACGGGTGGCATCTTCTCGACATCAGTACCCCCACCAAGACTCAGTAACCAGCCATTGACCCTCCCCATTTTTCCGGGCTTGGGACCGGCATTGAGTTGAGCTGGATTGCTCCCCCAATGGCTGGGTTGAATTAATCCAATTACCTACCAATAAAGAAGAATGTGAAATACGTATATCTTCCAATCGGGTGAAATCTCGTAAAAGCACCACTGCTCTACTTGGTTCAAACAGTGATTGAAGAAGTCACCGAATCTTTAGATACACGTTCCCACAACTTAGTTTAAGTTTATTAAATTATCAATAAGAATTTCTAAATACTATCAATATTCCTTATTTCACTTGATCTAAGGAAAGTAACTTTATAGATTTTATACCTCTGTTATAATATTTTACCACTTTTATCAAATATTTACACTAGCTGCTATTTCACTACACTTTCACTGTGACGCCATCTTGCCGCAGGCTGCAAAGCGAGTGCTGCGTTTTTTAAATTGCACAAAAGACTTGTCACTTAAGTATGTCAGGAATAGAGGTCAATTCATGGGATTTGTTGATGCTGACTGGGCTAATGATAGCACTGACCGAAAATCATACTGTACAGTGGTTTTGTGTTCAAAATTGCAGGTATCATGAGGGGCTCAAAAGCAAAAATGCATTTCCTTATCATCTACTGAAGCAGAATATGTTGCACTGAGTGAAGATGTAAGAGAAGCTGTTTGGTTAAACGTGTTTTGTCTAACTTTATAGATCTCAAGTCACCCATCATATTATTGAGTGATAGTCAATCAGCTCAAAAACTGGCAATAACTCCAGTCCACCATAATAGGACCAAGCATATTGGCACTAAATATTACTATGTTACAGATGCTTTGGATTCTAAAGTCATATACATCAAATTTGAGAAGACTTCAAAAATGACTGCAGACATCCTAACAAAGTGTCTTCCTAAGCCTAAGCATATTTATTTTTGTAAAGACTTGGATCTTGAATCATGTCCTCTACTCCCACAGGTTTAAGGAGGTGTGTTGGAATGTGTGACCATGGTTTGTGTTGGTCACACTGTTAATCAGTAAACCTGCTCCATAGAGATATTGTTACGGCTGTGAGTTTGTGTCATCGCTCGCCGCTTGAGTCACAACTGCCCCAGGGGCTGGGCTGTGGCATGCCTCCTGTATTGCGTGTGCCTTATGCAACAGGGCTACTAAGACAAAGGGATAGTCCAGAAGATTCGTGACTGGACCAGCGATGGAAACCTCGAGAAGCCGTGGACCCTGGATGGATCTAGAACCATTTATTGAGTCACCGGCCTGCTATATAAGAGTGACCCGTGAAGCAGTTGTTGTTGTTGTGTTTTACGAGCTAGTGTGAGCGTTTATTCTGAGCGACAGAAGTGTGGTGACTTGCGAAACCCCTAGTGTAGCGGCGAAGTGAGGAACATACAGGGGACTGCCGTGTTCTGAGTAAGTGTGCTTTCACTGAGTGTCAGATATTGTGGTGTCGAAATCCAGTGACATTGTTTCTCCAGCGTGTGGACAGCGAAATAGCCTGCAGCAAGTGAACGTAAGTAATTGTGGTCGGTGAACATAAAAGAGAGGAGCAGGTAGTTTCTGTCAAGGCCACCGTACTCATTAGGACGGATTAACTTCTGTGATCTGTTGACAAGTGGAAGGGCCAAGAGCGCTCAAGGAAGAGACTTGAGGAAACTGGAATAAGGCTCCTAATTGCTTGTATTTGCTGACTAGTGTAATTTTCTGGCCACAATAAAGTTAATTATTTCTTTAAGCTGTAATTGGTGTTGTGCTTTGTACCCCCACCGTAATCCAGTTAACATAAGTGCCACTAGGGGGTGGCACGTAACAACTGGTGTCAGAAGCCGGATTACGAACTCAAGCACAACACCTGACGGTCCTGGTTTCAAAACCCGAGCAGGTCATTTTCTCTAATTTTCCTGTGAGTGCATGCCCTTTACAAGGCAAACAACTAAAATGGAGGCGCAATTGGCAGCATTACTAGAAAAGTTAAATGGCATAGAAGACGGCCAGAAGAATTTAACCAAGGACCTAACTGCCAAAATGGAAGACGGCCAGAAGAAGATGGAGGATGGCCAGAAGAAGTTAGCAGAGGACCTGAAGGACAGCCAAAATAAGTTAGCGGAGGACCTGAAGAAGATGGAGGACGGCCAGAAGAAGATGGAGGACGGCCAGAAGAAGTTAGCCGAGGACCTAACTGCCAAACTAGAAGACGGCCAGAAGAAGCTAGCGGAGGACCTGAAGAGGATAGAGGACGGCCAGAAGAAGATGGAAGACGGTCAGAATAAGTTGACACAGGACCTGAAGAAATTAAAACTGGGTCTGCGTGAGGAAGTCACGGCAGTGGAAAAGAAGTTCGACGCCTTACAAGTGGAAGTTGCCGAGCTGCGCCAACGCCCGCTGATGGGGGTGGAGGAGAAATTCAACGCCTTACAAGTGGAAGTTGCCGAGCTGTGCCAACGCCCGCTGATGGGGGTGGAGGAGAAATTCAACGCCTTACAAAAGGAAGTTGCCGAGCTGCGCCAACGCCCACTGACGGGGGTGAAAGAGGAATTCAACGCTCTACGAGAGGAAGTTGCCGAGCTGCGCCAACGCCCGCCCACCGTTACACCGGGAATATCAGGAACGGGACATAGCAGAGTGACGCCCCCAACCTTCGACGGAAAGGTCCCGTGGAGCACCTACTTACGTCAGTTCGAGGCAGCCTGTTCCATAAATAACTGGAACAACACAGAAAAGGCTACAGCTCTCATTGTAGCGCTGAGAGGCGACGCCCTTAACGTCCTTCAGACCATCCCGACTGGATCCCAGGACTACGCCGCACTGATCGCCCATATGGAGTCCCGATATGGAGATAGCCATCTTCAGCAGGCCTATCAGATGCAGCTCCGGACCCGGGTACAGAAGAACGCGGAAACCCTGCAGGAGTTCGAGATGTACATCGCACGCCTCGTAAGGCTCGCCTACCCAACAGCGCCGGCCGACTTTCTGGAGCAGATAGCGACGCAGACTTTCACCGACGGGCTACGGGACTCGGACACTCAACAGGCGCTGCGACTCGCGCGCAATAAGACCCTGGCAGATGCGCTGAGCCACGCACTTGAGTTCGAGACGGCAAAGCAGGTATCTAGAATGCGCGCGCGGGTGCGTCAAGTGGACGTCGACGAACCAGTAAAAACCAACGAGACCAAGCCCCTGGCCGACGAGTTGATGGAGGCGCTAAGCCGTTTCTTCAAGAATCGCAGTACCACCAACAAAACCGTAGCCGAAGGACATCCGGAGAGGCGGCCTGGAAGAGGACTACCGACCTGCTGGACCTGCCGTAAGAGAGGCCACCTGAGCAAGGACTGCGGTGATCGCCGCCGCCAAGGGTTTCCGTCGGGACAGTCAGTCGTAGAGAAACCGCGCGGCCCAGGAAAGCAAGTATCAGCCAGCCTAGGGGGGGCAAAGGTTGGCTTGTGACAGTCGTCAAGCCCCGGCAGTCCAAGTTCGTGTGACGAAGTTACGGAGGGACAATAGCAGCCTGATGGTCGACGGAGTCATCAACGGAGTGAGCTGGCCCATGCTGATCGACACGGGAGCATCGAGGACCATCGTCAATCCCACTGGGATCCCGAAGTGGAGAGTGCAACCCACACAAAGGAACCTCCAGCTAATAACCGCGACCGGAGAGACCGCACCGGTACATGGCGAAGCATCACTGGAGTTTGTCATTGGTCGACGGGTGATAAAGCATCCAGTGCTTGTGGCTGACGTATCAAACGAAGTGATCATCGGACTGGACTTCCTGGACCAGAACAACATCATCTTGGACCTGAGTACCAACACTCTGCACTTCAGAGGTGAGGAACTTGCTTTGCTACCAGCACACGAGGCCGTCACCGCACGACGAGTAAGGCTGAGAGAGGACGTCATCGTTCCCGCCAGGACGGAGGTCAGCGCTGCCGTAATTGTCGACGGAACTGCTGAGGGAGTGGCGGCTGTCATCGAGCCAAAATATGAGGACATCCAGACAAAAGGATTGCTAGTTGCCAAGACCCTCATCAACACGACGCCTCGGCCGTACGTCCACCTGTCCAACCTGAACGACTACGATATTACGGTTCACCGGGACACCAACCTAGGAGTCTGCGAGCCCGTTACCTGGATTGCCCGCATCACAGAAACGACGGACGGACACCTGCAGACGGACAACCGAAGAAGACGCGCCCTGCCAGAAGAACTACAGAAGCTGTACCAAGGATCCCAGGACCATTTAGACGAAGAGCAATCACGCCAACTTCAGGACCTGCTACGCGAATTCCAGGATGTCTTCTCCGTGGGGAGCAAAGACTTCGGCAGGACAAGCTTGGTCCAGCACAGAATCGACGTTGGGGACAGCGCACCGATTAGGGCCCCATTCCGACGTGTCCCGCTCGCCAAGCAAGCCGAAGTCGACCGGATGGTAGAAGAGATGAAGGAGCAAGGGGTGATCGAGCCATCACATAGTCCTTGGAGTTCTCCGGTCGTGCTTGTGAAGAAGAAGGACGGTTCCACCAGGTTCTGCGTGGACTACAGGCGGGTGAACGACGTCACGAAGAAGGACAGCTACCCTCTACCCCGGATCGACGACACGCTGGACACCATATCAGGGTCAAGATGGTTCTCCACCTTGGATTTGAAGAGTGGCTACTGGCAGGTGGTGGTCCACCTTAAGGACCGCGAGAAAACGGCGTTCTCTGTGGGCAGCGGGCTCTGGCAGTTCACCGTCATGCCATTCGGTCTGTGCAACGCCCCTGCGACCTTTGAAAGGCTAATGGAGTCCATTCTGAGGGGACTACACTGGAAGACCTGCCTGGTATACCTAGACGACGTCATCGTTCTGGGGAGGAGCTTCGAGGAGCACTACAGCAACCTGAAGGAGATCTTGTTGAAGCTACGGGCTGCCCAGCTGAAGTTGAGCCCCAAGAAGTGTCAGCTCTTCCAGAAGCGGGTCCAGTACCTTGGGCATATCGTCTCCGAGGAAGGGGTGCACACCGACCCAGAGAAGACCGCAGCTGTGAGGGAGTGGCCAGTTCCAAAGGACAAGTCCCAACTACGAAGCTTCCTGGGACTCTGCACTTATTACCGTCGCTTCGTGAGAGGATTCGCCGACATCGCCAAACCTTTACATCGACTGACTGAGAAGGACCAACTCTTCACGTGGACAGCAGAATGCCACAGTGCCTTCGAACAACTCAAGCAGGCTCTGTGCACCGCACCTATTCTGGCCTACCCCAGACCTGGAACAAGGTTCATCGTCGATACCGATGCCAGCGACTTTGGCATAGGGGGAATCCTGTCGCAAGTAGTGGACGGCGAGGAGAGAGTAGTGGCCTACTTCAGCAAGGCCCTGTCAAAGCCAGAAAGGAACTACTGCGTCACCAGGAAGGAGCTGCTCGCCATCGTGAAGACCATTGAACACTTCCACAAGTACCTGTACGGGCAAGAATTTCTCATCAGGACCGACCATGCATCCCTGCGGTGGCTCCTGAACTTCAAGCAGCCCGAGGGTCAACTCGCGCGGTGGTTAGAGAGGCTTCAACAGTACAACTTTGAGATTCAGCACAGGAAAGGCCAACTGCATTCTAACGCTGACGCCCTGTCACGAAGACCGTGCCCCGAAGACTGCACCTTCTGTGCCCGAAGGGAGGAGAACACCGGGATACTGTGCCGACGGACTACTGTGGAACTTCAGGGGAACTGGAGCCGCGAATCTTTCACGCGGGCACAAGCAGAGGATGATGACCTGGGACTGATAGCCGAATGGAAGAGGGCCTGTGTCCCCAGACCCGGGTGGAACATTGTGAGTGACTGCAGCCCAAAGTTTAAGTCCTACTGGGCACAGTGGGACTCGCCGATTGTAAGGGATGGCCTCATCTGCCGTACCTGGGAGAGCACCGACGGGAAGACATCTCGGGAACAAGTCGTCGTTCCAAAGGCTATGACGGAGGAAGTCCTGAAGGAAGTTCATGGAGGATCATCTGGTGGACACCTAGGGATAAAGAAGACCCTGGAGAAGCTGAGAGAGCGGTTCTATTGGATCGGATGCCGAACAGACGTGGAGAACCACTGCGCGAGGTGCCACGATTGCGCAGCCAGCAAGGGCCTAGGACGAAGACGACGGGGTCCACTGAAGACCTACAACGTGGGCGGCCCCATGGAGAGAGTGGCCATCGATGTTGCTGGGCCATTCCCGTTAAGCGAGGCAGGGAACCGCTACATATTAGTCGTCAGCGACTACTTTACCAAATGGCCGGAGGCGTATGCGCTCCCTAACCAAGAAGCCGCGACGATTGCAGAGACCCTGGTGAAAGAATTCGTCAGCCGGTACGGAGTACCCCTGGAGCTGCACTCCGACCAAGGGAGGAACTTCGAGTCGCAGGTGTTCCAGAACCTATGCCAGCTGCTGGGAATCCGGAAGACAAGGACGACGCCGCTACACCCTCAGTCCGACGGGATGGTAGAGCGATTCAATCGCACCATCGAGAACCATCTCCGAATAGTCATCAGCGAGCACCAGAGGGATTGGGACAAACATCTTCCACTATTTCTCCTGGCCTACCGCGCCGCCGTGCATGAAGCCACCGGGTGCACACCAGCCCGGGCCATGTTTGGGAGGGAGCTCCGTCTACCTGTCGATCTTGCCTTCGGCCGACCTGGGAATGATCCGATCCCGGTAAGCCAGTATTGTCAAGAACTGGTCGACCAACTGGAGGACGTGCACGCGTTCGCGAGGAGGAAACTGCGGATCGAGACCGACCGAATGAAGACCCGATACGACCAGCAGACGGATGCCGGCGGATTCCACGAGGACGACCTGGTCTGGCTCTTCAACCCATTGCGGAAGAAAGGCCTGTCTCCCAAACTTCAGAAGTCCTGGGAGGGCCCGTACCGAGTCGTGAAACGGATCAACGATGTCGTCTACAGGATCCAGCGGAACCCGAGGACGAAGATGAAGATCGTGCATCGAGATCGCCTGGCAGCCTACGGAGGGACACAGACGGACCAATGATTGATCGGGACGATCAGCCTTTTTAGGAAGGGGGTGGTGTTACGGCTGTGAGTTTGTGTCATCGCTCGCCGCTTGAGTCACAACTGCCCCAGGGGCTGGGCTGTGGCATGCCTCCTGTATTGCGTGTGCCTTATGCAACAGGGCTACTAAGACAAAGGGATAGTCCAGAAGATTCGTGACTGGACCAGCGATGGAAACCTCGAGAAGCCGTGGACCCTGGATGGATCTAGAACCATTTATTGAGTCACCGGCCTGCTATATAAGAGTGACCCGTGAAGCAGTTGTTGTTGTTGTGTTTTACGAGCTAGTGTGAGCGTTTATTCTGAGCGACAGAAGTGTGGTGACTTGCGAAACCCCTAGTGTAGCGGCGAAGTGAGGAACATACAGGGGACTGCCGTGTTCTGAGTAAGTGTGCTTTCACTGAGTGTCAGATATTGTGGTGTCGAAATCCAGTGACATTGTTTCTCCAGCGTGTGGACAGCGAAATAGCCTGCAGCAAGTGAACGTAAGTAATTGTGGTCGGTGAACATAAAAGAGAGGAGCAGGTAGTTTCTGTCAAGGCCACCGTACTCATTAGGACGGATTAACTTCTGTGATCTGTTGACAAGTGGAAGGGCCAAGAGCGCTCAAGGAAGAGACTTGAGGAAACTGGAATAAGGCTCCTAATTGCTTGTATTTGCTGACTAGTGTAATTTTCTGGCCACAATAAAGTTAATTATTTCTTTAAGCTGTAATTGGTGTTGTGCTTTGTACCCCCACCGTAATCCAGTTAACATAAGTGCCACTAGGGGGTGGCACGTAACAATATGTTTCTCTTTTGTTTCTTTTTTGTTATGGTGTGTACATTGAACTATAGAGGTAATACTGGAATGCTGACTGTATGGGAGCAAAGTGCGGCTTTGGTGCGACTAGTTACGCCTGGTAGTGCACGTCAAGGAGGAGAGTTTGACGTATACGAACGCAAGGATGATGCACGTACGTACGACGAGATACAAGTAAAAGAGGTACTTTTGAACATTTAGGCGAACGGTAAACTAAACGAAACATACGCCGAAATACATTTTTCAAAATATCATAGTAATTTGATACTTAAAATGGCTAGGAATATACGCCAACATAAAATATTATATTGCAGCCTGATTGTTCATCATTTTTATCCTTAGATCAAAGGCAGCATACACAATAACTATAGGCCTACTGGCAAAAAATACAAGCCGTACGTACATTAAAATAAAATAAAAATAAGTTTAGACAGGGAATTACTAAGAATAAAGAACAAACGATATGGTAATTTGTATTCAACAATTTTATTAACTCAAAGGCAGCATTCATATGTGTGTGAATATGCATAAGCCTACAACTAAACACTTAAATTGATGTTTAGTGAACAAAAATACATACTTTATTTATGCAAAACAACCACATGTTCAATATTCTTGGCTGGCTGCGTGGCTCAGGTGTATCGTTCTCGCTTGCTGAGCCCAATGTTGTAATTTGTATTGTATTTGTCGTATCTTGGTGCAGTCAGCTGGCATTTGAGGGTGCGCAAATGCGAGGGAGCCGTGTCCTTAGATTTACTGGCACGTTAAAGATCCCCTTCGTGGCAAAATTCCGGCACCCCGGCGTCTCTAAAAGCCAGTGTAGTTAAAAGGGACGTAAAACCAATAACAGTATTATTCAATATTCTTAAAGGCAATGGTGCATGTTGCTCAGCGGTCAAGCTATTCGCCTCTCACCAAGGTGGACCAGGTTCAATTACCGGTCATTGCTTGTGAGATTTTCAAAGTGAAATGGCATGTCCTGTGGTTCGGATTCCACGTAAAATGGAGGTCCCTTGGCTCATGATCACAAGATAAACGGTCACGTAAAACTACAAGCTTCTTTTTCTTCAAAGCAGGTCGAAACTTAGACCTCACATAAGTCATACAGCAAACGAGCAGGGTCCTGCAGGAAAGATCCCTTAAGCCGAATTCTTTGTATCGTCTCCAAGACTGGCATAATAAAAGTATACTGGAAAATGTGAAATTTTAGGCCTAGGTCCACATACTTCAACTTGTAGGCTACTTGTCGTTCAATAACTCTTGGTTTTTTCTTGGGTGGCTGAAGCAGATGCTGATTGAAAATTGCAGGTACCGTACCGCATCATCTTTAAGCAATGGTTTGTTTCTATTTGAATGAAACAAGTAGCGTGATTTATAAAAGTGTTCACAGCTATAACGCATTTCGTTAATACATCTGGACGTTTCCATGGAAATCTGTAATATAAGCTAGGCCTAGGTTATAATTCTGTGACTAATAACTTATAACCTATAATAGGGCCCACGAGTATTTTGTCATATGCTATTTAGGCCTATTCTGTCAAAATTTGATGTAAGACGTATCCATAAACGCAGAATAGGCTACTTCATTACAAATCTCAATTCGAAAATAAAGTAGACCGTAAACCTACTGTATTAATGGAAAATACCATACATATAGTCTAACGTAGCACAGTGGTACGTACGATCAAATATATGAAAAGGATCACGACATATCAGCTGACTTGCATTCTAGAGTTCAATGGTAGGACAGTTTTTGGTGCGACTAGTTACGCCTGGTCGTGCACGTCAAGGAAGCGATGCCCAGGAAGCAGTTTTCAGCGAGGGTTACCATGGGAGGAGCCGTTCCAGTAGTACATACAGTTCAATGGCAGTGTATAAAAGAATGTTGTATTATCTTGTTCGTTCAGTTCTGTTCTAGTAAATGTCAAATACATTAAACGTGTGTTCAATTTCAATTGCCTGTGTGCCTCGTAATCCTACAGATACGAGACATGCTACAGTACTTCACCGCAAGTCTTCTTTTTTTTTATATTGGGCCTGAGGACCAGTATAAATAATAAAACAATTTATTTATTTATTTATTTATTTATTTATTTATTTATCGTATGGCTTTTAGTGCCGGGAGCACAGGCCGGGAGTGTCCGAGGACATGATCGGCTTGCCAGAGGCTGTAGCTGCTTCAAGCGGACACCGTTAGTGTGACCTACAAGTTCCGTTCAATTTCAAGTAGTTCCAACTTTCGCCACCAGATATCAATGATACCTAGTGGTGAACGTTGGAACTTTGATAGAGCGTTCCAACGAAATCTAACATAGAAATTTAACTTCACACAAGTTTAGTCTGCTGAAGGATCTTTTACATGCCATAAATCTATGACATGGAACCGCCGGCTTTACTTCCCCTCCGAAGGAAGGCATACTGAAGGATGTTTACGCTCTTAAAAAAATCCGACGACTTCGGCCGGGTTTGAACCCGCTATCTTGGGCGCAGCAGTTCAGCATGCTACCAACTACGCCACCGAAGCCGCCAATAAAACAATAAAATACTCTGGAATAACTTGGTCGAATCGATGTGGTTGGAAGTGCTTGAAATCGCCGTTGAGGATCATAAAATTAGCAAAAAGCGTATTACAACCATCTCCAATCCTGAATTGTAGGTAGGACAATAGGAAAACAATCACATGGTTCAAACTCTTCACGCCTTGTGACCCACCAAGGTGGCTTGTGCACTACTTGAGGTACAGACCGGGTCTACATATAGAGGAGGACCGCAAGTCTTAACTCTCTGAACTAAAATTCAAAACAATTACAAATGGTTACATCAAGCGTAATTTGATATGGATTTGTGGAAGGGCATTAGAAGGAGAACCAATGGTTCATATTTCACATTTATTTCTGCAGGAAATAAATTGCTCCTCTGTGGCCATTTTTTTCTGTGCCAATGCTCTGATTTAGCCCTACTGTCCCATTCACAGACGAAGCATGGATATTAAGTAAATCCCGCTTGCTGGTCTAGAAGAATAGATATCACTTTTAGATCGCCACAAACATTCCATTGATATTCCACATACGGTACCCAACCTTCTCTAGCAGAACTTTCAAAGTACGGTATTGTAAGAATCTTTTAAATTAACTGAATGACATACTGGAATAGAAGGCAGTAAGTTTCCATTGTGTAACAGAACTTGTCTTTGAACTATCAATGAAACTTCTCTACTCAGGAACTCAGGAGGTGCATATGTGGAATTCATAGCATTAAAAAGACCAGCTATGTTATTACAGGACACCAGTTTATCAGCATGTGAGATGAAGGGTCAGAAATCTTTCTCCCGCTTTCTGTAAAATGTAACAGAAGTTCCATGATGATAATTCAAATAATTAATCATAATATTTTTTTAAGATGCCATGTGATGTGCCTCAAAATTACTATCAGTTGTTATTATACGGACAACTTTGAAACCATTTCTGCAGTACAAGGTAGGGAGAAGATCATACAAATTAAAAAGATATCAAGTCTCTGCCCTGGCACAATAACAGGGGCAGATGACCAAGCTGTTCAGCCCTTTAACACTCCAATAACTAACCCACACAATAACACTCATACATTTTTCCAATAGTACTTTGAGCTTGTTGCACATCTTAATCCATGTGTTTATAACTTAACTTTTTATATTACAATAGCCTAATTGTGCCTGCTGTGAATTAATAATGGCATAACAGGATATGTTACCCCTCAAGCAACATATAGCCTACGGAATGTTGTGAGTGTAACTTACCTTTCTCAACCTGTTAGGCATGTCTTCCCCCCTTGGTTGCCAATGGTGTAATATTGGTATGCCTACTGGTACCGGTATCTGATAAAATTTATTAGGTGCAATTCCGACCTAAGGATCAAATTCCATTCCAAGCCAAATTTTAATTTCATTCCACATTTAATTTCATTCCATGCATTTCGTTCCTTTTTGATGTGACAACGTCAAATAAATTGTTGGAATACTGTGACGTTCGTGAAAAAGTGCGCTACTGTCGTTTTTGGATGTCACGGGTGAACCTCAGGATGGATTTTGATGCAGTTTTCACCATTGTGTAAAGGATATCTTGAGGAAGATTTCTGTAGAAAATATTTTATTTATGATATAAAGAAGCAGAGCAGTAACGATTTCAGTGAAAAGTAAAAAAAAAAAAAAAAAAAAAACACCACATGGCGTCCGTGCGCTTTTTAAGCTTACGCTGGGCAAACAGTTCAAATATCCACATACTATGAGAGTAAGAATTGTTCAGCATGAAAAGTTCAAAAAAAATGGGTGTGTGCAACTGCTATGCGTAACGATATTCGAGCGTGACAACTGATTTGTTTAAACTGTTGGACTTGCGAAATTTCAGCTTCGTATATTTTTAATTATGTATTTTGCGGAACGGAAATTTCACAGGGGAAACGAAGAAAAGCTGAGTTGCACTTCCAGGTAAACTGCAAACATAACCACTCTTCTCTGAAGTTTTAACTCAACACAACCAGACCTAAGAAACTCCAATGCACGGTTCCGTCCGTTAAATAATTATTCTTGTGTTTGGGCCCGAACTCAGTAACTTTTGTTACCAACCTCGTTTGTCACTAGATTTTAGGGGCTTTCCGTTTATTTTGTTGGTCCTTGGGAAAATAATACTGTTCCATGGCAACGTGATCATGGACGGTGATGGATACATATGATGAGGAGTTCCCAAATCAAGGTAATTATTACGTCTCGACATTTGGTGATTTACAGAAAGGTAATGGTAGTTTCAGTCGATAAAATGGCAGTATATTTTTGGTTGATTGTGTGTGAATTAAGTTCTGTTTTTGGTCGTACTAAGTTTATAATAATAGAGACTTAAAGAGATACTGTATAGGTTAACCGACCTTAAGCTCTTCAATATTTGAGAAGTAATGAAGGCTGTGATGTGTGTTGTTAGTAATCCAGCCATCGGCTAGAAGTTTAGAAAATCTGCCCGTGTATGAATGAGAAATTGTTATATATCTTGAAAATGTGTTAACACATACCAGTAGACAATTTTTCTATTAGGATTAATGGTGTGCATTATATTTAGGGGAAGGATGAACATCCTCTTTGTTCTCTTCATGTAGCCTACTCAGAGGCGTATATTGCGGGTGTTCAAGGTGTCCACTGGTCACCCTGTAAATTTGTGTTTTGTCTTTTTTTTTCACTCTCCCTCATTAGAAGTTAACTGTATATGATTCAAGAATATATTTAATTTATTATCATTTAAATCTCAAATGCCTCTTGGCTGGATGAGTACATAATCGCCAGAATGACAAGGAAGCTAGTCGATTGGCTGCTGCGATCACCTGCTCCCAGCCTGTGTTCTGCATGGCTTCGGTCGGCTGTGCTGTCCCTGCCTCCGGACATCTTTGTTTCAAAATACCGCTGTTTTTGCCTGCGCGCGCAATTGGTAGGGAGGGGGAACTCGAGCTTCACAAGCGGCCAGGTCGTCCGGCACTCCAGCAGCTCAGCTCATGCTCGTATACCATTATAACATAAGTACGGTGCAGTGTTTAGGTTTGATGGGAGTTATTAGTTGTGTGTCAGTGCAAGTATACAACTTACATACAATAGAAATGCCTATAAACCTGCAACGATCAAAAGAGCCAGCGCAAAGCACACTTCCCCGCGCATTCACTCCGAGTGGATCTGCGACGTTACAGAGGAGCGGTGGAGGGGGTCACATGCTATTTGGCCGCCGTACCGAGCACACTGCGCAGACGCGCCAATTCGTTGCCAATTGTGTACCGTATCCATTTTCGCGCTCTTATTGCTTTGTCAGTTTTATATAAGTTTTCTTTCTTTATTGTAGTCCTATAATCCCTTGTTGTGTAGCGTGTATTTTATTGGTAAATGTGTTTATGTATATAGTGCTGTGTACCATGCTATTCTAGTAATAGTATAATTTGATTTTCGTTATGGCTTCTACTTCGAAGTCTGGTGGCAAATCTGGACAACCATCAAGGGAACAAGCTAGAGAAATAGTCTATAAAGTAACTGCTCACCTACGGGAAGAGAAAACCGTTCATAAACTGAATTATAATGTTGTGGCTTCAACAAGTGAAGCAACCGGTGTTTCAAAGTCACTCGTAAAGCGTATAATAGCGAAAGGGAAGACGTCTCTAGCCAAGGTTCGGCTGCAGTTTTCTACACCAGATGGCAAAAGAACAGTCAATAAGAAAAGGATCGAATTAGATGACTTTGATAAAGGTAAGATACGTCGGAAAATAAGTGAATTTTGCGTGATGAAAAAAACTGTACCTACACTGAAGAAACTGAACAAGGTGTTAAAATCAGAAGAAATACTTGACTGTAGCAGAGAGTATCTTCGATGGCTGTTGAAGGAGATGGGGTTTAGTTGGACTAGGTGCCGTAGTTCTCGAAAGTTGTTGACAGAAAAACCTGATATCGTGGCATGGAGAGGAAGGTACCTGAGACAAATTCGTCAGTACAGAGAGAATGGTCGGAAAATAGTGTATTTAGATGAGATATTCGTTCATTCTACTCACTCTGTCCCATCGCGCTGGCAATCTGATACAAATATGGGAAAATTACGGGCTATAGGGAAAGGCCCTCGTATTATTGTTGTGCATGCCGGGGGAGAGGAAGGCTTTGTAAACAACGCCTTATTGATATTCAAATCAAAGCAAAAAACAGGGGACGACCATGACGACATGAACTTTACCATTTTTTCTACCTGGGTGGAAAGACAACTGCTTCCGAACTTAAGTCCAAACAGTGTGATTGTATTAGACAATGCCAGTTATCACAGCGTACAGGAGAATAAGAAGCCAACACTACCGTCGCTCAAAAAGGACATAGTTGATTGGCTTACGCACAACAACATACAATTTGAAGAAAGGATGACCAAAGCGGATTTGTTGATGTTAATGAAAAATGTCCCTAGTGAGAAGTCTTACAAACTTGATAAAATGTTTACCAATGCCGGGCACAGTGTTTTTGCGTCTGCCACCCTGTCACGCAGACCTCAATCCTATTGAATTAGTGTGGGCAGACATCAAGGGTAGAGTGGGTGAATCTGTGTCATACTCTCTAGAAGTGAAGCGTAGACTTGGTGAGCAAGAATTTTCGGAATATTCACAGTCCAAATGGAAAAAAGGACGCACGATAGAATATGAATATTGGTCCAAGGATGCTCTTATCGATGACGCCATTGATAGCTTCATAATTTCTGTGAGTGATGCCAGCTCATCTGAATCTGAATCTGAGTCCGAGAATGACAGCAGTAATCAGGATGACGATATTGAGATGGCAGATGAGATACGAGAATGACAGGTATGTTATACTGCCTCTTATGACTTAATCCTTTTCCTTAATAAGCGAGTGTTTTGCATGCATTATTTCGTGTTGTTGATATTATAGCCTCTCTGTGTGTACGCTTATTGGAACAGTATATTTCTTTAAAACATAGTTTACAACTTGGGAATCGTAAATACTGTATTTTCATTTAACTCCGTGCTTAATACTTTCGGTCACTTTGCATTTACTTTCGTTCTTTTAATTGCATTGCATTTGCAGCATTAATGAAGGAAGAACCTCAATCGAACAGCTGGCTGCAGGTACTTATACAGTACGGTAGGCAGGCCCGTGCTGGGCCCCTTCGTAGGGCGGTGGACGGCCATGGCCAGAGGGCGCCAGCACTATGCAGGGGGAGGACATGACGCTGGGTCCAATATGCTTTTCTGGCAGCTGATCACAGTCCGAACGGACCATCACACTTACACATATCGTACAGATATTTGTCAAACAAAATGACCATGTATTGTTTGCTAAATTCTAATGTTGATTTGATCCATTTCAAATATTTGCAATGTATTAGGGCAAAATAAAAGACAAAGTAGTAGTTGAAACATAATTAGTGTAATTTTGGTAAACTAACACACATAGACAATAAAGACGAGACAATTTTACATTACATAAATTTCAAAAACAGTTACCAGCATTTACTACTTAATTTCTTCAAGAAAGTAACAAAAACAAATATGTTCACAAATGTAATGTTCTTTGAGTGAATTTACAAACTACACCTGGAGAAGTATTTTTAATTTGGAGCTGGAGTGGCAAAGATAATCAATAACGGTGTCTGGATCTATGGAGTTCAAAATAACAGCTTCTGAGTGCATTAACATTAAAGATTCTAAATTTTCGTTTGCCAAATACGATCTCAATCTGGTTTTGATAATTTTCAATTTAGAAAATGCTCGTTCGCAAGAGACTTGAGTCAATGGAATGGTTAGAAGAAATGTATATACTTTTGAAAGTTCTGGGCGTTGTAAACAGAACATGTTATATTCTAATATAATTTTGTATGCACACTTGATACAACTGTTGCATGATGGCGACACTTTGCACTGTATCTCGTGGTCTTCATCATCATCGTCTTATTGATCATCGTCATCATCACTGTGGTCATCGATTTTCTTGTCTGAGACATCATCATACTCATAGTCAGCGTTCATACTTGCATTTGGAATCTGGGGCCATATATTCATGAACGAGATAAGTTATTCTTTCTGCTTTTCTTCATTAACGTTCAAAACTAATTCTATTTTCTTTAATGCTTTAGGAGGAAGAGATTCTTGGGATTTGAATCATTTTGTGTCGAAACAGGCCAGATCCAAATAGAGCGATTTGTGCTGCACAAAACGGCTTTCCATAGTTTGGACAGCTGTATCCGAAATTACGAAGAAGATCTTTATTTTGAATTCTTCTTCAGGAGAAGTTCCAGCACTGTCGTCTTCAGCAAGTTCTCCTGCCATTTTCTTTACTTTCTTCTTTCTTTTCTCAGTTATTGCTTTTCCAATAACGACGTCATTAAGAGTTTGATCGGACTTTGCTCTTTCTTCAAGTTTCTGCGTCATTTTCAGAACAAAGCGTTGTGCTGATTTCAAAGTTTCAGAAAACTTGTCTCGTACGCGTTTTAGTCTACTAAGACAAGACTCAATATTCCTCTACGCTTGGGCGTAGTCTAGATTCTTTGTTTGGAGATAATCCGATAGTGGCGTAGTGATTTTGAACACTTGCAAGAATACCATGCCAACAACTGTTGTTTGAAATCCAGATACTTGTTAATTAAAGCAGTTGCTTCATGTCTCACTTTGGCGTTGAAATCAGTTGAATGTGAAATTTTGAATAGAGCCAATACCAACTCCTGAAAAATGTGTTTAAATTTAGCTGTGTTTGAAGACTGTTCTTCAGAAGAGGTCTATTCACCTATTCTGCCGAATACTTTCTTTGCTGCGTTGCTGCGGATTCGCCATCTAGTAGCCCCAATGGCTTCCAACTTGTACTCAGGAATTTGCTCCCTGAACTTGTCCAGTCTTTTATTGAATCCTTTAAATAAACCTGGGTCTCTTGCATTAT
Source organism: Meconema thalassinum (assembly GCA_946902985.2). NCBI lineage: Eukaryota > Metazoa > Arthropoda > Insecta > Orthoptera > Tettigoniidae > Meconema > Meconema thalassinum. The sequence continues at coordinate 386,684,383 of OX336389.2, forward strand.
GCCGAAAAATGAGCTGCATCCCATATTACAAGATTTGAAACGTGCTCGTAGCACCACGTGTGAATATGATTTGGGATTTTGCTGGCCATGTGAGCAGTCAAACCATTATACTGGCCGCTCATGTTAGACGCGCCAACAAACGCATTTGTGACGCAATCACTCAGAGGTATTTCAAGGTCTGTCAATGCTCCAGAGAGATTGTCAAGTAATGCCTCTCCTGTAGAAGAATCCACACTTTTTAATGCCAGTAGTCTCTCGCACATTTCATGTCTTTTAACATACCTGGCTACTATTGCACTTTGATCGTTGCTATATATGTCTATTGTCGTGTCCATCAAAACTGAGTATTAGCCGGCTGATTTGATTTCATATGCCACGACAGATTTCATTTCTTTTGTCATGCAGGTCATTATTCTTGCTACAATGTTGTTACTTAGAAATGTCACGGTACTTCCTCTGCCCACCTTTTTTTTTTGCTTTTACCTACTTGTTCCTGACCTATTAGACATGCGCATATCACTTTCTTCGATAGCCTTTTTCAAGTGTTTCTGTAACCGTGGATCATACTTGAACATTAATAAAATAATTTCTAAGAAGTTGCCATGGTTGATGGTGTCATCTTTAAGAGAGCAGGCAACTTCCTTTGATGCACGAAAAGACAATCCTTGCTTTCCTATAAGCTTCAAGACATCTATTACAATTGTCACCACATGTCTCCTTTCTAAACCTTCTTGTTACCTCTTCTCTAGTTGATTCTCTATCGTTTTGAAACAATCAAGATTTGATGAGTTTGATAGTGAAGAGTCTGAAGACAAGCTAACAAATTCTACTTCATCAAACGTGTTGTTTTGTGTATGTGATTCAAGATTTTCATCTTCGGACGGGCCGTCAGGTTACTTTTAACAACGTTTTTATTTCTGAACATGATTTTGCAGACTCAAGTAGAAGTTTGTTTTTCTTTCCTTGACGAAATTCATATTCACATTTTTTCTTTTATTTTATTTGTCCATTATTTTTAGCCCTCTAAAACAAATATGACTAATTAATTTATGTACTTGCAAAAAAAAATTACAAATTTATTTAGATTATTTAACCATTCACTTATTTAGGTAAATAACACAGTTAATTAAATTGATAAAAGTAAATTTCTTTAATGATGTTGAACGATTATAATTTATTCAATTCATTAAATTTTTGAATCGAATTTACGCTAAATAAAATTATTTCAGTATTATTATTTACAATACATGTGGAATTTCAATAGAAACAATCAATGATTGAATGAAAAATAAACGTGACAATAATACAGATGAAACGGAGAGGCGTAAAATACGTAGCACCGTCGGTAAGTTGAGGTTGTTAGAGGCCAGCACACAGGGCAAAGTCAGTCCCACACGACGTAGCAGTAAAAAGGTTAAGTAAGTCGACAACGACAACAAAATTAAAACTAAATGCTCGTTTGTCTATTTAATGTAATGCAAGTTAAAGTTGAAGCGATGTAAAATAAAAAATCCATAAAAAGCCTACTCGGCCTAAAATATTTAGTTTTCTCAAATTCTTTTTCACGAATAATCGATTTTATGTTTGATATTCTTTTATTGATACAGGAATCAATGATTTTTACTGTCATATTTGCCATGTTCTTAAAATGTTTAGATTGCATGATAGGTGATAAGGCTTTCTAAAAAAATATTATGGAAAATTACGTTATGTGTACAACTCTCGGAACGTGTAGAAATTAGGTGCCATGTGGAATATAGGTGCACTTACATTATTATGTTTTCAAAGATTAAACCTTTATCATGAAGGATTTGAAACTTGCATGAGAAGAACAGTAACAGCACAGAATAAAATAAAATAAAATACTACACAAGTCACAAACAGGCCGACTGCGTGAGTTTACTGACTAGTGAATGACAGACAAGTATCAACAGGCAGACGAAATTGAGACGGCCTTGGCAGACGTTTCGTTCCTCACTTCCACCCTTAGATCATAAATACAATAGATGGCTGATGACGTGACATTTGTGAAACCAACATCTCAATCAGCTGTCTGAAGGGAACTGCCGGGAACTGCGGATAGTTTGGAGCACTGAAATACTACACGTGACGATAGAATTGGGCTATTCTGTTCTATTCATTACCGTACTAAGCCAGAATGGTGTATTACTGTGCAGCGTATGGATGTAAGGAGACGTTTAGGAAAAGATCGGGCATTTCTTTCCATAGGTAGTCCTAAATTAATTCATTGTAAAATAACCCTAAAATTCTTGACTTCACTACTTGCATTTCTTTACGTTTCCTCTTAACTCCGAGACATGAAAGAAAAATAATTTAATCTGTAAATTTATTACAAATTATTAAAATTTACTCTATCCCTTACTCCACTGAACAGGCCTATGAAGCAAAATTAGGACAATCACAACATCAAATAGCCTTCCTTTTCAATCATGTTCAGTGTCAAATTGCGGGTTATGCTACTGATGTGACGATGTAGTCTTCGATAATAAATACGCTGAGGTAATATTTGTCATCTTATTAAACGTATGGACAGTGCGATTGGTTGAGGAAATTTTCAGATCCTTCTAGGATACATTGCAGCCCTAAATTAGTAAAATCGTAGGATTTCAAAGTTCTGGATTATTACTGCGACGGTTTCTATGATTCGTGGAAAATGGAATTTAAAAGGAAACAGTTCATTGCTTGTAATGATTTCCGTTGTAGCAAATGTAATGCATAGTTGTTAAAAAGCAACGCTTACTAAATCAATAGACTTCCTTATTTCCATTTGCCTATGTTTTGTTCACCTTCATAAAATACCGAAGTGGAAAGTAACGCTGAATAAGAGTTAATCGTACGATAAAATTTTGTAAAGTAATGCACCGATACTGAAATTAGCCAAAATACATTTTCTAATGATGACAAATAAATTAGGAAATGATGTAGTAATAGATTGAACTTGTTTGGAGCTCTCGGGCGTACAATTAAAAATGACCAGCTACACAAACACAATTCTCTTCAAAAATCAGTAGGCCTAATTCAGAATTGGATTTGTTATTAATTATTTACAAGAGGGGATCCTGGATGTATGAGTATTACGGAACACGGCAGCCACTTTTTACACAAACACAATTCTGTTCAAAAATCAGTAGGCCTAATTCAGAGTTGGATTTGTTATTAATGATTTACAAGAGGGGATCCTGGATGTATGAATATTATAGAACACGGCAGCCAATTTTTACACAAACACAATTCTGTTCAAAAATCAGTAGGCCTAATTCAGAGTTGGATTTGTTATTAAGTATTTATAAGAGGGGATCCAGGATGTATGAATATTACGGAACACGACAGCCAATTTTTACACTAACACAATTCTGTTCAAAAATCAGTAGGCCTAATTCAGAATTGGATTTGTTATTAATTATTTACAAGAGGGGATTCTGGATGTATGAGTATTACGGAACACGACAGCCACTTTTAACACCAAATATGTTACATTCTTAACCTTTGCTACCTTCCGGTACGTAAAGAAACATGCGATGCTTTTCCCAATGTCGTATAAATTACGAAAATGTGTGTTTAAACCCTCATTAAAAATCATTTCCCCACCAACTCCTATCACCTTCCATTACGAGTTCCTCTGTTTTCCCTTTAGTCAGCTGATCCAGATGTTGGTTTCACGTCACAGTACAGGCGCAGTGTGTCAATTTTTTTTCGGGGGGGAAGGTTTCCCGCACCCCCCCCCCCCCCCCCCCCCCGCGTGGCACCCGACCTTACTACTGGTGCCTCCGACATGCAGTTAGTCTACATAGTAGAAAAGAAAGCATAGGGGATTGGAAAGAGAAGGATTGCCCTTTGAGGCTTTGCACCTGTCCCATCGCGGTCGCGATGTACCAGGCATCATGGGTTGATATTAACATTGGTATATATTATCATATATGTGCACATATAAATATGTACACATATACAACGGTAAGATTGTAGGGCCAGGGAAAACCGCATAGACAGAAAGGAAAGATTGTCTACACGTAAAACCTGGCGGCTTGGTTATTGCCACATGCAAGGATAATGTGGGTATGGAAATGAGTAAGTTTTGTTAGTACGGGAGGTGTATCATGCAACAGTTGCAAAATCCGTTTCCTCGCCGAGATTAGTATTTGTGGGAATCAGTTGGCTTGGCACTGCTGGGACTAGCGTGTCCGCAATGGCGGGCGAACTGCACTTCCGGGGTTAGGTTCGGAGCACAGTCCGCCCGCCTAGAGCGTCCTAGTACCAAGTCTCCGTGATCCGGAGAGGGGAGCCACGCCTGCGAACAGGGGCTTCTTCTCTCGTGTCCTGGACATAGCTGATGGTTGTTATCAATCACTCCGCCGCTGCATACACTCGTCCTGAAACTATAAGCTAATGATTATTAATAGTCCTCCCCTTGGCTATCCTTTCGGCAAGCCAGGGGAAGGGTTTTTAAAACTAAATGTTTTTTTTTGCACTCTATTGTATTTATGCTCGAAGCTTCCACCCCCTCTCCACCCACTTGCCGAGGGCGCGCCGCGCGGGTACTGGAAGAACCATAGTTCATTCAGTAGTAGCCTACAGTCACAACACTCAACCCGGCCACTCGGCAATATCGACGATAAGCCACGTTGTGAAACTTGTCAGTTTCGGAACAGGAGGGCGCCAAAATTTCCAGGCTGGAGGGCACACCGGGATACGTCCCGGCGGCCTAGCACGGGCCTGACGGTAGGCCTATGTGATAACGGCAGCTTGACAGCCAGCGCGCACATAGGTCTTGTCCTTGATCCCGTGTTGTCGGGAACATCGGACGAGGCGAAATGAGCTGCGCGAACCGAAATAGTCGAGGGTTCTTTTGTTTGTTGTACCTTTATAGTGCGGAACTTCCGAGTTGACACCTGTGCTTGGAAATGTATACTGTTGTAGATCTCTTGCAAAAACCATTCCCTCTTCGTACATTAGAAGATAAATTGGATATTGCGAGTAAGGTTAGGCCTATCCCGCCACTTCCGAATTTAGTGCAACAATATAAAATAACAACTGAACAATACATTAGACATTTTTCTATTTCACAGTATGAGAATGTAGGCTGGTTAGCGGGGTGTGAAACTTCGAACAGATTATTTTGTTGGCCATGCTTATTGTTTTCCAACAAAAGTGATGTTTGGAGTAAGCATGGGTTTGCTGACTTAAATCACTTGTCTAGTGCACAGCAGAAACATTCAAAATCTCAAACCCATGTACAATGTTTTCTGAAATCAAGACTTTTCGGCAGACAGTGAATTGATACTTTACTTGATGATCAGCGTAGAATTGATACTAGTAAACATAACGAAGAGGTAAAGAAAAATAGAGCCATATTAATACGAGTAGAGGAGCTAGAAGGGTTCTGAGCCGAATACCGTTATTTATGCAAATGAGGGGGCGTGGCAGGGTGAATGACCTTGAGGTCATTCACCCCAAGGTCGTTCACCACCCTCAAGGTCATCAGGACCCGGAAGGGCCAAGAACCGGTTTGGGGGCGTGGGTGGAGGGGGAAGGAGGGGGGGAGGGAGTGGTGGTGGTAGGGTGTAGGCGGAAAGTGTGGGGATGGGGGCGGGGGTTTAATGAACGGGAAGGTAAAAAATGGGTGAGGGAGGGGGGAAAGGATTGAAGAGGATCTGCTTGAGAGACCCTCTTTGGTCCAGCCTGTTGGTTGACTGAACGACTGCTTTTTTTTCGGGGTGGGGGGTGGGGGGTTGGGGGGAGGGGCGAAAAAGTAAGCCCGCACCCCCCCCCCCCCCCACGCGTGACAGCCGTTCTTTACTACTGCTGCCTCCGACATGCTGTTAGTACTACATAGTTAGAGAAACCGAATGATTCTAAGGGGGTGGAGGATGAGCCGTGCGAGGCCCTGTGCCTGTCCCAGTACTAGGTACTCTCCCAGGCGTCATCTTATGGAACATATGATATAAGGTGCGGTTTGGTTGCGGTAGAAGGGCCAGGAAAAAAACCCACAGACAGAAAGAAAGAGCGTCTGTGAGTAAAAACCTGGCAGAATGGTGATAGCCACATGCAAGGAAAATGTGGAGGAATCAGGTAGGTGTAGTTGTTAGAGGGAGAAGGTATCATGCATCCACTCATGTCCAGTTCTCGTACCAGCCCAACAACGGGGAATCAGTTTCTCAGGCACTGCTGGGTCTAGCGCGGGCCTTGCCGGCTACCGAGCAGGGACGCAAGTGCCTCAACAAACACTCTTGCCATAACCCGGTCTCCTTGGGGTCCATTCCCGGAGCGGGGGGGGGGGGGGGGGAGGGGGGGGGGGAGGCCACGCCTGCCGGAACAGGGGCCTGGTCGTCTCACCGTTCCATAGCAACAGGCCGCCTTCCTCTCTGCCTTTGCCATGGCTCGATAGACTGGGCAACTGCGGTGGGAAGCCGGATGGGCCCCCTTGAATTTGGCGCACACCGGCGCGTCCCGTGGAGTCTTGCATCCAGTGTGGTGATGGGCACCTGAGCACCGGTTGCATTTGACTGGGGAGCCACAGGATCCCTGGGTATGGCCCCACTTCAAGCAGCGAAAACACTGTAATGGCTGGCCTGAGTGGGAATTTATACAACCTGACTGCCACTGGTCCTGATGGTGGTTGGTGACGGCGTCCCTCCTGGTATGCGCCCCCTCCTGGGAGCGCGGGTAGCGCCGACCGGGCGGCTTCCTCTTCTGCGGGGCCGCCTGGTTGGCCCCGGCTGCCGCTGGTCCCTCCCTGGTGGCGGGCGCGGGTTGCCCCGCTAATGACCTCGCCTGAGGTGCTGCCTGGTTCCCCTCCTGGATGGCGGGCGCGAGTTGCCCCGCCAATGACCTCGCCTGAGGTGCTGCTTGGTCCTCGTCCCGGGTGGCGGCTCTGCTGGTCACTTGTCTTATATAGCTTCGTGTTGGACCGGCCGCGGTGGCCGAGAGCGCTAAAGCGCTATCCCGTGCCTCGCTGGCATCGGGAGAGCGTGGGTTCGAATCCCACCTCGGCCGTCCTGAAAATGGTTTTCGTGGTTTCCCATTTTCACCACCAGGCAAATGCCGGGACGGTTCCTTTCAATAGGTCCACGGCCGATTTCCTTCCTGAAAAGAAAAGTACATGGCCATTGGCTCCATTAATAAAATTATTATATAGCTTTGTGTTGTAGCCGATTGGTTCCGAATGCAGCCGAAGGATTCTGATTCTCCATTTGTGCTGACCTGGGAGATTTGAATGGCTTACATTCACGTGTCAGAATAATCAGATTTGAACGGTCAACCGGTGTGTGACGTCACAGGAGAGTTGACCCCTGAGCTAATTTTCAAATTTGCCTTTATTATTATTATCATCACCATGTTGTTTGGGGGACGAGAGGTTGAATGACCTCAAAGGTAAACAAACATGACTGATGCTGGACCGGGTTTTATTGAATCTAATGAACAGGCTGTGGAACTCTGTGGTATTTGAACTAATAAGCCGGAGCTGGCACAGGGGCAAGTGGGCAAGATGGCCGCTGTGCGAAACTCCCTCATGTTTTTCTTATGGAGGGCGAGGTAAAGCTAGAACAGTGACTGCTGGGCAAGATGGCAGACACAGGGGCAAGTGGGTAAGATGGCTGCTATGCGCTACTCCCCCATGATTTTTTTTAATGGAAGATGTAAAGCCAGCTCAGGGGCTAGAGCGCAAGATGGCCACCATGTCCAGAGATAGTAGGATGACGTCATCAATAACGTTTACAAGGAGACTGATTTTTTGGGTGTGTGTGGCCTCCTCAGAGGCCGAGTGCAGGTTTTTCTATTCGACGCCCGTTGGCGACCTGCGCGTCGCGATGAGAGATGAAATGGATGAAGATGATTGAAACTGGGTAAGGATGTGGAAGGAAGCGGCTGTGGCCTGATAGAAGGTACCGTCCCAGCATTTGCCTGGTGTTGAAAATGGGAAACCACAGAAAACCATTTTAAGGACGGCCGAAAGGAGTCTGATGACCTAGTAGTTGATTAATCGGAGGATAAGATAAATCTAGCACGCGTTCCAGGCTGACAATCTGGAGATATGGGTTCGATCTCTAACTGCTAAGAAAATAAATTAGAGTTTGAATGGGTTACACACAGCCTTGTAAGATGAAAAACTGATGATGATTATAATTGTTGTTTTAAGGGGCCTAACATCCAGGTTATTGGTTCCTAATGGTTTGGGTGATTGTGAAGATGATAATGAAATGTAAACTATAATTAAAACTAACTACTAACTTATGTACGAGAAGAAGAAATGGAAAACAACAGGAGAATAAGGCAAATAAAGGACAGGAGGAAAAGAAATGCCCTCAACCCTCGAAGAAGGCGGATTGAGGGACTAGGAAGGAAGGAGAGCCATAAAAGGCAGATAGGAAAGGGAAAGAGGAGAGGGTCCGCCCCAGAGGAAATGAATAAAAGGGGGAAAACCGGACCCAGCTCAGGAATCCCTCGGGGTCGCCAACTCCCGAACTCACCAGCCGTGAGCCCCTGAGGGTGTAGCACCGCCCCCACAGGTAATGGATAAAAGGGGAAAACCGGACCCAGCTCAGGAATCACTCGGGGTCGTCAAGTCCCGGACTCACCAGCTGTGAGCCCCTGAGGGTGTAGCAATATCTAGGGTGCACCAGACGTGGTGGGGCTGCATACATCCTGCCTCCTTAAGGGCCTTGAACACAAGGCAGAATGTAAAAGGAAATGAAAAAGAAGGCTGACCCCTCGCAGAAGGAGGGTATCAGAAAAGATGAAACAAGGGCTAATTAAGGCGGGAAAAGAAGCGACACCCTAGGCCTCGGATACCCTAATACTGTCGGGGTCGGAAGAGAACAAGAATTGACCAAGTGAGGTTGACAGGAAAGAAGACGGAGAGGAGCCCGGCACAAGTAAGTGGAAGCAATGCCGGACTCAGCTGGGACCCTGTGGTCGCCAACCCACGTTCCACGAGATGTGAGCCCCTGGGGGGAATTGAAAAACTGAGCAGAGGCGGGTTTGATTCACATCTCGAGCATTTTGGAAGTGGTTTTCTGTGCTTTCTTCCAGGCAAATGCTTGGATGGTTCCTAACTTAAGGTCACAGCCACTTCTTTCCCAATCCCCACCCAAATTACAAATACATAAACTACTACAGACATCACAATTACGGAGGTTAACACACATGTTAGTACACGGGACTAATTGCCTACGATGTCACAACCTCTAAATAAGCAACAACAACAACAACAACAACAACAACAACAACAACAACAACAACAAGACCCTAAAACCTGAGTGTTAGACATAAGCCATTTTTTTGTGGATGTTGAGAATTGATTTTATTATTTAATTATGGACCAATCTCAAATTTTTGGTTGGAACATTAAGCTGTTTTGACTGTGGTTGATAGGAAAATATAAGGTGCAAGTAGTTAGGTAGGTTGAAGCGTTCTTTAAGAAATCTTTACAAGAAGGAATAACTTGAGCTGTCTTTTGACAGTGGCGGGTATTGGGAGAACAGAAGCTTGTAGCAAGCAAACCAGATCTGTAACTGTGAGCGAGCGCTCCAAGCAGGTCATTGGCCATGAGAAAAAGAGAGTGTTATTGAACATTCACGTGTGGCCAGGGAGCTGTATAACATTGACGCACATGGCTGCGCTGCTTTGTAATACACGTACAGTGTCTTAGAATGTTGTTGTATTAGTAACATTTGAGAGAGAAGGGTTTTGATATTGAGTTTATTCAGCTCTGTGTACTTGGATGTGTACAGTTTTGATTGATAACCTGTGTTATTGTGATGGTTTTATTAGAGTGTGTGTGGCTCACAAGGTCAAGTGCACTCCGTTCTAACCTCAGACTAGAATTACATTTCTTGGCAGATTTGGAAATCAAACCTTGACTTCCAGGATAGAGCCTATGTTAAATAGTCTGTTTATAACCACCTTGCGGTTTAGCGGCTAGTATAATTGGCACTCGCCTCTTAGATATGGGTTTGATAATTATTGGGATCATTCATCCCTGTGTACTTGGGTGTGTTACAGTTTTGTTTGATAACCTATGTTATTGTGTTGGTTGTATTAGTGTGTGTGGTTTACGAGGTTGTGTGTACTCTGTTCTAATCCTCAGACTGAAATTACATTTCTTGACAGACAGTACTGTACCCGATCTCCGGATAGTAGGCCGTCAGATATCCGCCCCCTCAATCGGATTGCCAATAATCAAACGCGCCGGCATAGCTACATCAATGAAAATGGCACTGACAGATACTATCGAGATTAGAGCACAATAGTTAACAAGAAAATTATTGTGGAACACACCAAAATATACGGGGGTTCATACTTACCTTGACTTACCTCTTAAATATATCTCGGGGACTGGGTTGTCAACTGGATCACTTAACAGTATGTCCTCACAATAACCTCCACCATGATATTTAAATTGAACCAGAACGAAGACGAGAAACTTTAAACTGCACAATAATTTATTTCACATAAAGAATGATATTTAACAAAATGAAACAACAAAATATACGTGGCAATCAGAAGCCATTTACCACATAACCATGTCCTCCTGTAGGACCTGTATTCTCTACATATAATGTTTTAGCTTTCTCAAGCTTATAGCAACGAAAATATAACAATGCAATGGGAATGGAAACGGGATTTGGGATGAGACACACATATCACTTGCTTTGCGTGTTTATATCCTGCACATTTTATTTATAGCCACAAGGCTATTATGAAACGCCCTTGGTCTCAGTAACACAGTTGTCCGGACCAGCTGCAAGGCACCTGTGTCGTCAAAACGGACACCCGTTCGTTCAACCCTACCATAAGCGTGCTACCTCAGAGCTCGGCTCTCCCTTTTCAAACACGTAAATGTTCACATCTTAACTGAAATATTATCACGCAAATGTCTTACATGCTTCCTTCAAACACCAGTGGATTCCTCCAACAATCCCAAATCATGATTATTTGTTTAAACCAGTTGCTTAACTTGCATTGTTTAGAGTATAAAAAAACTCTAAATGTTAATAACAAAAGTTCATTAATTATTTATAACAATAATAAATTGTTTATAACAATTGAAAATTTAATACACGCTTCTATTAATCACTATCATTCCAAATTATTTAACAAAGATATTTACAGAATTATTTTACACTATTAAATTGTTTATATTTTTTTGTACAAGGAATACATTGAACCACACGTCTATCCGGTTGATAATTACTCAAATCGTGTTGATATAATCGACCAATGAAGGTTAGTTATATTTTACTGTCAAATTCAGGTTTAATAATGTTTAATAATAATTATTAATATTTGTGACTGTAACCTCCATTCAAAATCTTTATCTCAAATTATTTAACACTCTTGTTAATTTTAACAGTATCTTCATATGAATAATCTTTTAAAGAACAAGAACAACATTCAGTGGAAAACTACTTCGCTCAAGACGCACAAAAATGTCACAACAATTGGCCCAAAATTCATCATATATCTTCATATATATGGCATAAAAATCTTCCAAACTACACACAAAAACCTCCACTATTAATGCAGCAACTTCATTAATTATTGTGGGAACCTCCTTCATTATTCAAGGGCATTACTCAACAGCGACTTTTACACGTCCACTGAACTATCGATTATACATCCATTGTTCCTCTTTAAAAATTCTTATATTCATCAATTGTAATAATGACTGTTATCATTTAACCTTCGTGGGTTTCATTCATGAATCGATATGAAGTAAAAATTTGCCAATCACAAATAAATTTAATAGCAAATACGGTTAGACACTCCTGCCTGGTCTATCAAAATTGAGATTAACATCTTCAAAGTGACGCAGTATAAAAATACTATCTTCAAACAAAGATCAACTAAACTGCAAAATAGTCGAATAGAATACAATTAGATTGTGGAATGCAAACATTATTGTTCCAATCTAGAATTGAGAAAACTATCAAATGTTCATTACTATAGTGTATTCAATAAATTGTAATTAACGTTCGTATTTCATAAAATTGTCTATAATGCAATGATAAATGTCTATGTTGCAATCATGTTCATAAGACGACTAGTATTTCAAAGATCGTCGATATCGTAGTAGATTTTAATGCTCTAAAATCTTTTAATTATTCTTCTTTCTTGAGGATGACAGAAAATTGGTCAAAGTAATTTACTGATTAGAATTACTTTAATAAAATGACACGCTGTCTGAATTCAAATCTGCCATAGCAAATGGTTAACTTTACAGTTAAATCGTGACTACAAAAATATGCAAATTACTGAAAGAATCTAAATCATCAGTCTCAACTGATCCAAAATTATTTAAGTATGCCAATGACATAACAATGTCTCAAAAATCGAAGAAAAAGGCATAAATCATCGAAGTGTACTGAGTACAAAAATATCAATCAAGAAAAATGGGGCAAAAGGTAGGACAGAAAATATGGGAAAAATGTTTGCTCAGATATCGCTACGATACTCAAATAATACAAGAAACGTTCACGACTACCTTATCTGCCGATTGACGTTCCAGAGGAAAATTCCCCAAAGAAGACTGCTGGTGGATCCATTTCACCAACTTAAAGATGAGCTCCATCCTCGAAACAGGAACCAGCGTCCTCGGAGAATCGAACTGCTTCCTCCTCCGAAATGGCACTGCTCCGTGGATACGAGAAACATCCTTCCGGCAAAATTCTTCATTGTGCGCCGGGATAACCCTGGCCTCTCTTGAAAGTTCTCTGAAGTTCTTGCAGGAATTCGTCATGAAGTTTAATGTAGCTATTTCAGCAGAAATATTCATAGTTGTGGAGTATGAAAATATTTCCACTGTTATCTGGTATAATTCAGCGATGGATTAACGATGCATGAGTGTAGATGGATGTTCACTACATGCTCGTTTTTGTAGAAAGACGATTAACGAAGTTCCATGCTGTTACTTTACTCCAATAATGTATGTCCCAATTGCATCCAAGCCTTAGCCTTTCATCTCAACTACAGTTATAATGATCAAAAGCACTGCAGTATTATAATGTTCCATAGTCGAATGTATCGTTGTAATACCAAACTGTTGCACTCCACTTGTCAGCCGTAGTGTATAATATGGAATATAAAAGTGTTTCTCCTGTGGCGAGAAAATCACTTTTGTTGGCAGCCTAAAAGTTCCAATATCTTTTGAAGTATCACTGTGAAATCGTTCAAATCTTGTATACACCTTAATGTTATACTGCCTAATAGAATTATCATACAGGCTGAAGTTAGCGCTTGATATCTTGACTGGTGGAAACGTTAATGTGCGCGTTTCAACTTCACCTAGTTTTGAGCAGCGTGAAATGGAACTGCCCCGAGTTCGTTCGATGCGGCAAGGCTTTCACCTCACGCTAAAGACACCTTACTTCACTGAATCACTTGAAAATAACTCTATATCACCAGAAATATATATGCGATCACAAGTATGAGATCTGAGCGTATCAGTATCAGTGTGAGTATGAGTATGAGAGCTCCTCTCTCCTGTGCACGACCTTTTATCAACTTCTTAAGGGGCGTAACCATCCCTTCCATAGCCTGTTGCTGCGTCATTGCTGGAAGTTTTAACTTTGGCTATACTTGACGGATTTTCAAAATTCAAAAACTCAAAATTAATTTCTTCAAAATTCCAAATCAATGCCATAACTGAAAATAGATTTCCACAAATCTGCATGCCAAAAGTAATCGAATATCGTAGTTTCAGCAATCTCCGTCTTCCTTCCAAACTATCGTTCATTGGTTCGCGTCTCTCCTCCAATAGCGTAGCTTCTTCCTTAGCACAATACCTTGTTTCCTGCGACTGCGTCGTAAATCTCGGATCTTTCTCGAATAAAATCATGACGTCACCAAGAATCTCAGCTCAATCAGCCTACTGGCATGAATTCTACGTCATCCGTGCCTACGTCATGAATATCCACGTCATAACTATGACATCCTTAACTTTACTGATATTTTCCAATACAGCCATCGTGGTCTCAATATAATTCAATTTCCGGGGGCATTCTCCCTTCACCACGTTTTAAAAACAGTTGCAAATTGTTTTTAAACTCTGTGTTATAAATATCTCAATTCACTTGAACACGAAATTGAATTATTATTGGCTTACTCTTCTATGATATTTCTTTTATGTTCCTTAATCATAAGTCTCTTCTTCTCTGGTTTGTGTGTGGCTAATGTATTCTCTCCTCTCTACTTTCTCTTCTGTCCTGAATTTCTGTTTTCCAAATTTTGCTGGCTCGTAGAAGGCCCAGGATCGATCACAACATCCTGCCTTTTCTTTTGATTTTCGGCTTCTTTTTCCCGTAACTCCTTCATGTATTGCTGGCTTTCCTTCTCTCTTTCCTGATACTGATCGGGTGTCATAACCTGACCTTGAGAATCCTGATTTCTATTTTGGTTCTGGTTATTTCTATTATAATTTCTGTTATAACCATTATTGTTGTAATATCTGCCTCTTCCATTGTTGTAATTGCCTCGATTATAGTTCCAGCCTCTTCTCTGTTGATACGGACGGTAACCTTGCGATCTGTTATTCCGAAACTGATTATTCCTGTGAGGACCTACATTGTCAGTTTTCTCTTCATCTGGCTTGTCAGTTTGCTGGACTTGGTCCATATATACAGTATTCATTTCTTTGAAGTCATGCCTTTGACCTTTCTGTACCACGTTAGGCATTGGACTTGTGTAGTCTAACCTCCTCAGTAATTCGTCCATGCTGGTCAAATCCCTGATGTTTGACGAAATGATTAGTCTCCTCACCTCCACAGGCAGCATACGAGAAATCGCATCAATTAATTGCTCCGTTGACAATGGGTGTTGCAAAAATCTCAAGCGGGACAATTGACTCGTAAAGAAATCAGCGAACCGTGTTGGAAGAGTACCTGAGTATTTTCTTGAATAAACCTCCGCTCTTAACGAATTCTGCGCTTCTATGGACCAAAATCGTTTGATTAATGCCTCTGCAAACTCGTCAAAGTTACTGAATGTGTATCTAAAAGCTCTAAACCATTCAAGGGGTCCTCCAATCAAAAATCTTTCCACTATCTTCATCTCTCTCTCTCTGGGAATGTGAGCTTCGATGAAATAATCTTTGAGGTTCCTGACATATTCTATAGGCGTCAAACTATCAGTGTTGCTGAATTTTTGCGGTTTGTCTTCAAAATTCCTGATGACCGTTACATTCCTCGGATATGAATCCGGGTAGTTTTTCCCACTATCTCGATAGTTCCACTCAGGTTCCCTATTCCTCTCGTCATCTTCCTCCCTGAATCTGGTTATACGTTCTTCAGGAGTTACGTCTCTCTCTTCTGGATCTAGGTTATATCTTCTGGCATAATTCCTATTGGTTTCGCAAGCCAAGCCTTCTGTATCCTTGTCAGTGATTTCCGTTAAGACTTTCCTGATTAACTCTTCTTTGTATGCTCCATTAAACTAGCTTCTCCTAGCTTCAAATTCTGCAGTTTGCTCGTCGTTTCATTTACATCAGAGACAACTTTATGAATCTGATCCTCTAACGCAGATTTTAATGCTTGCACATCCTGACCTATTTGTGTTCTATCTTCTACTTGTCTCTCGGATAGCGAATCCATCCTTACGCTTAAATCTTTCCTAATTTTTCTACTACTTCATTGTTAATATCTATTTGGGTACTGGCAAGTTTTCTTTCAATACGTTCCTGAATTTGGGTTACATGTTCCCCACTTGACCTATTCCACTCGTCTTTCCATACTGCTACATTTGCCGTTAACATTTCTGCTATGTCTCCTTCGATATCTTCTTTGAGTAATCTATTATGGTCTAATACTTGGGTTCTCATGACCTCTACATCATACTTTAAACCTGCTAAAGACGCTGTCGTTCTATCTGACTCATCAACTAACCTAGTCGTTAATGCACTCATATTACGCGTACAAAGTGTTTTCGAATTTTCTATTTCTTCCCTGACTTTATTTACATCAGTTTGGACTTTAGCAATATCTACGAAAACTGTGTTGACTTCTACTTGAATCTTATTTATGTCACTTTGCATCTCATTTACATCCGAGTGAATGTTATTAATATCAACCTGAACATTGGACACATCAGTTCAAACATTTTGGACTTCTCTTTGGACTTCCTCAACCTTGTCTTGGACAGTCGCAACATCATTTTTAACAACAACTACTTCAGCCCTAGCACAAGAAATATCACTCCGGACATTAGCAACATCAAGATTCAACATAGTAAGATCCTTTTGTACCTTAGACACATCAATTTTAACAACAGACACATCTTCATGCACATTGGACACGTCTGTGCGCATGTCAGTTACAGCATTCTCTATTCCTTGGGTATTAATCTGTAAACGCGACATATTATCCTCTAGGTTTGCAGAACTGGTCTGAATAACTTTCAAACTTTCATTCATGCTATCTCTCAAATTACTAGCATTCCTAGCTTCCATTTCCTCCATTCGACTAGTATTCCTAGCTTCCATTTCCCTCACACTTTCATCCAGCCTAATAGACATATTACTAGAATTCTCCTCCATCATCTGCTTCATACTGCTATTCATGCTAGCTTTCATCTCCTCCAACATAATTCTCAGACTTTCATCTGCCATTTCAACAATATTCAATAATAAACTGCTTTAGGGACATACATCAAACAGAGTAAAATAACAACATCTGAGCAACATTCTTCACCATATATAAAGTTTGAGCAATTTTCTGTCTTAAATCTAACTTATAATTACCTTATAATTAACCTTCGTAGACACTTCATGTTGAAACAAACTCAAGCATATGTTCAAGTTTCTTTGGTTCATTTTAAAATATCCTAACACAAATAATTTACATTTATAATCCATATAGTTAATTTTATCTTTAATATGACTACACATGTCATAAGCCGGTCAAATAAAATAAGATTCCAGATCATAGGCGATTTTTCTAAGTTTCCAGCCTATTTAACCTCTCTCAAGTCGTATAAGATCTGATCTTTTCTGAGTGTAATTTTCCTAATACAATACAACATTTATTCCTATATAATCACACTCTCAAATTCTACAATTGGCTAAGACATCTAACAAAGAATCAACCTCTTTATTTGAGTCTTCACAATCCCTTTGACATCGATAACTTGGTAATCCAATGTTATTCGAACACTCCACAAAAATTGCGGTGTCAATTCTACTGCAATAACTTGGTAATCCAATGTTTTGCTGATCGAGCCCCACCGAATTGCGGCAATCCTCCTGGTAATCCAGTTTTGTAGAACATGCCCCACGTTTCAGGGTCGCCAATCCTACTGTACCCGATCTCCGGATAGTAGGCCGTCAGATATCCGCCCCCTCAATCGGATTGCCAATAATCAAACGCGCCGGCATAGCTACATCAATGAAAATGGCACTGACAGATACTATCGAGATTAGAGCACAATAGTTAACAAGAAAATTATTGTGGAACACACCAAAATATACGGGGGTTCATACTTACCTTGACTTACCTCTTAAATATATCTCGGGGACTGGGTTGTTAACTGGATCACTTAAAGGTATGTCCTCACAATAACCTCCACCATGATATTTAAAATGAACCAGAACGAAGACGAGAAACTTTAAACTGCACAATAATTTATTTCACATAAAGAATGATATTTAACAAAATGAAACAACAAAATATACGTGGCAATCAGAAGCCATTTACCACATAACCATGTCCTCCTGTAGGACCTGTATTCTCTACATATAATGTTTTAGCTTTCTCAAGCTTATAGCAACGAAAATATAACAATGCAATGGGAATGGAAACGGGATTTGGGATGAGACACACATATCACTTGCTTTGCGTGTTTATATCCTGCACATTTTATTTATAGCCACAAGGCTATTATGAAACGCCCTTGGTCTCAGTAACACAGTTGTCCGGACCAGCTGCAAGGCACCTGTGTCGTCAAAACGGACACCCGTTCGTTCAACCCTACCATAAGCGTGCTACCTCAGAGCTCGGCTCTCCCTTTTCAAACACGTAAATGTTCACATCTTAACTGAAATATTATCACGCAAATGTCTTACATGCTTCCTTCAAACACCAGTGGATTCCTCCAACAATCCCAAATCATGATTATTTGTTTAAACCAGTTGCTTAACTTGCATTGTTTAGAGTATAAAAAAACTCTAAATGTTAATAACAAAAGTTCATTAATTATTTATAACAATAATAAATTGTTTATAACAATTGAAAATTTAATACACGCTTCTATTAATCACTATCATTCCAAATTATTTAACAAAGATATTTACAGAATTATTTTACACTATTAAATTGTTTATATTTTTTTGTACAAGGAATACATTGAACCACACGTCTATCCGGTTGATAATTACTCAAATCGTGTTGATATAATCGACCAATGAAGGTTAGTTATATTTTACTGTCAAATTCAGGTTTAATAATGTTTAATAATAATTATTAATATTTGTGACTGTAACCTCCATTCAAAATCTTTATCTCAAATTATTTAACACTCTTGTTAATTTTAACAGTATCTTCATATGAATAATCTTTCAAAGAACAAGAACAACATTCAGTGGGAAACTACTTCGCTCAAGACGCACAAAAATGTCACAACAATTGGCCCAAAATTCATCATATATCTTCATATATATGGCATAAAAATCTTCCAAACTACACACAAAAACCTCCACTATTAATGCATCAACTTCATTAATTATTGTGGGAACCTCCTTCATTATTCAAGGGCATTACTCAACAGCGACTTTTACACGTCCACTGAACTATCGATTATACATCCATTGTTCCTCTTTAAAAATTCTTATATTCATCAATTGTAATAATGACTGTTATCATTTAACCTTCGTGGGTTTCATTCATGAATCGATATGAAGTAAAAATTTGCCAATCACAAATAAATTTAATAGCAAATACGGTTAGACACTCCTGCCTGGTCTATCAAAATTGAGATTAACATCTTCAAAGTGACGCAGTATAAAAATACTATCTTCAAACAAAGATCAACTAAACTGCAAAATAGTCGAATAGAATACAATTAGATTGTGGAATGCAAACATTATTGTTCCAATCTAGAATTGAGAAAACTATCAAATGTTCATTACTATAGTGTATTCAATAAATTGTAATTAACGTTCGTATTTCATAAAATTGTCTATAATGCAATGATAAATGTCTATGTTGCAATCATGTTCATAAGACGACTAGTATTTCAAAGATCGTCGATATCGTAGTAGATTTTAATGCTCTAAAATCTTTTAATTATTCTTCTTTCTTGAGGATGACAGAAAATTGGTCAAAGTAATTTACTGATTAGAATTACTTTAATAAAATGACACGCTGTCTGAATTCAAATCTGCCATAGCAAATCGTTAACTTTACAGTTAAATCGTGACTACAAAAATATGCAAATTACTGAAAGAATCTAAATCATCAGTCTCAACTGATCCAAAATTATTTAAGTATGCCAATGACATAACAATGTCTCAAAAATCGAAGAAAAAGGCATAAATCATCGAAGTGTACTGAGTACAAAAATATCAATCAAGAAAAATGGGGCAAAAGGTAGGACAGAAAATATGGGAAAAATGTTTGCTCAGATATCGCTACGATACTCAAATAATACAAGAAACGTTCACGACTACCTTATCTGCCGATTGACGTTCCAGAGGAAAATTCCCCAAAGAAGACTGCTGGTGGATCCATTTCACCAACTTAAAGATGAGCTCCATCCTCGAAACAGGAACCAGCGTCCTCGGAGAATCGAACTGCTTCCTCCTCCGAAATGGCACTGCTCCGTGGATACGAGAAACATCCTTCCGGCAAAATTCTTCATTGTGCGCCGGGATAACCCTGGCCTCTCTTGAAAGTTCTCTGAAGTTCTTGCAGGAATTCGTCATGAAGTTTAATGTAGCTATTTCAGCAGAAATATTCATAGTTGTGGAGTATGAAAATATTTCCACTGTTATCTGGTATAATTCAGCGATGGATTAACGATGCATGAGTGTAGATGGATGTTCACTACATGCTCGTTTTTGTAGAAAGACGATTAACGAAGTTCCATGCTGTTACTTTACTCCAATAATGTATGTCCCAATTGCATCCAAGCCTTAGCCTTTCATCTCAACTACAGTTATAATGATCAAAAGCACTGCAGTATTATAATGTTCCATAGTCGAATGTATCGTTGTAATACCAAACTGTTGCACTCCACGTGTCAGCCGTAGTGTATAATATGGAATATAAAAGTGTTTCTCCTGTGGCGAGAAAATCACTTTTGTTGGCAGCCTAAAAGTTCCAATATCTTTTGAAGTATCACTGTGAAATCGTTCAAATCTTGTATACACCTTAATGTTATACTGCCTAATAGAATTATCATACAGGCTGAAGTTAGCGCTTGATATCTTGACTGGTGGAAACGTTAATGTGCGCGTTTCAACTTCACCTAGCTTTGAGCAGCGTGAAATGGAACTGCCCCGAGTTCGTTCGATGCGGCAAGGCTTTCACCTCACGCTAAAGACACCTTACTTCACTGAATCACTTGAAAATAACTCTATATCACCAGAAATATATATGCGATCACAAGTATGAGATCTGAGCGTATCAGTATCAGTGTGAGTATGAGTATGAGAGCTCCTCTCTCCTGTGCACGACCTTTTATCAACTTCTTAAGGGGCGTAACCATCCCTTCCATAGCCTGTTGCTGCGTCATTGCTGGAAGTTTTAACTTTGGCTATACTTGACGGATTTTCAAAATTCAAAAACTCAAAATTAATTTCTTCAAAATTCCAAATCAATGCCATAACTGAAAATAGATTTCCACAAATCTGCATGCCAAAAGTAATCGAATATCGTAGTTTCAGCAATCTCCGTCTTCCTTCCAAACTATCGTTCATTGGTTCGCGTCTCTCCTCCAATAGCGTAGCTTCTTCCTTAGCACAATACCTTGTTTCCTGCGACTGCGTCGTAAATCTCGGATCTTTCTCGAATAAAATCATGACGTCACCAAGAATCTCAGCTCAATCAGCCTACTGGCATGAATTCTACGTCATCCGTGCCTACGTCATGAATATCCACGTCATAACTATGACATCCTTAACTTTACTGATATTTTCCAATACAGCCATCGTGGTCTCAATATAATTCAATTTCCGGGGGCAGTACATTCAGCCTTGCGAGGTAAAACTGAGAAGAAGCGGGTTCATTTCACACCTCATCTATTATGGAACTGATTTTCCATGGTTTCACATTTCTACTCCAAGCGAATGCTAGGATGGTTTCCAACTTTAGGTTATCACTGTTTCTTTTTTTTTCTAATCCCAAGTTACAAATACACACACTACTACAGACACCACAGTAACACATGTTACCAATAATATAGGACATACAGTACATCATTTAGACCTAAATGCTAATGAGATAAGATAATTATGCGCAATAACTTGTAAATGTTAGTCATTAGTACAATAACATGTGTTATCATGCAAAAAAATTACGAACACCCAAGTACACAAGGGTGAATGGACATTATATGGCACTGGGGTACACTCAGCCTTGTGAGGCATAAACCGTGTAGATGTGGGTTTGATTACCATTTAGGCTGGCTGTGTGGCTCAGCGGTAATGTTCTTGCTTGCTGGGCTCAAGGTTGCAGGTTCGTATTCTGGTGCAGCCAGCTGGCATTTGAGGGCGCGCAAATGCGAGGGAGCCGTGCCTATAGATTTACAAGCACGTTAAAGATCCCCTTTGGGGCGAAATTCCGGCACTCCGGCGTCGCTCAAAGCCCAATAATATTATTATTAGATATATTTTAATACTGTATTGCCTTGGGTGTCGGGTGCAAACTTTGTTATTTGACGCCCATAGGGCAGCTTGCATGTCGAATTTTGTTGTTCCTTGGAGCACTCTGAAAGCTATGGAGATTAGATATATAAGCTCCTAGACACTATAGCGCTTTCTAGTAGAGAATGGAGGATTTTTTTGTGTTGGCGGAAAATCTCGAGATTAGTTAGTTATTGTTCTTTTAAGGGGCGGAACTACGAGGTCATCTGCCCCTAAAATCCCGAGATTAATTTTGCCATTATGAACATGGCCTACTGAATTCAAATGGTTTTTTTTAACATGCCAACAACGTAGAGAAACTGCAAGCTTCGGGTTGGTAGCCTGATACGGTAACCACTCACCCACCGTGGCAATTATTGGATTATTAATAGATTATATTTATCCTAAAATGTGTTTTTAAGTATTTGGCAACCTCCTAGTGTAGCGGTTAGCATTCTTGGCTGTCGCCCGCAGAGGTCTGGGTTCAATTACCGGCTCTGCCAAGAAATTAATTCTGTTTTGAGGGCTGGAACGGGGCAACCTTGTGAAGCAAAACTGAGAAGAGGTTGGTTCGATTCCCACCGCAGCAATCCTTGAAATTGTTTTGTGTGGTCTCCCCACTCCTACTCGAGGCAAATGCTGGATTGGTTCCTAACTTAAGGCCACGGTCGTCTCCTTCCCAATCCTCTCTCAAATTACAAATACACACAATAACATTGGTTATCAGACAAACACGCACACTCGCACGTCTAAAATACACGGGGCTAAATAACCACTGTGTCCAAGCCACTAAAATGAATTAACAACTGAAGTATTTTGGCTGAAACATAGTTATGTATAAATGTAATGTCTGTTCTGAATCGTTTTTAACGTAGGAGGAGGATGTTGTTGTTGTTGTTATTTCACTTAGGGGCTAGGATATTGTGGTCATTTCAGACTTGTGTGTACTTTGTGTGTGTGTGTAGATTTTCTCTCATAACCTGTGTTATAGTGGTTTCTGTAGTAGTGAGTGTCCACGTTGTGTAGCGGCTAGCATTCCTGGTTGTCGCCCTGTAGGTCCAGATTCTATTCCTGACTCTGCCAAAAAAAAATAATTCTGATCTGAGGGCTGGAACGGGGTGCACTGAGCCTCATGAGGAAAAATAAGAAGAGGTGGGTTCGATTTCCCTTCATCCATCCTGGAAGTGGTTTTCTTTTGTTTCCCACTTCCACTCCAGGCAAATGCCGGGGTAGTTTCTAACTTGAGCGCATGGCCGTCTCCTTCCTAATCCTCTCTCAAATTACAAATACACACACTACTACTACTGCAGATACCATAATAACACAGGTTACCAGACAAATTAAAATACAGGCAAAAAGCCTCTTGTTGCGTAGTGGCTAGTATTCTTGGCTGTCATTGTGGAGGCGAAGGTTAAATTGGCTCTGCCAAGAGATTTTAATTCTGATCTGACAGCTGGAATGGGGTTTGATTCCTACCTCTGCCATCCTGGAAGTGGTTTTCTGTGATTTCCCACTTCAACTCCAGGCAAATACCGGGCTGGCACCTAACGTAAGGCCACGGACGATTCCTACCCAAATCCTAAAGTACCTTGATTACAAATACACAAACTAGTACATACATCACAGTACACACAGGGCTACATGACCACGATACCCAAGGCCCTCAAATGAAACAACAACATAAAACAAATAGCTGAAATTCTTCATTTGTATAATTTGTGTTCGTGAAAAGCCATTGCAAGGATTACAGAATAATTGTGTAAATTAGATGTTGTTAGTGGATGCCTTATTTCAGCAGCTTTGGTGGCGTAGTTGGTCGCGGATTCAAACCCGACCGAA
This sequence comes from Meconema thalassinum, assembly GCA_946902985.2. Classification (NCBI taxonomy): domain Eukaryota; kingdom Metazoa; phylum Arthropoda; class Insecta; order Orthoptera; family Tettigoniidae; genus Meconema; species Meconema thalassinum. The sequence goes on from OX336389.2 coordinate 386,708,069, forward strand.
GTCGACAGATTTTTTAAGAGCGTTAAAATCTCTTGGTTTGCCTTCCTTCGGAGGAGAAGTAAATGTCAGAGATTTATGGCATGATAAAGAACCTTCCACTAATTACACTTGTGTGAAAATAAATTATAGGTTATATTTGACTAACGCTCATAGGTTCCAACATTTGTCGCCAGGAGACGTTTGCGGTGGCATCTAGTAACGACGTTCAGAACTAGTTGGTTGTTGACGGTGGCGTTTGGTAGCAAAAGTTAGAACTACTTGAAAATTTAATGTCTGCAGTCCTTACTTGAATTAAAAACTGATAACACACACTAATACAGCCATCACAATTAACACCAGTTATCAGACAGATTCCACACACACACAAAGTACACGGGGCTATATGACCGCGTTGTTGCAGCCCCTAAACTGAGGAACCAACCAACCATGACTTCTTTCAGGTCATTACAGAAATGAGATCAATCAAAGCAATCACAGGAGAAGCATCTGAAGCTGACAACTAAAGAAATCTGAAAGAAAATAGACAGTTGCAGTAGAAGAGACAAACAAATCCACTTATTTGCCAACAAACCAAATTCAAACACCGTGATATACGTGCACAATAGAGCTATTTTTCCAGCAGATAAGTAAATCACTTGAAATTTGCAATAAATTGTGGATGTGGAAGTCATCTCCTGTATATTATTATTTATCTAAGTATTGATGCTGCAGTATGGGATCCATATAAGGAATATCTTGTTAAGGAACTGGAGTGAAAGACCACAGACAAACCAGTAGTGTTAGTGGGATGCTAAAAAAACCTGGGAAGGAATTGCCGCGGCAAGTGCCCAAACAAAACAATACACGTCATTACTGTCTATGTTAATAACTGCTTGACGTTTTCCAACTGCTCGGGTAAATCTACATGAGTTGATCTACTTTTTATGAAATTGAATGTGCATATGTTGATGGTTGATATGTTGGCGAATGATGGTTAGCGTTAGACAATCTTATTGTTTATACATTGACATACCCTTGAGAAAATGAAAGTTGTTTACCCTTCACTAGGCGTTAGCTGGGCGTTACCCGCTTTAAAAGTATTATAAATAGCGACATCCTTGTTGCATTTTGTGACAATTATATTTATGTCTACGTTTCAAAAGTACCGCTGGAAGTACTCTACTTCAATGTAAGATACTCGTCGCCCCATCTTGTGTCAAGTTTGGAAACTTATGGAGTCTATGTAATTTCTTGGACTCGCGCTCTACCTGGCGGATTTCTTGTGAAGCTGTTCAGTTGGTTGGACTAGTATTACGCTAGATAGCGCAGGCTGGATTGTGATCCTGCCAAAAATCAGCGTCTGGGTTGGAGATTACCAAGGATCATGTAAGTATAAGAGATTCGTCACTTTTGGTTATAGAATTTCCGAGAGAGAACACCGCCTGAGGCTATGGATTGTACTGCCAAGTCTGGCAACATAAAAAGTAAAAAGCCATATGAATGTAGCCTTTATTACACGTAAATGAACAGTATGTTCTGCGACGAGTTATTGATTATTGATGAATATAACTCAAACATAACTGCGCCTTTCGCTAGGTGCTGAAATATACGTCCAGATAGGAAAAGAATACATTTTGATATATATCAATGTTGGCAATGGATTTGTCACGAAAGACACAGTTATGCCGTTCTAGAGCTTAATTCACCTCTAGGCTAATTAAAAAATTCTCTCATACTCTACAGAATAGTTGGGATATTCGATGAATATAAAGAAAATCGTCCAAATGCACACACTACATTGCCATAACCTCACTTTTTGCCTAGCATGCCCGCAACCACCCACCCCTCCCCGTAGCCCTAAACCACAAATTTTATTGCAATGCAAAGGAGAATGGGTAAGGAAACAAACAAGAGATGAAATGCACACATTTATTCTCTATATATTTTTATTCGAGAGTAGTCCATATTGCCCACTAGTTTTTCACATGGTCAACACCAGGAAGATTAAAATTGCCGTATTGTTCTTACTATCATTATAATTCTTACATCCCGGTGCTTGGCAATTTTTCCTCCCTTGCAGTGGCATGATTGACTCTCAATTCAATTAAAATAAACAATCAAAATACTGAACAAATCAAACCAACCAACAACACCACGAGGAATATCAATCAAAACAGACTATTCCCGCTTCCGCCAGTCGGTTTGATGTGAACGTTCATGAGTGCCAACTACGGAACCTTAGTGCTAAAATTAATTCTTCATTGGTTGGCAGAACAACCAGTACAGGGCCTTACCCCGACCCACGCGCTCCCTATGAACTGTCATCCCCCTGGAGATTACTACTTGAATATGTCGCCCTGGTAACCTAACAAGTCTTTGTTAGAAAATTGATTATTACCTATCTTGTCACCGAAGAAGAAGGATGTGGTTTTTCATCGCGGAGACCTTTCTGAAGCCAGCCTTCAGGCTTGGGCGGAGATGTGCCTATTTTCCACTACCATCGAATGGAAACAGTTGTACTGACGTCTTGGAAGAGTCACGTTTTATTTTTAAGCATGTTACATTTTAAAATACGATTATGTGATCGAGACCGACAGGATGAGGTACGTGCATTGCATGTAATGGTTGACAAGCCGTTATTGAATAAGATCAGTATGTATGAAATGTCGTGTGAATGGATCTGTGTTTATATGTTGGTATGAGTTTGGTAATATAATGGGTCTTACTTCATACTATTTTTAGTTTAATTTGATTTTGGTCAAATGAGTCAAGAACCCTTATATTGCATGTGATGTGCCTGTGGGGTTGGCATGGATGTGAGATGCGTTTGGATACCTAGCATTTTTCCTCTCAGAAGTTCGTACCATGTCGTAATATGTTTGGGTTCTGAGCACATGGGCTAGTTTTTGGTGATGCATAAAAGTAGGTTTTTCATGTGAGTGTTTCTTGATATGCTGATCTTTGCAAATAACTACTTCGTCTTCCAAACTCTTTGTGTTGCGTTTTGAATGTGTTAATTTTCTAAGCTGATCCAGATTCTCATCTGTTGTATAACAGCGAACCTCTTGTTTTGATTCGAAGCAGTTTTAATAATTTTATCTTAACGTTCTGGTTTATTTGTTTTCCCCCTGCTTCGTTTCAGTTAGAATGCTCCATAAGAGTCTGTGTGAAACATCTCTATGATGTATATTCTTTTCTTAGGCCACCGTTGGCCTGGCAACCTTAACCTCATTGTTTTGGGTTATGAATTATTGACCTTATATTTTGTCTTAAATATCTGATATTTGGGACCCCATCTTGGGATTTTGATGACGACTGTCGTGTTAACTTCTAGCTCCCTTGTGGTTGGGAATGATTAAAACTATTTTCTTGGGGGTTTAACTGATATCTCTTGATGACCGTCATACTTGGTGATAGTACTACTTCTCCTGCGTTTTCATGATATGATCTGGTATATTTAATATCATCTAAGATGATATAATTATTTCTTCGAAGACGGTAATTTATTTTATTTTATGAATCTGAGTTTCCTCCTTTCTAAGATTATTAATTGTTTGTTGCGTAAGACCTTTCTTATGTTATTTGTATCTTTTAACACTTGGTGAATATATTATAAAGTAAATCCGACTTGGTGTTTTCTATCACTTAGATTTAATGTCTGGTAGTTTCTCTCAAAGGCAAACCCTCTGGGGATCTAAATGGGTAGCACATATTCCACGAAGTCCTTACCTTTTAGGTGGGCCTAACACTCGTCACATTTGCTTTGACCAAAAACCATGGTTACAACCGTACATGCAATTGAATACTCATCATCGGCAGCACGCCAAGACCACATTTGAGTCAATTTTTTATAAATGAATGAACAATGCGTGCTACGGTAAATCAATGGAAAATATTCGAAAGCAAGGAACTATTCATTTGGTAAACCACTGGGACGGTCGATATGGCGCACGAAAATATATTGCTATGCCCAATTTCCAGTCCGTACAAGTTATTGAAACTGATTTAGTAACCATTGAATTATCAAAAACAGAAATCATGTATAACAAACCAATTTACTTGGGAATGGTAATACTTGACTATTCAAAATTTGTAATGTATCAATTTCATTATGAGTTTGCCAAACGAAAGTTTGGAGATGTAAAATTACTGTATATTGAACCCTTATTGATTTGCCGATCAATAAGTCTTCATGATTTTTATTATTATTATTATTACTGATGCCCAGGCAGTACATGTTGGAGGTTGACAAAGGGGAGACAGGTAGTGTGTTGCAACTATTACAACAGAAGCAGCGTGGTAGTTATTCCTGACGATGACCAGCTAAGCCGAATTCAAGGACAAATTCAGTGTGAACGCGCATCCAAGTTGGCGTCATTATGGGCGTGCCAGAAGAGAAGTTCCAACCGATAGACGATTGAATCAGCAAATCAGGAGAGAGGACGCCTAAACCACGCGGAGAGTGGCGTACCTTAACGACTTTATCAGGATCTAGTGAGCATACTTCACGTCTGTTCGGACAAACATTTTATTTTGTGCTCAAGGGAGCAGAGCTCACGCTTAGCGGAGGGAGATCTCTAGTCGAGATAAGCGCTACGTGGTAGACATAATTTGGGAGACTCGTTAAAAGCCAGTTGCGTAGAGAATGAAGAGTGTAATTTTATGTAAATTTTGTATTATATTTTATGTGATACATGTGCGTGTGATATAAGCAAAAGCTGAGATAGGGCCAGTTCCACGTTGAGTAATCGCCTAGGACTTTATTGTGAGTGAAAGCCAGTAGCTCATAGCGATTCTAGCTAGGCAAACTAATAACTTTGAACATTTCTTTCCAAGAAGCAACGCCAAGATGTCTCCTGGAAGGTCCATTGGTGGAATGAAGTGCTACGCATCTACCAATACGTCGACGATAGACGAGTAGATTTCCCGTGGGGAAATGCCTTGGGATGGAGGTTGAGTTCTACAAGCCGCACGGTGATGTACAAACCATTGATTTATTCAATATGTAGTTAGATTAGACGCGGGAACGTTGTAAATATTTTACTCATTGTTTTTCTTGTATTTAGATTTTGTGCGCCGACACTGTCATATTTAAATGTACGTTGGCACGTGGCCAAAGTGTTTGTTTGATTGTATATTTTTTATGAGTTATTGTAGTATGCACGGCGTGTGTATTTTGGTTTTATTCATGCGAATGCGAAACTCGTCACGGTCGATAAGTGGTGCCTTATTCAAATTCATTTTTAGTAGGAGAAGGGGGGTAAAAGTTGTTAGATGTGTTACGAACAGGTTTTTATTCATCCTAGGGTTGCCGAGCGCAACAGGTTAAGATGTCACTGTAGAACACCCTAGTTCTATATTTTTGAGTTTTTTTGAGTCCTTTTCAGGTTCTGTTAGTCACGGACAAGATTGGGAGCGCAAGTCGGTGAAAAATATTTTATGTCCTTTATTTCAGGTTTCTGTCAAACCCATACGTGTGATTCAGTGTGTGTATTGTGTCAAGGTGTGTGTATTGATTCTTCGTGATGAGGGGTAGAACGTGCCTACCGCCCTCAAATATTGTGGTTGTATTTTATTGGAAAGGCAGAGCGCTCTCAGAGGCTACTGTACCTTGTCCAGTGCTGATTCTTGGATTTCCTTGGGAAATGCTAAGATATTTTATTTTGACACACACACGTATATTGTGCTTTTGGGAGCACGCTTCTTCGAGACTCGAGCCAGTGCCACGGCAGGTCGAGGTTATTGACACGTGGGTTGACAGATGTGCAGATTCCACTTTGCGCCTGTCTATGTCTGGTGATTCATCGTTTAGGCAGTCCAGCTGACCGACTGACCCCTGTAAGCTATCTGTAGCAAACCTGTTCTTTTAATGGTCGTTGGATCATAATTTTAATTGGGAGTTCGCCATGTCCGTTACGAATTACCGCAAATCGTATGAAATAAAATTTGTTTTATGATGTAAATGTTGGCTTTGAGCCTAGTGATTTCTATGACTCATTTCATTGTTAGATTTTGTCTGGTGTGACACCGTTGGGTGTATTTTGTATTTTTCTTGTAAAATTGGCAAGCGGCCACATGTGTATTTTCTTGATTGGTCACGTGTTAGTTTACTTGTGTTGATTTGAAAAGTCCTAATTTGAGGCGATAATGTTGTTTGCTTCGGCAATTCTTTGATTCCAATTTCATTGCGGAAATTATTTTTGTTGTATTTAGTGTAGGAAGTGTCGGATTAGTTTAATTAGTGTTTAGTTGGTTCCTCGTGTCTGTCTAGCTCTAAGACAATGCAGATTTGTCCCCTGAAGGTTTACTGGATGGTAACGAATCTCGCATTAATTTGTACACATCGTGTCGCAAGTAGAACAGCCGCACACGCACATGTCATTGTAGTAATTTGGGACATTTGGTCCAGATGTTTACGATCTCTCCTGAGATCAGGCCTAGTTTGGCATTTTATTAATTCAAGTGGGAGTCATTTGGGGAGACCTTGTCTGTGTTGTTATTGTAAATAGTAAAAATTTGTTGATCTGTTATTAAATTCATATGTTTTAACCCTGGTATTCACTTTTTCCTGCATGTTATTTTGCTATATGTTGCCCTGCATGTTATAAGAAGCGCTTAACAACAACTTTACGAAATGGACTGTTACACCCCCCGAAACTGAGTCTCATATGCTTCTTTGCAAGGGTTCAATATGGATACAGACAGTCTTATTTGTCAAACCAATAAGATAGATGTTTACTCTGTGATGAGAGAACATCCAAGTTACTTTGATACCTCAAACTATGAGGTTAACAATATGTTTGGCATAATTCCCATGAATAAAAAATAGGTCTATTTAAGGATGAGTGTGCTGGTGATGTTATGACTGAATTTGTGGCTTTGGCGCCGAAAATGTACGCATTTTCAACGCCAAAGAATAAAGGTCAATGCAAAGCGAAGGGTGTTTTTCGTAGCGTCACACAATTCCTCAATGTTGAGGAATATCGATGTGTACTCTACGCAAACACCTCTCGCTTGTACCAGCAAACACGCATCCTTTCAAAGAACCATACTGTTATACTGTAAATCAAAATAAAACATCACTGTCATCATATGACAATAAACGTCCGTGGGATGGTGTAAATAGCTTGCCTTCTGGACATTTCCACACCTAGTAAATAAGAACACACTTTCATTTTTTCAATTCTTTTTATTACAATTGTATGTTTTTACAAGAAGAAACCAAAACATCTTTTGTGAATGCTGTAATCTGGTGGACTGACTCTCAAAATAAATACTTAACAATATTTGATTCATGTTTATTTTTTTCCCTTTTCCTCACTAATCCACCACCACCACCAATCATTAGCTTTGGCTTCATAGCTCCTGCCACAATCAAGGCTGCAATATTTTCACCAATAGAAGCAGTAGATGATGTCACACGTTGCATGGCCTTTCTTAGAAGAATGCGGTCTGCAACTCGACGTACTTTTGCATTCTTGTCGTTGTAAGCAATGTCATTAACTCTACACGCAGCATCCAATGTGTTGATTCCAGAATTCCCTTGAGCTAGACGTCGGTTTAGTTTAGTTCCAGGTCCACAAAATTGATAGCCAGGAATATGCAGTTCAATAGGAAGTACATCAATGGCCTTGTTAACTAGACCATGACCAGAAAAGGTCTGATATATCTTTTTCAAGTGTTGTCTTACTTTTTGGCGCTGGCAGTACTGCTGCTCCTGCCTCTTCTTTCTCTTCTTCATCGCAACCATGGAATGATGAAACAAAGTCTTTACAGGACGGTATATTTGTATGCCCGTGGTACAATTTGATGAGTTGACACGTTTCACACTGTTTAATGGAGGGCATTTTAGTGTTAGACACTTGCTGGTGATGACTAAATTCAGTGCATGGTTGTAGTTCACGCAGACCAGGATCTCTGGCCCATTCACTAGGTACACTGTGCCAAATATTTTTCACCGCGTTTGAAGCAACATAAAAGAGGAACGCCTTGGGCAAAGCGTTCAATTCCTCATCTGTGAAACTATCAAGCTTCTTTTTGCAGGCGAAAAACTTGACAATAGCTCGCTCCCTGGGGTTGGCGTCCAAACCTTCAATTGTAGCCATAATACTACATGTCCGCACTGATCACTGGTATGTTTCACACTGTGGTCGATGTTACAGCGCTTTACACTCAACATGCAAGTTTTGACAAGCTTTGCGAGCTAGCCAATCAAAAAGCTTCCAAACGTTTTGAAGTGTTTTATTTTGTAGAGGTTCATCAGGCACGGACAGGTTGTACAGTGCAGGACATCCCAGTTCATGAAGGTCAACCAGTTGACATGTTGAATTAACATACTGACGCGACCATTCCTTTTTTCACTTCCCTTTACAAAGACAAGGTCAGCACCAAACAAGTGAACTTTCAGAACAAGTGATAGATGATGGTAAGGAATGTCACCTTCTTTCCAGACTAGTCCCAAATTGCGTTGCAACCACTCTGTTTGTCTTCTGTCCTCGTCTGACTGCAAATGCAATGGAAACTGCGGTTCAAAGACAAAACTGGTTACTCTTGGTGCCCAAATGGTTGTGCAGTCAATCATTTCAACTTCTTTAAATACAAACTTCTTTCCGTTCACTTTGAAACCCTGCACGTCAACAATCAATGTTCTTGGCATGGCGACAGATATCACACACACCTTCCACTACCGCTGCTTCTTAACAACTAACTGATTGGCTAGGTGCGGGAAAAATAATATACACAAAGAATCAATTACACAATTTTATTCATAAAGTTATCAGTACATCGTTTACAATTTTTTATCATAGGATTTGGACCATCCAAATCACAGTGAGAATCTCCTCGATGCATAAAGTGTCTACGGCAGGGACGGCAGGCTGCAACATCCGCCGACGTACGGAGGTGTAATGGTAGCTTATCCCAATTAAGATCAATGTCGTGTGCACCATACTCGGTCAGAAATCCAGCTGGTAAATAGGCAAACAGATGCTGCGGCATTTCGCGAAGAAAATTGCGCTTTATGGTAGGCGCGTATTGCTAAACTCACCAGGGTACGATCAATCTCAAATGCCACATCAGCGTCTCAGCTTGTTGAGCAACGATCACATTTGCAGTCCATGCAATCTACCCGCTCTCCAACATAAGTATATGAAGCCTTAGCAACACCATCGCTCACGTCATTTGTTTGATTGGTGTTTTGCTTGTTATATCCCCTGTCGTGAATGCCAAATGTAGACATAAATCCATCTGGTAAATAGGGAACCAGATGCGGCGGCATTCTAAGCACAGTATGATTCCTGTGATAGGCGGTTATAGCTTCACTCACTAGAGCGCGATAAATGTTAAACGTTGAATCCTCATCAGAACTTTGCGAGTTGCTTTCACATTTGCAGTCCCGCCTCACAGAGGGGGATGTGACTTCATCGTAGCCTTCCATGACTGTGAAGGACAATGTAGGAAGACGTACTATTTATACTCTGGTCACCATGTTGGACAGTGGTTGATAAAACACCTGTGCCTCGTGAACAATAAGGCAATAGGCTGTTGTTTTTTCTGGAATAACTGTAGGTGTTTCAAATTCTAGCCGGATATCAATAGTTGTGTCCTTCATCGACTCCTCCAAATATGAACAGTCCATCACAACCAGAGGCGCCTTGGACTTAAAGTCTTGCGGTGATAATAGCGGACATGCTTCTTTTTGATAATAGGATGACTGAAAGTTTACAAACATGTCATAGAGCTTACCATATTTGTCCTTGGTAAAGTTTAAATCCATTCCCTCATAGGGAAAGGTAACACCGTTCCAAAAAAGTCGTATATTTCGTAACTGGATGTGGTCAAATTTTGATGCATCTTTATTCTGTTGATATTTGCGATCTGTTTGAAATCCAACAATGACGTAGAGAGGTCGCTCTGTGTACCGTGAAGTTTTTATAGACCATGTATGTGTATCGGAGAATGGTAATACCGGGTATTCATGCAGCTTCCAGCTTCTGAATTGAATGGGTAAAGCTGTATCCTTCTCCACAATCTTGAGCAGACTCAATTTTTTCTGATCCGATAGAGTAACGTGCGGTACTTTCCATAAAATTCGTTGCAGTAGAATTTTTGAATCTATTGGCGCTGCATCAGCACCCTTTAGCGAATTATAATCGCTCCTATCTCGTACAAGGATCAGATCCTGTCTTGCGTTGACAACACTGCGCTTATGATCCTCTGCAAAGCCTAGTATTAATTTTAGAGGCAAATGACCAGTAAATGTACCATCGGTGTTAATCATCCAGTCGTTGGTCGAGTCGGGACACCAACCGGCCATACAAAAAGCTTTACTTTCTTCACTTCCATACGAGGGGTAAAGTTTCATGACGCTTGTTATGCCAACCTTTCGAGTAGTATCCACGTCAATACCATTGATCACATAGCGAACATCAGAAAACAGAAAGGCCATAGCATTGTTGGCCAACTTTGACGTTGTTGGGATGGTGCCATCCAATTTAGTGAGTTGGCCTTCAATCTGGATGTAACTTTCATGTGGTGGCGTGTAGATATCTTGTTGATTAATAGTAATGCGAATCTCATCATTGTTATTTAGTCCCTGAGTATACGGTTGGTAGGAATGGTGTTCAATTCTTACAATACCCTCCTGTACTTCGACCGGGTTTGTCACGTCGAGAATTGAATTCATGGCGTAAGGTGTAACCAAGTTGTTGTAGGATCTGCTTGTTGGCATGTGTTAACCTGTACACGTGTTGAGCACAACCAACACCTGCTCTTGACAGCGTTGCCGCTTTATACACTTGTTTCATACCGGCTTCAGATACAGTTTGTAGGTCACAGGTGTATGACGGTCTAACTGGATGAGACGTTGGTTTCTATTCACCAGTCGTAATGTAATATTTCTGATGTTGGTCACGCTTACAGGATGATAGAGCACCTCCGACGGGTTTTCACGGATGATGTAACCACCAGGTGAAGTGATAATAAAATCGTAGAGAGAATGTGATGGATCTTGATTGGTGTAGACGTCTGTGATAATATTACACGTGACAGATATGTGATGATCTTCAATGATTTTCACCGCTTGGTCAGACTTGTGGAGCACGTTTGGTACTAACACTTGTGGCGAATAGCCCAACAATGGTCCGATCGAATCCGGTTCAGATTTAAAATCAATCCTAAAAGAAGAAAGAATACTGCAGCGGTGAGTCACGTTGTTGGCTAGGAGTTCAAACTTGCGTGTCCCGTCAAGAAATGCTTTTAGACTAAATTCCTCGATAAGAGTTGTGTAGATGTGATCGTGAATATCATCTACGGTGTAGCTGCCAGGTGGTAGAGTTAACTCGTTGTCATCATAGTAGAACTTATCGTTGACACCTTCAATTATGTTGTAGATTCTATTATAACCTTCAAACGAAACAAGTCCTAGCACGTAGGGTCGTTGCCCAATTCAATAGGAGGATAAAAGTCGACGGTTACTTCCGCACCTTGTCCGTGCACTGTAAACGTTCTACTTTCAGTTGTCATAATGACCACATCACCCACCGTGCTGGGTCTTGTATAGAAAGGTCAAGCATAGACGACCACATTGTTGTGTGTTAAAATTTTGCACTCGTTTCACATTATAATGTATTGTTGCACTGCCTCCAAAATAGCAAACAAGCTCTGTCGGAGGAGGAATGTTTCCAAAACTGTCAAAGTACCACACGGTGCGCCCATGCTTTACATAGGCCACATAATGCGTTCCCGGTCCATGACTGTCATCCAAATTAACAACTGAACTTTCATGGCTCCGTGGTCGAGGTGGTAGTTGGTTGCGCATAAACACGCCTCGAAAGTGCGAGATCTTCAACTGTTTTGCATATTTATAACTTCCTCATGCGTCATGGCTCGTCGTGGCAGTGCATCTATTAAACGATTTTTGGCGACATGTAAATGCCGAGCCCTTTCTTGTAGGGTGCTAGCTTCATATTCACACCTTAACCGCGCAGTGCTATGGCTTCCATAGTTTTATTATGCCTTTCACTTCCCTTCAACTGTTACTTCGCCTCCTCAACAGCTTTTACCGTTCGTGCTACCGCACTTGCTCCTCCAAGAAGTGAACCCAAGGCTGCTAGTCCAGCAAATTGCGCAGGTAAATATCCACCACGTTTCGGTGCAGGAATAACTCGAGCACGCTTTCTAAAACTTAGTTTACTTTTGGGATTCGCAGGCAATCGTGCTGCTCGGAGTGCTTTTTTAATGGCCAACTCACTATTTGTTTCTCCGCGCGAAGCTTGACGTGCCGCATTAAGAATAGCTTTAAAGCCTCCCTTTCTTGACGACTTCTTCCTCTTCTTCACCACATATCTCTGTTTCACCATTGCAACCAAGGAACAAGACAACCTCGCGCCGCAAAGTATAGAACACAACTAACACCCCTCGGGAAGGGAACCTGTAATTATTTATTCGATGGTAGCGGTATATTCAAGTTCTATATACAGAGGAAAATCGTTCATTGTTTTCCCCGCCTCTTTTTCTTCAGACGAGAGTTTCAAGTGAAAGAATAATTTGTCCCCGGCTTTCACTGGCTGAACAATAAGTGGTTGAACACTACCGTTTAATCGTACCTCTAAATGTTTCAAATCTGGTGCATACTCAATAACACGAATGGCACCATCATACATTAAACGGTAATTGTCATACCCCGAACGTAGTATGTAGGCGAGGATATTGGGATCTTTGACTGGTTGTTGGTTTACAATGTGAAGCAAAAATATAGAGGGTATTGATTTAATAAAAAGCGATAACCGTTGTTCCAAAAAATCGTTTGGTCGCCACATCATGAGGTTGCACAGGATCAGCAACTTCGGCTATTCGTCTTCACTTCATCTGTAGAGCGTTCTCCTTAATTTCCCACACCTTTTCCATTTCAGAGTACAAAATCCGTTTTGTACAAACATCTTGATCATCTTCAGGATTGGCTACATGCATAAGGCGTGCATTATTCGCTGTATAGCCCTCTACAGTTAGGGTGGGCACAATACTGAGCACCTGATTCACCTTGTTATCCACATAGTCCTTCCGAGCAGCGTCCGTCTCGTTTGTTGGAAGAGCCAGCTGAGTGATTCGACGTTGGTGTACGTCATAGTCCTTTGCTTCCGTTAACACCACAGCATTGGTTAACACATAGGCTTTGGTGCACACATCTTGATTGTTCACAGGATCTGCAACGCCCATGATACGTTTATTCTGAGCCTCATAATCTCCTTTGATACGCCGTAAGCAGTAATAATCTACATACTTTTTTGAACATGCGTCTGAGGGTAATACAAGTTCTGTTATATTGGTTAATCGCTTTCCATTAAAGTTGTAATTGCCATCCGTTGTGCGTGACAATACATTCGCATCAACATATCGTTTAGTAGCCGGATCTGTATCACGTTTTGGATCATTTGTCAAAGCAAATTGTTCATTTGTTTTATGAGTTCTTCCAAAGGCGTCCATAGTTACACTGAAACTGAAACAGCCGCTTGCTTTATGTATATAGAGACCGCCTCTTCCCCTTTCACGTTTAGTTGATATGCAGATTATTAAGCAACAACATTCACTTCCGGTGGGAGACTTGGTTTCACACCTCTTCTCAACATCGTCAGAACAACGTCATGGATCACTCTTCCCATCTTCCATTCGCTGTCTCATCGCCGGACCATCAGGATGTGGAAAAACCAATCTTCTGCTTACCCTCATCACCTCCTTAAACGGAGTGCGCTTTCAAAATATCTATATCTTCGCCAAATCGCTGTATCAACCGCTGTATGTGTTCTTGGAACATGTCATGTCAGGTCTGCGCAACATGGGCTACTTCACATTTTCAGCGCACGAAGATGTCATTTCTCCAGACCATGTTCGCCCCCATTAACTCATGATTTTTGATGATGTGGCCACAGAACGACAGGCCATCATTCAGGCTTACTTTTGCATGGGCCGTCATAAATATATCGACTGTTTTTATCTCGCTCAAACCTTTTCGCGAATACCAAAACAATTAATTCGTGACCATGCCAACGTGATTGTTCTCTTCCGACAGGATGAGCGCAACATGCGTCACGTCTACGATGTTCACGTGAACCCAGACATGACCTTTCAAGCCTTTACACAGTTGTGTGCCACGTGTTGGAACGCTCATCGCCACAGTTGTCTTGTTATTGATAAGCAGATCAACATCAACAACGGACGCTACCGCATGGGGTTTGATCATTTCATTCGTATTTAAGTAGCTATATTGCTTTTCTGAACGTCATTTGTTCAGATATCATGGCAACAACAGGGAGTCAATTAAAAAAGCATATTATCCCTGCGCGAAATAGCATTCGACAAAAGTTTCGCTATCTAAAACGTGCACATGCCAATAGTGAACTGTTTGTTGAAAAACATTTGAAGTCACATCTGGAAGCCGTGTTAAAAGGAACATTAAAGCCCAGTACACACTCTAAAGAAACACCGACAATTGAAGAGGAAGAGGAGGAGGAAGAAAATGACGAAGAACCTGACAATGTTTTTTCTCCATTGCTTCCATCTTCTAGCTCCAAAGAATCGCCGCTGCCCCAGTTTTTGAAAACATCAATAATTGTTGAAACACCCACTAGACACAAAGAAAAGCATCCTACTCTTAAGGAAATATTAAATACGCCCGAACAATATGTGCGGTTAAAATCCATTTTACTACAAATTATGGTGCGTTGGTTACCCCCTTCCTTGAAGATCTTTTTACTAAGAAAACTGATACTACCTATGGCGTTCGCTATGAAAACAATAGATATCGAATTGGCGATTCATCAATCAAGATAAGTGACAATGTTTTGATTGTTAAAACAGTTCGTTACAAATTGACGTCGGGTCTTTTAGAACTTTTATTTTCACGTACACCTTCTACCGAGGACTATGATAAAGAAGATCTTGAAAAGTATAAAGGCATCTTGATGACTACAAATGGTTTTAGACGTAATTATTAACATTCTGAAGCAATAAATGCTACTAAGGGTTTCAAATATAGAACCATCATATCAAAATTGTTTCCCACCTATGAAAGTGTTCGCCGTGCAAATTCAGCGTCCGGTATCGCGTTTAATACTTTGAAACCATTCATCGATTTCACCTATTGGAACAATCCAAATAAGTTAGTTAAACGTCTGCAACTGTTGCGTGCATCGGAACAGGCCGGCCATACCGGACACGAGGCGGAAGTTTTAGAAATAGAAGAGGAGCTTCGTCATGCAGGAATTATTGTCTAATGAGTCAACGTGTTCATACACCCTCGCCTGTTAAGGCAGCCATTGCTCGCGTGTTGCATAAACCAGCTCGTCGTCTCTACCATCGTCGGCATGTCATCACACGGGGTGTTGACGATCTTTGGCAAGCTGATCTGGTTGAAATGATTCCCTATGCCAAAGCTAACAACGGGGTCAACTATCTGCTCACCGTCATCGACGTTTATTCCAAAATGGCCTTTGTTGAACCTGTTCGGAATAAATCTGCACAACTGGTCACCGCTGCTTTCAAGACCATCATTCAGCGGTCAAGACGACAACCTCGTTTGCATCAAACAGATCAAGGCAAACAATTTTTCAACGACATTTTCCGCTTATCTCAAATCATTTGACATCCATAATTATTCCACTTTTAGCAATCTAAAGGCAAGTGTTGTAGAACGTTTCAACCGCACACTCAAGACGCGCATGTGGGAACAATTTACAGCAAGAGGATCCTATCGCTGACTTGAACTTGTAGGCAAGCTAGTGTCACGTTACAACAACACCAAACATAGAACCATCAAAATGAAACCACGCCTTGTGACCAAGAACATTGCGCATTTGGAACGCATTCATCACTAAATCAAAACAGTAGATCCGCGACGTCATCGATTACATATTGGTGATTATGTGCGCATCAGTAAACATAAAACAATCTTCGCCAAAGAATACACACCAAACTGGTGTACAGAGATATTTCGCATTCGCAAGGTAAAACTTTCTAATCCAGTTGTTTATTTACTTGATGACCTCAACAAGCAGCCAATCCAAGGAGGATTCTACATTGAGGAAATGCAAAAAACACAATATCCCAAGCATTATCTTGTTGAAAAATTGTACAAAAACATGGGAATAAACTTTTTGTTAAGTGGCTAGGTTTTAATGCCACATATAATTCATGGATTAATAAATCAGATCTGGTGTACGCCATCTTGTTTTAGTTCACGTCGAGCTGGCTGACCCAAAATGCCATGCGTTTTGTATCCTTCCCCCACCCTACTGTTTACAAGAAATACTACTCCAGATTCATTGATGTTTGTTTACCATTGAGCGCATTCAACACACAGTTCATTCCCCAACCTCTCAATCCCATTCACTACTCTAGATACCATTGATGTTGACATCACAACCTCCATTCACAGTTCCATCTTCATTCATGTTTTTTTACCCGCAAACCTAGCACGCCAGGGTTCAACAACCACCACCACCCATCTCCATTCATGTCTCCCATTAAGAACACTCCCGCCCATGACCTACACTACATCCCATAATCTGCTGTGACGTCACAACCTCCATTCACAGTTCCATCTTCATTCATGTTTACCGGCAACCTAGCACGCCAGAATTGCGTCATCCATCTCCATTCATGTTTCCCATTAAGAACACTCCCGTCCATGAACTACACTACATCCCATAATCTGCTATGACGTCACACACACACCATTTGACCGTTCAATTCTCTGACAATTCATTCACAAACAAAGATTCGGAAACCTTCGGCAACACTCGGATCTCATAGGCTAGAAAACAAAGCTATATAGCACAAGGCTATACCGGAGAAGGCGCTCAGTCCAACAGAGCGACTGAGCCGAGGAGGGTCTCAGATACTCTTCCATCCTTCCCCCACTCCCTCACCCCTTTGTTTACCTTCCCACCCCACACCTTTCCTCCTACCACCCTCCCCTCACACACCCAACCATCCACAGCCAAATCCCGTTCCTCGACCTTCCAGGTTTGTTTACCTTCCAGGTCCCAATGACCTTGGGGTAAATGACCTACCTCAAGGTCATTAATCATGGCCTACCTCAAGGTCATTGACCTTTACACGCCCCCCTCATTTGCATAAATAACGGTATTCGGCTCAGAACCCTTCTAGCTCCTCTACTAATACGAATTATTGATGCCTACCGACAGTAGCTGCTACGCTGGCTAAAGCGCAGCATAGGTCATGGGGCCAAGCTCTCTGCTGACTCGGTAGACGCATGGGTTCGAGCCCCACCGTCGGCCGTCCTTGAAATGGTTTCCGTTGTTTCCCATTTTCAACACCAGGCAAATGCTGGGACGATACCTTCTGACAGGCCACGGCCGCTTCCTTCCACATCCCTGCCCAGTTTCATTCCCCATCATTCGTTTCATCTCTCCTTAGCTCCTCTCATGAGGTTGGCGTCAGGAAAGGCATCCGGCCGTAAAACCCATCGCCACAAAGACTTCCATCGCATCTCATCCCCGACCCCGTTGGAAAACGGGAATAATAAGGGGTAGACATACAGTTGATGCTATTTGCCTCCTAGCTAACCAGCATCTCCCTCTACGGGGACATGACGAATCAGATGGCTTTTTCAACAAAGGCTTTTTTTTGAATCTTAAAAAAAAAGATTTACTTTTAGAAAGTCATCTAAATTCATCCACAGTATTTCGAGGAACTTCTCCCGTGATTCAAAATGATACCATAAGAGCTATTTCTGACGTAGTAAAAGAAGAAATAAAACATTGAAATTAACTCCGTTTCATTTGTAGCTATAATGCTGGATGAAACGTCAGATATTGAGAATAAATCTCAACTATCTACAGTTCTCCGCTATGTAAAGAGCAGCACTGTCTATGAAAGTTTCTTGGGCTTCGTAGATGTTAGTGCTGATAGAACAGCAAATTGTTTATATGCTCATGTAGAACAAGTAGTAAGTGAATTTAGAATTTCCATTAAACTAGTGGGTCAGACGTACGATGGGGTTTCTTTAATGAGCGGTCATGTGAATGGCTTAAAATCTAAAGTCTTATCGGCCTATCCAAACGCAATATTAACCCACTGTTATGCCCATGTTCTAAATCGTGTTCTCCAGCAGAGTGTATCGGTGATTAAAGAATGCAGAATATTTTTCCAAACATTGACTGGACTCTCTGCTTTCATTTCTGACACATCTAAAAGGACACATGCGTTGCAAGAATTTGTGCATAAGGAATTACCCAAAGTAGCACCAACCAGGTGGAATTTTACATCACGACTTTGCCACACTGCAAAAGAATACAGATCCGAACTTGGTGAGTTCTTCGAAAATATCATAGAACATTCTGGTGACTGGGATAGTGAGACAGTCATAAAATCACGAGTTCTTTTTGGCTTTTCTTCAAGATGTTGAAACTATATTTCTGTTGGAAGTATTTTCTATGTTGCTTGCTTACACAGACATATTGTACAATCTTCTACAAACAAAGGATTTCGATATTCTTTACTGTAGCAAGAAGGTAAATGGCATCAACGATCAACTTCAGTATGATAGAGAACATTCTTATTCATTAGTTTGGAACAATAAAATTTCAAAGAAGGACGAACATACTCAGATCACACCAAAGCGGCACTGTCTAGAGAGTAATGAACAAGAACATCGTTATCGCCGCCTATACGTGGAAATTGCCTATTGTTTAATTCATCAGATTGAATGTAGGTTCTCTTAACTTGAGAAATTGGAATATATTCATTTGCTACATCACCATAGGTAGCCTTCATTGAATATAGGGAAACATTTCCCGAACCACTGCTACTAAAGCTTTTGGCTCAATACGGAAATTTATTTGACAGCATTGGATTGAAGAATGAATTAAGTGTTCTCTACACATCAGCTGAATTTTATGGAAAAGACGTTCACGAACTTGTTAGTTTTGTGCATGAAAATAACCTCGTTTCTGGATTTGGTGAAGTTTATAAACTTGCTAAAATAATACTGACCATTCCTTGTACTACAACCTCCGTGGAACGTTCGTTTTCTGCATTAAGAAGAATCAAGACTTACTTATCAAGTACTCAAACACAAGAAAGACTGAGTAACTAAAGTTTGTTATCAATCGAAAAGGAGTTACTACACAAAATGAAGGACAAAGACTCATTTTATAATGCTGTGATTGAGAAGTTCTCAAGAAAGAAGAATACAGTTGATGTTTAAATAAAAGAGGTAGGCCTACGTGGTTTTAATTTCTAAATTTATGAAATGTACCCGATATGTCACTTGTAAGAGTTCTGTGAGGCTATAGATCAACTGTATATTTTTTAACAGCACACCCATACTTTTGGTCCAGAATACGCCACTGGCCTACATTCTCATCTTTTCTCAAAACTTTTGTTTCACTTGTTGTTCATGATGAAGAGTCTGTCACTTAATTTCAGAATTATCATGCTGGCAAGAAGATCGTGTATTGCTCTGAATTGTGACGGCGAACCAGCATAGAGAGCCCGTCAGACGAGCTGTCAGGGTTGCCACTAACCGCAGTGACTTTCCAGACAACTCACCCGCCGAACGCATAAGCCGAAGAGGATTGGATGTACTTCTTATTGGTCAGAACGCACGAGACGCATGATCACAGGGGGATCTGGGCAGACATGGTATTTGTCATAACAACCCAAGAAGTACACCACAGAAACACTTAAAACTAAAAAATAAGAACATCCAGACTTAAGTAAACTCGTGATAAATTTATTAAAAAGATAACAAACACCTATCCTAGTTCGGAGGGATTGTCTCGGGCTAATCCCGCAAGCTAATAAAAAAGGAGGGTTGAGAATCCTACACTGAAAGATCTATTACACAAAGAAACAACAACAACAAAGCTAGGGTAGTGGCACGAAAATTAGACCCTAGACTAATGAAATGGGTCACTAAAAAAACAGAAACTTAATTAACAAAGCAACAAGCAAATGGATGTTATGATGGTAGCACTCCCAAATTTACATAATTTACTAAATCTAGCTAAGTCCTGACATTATTACAAGCATTTACGGCGAATGACTACCGTAAAAACAAATATTAAAGAAAAATCTACCAGCACACAACAATAAGATTGACTTCTTAAAACTAAAGGTACATGAGGTTCACATAATATTTACACTTCATAAATAAATAAATAAATAAATAAAACACAGCCTTCACATGATATCTTATTGAACCCTGCCTCCACGTTTGAATACTCTTTCTAACAAAGGTCATCTAATAACGTGTAATTATGGTGGCAACTGCGTGATAACACCTGACTTGGGTCGCATGAGCCTCGCGCGCCACCAGGTGTGAACTACAGGTTAGTAAGCTGCTCCGTCGTCTTAAAATAGTGTACACTGTCTAGTGGTCATTTCCGGATGGAAATGCAAACATGCACATGGAATCAATCAGCCGGCACAACGTTGAGAAATCAAGTTTAGGTTCACTGTTATTAATTAATTAGCAATTAATTATAATAATTATGCTACATGATTATTAGGAGCGAAGTTTAGATTTATCGATGGTTCATGACGATTGGCTGATGATACCAGGACACCTAGGCTTCAACAGAGTGAAGTCTTCCGTAAGATCATTCACTTGCAAAAACATCGACACTTGGTCGGCAACAATAACACGAGTTGACAAAACTCGGACACAATAATAACTGTCAGTGGTGCATAGCTCTTCTGAAACAGTCTCGGGCTAGTCCCGGTAAAATATGGTCGCAGATTTAACTCTGTACGACAGTTCACTTCAAGCATACAAAAATATTACATCAATAGCTTCTAACAGGGTGTCAACATAGCCAAATAATAATAGACAAGATTTGGCTCCCTTTAAGAATACACACTTAGAAATAGTGTTATAATGAAGTCGCTTCCTAACAGCGATCAAAACTCGTAACAGGCACATCCTCATGACGTAAGCAAGAACATCTGATTTCTACAGCATGGCGCTGGCCTTGACCCAATGAATGAAACAATTCTCAAACGGTAAAATACGATGCACAAGCATCTGTCAAAAAGTAGCTCATAGTCTGTCTCACAATACAGCATAGTGCGTTCTGAGTAACAGAAACCTGTTCTCGCTGTTGCTTAGCAAACACGCTAGCTTCATCGTTGCTTCTGGCAACTTATAACACATTTAGTAGGCAGTAATTCACTTAATAGAGTCCTGTAGTGAATAATGCTAGTTCAAACACCAATATATAATAACAAGTAATCACTTAAAGTAATTGTTCCGCGTAGAAATACGCCGTACAAAGATAGGTCATGTATAAAAATTCCAAGTAGTAGTTACTCACAGATATTCCACTTTTCTGGAGTGCTTTGATTGACAAAGACATGTCACTCGACTATTTACATATCTTAAGACAAAACTTTCTGTGTTTTCTAGGCTTGACACAAATGAAATTGAAAACATTGACGACAATCTCACATCTGCTGGGATGTACAAAATGATACGATGAGTACCAGGGTTCGATACTTCTACTAGCATATTTAATTAGAATCCCCGTACGTTCTTCCTTCAGAAAAAAATGTGGCTTCTAAGCTTCACATTTACGGTTTTAAACCAAAAATATAAATAGGATGATATCAGCTGATCACCAAACGATACGACCATCTTACACAAGTAGTGGCGTAACTAGAAAGTAACTTGGAGGGGTCACAGACAAAAATAAATCAAGGAATGGCTGCCCATCCTTCCAGTATCTAACCCATTCAAATGGTTGACCAAAATTAGATCAAAATGACTCAAGTTCATGTCTAGCAAGTTGTGAGGACATCTCGTCCTACAGGCATACAACAGATTGCACCAAATGGTGACTAACTCACACTGAAAAGAATAGCAAAATGAGTGCTAACTAGAAAAATACCTGCCTAAGCTGTTTATCAAGATGTTCGATTAACTAAACTACAATTAATCACCACAGCAAAACCCGTACAAGAAAGAGATACAGACTCACAGTACTATCGCCCCACCTCATATTCGTAAGAATTGAGGGGTAACAAAGGTCTGGACGGTTCACATGGTGTCACCAAAACCAGGCTTCTCAGATCAAGCCTCTCCTTATCCAGTCTTCTACTGCGTCCTCGTGTTCGACTCACGTTCAGCATCTCCTTCCTGCGGTTGGACTCCGGGTTGATGGGCGTCTCGGCTCCATGTCCCGCGTGGTAGTAAGGTTCCTCCGTCATGATGAAGTCTCCTCTTCAGATATTCCCCTCACATCATGGTGCGTCTACTCCATTTCACACATGGATAATACTTGTAGAATGATTTCGCACATGTGTCTTAGACAGTGATGATACATTTTCAGTAATAAATTTCACACGTGATATTGCACAGAGTCTAGACTTACTGTCGTGGCAATTATCAAAATATTCACTGGCTCTACACTGAATTATTGCAGACTTTGATATAAAAATGACTCTCACTGTCTGTGAGCACAGATTCTATAGAACACATTTGGTGTCATCTTCACTGATTTTACAATCACAAGTATCTCTTTGGATCGCAGTAATCCTGCTTTGAAAATAGCTGCACATTGAGCGGCAATATAATGTGTAACAGTGGCGTGCCTTCTCGCACACGATAAATGTTGATTGATAATTATTGCTCGATGTTTTGTGTCCCTCGTGGATATCAATTTGCACTGGCCCTCGTGGTGAAATATGGTGTCCCACGTGGCTCAAAAATGTTGGAAAATAACACAGATTTTTCCCAATTTCACTGTTGGTCTCACCAAATAACCAATACTGTTAATATCATTTTCACTGTACACACTATGGTGCTAAATGATACTCGATGACTTCGGATTTCACATCACCACATGGGTGGACTTATATTTCCTCGTCGTATAGACGGACTTGACGGCACGTTTCACACGGACGGCTCTCAACGGGGTTGTGGCACTGCACACTACGGTGCTAAAGAATACTTCACAATAAAACATTGAGTGTAATTATACTGTTCTTCACCCTGCGGGTGGACTTAGGTTCATCGTCTTATAGACGGACTTGACGGCACGTCTCACACGGGCGGCTCTACACTTGGTTGTGTAGCACAAGGCTTCACCCTGCTATGTCCAAGCGGATACTCGAGTCGTTGAGAGTCTATCGACTTCCTCCCCGCATATCTGCAGCGTAAATACTTTTACCAAATATTAAATTGCAAACATAATAATGTTTATCTTATGCAGAATGACGATGTGGTAAAATCTGAGACTTTTGCAAACAAGAAGTAGAATAATGGGTGCTCAGTAAAATATATAGGGTGAATGTCCAGAGTCAAGACCCCATCCCTTTTTCGTGACAGACCATGCACTGCATCCAGGGCGCGTTCGGTGATGAAGCATGGCATGTACATAAACATTCGTAAAAATATCACCGAGCCATGAGCTCAGGTGGGCTCTTATGCTCCCTCGTCGGCTTAAATAAAGAGGTAGGGATGCATTCTTATTTATCTAACGGTCATTCTAAGCTTGGTGATATTTTTTAGATTGGCTGCCTTGAAAGTGCCAATACGTTCGCCTGTCTGGACGTCTTCAATGACGTAACTCCCATTGTTTAGGGGTTCAGTTACACGATTAGGTCCATAGTTCAAGGATAGAAATTTCCCGTATACTCTGCCGAGTGGGTTGGATATCCCGGGACGTCTGATAGGTACCAGGACTCCCGCGAGGAGTGGATCTATGTACTTCTTATGTCGCATCCTCCTGAGACGTTTGGCGGCTTGCCTATCCAGTCTGTTCCTTGCAGCTAAGATCCTGCTGGTATGGGATGGTTGAATACTCGGCTGAGTCACAATGATGCGATTCCACATCCTTGCAGGTGCTTGGTTTAATTGAAGTACCATGGGTATTTGACCCGTACTCTCATATACAGTTGAATTAATGCAATTAGCCATTATTACCAAGACCTCGGTCCTTCTCCAGTGTTCTTCTTGGCAGTAAAGGCAGCAGATTTTGGCAATAATCGCCATTACGCATTCTACTGGATTGCTTTCAGGGTGTCTTATTGACGAAAGTAGGTGTCCAATTTCAAGTTCGTTCATCGCAGTAGCAAATTACGCAGAGGTAAACTGTGATCCGTGGAATGTTAGGATAAATTGTGGCTTTCCCGTCTCCGGTATCACTTTAAGTTTAATTCTCTGGATAATCTGATGCGCTGTAGCCATTTGCACTGGATGGAGCATTGTAAACTTTGTAAACACGTCAATGGTCACGACAACAAATCGATTTCCACGGCGTGCTTTCGGAATTGGCCCATAAAGATCTTGGGCTTACAGTTCCCTTGGTTTCGTTGGCAATATGGGTCGAGGCGGTTCGTTCAGCAAGTGTGACGTGTATTCGTTCCGCTGGCATGCGTCACAAGCACGTAAACACTTCCTTACAGATGTACCCATCCTTTTCCAAGTGAAATACTCTCGGATGGTCGCTAGGGTCTTATCGGTACCTCCATGGCCAATAGCTAAGTGAACCATGAGGATAACAGTGTCCTTGTACGACAACAGGGTGTCTTATTGACGAAAGTAGGTGTTCAATGTCAAGTTCGTTCATCGCAGTAGCAAATTACGCAGATGTAAACTGTGATCCGTGGAAGGTTATGAGAAATTGTGGTTTTCCCGCCTCCGGTATCACTTGACGTTTAATTCTCTGGATAATCTGATGCGCTGTAGCCATTTGCCCCCGTAAAATGAATTATTTGGGATGAAAATGGGAATATTTTTCGAAGCCCATGATAAAATTTAACCAAGCAATATCGAGGCTGGAAGTTGGCAGAAACCAGTCTCGTGGCGACGTCGAGCAGGAGGGAATTTCCGTCATGTGCTTATATTGCGCAATGGAAGGTTCGAGAAGCTTAGAATCAGCCTAGCAACAGCGAACCATCCCAGGAATTGTTTAAACATTGTTATAAATTATCCGATTGGATATGAGCCTACAGCCAATAATAAGAAGTTTTAGAGGAGACGGGAGTTCCAGCAACTAAATTTTATGGATATTATTCACATTTAAGCCCCAAGAGAGTGAATTTATGTAATAGCAAAGTGAAGACAATTATAATAAAATATTGGAGATATTTTATAAGTCGACAGCAGGTCGCAATTCGAAGGAATAAGCAATTTGCTAGAGCCCGCTCAAATTTTCGAGGGAACGAAGAAGGCGGCCAGAATCGGTGACTTGGAGGGGAGACGCCAAGCATCGAGGCTCTTGTTCATCTGAAGTTTCAACTGATCAGACGTGTTTTGTCGGGAGAGATAGGAGTCCAGAGTGCATCACCGAGTCCGTGAAAGGTCGACTCGTGGAGACGCGGTATAGCGAGGCTAGGAGTGGGAGATTGCCGCGCCAGTAAAGTGAGTGAAGTTGCGAGGAATATAAATGCCGCAATAACATCGAACTGATCAACTTCAGAAACATTATTTCTACTACAAATTATATCATACAATCCTTTGAAGTATATTACGAACTTTTATTGAATTAGGAAGAATATTTTGGGAGATGTAAACATTTTGTGAAGAGTTAGAAAAGTGTCTGAATCCAGCGCTATAAAACACGTTTAATCCAGAAGACTACAGCGAATGCACAGATTCACGTGAGTAACAGTGATTGTTAGCATTGCTAGTGAGGAACTTTATGGTAACAACAGGATGATGACGGTGTATTCTTAACAGAAGAACATTATTAAGTCTTATAATATGATTACGATTATGGACTAAGTTAGTTTGTGCGCCAGGAATACAAACAGATAGAAGCAATATAGTCAAAGATCGAGCATCGTTAGAGGAGTTTGTTAATGACTGTCTACTTTACGATCAATCTTGAGACTTTATGTACAAAGACATTCTAGTGCATTATCGTCAAACATGAGCTCGATATTAACACCAGCGACTACAGAACGATATTCATACTCCATCTCCATGAATATTCAGTATACGAGTGAGGTCCACGACTTCCTTTTCGAATTTATTTCGGAACGTGAAGCTGAACTTTCGACACTTCTCGTTGTTTTGATGAAACTGTACCATGACGGAGTGAGAAGAGACATGAAGACTATCAAGAGGTCCAGCGTATACCCGGTCACAAAGAAGATGATGGTTGGCGGTCCGCAGTTCGATCCCGGTCGGAGCTTGCTGTTTTCCAGTAGGGGAATTCGTTCCTTTCCTGAGGTCGTGAGTTCTTGGAGACGAACTAGGATCCAACCCGGATCCTTGAAGGACGTAACAAGAGAGTATTTTACAATACGCTATCTGAACTTCATTCCAGACAAGGTAGCTGTGTTCATTAAACTTGTAGTAAGAGCATTATTAGTGGCATTCAAGAGCAATTCCTTTATCCATATTTCGACACAACATTTATGTATTCCATGTATAGACATTTTATTCTTCGAGATCATTTGTAGTGATCGTCTTTCGACGTTTTTAGCATTGTTTGTTTGCAATCCATTTTCTGAACTGAGATGTTTAACTTGTTTGAGGAATTAGTATTTTTGTCATTTCCTTTGAGGAACAGTAATTTATTTTCGACGTTTATGAATTCATTTTGAATTCAGGTGATAGACATTTTCGTCTATGTTACCAATTAAATTAATTTATTAATTTAATTTGGGCTTCTTATGCGTCGAGAAGTAACATCAAGAGAGAAGAAAGAAACGGTGATATATTGTGAAATATCACAGCATCGTAACGATCTTGGCATCGTATTGGAAAGAAACATTTAACGTGGAAACGATGATTATCGTTAGAACTCATAGACATT
This sequence comes from Meconema thalassinum, assembly GCA_946902985.2. Taxonomy (NCBI): domain Eukaryota; kingdom Metazoa; phylum Arthropoda; class Insecta; order Orthoptera; family Tettigoniidae; genus Meconema; species Meconema thalassinum. The sequence goes on from OX336389.2 coordinate 386,734,834, forward strand.
CGTTCAGAATGGAGATAACACGAATATGACTAACTGTATGTTTTATTGAAGAAAGCTATGATCTTTCAGTCAGTTAAAATAATTTGTGATTAGAATCTTCTTGGAAGATCTTTATCATCCGACGTTAGGGAAGTTCTAGTTTGATTACCTCGTCGAGATTGATCCTTATCGAACTCACACAAATAATTGTTGTGATTATGTATTCACGATGCGTAATATAATGTCACATTGTAGACATGATATTCCTTCATCTGTGAAAGTGAAACCAGAAGTTTGGAGTGACAGTACAGTATTTTTATTAAATGTATACGCAACAGTTTAGAGATATCCTAGTAACGTTTTTAAAGTAATTGTGAGGAGGTCATTCACGCTTAGTCCAAAGCCGTTGACATGTATAGATTAATGGATTAACAACTGATGTTATTGTTTGTTATACCAGCGGTTGGTTTGACAACGCAGAGGAATTATGCCCTTTTTAAGGAATGCCAGTTTGAAGGAAGTGAAGATGATAACCTTTTGATATTGGTTAATACTGTATGTTTGTAATACCGTGTGCAGTTGGCATACGAGAGGCTTTTAGCGAAGGAGTTTCCGCATTATAATACAGTCATTGCTTGGGCAAGGCTATTTTTGGCAAGGTATAAGGTCTGAGTGAGTAGAACTCCTTTTATTTCATACACGACTTTGGATAAGTGGAGATAATAGGGTCACAGCTGAAATTTAGACGGGAAATTGGATATTGAAGTCTGTTACGTTTTACTCTTATTTACTTTCATTAAACCCAAGGATGTAAATACGTATGTTTAACCTTTGCTGGTCGAATATATTTGACTTATTTTGACGACAGACCAGAATTGAGTACAAGTGGTAGTATTTCTGAAGCTCTGGAGAATTGTGAGGATCCCATTAAATTGCAATTGGCATTAATGCGAGATCCGAGCTTATGCTCGAGTGTAAATAGACATTACATTTTTATCTTGATAATAGCTCATGCTATTGAATTTATTATAAATTATTTTGTTATTAACTTTCATTACTTTTCAATGGAGGGTATAACGTGTGGTGTATTTTTGGAAATACACGGAAAGAAAGAATTAGCTTTTTCTGTTCTTCATTACTTTATATCAGTCCATTTATTTACATTTCTTTCCCGCACACACCAACATCGAACTGTTACCTCCTGTTTGCCCCGTGCATTTGTTCATTTTTTCTGTCAGTTTTTTACAGAAACGCATATTCCGTTGAACCAGCCTGACAGCGTCCCATCGCTGCCTTCCGAACTTCCATTGCTTCAAGTCATGAAGACTTCTACATTAATCCGTTGGGCGTCGTGTTCTTCACCAACCAACTACTCCGTGAAGACACCGCTCCAAGAAGAATTTTGTTTTTGTAAAGTTTTTTCATGTTTATGTATAACCTCTTTGTTTCCTCCCCTTACTCGCCCGCTTCCCCTCTTCCCTCCTCCTCCTACTGCTCGCTTCTCCGCGCGCGCAGCCCGCTCGCTCGCTCACTTCACTTCTACACTTCTTCTCGACTTGTCTCCGTGCTGTGAGCAACCACTCACCCTCTCAAGTGCACTCAACTTCTTGTTGGACATGCCGTCTAGGCTAGTGTACTTTCGCTGCGTCTAGCAGCCCTCACTTGTACGTCGGAAGTCAATCCAGTCAGTTAGAGCTTAACTAAAGCCCGCCTTCTCAACTCAAGATGCAAACTTTAAATTCGACGCCATGTTCGAATTTTAGTATCAACCGTCAACAGCAACATCGCCTTCTTCATGAAGCAAAGATAAGTACCGACTTCATGTTTTAACCTCATTCTCATCGCTTTAAAAAGGCTGAATGCTTTTATTTGGATTTTATAGACAGTGAATGTTGCTATGTGATAATAACTGCTTTCAAGAGATCTTCTTGATCAAACTCAAACTATCAAGTCTAACTTTCAAAATGAAAGATTTTATGAGATGCTATCTCACATCGAGGGATATTTCCAAAATATCCACTGTCTATATAATCTAGTTTTCCGCCGAGGGATTCTCTACCCAATTTAAACAACTCATCATAGCTCTGGAACCTTCCAGAACCTACACTCTATCTACCAGTTATACTGTCATGTACTTTCCACTCACATATGGGAATACTTTTTCAAACTAAGGAATCTTCCTTATGAACTGCTATTCAATATCTAATTTTTCATCCTCCGTTAGGATTTTCTGGTGCATTCAACTATAACCTACAAGTTTTTCAAGCAATAGACTCTCGCTAGTTTAGTGTAACTAGTTAGTTTCCACCATTGCAATAACTTTCTTTGCCATCAACCTTTTGTGCTACTACAGTGAACGTTTCAACTATATCAACTGACTATAGTGAAAACAGTGCCTGTTCAACTTTTCATCCGCGTCGCGCTTGTCGAGTACAATAAATACGGCCATGAACACTCTTCCACAATCCCATTTGACATTTCCCAAACCCTTTACTAACAAACCAAAATAATAAAATTGTTACTTTAGGTCTTTTTTCAATGAGGTGTCACTCTACATAAGTGCCCTCTATTATTTGCTCCACGTATAACGAATTAATGTCTGTAAACCTTCGTGTCTAGTACACGCCTTAAATTATATTGTTCCTCCCTTCTAATGAGGGAATCCAATTCTTTCAACTCATAAGTGAGTTATCTCTAGGTTTCACGAAAGGGAACTTGCCCCATTTTTCTCGTGATCTCTACTTAAACATAGGAGTTCTAGAAACTTCCTTTCAATTGTTCTCTTCAGGTTTCACAATAAGTGACCTGTTCTATTTGCATAATCTCCTATGTATAATCATTAAGAGTAGTTCAGTATTAATGCAAGAAGTCATAGAAACTTCTATTTCATTTCTTCCTGTTTTTTTGTTGTTGTTACTTTCGAAGTTGTTATTATTTCTAAGATACTTATCTAGAAATCCTTAAAGTACACACCTTGTACTTGATTTATTGTTTAACTTTAATTACTTTAATTATCTTAAAATTTTCCACTTATTCATATTAGCAACATTTCCAAATCTTACGAAGATTTTAAAGCATATAAAAGGTTTAAAACCAAAAGGGTTGTCAATTGCCTGGCGCAAGCTTTAGATGTTTTCGGAGGTATGCGACCCCAATTGTTTATAAAAATCAAAATTATATATTTGTTACATAAACTACTTCCTTTTGCATTGTTAAATAAATTAAAGATTTGTTCTTTGCTTTATCATTTCTCTAACATAACGGTTAGGCAAGATCCTGTCTTCCATTACTCTTCCTATGGGCTTAACTTTAAAAACCTCACAAATAAAATTAATAACGGTTCCACTTTTTGTTGCATTTGAGCAAGAACACTTAGTTATAACTTCTTTTGGACTCTCGTCCTATTTCTCCATCCTTTTTCTCCAGTCCGAAACCCACTTCTTTTTCTTTATGATCTTCCCTTGGGGGTTAGGTTATTCCCAAGCTAATAATCTACCCAACGTGTTAGGTTTAGGAAGTTATTTGATGTTTTAGCATAGTGGGAAGCGTATGATAGTCGATGTGGTTGAATGCGGTTTGTTTATTGTTCAGTGTGTATGAAGACAACTCCGTTGGGGTATCACAACGCGAGAGAGTGAAAGGAATAGTGTGTGGAAGTTTCAGTTTGTTAACATGTAGCATGTATGAGAGATTTGCGTTTTTGTCTGGCGTAAATCAGATTCTTATAACGTTGCTTGTTGGTGGCAGAAGTGTGCATTCTCGGTCAAGGGAGGCAAGCGAGGGTCTTCTTCAGAACTCGCTTTTTCCAGCCAAGGCCAAGGCACCGCCACATAAATGAGTCGACACGTTGCTTGCCAACAGAGTCTATGAATGAATCAGCCGGTATTGGAGATTGTAACAGGCTGGATTATATAATCGGTCACGTGGCTTGAGTCACGCGCTGCAAGGACCCAGGTGTCCAGGGGAGCGTGCCACAGGAATGTGAAACACGCAGGGGTTCTTAATTGTTTTAGCTTGCTTTAATAGGCTTAGACCGCTCCATAATTTTGTCACAGTGTTCGTGGAACAACGGATTGTCAGTGGCGTAGGTGTGAAGAGGTGAGAATGGGTGTGTGTTTTATTAACTGTGTGAATGTTTAGATATAGTTTACCTTTTTGTTATTGAATTGTTTAGTTTTGTTAGACGCCGCGTCGTTTCGATTTATATTAGATATAAGGAGATGCAACTGTGAAACCCATTTTAGGTCCAGACGCTGACCACGAGATCCCCGAGAACGCAAGGTAGGTGCTCTACTTTGAGCTAAGCGCATATATGTAATTCACAGTTTCATCGTATTTCCCGCTACGTTTATTCTTGAGGGTCATGTTGGAGTTGATTCTTGACTAGTATATAAGCCGGAGCAGTCAGGGTCTACAAATCCAGCGGTGCTTCGGATATCTGACAGACCGCCTCCCGAATATACGCGTACAGTACCTCCTAGGGATAACAGCTCGGAGTTGAGTGTGGTCAGCATCCACAAACTTGTACAGAATACGCCGGTAAATGAAGTAATTATGAGCAATAGCTGCTGTTCGTTCACAGTCAGGGTCCTGGGAATCCATCCGGTTTTCAAGAAATCGTATGATTCTTCGCAGTTCTTCCTCCCGTCTCTGACCTTCTGGAAGATGACGCAATCTGCAAAGGTGTTCCTCGCATCCTCCCTCGATGTCAATGGCATTAATTGAAGCTTCAGTGTTACGGCTGAGAATGTCGGCCAACACATTCTCTTTGCCTGGGCGATGTTGGATTTCTAAATCAAACAGCTGGAGAAATAATGCCCATCGGGTTATCCTGTCGCTTGCCAGTCTTGATCGCGTGATGAAAGTCAAAGCGTGATGGTCAGTCCTCACTACGATTTTTTGTCCCCACAGAAGTTTGCGCCAGAACTCCAACGCATAAATGATGGCAAGAGCCTCAGTTTCAGTTGTGAAGTAATGGGATTCATGCTGCCTTAATCGTCTGCTTAGAAAAGCAATGTAGTGACGATTCTTCTGCTCATCTCCCTGCAGCAAAATGGCATATATGCCAACAGAAGACGCATCAGTTTCAAGGATGAAATTCCTGGAATAGTGTGGGTATTCCAATGTAATTGACTCTGCTAGGATCTTCTTAGCCTTTATAAATGCTTCATTGCACGCCTCACTCGAACTCCATCTACAATTCTTCTTCAATAAGCTCTGCAGTGGAGCGACAGTCCCTGAATATTTAGGACAGTGAGCGGCAAAAAAATTGAAGAATCCCAAGAAATTGTCTCACGTTCTTTACACATGTAGGTATTGGAAATGCTGCTATTGCCTGGATTTTCGCTGGATTAGGTCGGTATCCTTTACCACTGATGATATGGCCCACAAATTTAATTTCAGAATAAAAAAAGGCATTTTTCAAATTTTACTTTAAAGTTTGCCTGCCGGAGGTTTTCGGAAACAAGTCGAAGAGTAGCTAAGTGTTCCTCCTCGGTTTCCGATGCGATGATTATGTCGTCTACGTAACAAACGACTTTCTCCTTGACCTCAGGAGTCAATTTAGCATCAAGAGCGTGGATCAATGCAGCTCCTGCATTCTTCACCCCGAATTGTAATTTTCTGAACACATAGGTGATTTGGTCATATAGGAATCCAGTGTACTTCTGCGTGTGGTCGGACAGTCGAATGTGGTAGTACGACTGAACCAAATTCAGGGATGTCAGATATAGTTTCCCTTTAAATTTCCGCAGAATGTCCCTAATTTTCGGCGGTCGATCATGCTCAGACGCCAAGCGTTTATTTAAGGCCCTGGCATCCAAACAAAGCCCCAAACTACCGTCCACCTTGACAACAGGTGTCAACGGGTTTAAATAAGAAGTCGGCGCTTTCTTAATCGTCCCAGCGGCTTCCATCTCCTTAAGTTTCCTGGCTACTTCCTCGCGGTGCTTCTCCGCTATAGGGTAAATTTTCCTCTGGAACGGTGACTCATCCAATAATACCAAGTCATATTGGAAATCAGGTATCTCCCCTGGCGACGTTCCAAAGATATGCTCATATTCCTTGAGTAGTGCGTCCAGTTTCCCTTTAGTTATTCCAGATAATTGTTGTTCGTTTACAGGTGCTTCCAGTTCCTGATCATCCCGCTTAGTGTCCCAATTATCAACAACGTAGACTTCGGGATTCAATTCTGGTTCATCCTCCAGAACATTCATGGCTATGGGTTTGTTTGGAGAAAACTCCACAGTGTTGTGACCCATGTCTACTATGCCGTCAACCTGTCGAATGAAGTCTGCACCGAGTATAGCCTCGTACCTGAGGTATTTGAGTACAATGATTTGGTGCAAGTACACGTGACTCGCTATGGTTAAAGAGCATAGGACTTGTACTCTGCACTTCACGGTGAGGTCTGGGATGATTCCTCTCACTCTCATAGTGGAAACAGGAAATTCGCTAACATCTGACCGTGCCTTCAGCGTAGTGTAGAGGTAGGAAGAGATTACGCTGATCATAGCGCCAGTATCAATAAGGATCGTTACAGGACATTCATTAATCTTTGCCGATATCATTGGCGATCGTGTGTTTTTTAAAAATCATTCGTGGTCCATCGTTCATCAAATAAGACCTCCTGCACTGGTTCCCAGAGTAGGATAGTAGCAGTTACTCTGGTACCATGCAGATCAGGCTCTAACGTGATTTTGGCGTTTTTTTTTCCTGTGGAGATGCTGAGTTGTTCATGGTCAGACACTTCCTCTGGAATGTCACGTGCATCCCGCGGCGTCTGGCTTTGGTCTGCCTCTTCCTTGCTTTCCCGGAGCTGTCGGATGTACTCTCGACTCTCCTGTGCACGTCCATACCGGTCTGAATCGTGTCGGTATCGGGGGTCGCGATCCCTGCGGTATCCCCCACTTTACCTGTAGTCACGGCGGACTCTTCCAGTCTGTTGAGCTCGAGGTGGGTCCTGATTCCCTCGGCGGTTCTCATTTTCTTGTCGACGATTTCCATTATTCCCACGATTGAATCTACTGTTCCAGTATCCCTGGTTCCCGCGTTGTTCATTTCTGGAGTAAGGAGTTCCACCCAATGAACGACGATTAGAATTTATATTTCCACGTTGATACTGTTGCTGTTGATTGTTAGTTTTTGTCAGCTTCGGTGTCTGGCAAACCTTGTCGAAGGTGGTAAGGTTAACATGGCGTGTCTCGCCTATCGCTGGTTTGTGTGACGAAAACGGTTCGGTACTTGAATCAAGTCTCCTCAATATCTGGTCGCATTCACAGAATGACTTGGCTCCCGCGGCGATCAGTACTCTCTGTACATCAGCCGGATATTGCCAAATGATGGTGTTGATGAAGTCCTCTTCCGACAACGGCGGCTTATGGCATCTTAGCTTTGCCAATTACGTGCCGAAGTAATTAGTATAACGAGTTGGCAGATTAGAGCTGTACCTCTTCGTATACATCTCTGCTCGAATCATCTGCCGGATGTCGCTAGACCAATATGTCCTTAGGGGTGCATCCCTGAAGTCAGAGTACCCCGCAAATGAGTAGCGGAAATCCCTAAAGCAAGTACTAGCTTGCCCTTCCAAAGACGTTCAATTACTCGTAACACCCTCTCTGAAGTTACCATGGTGTCTCTGAGGTAGCTTTCAACATTAGCCAGAAATTCTACGGGAGTGTCACCACTTCCGGTCCCTGAGAATTTCGCTGGCTGCTCCTCGCGTGACCTGATAATAATGACATTGTTTTGGCTATTTTGCGAATAGGTCGGTCTGAATGATGGTGCGTTGTAATTTAGTGGTACAGTTGTACTATCCTGTATCGCAGTATTTGGGTACGTGTTCTCTGCCATCGGCGTTTGCATGTAGTTTTGTGGCATCTGAAATTGAGGTGGAGCTGATGGTTGTATTCTCGGTCGATTGTATGTTGGCCCAACATCCATAAGTTGTGGCTGTTGCATGGCGAATGGTGAATTCGTTTGACCAGATGACTTTGTCACATCTTTGTGGTGTTTGAAGCCATATTTTCAGTGTTGCCTTAGTAAACAAGAGTTTAGTGCTTTTCAGTCGGTCAACACGAATGTACCCAAAAGAGATGGGTTATGCCCTAATCCTGAAATAAATTACATGAGATTAATAAAACACTAGGATGACCAGTTTCGATCGTCAAGCGATCATCATCAGATCCATTACACTTAGGCTTCAAAATCTATGTTTGAAATACAGGTGAAAATATTTACAATATGTACAATTATTTAGTTGCAGTATTGGTACTGCAACTGTCAGTGTATGCTAAATGCACTATATATGTTAGGTGAAATGCTAAATGGTGATAGCTATCCGTAGATTGTACTTTAGAGAGATTATATGGTTGTAAACTATGGTTAAACTATAAAATTTTAGGCTAACTACTTATCTGATTTTCTTCCGTACAACAGCTACTCGCAGTTTTCGTGCTCACTGGAACTCACTGTGCGGTCGACTGTGGTGGTTATCTTAACGACTGGTTTTTCCCTGCTTTCTCCCACCTGCTCCTACGTGCTGTGGGGAGTGATAGCAATGTGTTTATGTGAGGTGTTGCCAACCTAGATAAGATGTATGTTATTGAATGAGGTGGGTCTACAACTATTAAAGACCGTGGATTAGCCCTCGCCACGCGTGGAGCATAACCCATTCGAACTAAGCGTTGACGGTCTTATGAGGACGTCCCGGCACCTTTAATACTGCCGCGAATATGGGCCTTGGTTTATTGCAGAAGAAAAGTACATCGTACACCTGATCCAGATAACATTTACCTATTAATAACCCCCTAATTTCCCCCCTTTTTATCTAGCTTGGCTGCGTCGCTAAATTGTGTTTTGTTTCCGACAGGGTGTGTTTTTTAGTAGCGTGAAGAGGGGTGAGCTCTCCATGAACGTGTGTTCATTTAGATTGTTGGGATTGTTTCGTTTGGCTAGGTGTATCTCGATTGCTTCCTTTATGTCAAGAGCTCTGCCTTTCGATTCGTGATGGATTATTTTAAGGTCCGACTCTATGTTGGTAAAGCTGTGCCCTGCGTCACACATATGTTCGCACACGGCTGAATGTGTTCTGTATCTTATCGCATTCCTATGTTCATTATAACGTGTGTCTACTCGCCTTCCACTCTGCCCGATGTAATTAGCTTCACAATCGGTGTCTTGGCACGTTATAGAATATATAGAATATACCCATCTCTTTTGGGTACATTCGTGTTGACTGACTGAAAAGCACTAAACTCTTGTTTACTAAGGCAACACTGAAAATATGGCTTCAAACACCACAATGTTCACGGCTATCAGGCAAATCGTGAAGCCAAGAAATTCAAATCACTCAGGCTTAAACTCATGAATTTAGACAAGTCAATTTGGTTCAACAAAAAATGTATAGAACTAAACCTCACCCCTAAATACTTACCAATTAAAACCGTACCGAACACACCAGCCTCGATCATTTCAACCAAACAAGCCAAAGCGCTTTGGATAAAAAACGAATTAAGATTTGCATACATAAGAAAGCAAAAAATTAACCAACAATTGTACGACATTCAATTGCAACTAAGTAATTTCTGGCACGCAGCCCAATAAGACAGCTTCACCGAGCACCTACATGACACCATCAAAATCAGAGCAACGAGGAAGCATGAAACGCTAGAAAATAAATTAAGAAAACTAGGAGAAACACAGAACCATCAATCTAACGAACAACACACGAATAACAATGAATTCAATTTCCACAGCAGAGTAAACAACAGAACGAACGTAACCTTTTCTCAAGGTGAAATGAATATGTTAGACAAAGGTTTGAAATACAACTGCACAGACGCACACACGAACCACAATATAAAACAGTTAATCACAGATATTGAGATAGCCAGTCACAAGCTCCCAGCAGAAGGCAGGGAATTAACCAAAAATCTCGCCACCAACGAAGCCATAAAATTCCTCAAACGAGAGGGCGATAGCAATAACATTCAAAACAACAAACAACTCAAAGAAATAAAGTCGTTGAAACAAAAAATAAAAGAACATGACTTAATCATCACAAAAGCAGATAAGGGAAACACTACAGTAATTTTGAACAAAACAGAATACATTGAAAAAACAGTCGAATTCCTAAACAACAACGAAATCAAGGAATTAACAAAAGACCCCTCCAACAAATTCCAAAAACATACTGACCAAAGCCGAAAAATCAAAACTAATAAACATGAACCCGAAAATACCGTCATTGAGGGGACAACCAAAAATACACAAAAAGGAATGCTCAATGAGACCAATAGTCAATTGTAGGAATGCCCCTAATTACAAAATCAGCAAAGAGTTACTAAAAATCTTAAAATGCCGTCTTTCCAACGACAAAAACAACTCTGTAAAGAACACAACAGAACAGCATTGAACACCCTACAAATGAAACCTAGCTTCAGGCTAGTATCCTTCGACGTAACTAACATGTACACCAATATCCCGATTATTAAAGCAATCAACACTATCGAAAACAACTTAAAATCCAACAATTCGGTAAAAGAAATTGAAGAGATTGTGAGATTACTGAGGGTCGTTCTCACCCAAAACGTGTTTCAATTCGACAATAAAATATACACACAGAGAGAAGGCCTAGCAATGGGATCGCCACTAAGTGGGTTGATCGCTGACATCTTCATCAATGCACTAGAAAATGCGTTCTTAGAAAAGACTTCAACAAAGGGAATAGTAATATGGAAAAGATACGTAGATGATGTAATTTGCATCTACGATACTGAACTAACAAGCGAAGAAACAATTCTCCAATCCATTAATAGCCTTCACCACTCTATCAAATTCACTAAGGAATCCGAAAGAGACCGGAAAATAAATTATCTCGATATAACTATTGAACGTAAAGACAACGACCTTTCATATTCCATATTCCGGAAAGCAACACAAACCTCGCATGCAATCGACAATCAGTCTAATCACCCCAGTACGCACAAACTAGCGGGTTTCAATTCAATGGTGCACAGAGCTTTAAACATACCCATGTCAAAAGACAACTATGATAAGGAAATAAGAACTATTATGCAAATAGCAAAGGAAAACAACTTCTCGCCAAGCAAAATAAATCAAATTATAGCCAAACATAAAAATAAAGATAAAACGATTCCCAAACCGGACAGTAATGGGAAAAGATTTGCGCGTTTCAACTGTGTGAATGCGAATACATATAAAATCACTAACCTATTCAAAAAGCAAGGCATAAAGATAGCTTTCACGACGAAAAACACAACCGCTAGGCACCTCCTAAATAGTAATCTAAATAAACGTGACCCGTATTCAAGGTCAGGGGTATATTCTATAACGTGCCAAGACACCTATTGTCAAGCTAATTACATCGGGCAGAGTGGAAGGCGAATAGACACACGTTATAATGAACATAGGAATGCGATAAGATACGGAACACATTCAGCCGTGTGCGAACATATGTGTGACGCAGGGCACAGCTTTACCAACATAGAGTCGGACCTTAAAATAATCCATCACGAATCGAAAGGAAGCAATCGAGATACACTTAGCCAAACGAAACAATCCCAACAATCTAAATGAACACACGTTCATGGAGAGCTCACCCCTCTTCACGCTACTAAAAAACACACCCTGTCGGAAACAAAACACAATTTAGCGACGCAGCCAAGCTAGATAAAAAAGGGGGGAAATTAGGGGGTTATTAATAGGTAAATGTTATCTGGATCAGGTGTACGATGTACTTTTCTTCTGCAATAAACCAAGGCCCATATTCGCGGCAGTATTAAAGGTGCCGGGACGTCCTCATAAGACCGTCAACGCTTAGTTCGAATGGGTTATGCTCCACGCGTGGCGAGGGCTAATCCACGGTCTTTAATAGTTGTAGACCCACCTCATTCAATAACATACATCTTATCTAGGTTGGCAACACCTTACATAAACACATTGCTATCACTCCCCACAGCACGTAGGAGCAGGGGGGAGAAAGCAGGGAAAAACCAGTCGTTAAGATAACCACCGCAGTCGACCGCACAGTGAGTTCCAGTGAGCACGAAAACTGCGAGTAGCTGTTGTACGGAAGACAATCAGATAAGTAGTTAGCCTAAAATTTTATAGTTTAATCATAGTTTACAACCATATAATCTCTCTTAAGTACAATCTACGGATAGCTCTCACCATTTAGCATTTCACCTAACATATATACTGCATTTAGCATACACTGACAGTTGCAGTACCAATACTGCAAGTAAATAATTGTACATATTGTAAATATTTTCACCTGTATTTCAAACATAGATTTTGTAGCCTAAGTGTAATGGATCTGATGATGATCGCTTGACGATCGAAACTGGTCATCCTAGTGTTTTATTAAACTCATGTAATTTATTTCAGGATTAGGGCATAACCCATCTCTTTTGGGTACATTCGTGTTGACCGACTGAAAAGCACTAAACTCTTGTTTGTCACGTCAGTCGTGTCATGCTGAGGTGTAAGTTGCTCATCAGCTGTTGATGGATTAGTCGGATCCCTAAGTTTCGCTTCCATCAAATCTTGTATCCTCTTGTCTAAATCGTTCCAGTCTGGAGCGGCTAGTTCCTCTGTTTGACGGCCCAATTCATTCACCTGCAACTCTACCCTTTCAATCTTCCCTCTGAGGCATTTATCCATTTATCGGATTGCAAGCCTGAGGTTGGAACTAAGTTTCAATCTCTCATCAACGGCAACTTCCTCTAGTCGCTTCTAGATTGCTTCAACTTCTTCCCTAAATTCGGATACATCCTTCTTGACTTGAGACATATCATCCTTGACGACGGCAACATCAGTTCAGTTACCTCGCCCCTAACTTTCGCAACTTATCTTTCCACAATGCTCTTGTGTTCTTTAAGGTCCCCTCACAAAAGTGTGATGTCAACACCTATCTCTTCCCTATTAACATCAATCCTCTCCCGAAGTTCACATATAGTTCCAGTGAGCTCAGCAACACCCTTGCTGGTTGTAGCTAACTCTTGTTTAAGTTGCGTTACTTCGGCCCCAACAGCCTTAACATTGGTATGAACGGCGAATGCGGCACCCTCATGAGCGTCATCCCTGAGTTCACAGTCATAACTTCTCTCTTGACTTGGTTTATGAATCCCTCGACGTGAGTAACATGACCTCCCAACTCTCTCCTGGTATGGTCGAGGTCGGCTCTCATGTCCACCTGGATCCTAGTCATGGTTGCTTCCAAACAAGTAGTGCTATTCTGGACCCTATTCTCAATGGTTTCATTCAGAGCGCCTAGTCTGGTCTGCACCTCGCCCCTTGCACTGCTTAAATCCTCAGTTAATGCATCTAATCTATTGTTAGCATTCTGCTGAATCTGGAGAACGTCTGCCCTAACATTGTTAAGATCGGCCCTAACAGCTGCTTGAGGCGTTGACAGGGGAAAGGTAGTAAGTGCCAAAAATGAAATTTTTCAGGAGAAGCAAAAAACGATTTGCGATCATTTTGTTATTCACTTTATTGCACAAAATACTTCCAAATTGAAGAAATCCACTCACTTAACATATTAAAAAGCAATATTCAGAATTAGGCATAGCATGGTGGAAAAATAATTTGTTTATACAATGTTTAAATAGAGATTTCTACACAATCAGTACTACTACTTGAAAATGGTTTTGTTAGGCACAGATATCCCTGTAAAATGCATGATACTTCTTATCCTGGAAGTCCATCATTGGTAATAAATCCTCCTTTTTTGCTTCATTGATGAATATTCTTCTTTCAAGGGGTTGCAAAATCTTAATATTGGTGATGGCCTTGAATGACTGATGCTTTTTAAATATAGCATGTTCCTTCATCATTTCAATTTCATTAAATGACTGTCTTGTTTCAGTCATGGGGAATTCTCCTCTTGGAATTCCAATCCAGCCTGGAGGCGTGGTGGCACGGCGGTCAAGCTGTTGGCCTCTCACCAAGGTGGACAGGGTTCGATTCCCGGTCAATGCGTGTGAGATTTTCGAAGTGAAATGCCATGTTCTGTGGTTCGCATTCCACGTAAAAAGGAGGTCTCATGACTCATAATCACAAGATTAACGGTCACGTAAAACTACAATCTTCCTTCCAATCCGTCCGACGGTGCTTATTTTGAGAGCACCCGTACTAAAAAACTTGTCAGATTCAGCAGGAAAGTCAATGACGTTATCATTGTTCATCATAATTACATTATTTGGCTTGAAGACATTAGCACTGCAAATCATTTCAACTATTTCCTCTGGAACCATTGGCTTACATTGTTTCTTTCTCTTTTCGATGATGCCAAATTTCCTGTCACGGGGCATTTAGGAGTGTCCGGAAACCAGGAATTCTAATTCAACAGAATGAAATTAGTTTTTGGCATTGGCATAAATCATAACCATTAACACCATTCGATTCTTATTCTGCCCTGCGCATTGTATTATTGTATGTCCCATTTCTCCTTTTCAGAATGTTGACAACGTTAATCAGACCCACGATATGTACCTTACATGTCTGCTATCTGTCTCCTGAAATCGGTGTGGTGTTTGCTTATTTCTTCTTGAGTGAAACTTGGGCACTTGTAACAACATTCACATGTTGCCTGGAAAAGTAGAAAATATTGGTTAGATTAGCCTATGTCTCTTTCCTGACCTGCCTAACCCTCGCAAGCGGAGTCGGTGTTCGACGAGTTTGCCTTTTTACACGTCAATTATGAAGTGAGAAAACATATCTCTTAAGAAATGTCATTTAATTTAACATTTTGGAAGGACCAGGTTTTGGAGGCATGTTGATTTTCACAATAATTTGAGTGTCACTTCCACACAACAAGCGGAAACTTGTTTGGCGCGCAAAGCAGTTACTACGTTCTCTGCGCCAAGAGCCTCGTACTTGCCACAAGAGCGATCTAGTGGGAACAATTTCAAGCTGTTCTAATCATCCAACGACTTCCTACTTTCTCTGCGGTGTTGGCATTGGTTCTTACTACCTTCTTCACGAAAAAAAAAACGAAAATTTCATTTTTGGCCCTTACTACCTTTCCCCTGTCAACGCCTCAATTAGTGATGACCTCCTCGCGGTTAGCCTCCATGTCAGCCCTTACATTATTAAGATCAGCCCTAACGTTTTCGAGCCCCCTGTAACATTGTTCATGTCGCCCCTGATATCATTCATGTCGCCTCTAACATTTTCAAGGTCGCCTCTGACATTATTTATGTCGCCTCTAACATCATTGAGAGTAGCAGTATTTGCAACAACCGCTGCATTAGCAATCCCTACTGCATTAGTATTAGCTCCTAAATCATTCCTGACATCCCCTAAATCAGTTCTTATCTGCTGGAGGTTAACATTAACCCCTGCCATTATCTCCTCAAAACGGCGGATCATCGCCTCATCCATGAATATAATAACAATTTGAGAAAACGAGGGAAATATCCTTAAGAAGAGAACTTATATCTAAGACAGGGAATTACTGGGGCAGAAAGCTTTCTTTCTTTCTTTCAATAAACGTCACAAATACTATTGGAGTACATAACTAAGTGATTCTACATTTAAAATACAACAAGGATGAGCAAAAAATACCTTACATTTACTTAAAATGAAGCGTGAGCAAAGAAACTTCCTAAACTGATTTTAATAATCTAATTACGCTTCACCTTCGTGGTCTTATATCACCAGAATGACACACGGCTAATTAAACAGCACTACGACCTTCTGGAATTCGTCCCAGTCCAGTCAATTTGCCTTTAAACAGTGTGAACATCCTCTTAAAATAAAACGACAGGTGCTGATTGCTACCATGTCCAAATCGACATCACCGATTGGGTGACATTCTAAATTATAAGGTGTATGAGCCCGTCGTACGAGCTGTTAGTGTTGCCACTAACCGCAATGACATCCCAGTCAACTCACCCGCCGAACGCATAAGCCGAAGATGATTGGATGTACTTCTTATAGGTCAGAACGCACGAGACGCGTGATCACGGGGGGATCTGGGCAGACATGGTATTTGCCATAACAATCCGAGAAGTACACCGCAAAAACATTTAAACTACAAAATAAGAACATCCAGACTTAAGTAAACTCGTGATAAATTTATTAAAAAGATAACAAACACCTATCCTAGTTCGGAGGGTTTGTCTCAGGCTAATCCCGCAAGCTAATAAAAAAGGGGGTTGAGAATCCTACACTGAATGAAGTTGAAAACCCTCTCGAATGAACTATTACACAAAGAAACAACAGCAACCAATCTAGGGTAGTGGCACGAAATGTAGACCCTAAACTAATTAAATGGGTCACTATAAAAAACAGAAACTAAATTAACAAAGAAACAAGCAAATGAATGTTATGATGGTACCTCTCCCAAATTTCCATTTATATTTACTGAATCTAGCTAAGTCCTGACATCATTACAAGCATTTATGGCGAATGACTACCGTAACAACAAACATTACCGAAAAATCTACATGATAACCAGCACACATCAATAAGATTGACTTTTTAAAACTAAAGGGACATGAGGTTCACATAATATTTACACTGCAATAAATAAATAAAACACAGCCTTCACATGATATTGTCATGCCCGGAGGGTGTACACCCTCAGGACATGCACCCCCAAAGGGAGAGGTGGCTTATGCCACTGAACCCACATACACCCACAAGTGGGACATCCACAAACACATCTAAAACCAATCCACTACTCTACGAGTACCACACTTCTGCCACAACATCCCACACCCTCTTCTAACCCCAGAAACTACCCCAAGCTGGGAAATACAGCAAAACCCACACATCATCTATAACACTGCAAGAGGCGGCCGCCTAAAATAAGCCGTTAGCCAATACCTTGCCCTAATTACACACAAGCACACTTGGAAGAATCCAGCACACCAAACACTGGGGAATGCTGACCGAGCAACGAGAAACAAATAAGAAGGAGGGCCAACTTGAACTCAGAGTCTATCGCCGCCCGTGGCTACGCCGGATTGGGTCCAGGTCATCACCAAGGTAAGACTGTGCTTAGATATCCTTAAACACATTATTGTACTCCTGTCACTTCAAACCCACAGCTATACTTGTCAAATTATTACATTGTGTTACACGAGCCCTAACAAAGGGACATCTCGCTTACCACACTGATCAAATAAATACTTGATCAGTAAATCTACACATTTGTTCTCATTGACTGCATTTACACTCGCCTTTACGACCTAACTCCCCACCTGACATCTCCCATTACCTATAACCAGCCATTGCATAAGTGCTCGATAAGAACTTCTATTGTGCTGACCTTGAATAGCTCAAGCCGCTCAGTATTACCGCAAGCTCAACAGGTAGGCTCATTACACTCACACCTGTTCGCTCCGCACAGTTACTCGCTCCCTCTCCATCACGCAACCATTAAGGACGAATGCACCTCCTTAGAGCTAACCCCCATTTCCCCCACAGCCTTTAACAAACACTCACACACGTGGTTTCCCCAGTTACGGGAAACTTGCACCTTTTGGAAAGCACCCCTAAAATTAAACATTCACACATTTTGTTCGTCCATCCCCCAGCTCCCAGACAGAGCAAATATTGGTGGAGGTGCCGGGTAGTTCCCTCGAGTGAGGGTAGTTACCACTCAGAAAGGACCTAAGACAAATAGGTTTGGAACTACGATCTCAGTACCACACAGCCAAGCGAGATTAGGTTTTTTTTCTCAGAGTACGCCATATAAATTTCCTTCTTAACGTGGGTTACAGCATTGTACATTAGCCCTCCCACCCACCCCATAAGCAAGCACAGTAGCTGAATGGAACTAGGGGGCACACTATCACATTAGATAATACATATTTTTTTCAGGGACCTATACTAATTTATATCAGCCCTGCCGGTCTACACACACACACAGAAGAAATTAGGGACACTAGATAGCACACAAGCCCCCACAACCAGGTAAAATAAAAAGGCGATACCATCCCCAACACACATTGAAAACAAGAAACTAGCATCATGGCATGATAAAATAAGGGCAGGGCATACACGCCTCCAAGATATGCACGAATCCATCTTTTACCATTATAGAAGAGCGCTGAACGCACACACACACATGTAAATAAAAGCCGCGGACGCAATAAAGGAGCGGGTGCAGGAAATAGCGACTCGCAAGCACAATTAATTAGGGCCCACATAAGGGCAACCGCGGAACAGACGGTTACGCGCGAAACACTATTACCTCTCAAAAGGCCCACAGTAACATGGCAACGGCAGGAACACAAATAGGCGAAGACGCCATCCAATTAAAGCAATACTAAGAGAAACTAAGACAACACTATGAGTACATACAGATGGTCAAGAAACAGGAGATGATTACTTTAAAAAAAGTACTCTAGGAAGAACATATACATATATATATATATATAGGGGGGGGGGGGGGCTTATTCGTGAACAGGCATTCCTTCATCTAGCGGCCACAGAACTGTATAGGGCACACACAGCTTTAAATGTCCCAAGCAGCAAATGAAAACAATAAAAATGCCGTATAAGATTACCAAAAAAACATGACAAATACAGATTTAAATGGCAGGGCAGCAAGTAAAGCAGTAAATTACCGCTGACCTAATGCAAAAATGCACAGCAGGCATAAGAACATACACATACCCGGGGCAATCAACTTAATACGGTCAAGGGCTTTGCCGACAATCACTCTGTCGAGCGAGAGCGCTCAGACGCAGATAAAATGGATTAAACAAAGCATATACGCTCATGAATAAAGTACACGAAATAAAGCCTAAATAGCCCACGCGACGAGCGCAAATCCAGGTCCGCGTAGAAAAAACTACGCTCACACGCACGGCGACGGATGGATACACAATTACACATTGCTTCAGATAATGGCCATCCCGCACACTTACAATCAACATCACACATGTCACCAGCATGACAATATATGTGATATATCTAAGAGGAAGATCGTATTATATAAATGTACCATATGCACAAGTGTATACATGTCATATTCTGAACACTGCACAGGTTAGGCATTGCAAAACAGGGACAGGGCACATTATTCATTTACAAGTTATCACACATGTATGTTATATGTATACGAGAAATCTCATGTAGTATACACTCCATACCGATTACAGCGTGAACATGTGTAGGAGTAGGTTCTTTTACATACAAAGTAGGTATCCTGACATGGGAGTATACAGCAATATTGCCCAAGCTAGCCTCAATTGACATGGCATGGTAAAATCGAAGCCATGGCCGTAGGCACAGATGGTAGACAGTAACACGGATGACAAGCCACAAACAACATAAATCATACACTCACATAAAACCCATAGGATCCCATACACATGGCTACGGCATGCATGACATTTAAATAGGTACCCCATCAATACGTAAAGGCTTTCGGACAAAGAGGCCGGAAAAAACAAGCCTACAGCATCCATTTCCATACACACATTGGTCACGCACTACATCCCATATGTCTCACGAATATGTTTTTACAAATGATTATATGTTACGAATATGTACCTACAAATGATTATGTATGTGTCTTATATGTACAGCAGAGATTGCACGCACGGCGACAGATGGATACACAATTACACATTGCTTCAGATAATGGCCATCCCGCACACTTACAATCAACATCACACTCAATGTCACTTACAACACAAACATATGCACTGGTAGGTTCTCTTACATACAGAAATTACACAAACCGACATGGTAACATGCAGAAAGAAAGACAAGCTATAAAACGCAAACCACGAGAGCCTAATCCAATTAAAGGGAATAGTAGGGGGAAAATAGACAGTGACACCTAGTTCCAAAGTACACTACTGGAGATGTCAGGAACAAACGCACACAATAACATGAGCTAACACAGATGGACACATTGTAAACATAAATATACAGAGACACATGGCTACGGCTCATTCTATTCAAATTAGAGCCTAATTCACACATAAATGTTGCTGGGCAAAAGGCCGAAAAGGCACGCCTACGAGAATAAATGTCCACAGGGACAGCATTTAGGCACTACATTTCATGCGAGTAAAGAATATGCCACAAAGTATTCACAAACCCAAAATCGACACCGACAACTAGCGCGAGACATAACACTAGATGCCATACGGGCAGACATAAAACAATAGAGGGGGCCACAGAAAACACATAAGTCTAACAATAAGTGGCGTCATAATGTAGCCACGCCAAAGGTTGGAGCGCAAACAAGTACACGGGGCAACAAGCTTTTTATCACAAGGAATGGTAGACAGGTTGTCGCCATCACTCAGGCAAGATTGCAGACATGAGTGCTTTACACTTGAGATTGCCGGCACATGGCCAGGAAGCAGCAGGCTGTCCAGACTGCTGTTATCACATGTAATGTGAAACCCTCGCCATATCGGCGAAAACTTAGAGACGATACTGTAGAAACAGCGAGCCACCAGCACGCGAAGTTGCGCTCACAAATACATTATACTGGTACGAACTCATTCATGGCACGTTCAAAACCCCACAACGCCCGCAACTCAAAACCAGGGGCAGCCAAAATTTCCACAAACACTACATATAGGGTATACTTTAACACACGTATCCCAATTTTACAACAATCACTATAATAACTTAATGAGGGCATTAGCAACCCCAAGTTACCCACAGCAGGACATATCAGGTACACCAGGCTCCACTAAGGCCACACAATACTCCTGCCAGGCGCGTGTAGCTCGCATTGCCGGAAAACAAAAACACCACGGACAGGGATTCTTCAACACGCGCAGAAGGGCAACAGGGTGTAAAACACAATATAGGGGACCCAGACACATTCATACAAGGAACAGGACGAAACTGGGAAAAAGCTATTCAACGGCATCCAGTTACGAAGAACACACTAGATGCCACATGGGAATACCACATCGCAAATGCCGAAATTTGCGAACATTTAACACGGGACAGTAGAATTACCCCATAAATAGGCCCGAGATAGACTCAGGAGGAATAGACAGTAGGTAAATCGACGTAGGACAGAATAGGAAAGGCGAATTCCGAGAGAGGCCTTGCGGTAAATTTCAGCAGGCTGACACATTTTTAAGCAGACAGATGGCGAAACGCCAGCAATTATACAGAAGAAAATATTGTTTTCATTACCCAACAGCGTTTGTACGCCACATACACATTTAGCAATCAAAACAAAGGTAATCGCGACATACATACCTCGAAATCTTTACCAGCCAAGGTTGACACATACCAGGAGGGATTGCACTCACTCACACACAAACACCAACATAGCACGCAATTGCTGAATTTCAAGCAACAGTGTCACGGGAGCCCAGCAATCGCAACAGTGCATGCTTGCACAATTATAAGAGCCAGCATCATTACCAATGGAGTAATTCCACTAGAACATTGGACACTTGGTACAGAGAATGCAAGGCCACAGTAAAACACAATGGGTATTGCCACTTAAAGCCGCCCACGTGATTAATCAGACAGATAGGCTGAACGCAGCTACGGAAGTAGGTAATGACACTGGATACAGAGCGGCGACACGCGCCGAGAACAAGGTGACTCACATAACAAGACACGCCTAAGCGACGTGTCGCCTGATAAGCCAGCGCGCGCCACATTTGCAACGCACGCTGAGGCCATGTACGCTCCCTGCCACATGCGATAACCGCATAGGGCAGACAACACAATTCAACACAAACAGAGCCAATTAGACACGTTCTTACAGAGAGGGTTGACTGTATGCTGTACAATACTGCTTCCACCTGAATACTAGAGGAGGTCAGACGCCAATATTAAGCGCTGAATGTACATCCAGGTCATCACCAAGGTAAGAGTGTGCTCAGATATCCTTAAACACATTATTGTACGCCTGTTACTTCAAACCCACAGCTATACTTGTCAAATTATTATATTGTGATTATGTGGAGAACCACCCAAGCTCGTCCGCATAAACGGGAGAACGCAACAGGATCAAGACATGGACCAAATAACGTCTGTGAGAGGAGTTTAGACTGAAAATGATTGGGCTGAGAGAATGCGACTGGTTCTTTCACTGCCTTACTGAACATTTGAGTAAATACAATGATTTATTCCTGTTATAATTCTTAAATGAATGGATAAACGAACTTTGATTTATAAGGTTAATTATGTTGGCCCACCTGGGGCAATTGCAAAAGTTCATTGGGTTTGAATTATGTTGGCACAATCATGTGCTACAAAACAAAAGTTCATTTGGCGTGCTGCATACAACAGCATTATAATTATTACACTTGCACTTGCTAGCAACCAATAATTAAAAGTAAGAAGAATGACTGTTAATACAATAATAAAAATACTCAAACTTAACTTTGAATGATGACTGGAACTTGCATGGAGACTGCCGTGTCCGACACTTCCTGGATTGAGCGGTAGAGACTTCAAATTTGAAGCACTAAAATTTATGATGACCAGCATCCGGTGAATAAAATAGTCAAGGCGATGTTCTTCTTCTTCTTCAGCGTTGTAGTTTTGTTGATAGTCTTTGATGTGATGTTTCTGTAATGCCTGACATCATGACATTTGTTGCCTGCGAGTCTGAGTAACTTTTGGCAGATGAAGTGAAGTTGCTAGCTTCACTCTCTCTAAGTGCAGAAGATTCCAATTGTAGCGTTGCAGGTTAGCTTCCACCATGAATGTAGCTAGGGCCTAGGCTGAGAATGCTCCATAGCAGGATGCAGCGTGCTGAAGAAGAAGCCCGTAGAATGTTGAAGAAAGGAATGCCAATGGAGGTCAATACGCCGCCACTTAAATACTGATACCAGAGAACCATCTGGAATCCTCTAGGCTGGCGAGCGATGATTGGCCAGGGCGTAGCTCACATCAGCCCGGCCGGAAGGCAGGCAGCAAGGCTTTACACCTAGCAGTGAGTGAACGAAGGCTGGAGGAGCGTGACCTTATACAACGCTAAGGTAAGGATCTTAGAAATAAGGACTAACAATGAACAATATAAATTAACAGAAACAAATACATAAGTAAATAGTGCTCGTTCGGTGGGCTCGGAAACTATGCATTTGACTAGCAAATGCGACAACACAAAACACGTGAAACATCACGAAAGTGATCATGCTCCGAGACCCCCGAAAGAAGACCAACAAAGAATCAGGCGGGAAGAATACATGAGTAGCAATGAAAAGGGTTGTCTCTAAGCCTCAATAGGCAAAATGGCAATCTTGGATATCGGTCTTGTATACAGACCTTTGCTAGTGAGAACATCAACAACTCTCACATGCTTATCACGGACTGAATGGCAGAACATAACTCTACCTAAATTCCAGACGAGAGGGGGGCTTGGATCTCGTAAAATAACCATGTGTCCCACTCGTACATCAGGCTGGGAAAGCCGCCACTTCTCCCTCCTGTTGAGAGAGCTGAGATATTCCAACTTCCAGCGACGCCAAAAGGAATTACGCAGAGAATCCAATTTTCTCCAAAAACAGTTAAACCGAGATCGCAGCGTCGAACCAGCAAAGGAGGTGTGGAGGCTGAAGAACAGCCAATTAAAAATGACTAGGCGTCAAAGAAAGAAGATCTCTAGGATCGTTGGACAAAGGCGTAAGCGGCCTAGAATTTACAATACCCTCAATCATAATAACGAGTGAATTGAATTCTTCATAGGATAGGATGGTTGAACCAAGAGTTTTCTTCAGCTGTCTCTATGTAAGCTTTATGCAAGATTCCCAACGACCACCAAAATGGGGGGGCATAAGGGGGGGGGGGGGGAATGCCATTTAAATCCCTTAGAAAAAGAGAAATTCGAAAATTGTTCTATAGCAACGGGAGAGGTCAACGCTCTTTTCCAAAGATCAGAAGTAGTGACAAAAATGTTTCCGTTGTCTGAAAAAACTTCCGAGGGAACTCCCCTTCGGGAAGCAAACCTAGAAAAAGCTGCTAAAATAGGAGGTAGAGGCACATGTTACCAACTCAAGATGAATCGGTCACCATAAACAAAAATAAAGAAATGTAGAGTTTACCTAACACCTTTCGTTTCGCTAAAGGGGAATTGATTTGATAAGCATAAGGACCTGCGTAATCAACACCCGTGAGGGCAAACGGCTTACAAGGTTGGGAACGAAAAGAGGGTAGATTTCCCATAATTTGAGTGACGGGACGGGGTTTTGCCTTGAAACAAGGTATACATGTTCGAACAACTGAGGAAACTTCATGAACACCATTAATGAGCCAATATTGCTCTCGAATTAAGCAAAGTAAAGTGCGGGTACCTGCATGCAAGTGCTGGTAATGACATTTCTTGATGATGAGAGTAGTAATAGGATGCCTAGAAAGAAGAATAATGGGATGTTTTTCTCATGCGGGAGATTAGAATTTTCTAGTCTGCCTCCCACTCTTATTAACCCGTCTTGATACAAAAAGGGGGTGAGAGGTGCTAACCTACTAGACTTTGGTAGGCCTTTACCGTTTAATAGCGTCTGGTTCGCAAGAGCAAATACTTCCCGTTGCATAAGAGACAAGATCTTACAAGTAGCAAATTCCAACTCTATATTGGTGAGGAAGGGTTGCGGTTTCACAGGCTGGTCAAGAATAAGAAATTTCCAACGGAATAAATATGCTACAACCCGTATTAATTAGGTAAATGAAGAATAACGATGAATAAGACTATTGGCAATAGAAGTTAGAAAAAGAGAAGCAGTAACAATGCGAGCATCAGGAACATCTTCGTCAAGAGGGTTATATGAACGAGGGCAACAAGAACATTCCTGAGTGAGCCACGGCGGACCGTTCCAGTACAGCTTAAAGGATATTAATTTCTTGGGCGAGCAGCCACGTGAAATTACATCAGCGGGGTTTTCCTTCCCCGGAACATGGTTCCATTGTTCAAAATGAGAAAACTCTTGTGTTTTAGAAACTCGGTTAGCGACAAAAGTTGTCCAATGCGAAGAAGGTTTTGAAATCCAAACTAGCTAGCACTTTGGAAGAATCGCTCCAAAACCATGTGGTTGAAAATTTCAAATTAAAACTGCTTTTCAATTTATGGGCTAATTCCACAGCCATCACAGCGGAACATAATTCCAATCTAGGTAAAGATGTGGATTTAAGCGGAGCTACCCTTGACTTTGAACAAATTAAATTGGAAAATCCGGGTGCAGTGTTTGAAGGGCGGCCTACTAAATAGGCGCAGCAACCATATCCCTTTTCAGAACTGTCGGCAAATAGGAGTAAATCGAAATATTGATGTGAAGGATCAGTAATTAAAATACGGGGAATAGAAATTTGAGAAAAATCTAACAAACTATTGCGATATATCAAACAATCATCCAAAAAGGGAGAGGGCACCTTTTCATCCCAACCAATCTTCAACAACCAGAGTCTCTGCAAGAAAATTTTTGCTGTAATAACCACAGGAGCAATGAACTGCAAGGGATCGAAAACCTTCGCTATTTCCGATAATACTTGCCTTTTTGTTTGAGGATGCAACTCAGATAAGTGCACCTGATATGAAAAGGTGTCTGAAACTGGAGACCAAAAACACCCAAGGCTTTAATGGCCGATTCCTCGTCAGGAAGTGCAACACATTTTTCAACAGGGGTTTCTTGAGAAAAAATAGATAAGAATTCAGTTGAATTCGAGTTCCACTTATGAAGTGTAAACCCACCGCCTGAAAGAAGGGATTTTAAATCTTCACAGACAAGAAGTGCATCAGACGTGTTAGGGAAAGAATAGAGAAAATCATCTACGTAAAATGCGGTTTTTAATACCTCGGAGGCAAGAGGATGAAAAAGATGACCATCGTCTACGGCCAACATTCGAAGAGAACGGATTGCGAGAAAAGCAGAGGGCTTAAGACCATATGCTACAGTTCGTAAACGAAATATTTTTATATGTTTTGGATTACCATCCCTCCACAAAATTATTTGCAAGTCACGTTGTTCTGAATTTACTAGGATTTGCCTGTACATTTGTTTAATGTCAGCAAGGACAGCAAAGGGAAAGACGAAAATTAAGTAAGACTGACGTGAGATCGGTTTGAATAGCAGGTCCAGAATGCAAAGTGTCATTAAGAGAAACGCCATTAGCATCTGGAGATGAACCATTAAAAACCACTCTTAATTTTTCTCGGGTGAAAGGATTCTTCCATACCGGATGATGATTAAGGTAAACTATTTCTTTAGGAGAATTAGTAATTTCTTCAGATTTGGGGACTACTTCCATATGCTTCAATGACTCGTACTCTTCCATAAACGAAGTATACTGAGCCTTTAAGAAAACATCTTTCTTAAAGCGATTTTCAATTGCGAATAGAGCTTTGAGAACCATGGGCTGTGAGTCTAAAATGACAGTTGGATTAGAAATACGAGGGAGAGTTACCATAAATCTACCTTCAATAGTTGCAACAGTAGTTTCTTTGTACAATGTTTCACTGATCTCATTATTAACAGAAGGAGGCGAGATAGTTTGAATATCCTTAATATCCCAGAATTTAGTTAATTCTTGATTTAAATCAGTGCCAACAAAGTAACAATGAGATTTCTGCTGAACGGGGTTGCGGTATATTTGCCCAGTGGCAATCCATCCAAAATAGGTTTTACGAAAGAAAATGTCAGGGTCTACCTTAAGGTTTTCTGAATGTAAACATTGCCAAAAGATGCTGGCACTTAAAAGAATTTCCACCGGAGAAATTCTGTTAAATTTTGGATCAGCTAGTTGCAAACTATGTGGAATATTCTAACTATGAACTGGAAAGGAAGTACTGGGGGTGTCATTACCTATAGAATTAATAATTAAGAAATCCAAATTTAAATGAATGCCGCGGTTATTAGAATCTTTTAAATCAACTTTATCATAATTCAAAGATTGTGACTTGGAGCTATTAATTCCTGTAACTTCTATAGAAGTAGGACATATTTGTAAACCTAACCTGCGAATTAATGATTCACTGATGAAGTTATTGGTCGCAGCGTTATCCAACAATCCCCTTACAACAATCCATTTTCCGTGAACATTCCTCACTAGAACTTGAATAGTGGACAATAAAACTTGAGTTTTACTGAACGAGACGGAGCTTTGTATAAGAGATTGAGCACCTTCCGGCAAAGTCTCAGAACTAGCTTTAGCAGAAGAACTACTAGGTGCTAATGACCGCGGCTTCTCATGCCTATGCAGGAGTGTGTGATGCTTTGCCTTACAGTGATAACATAACCGTTCCGAATGACAATTGCTTATCTTATGCGTCCCTGAGAGGCAGTTGAAGCAATGTTTTTGGGCGGTAATTAATCTACGTCTTTCATCAACTGATAAATACTTGAATTGAGCACATTGATGTAAGGTATGAGGTTGATGACACAAAACGCAAGCTGGGACTTGGTTAGAAGACCGATTATTAGTAGAAAAGGCATGCGATCTTAGCACTCTCTGAGTAGTGCTAATGACCTTGCTGCTAGAAAAAGGTTTAAGGGTGGAACTACTTTTTTGAGTAGCCACTGCAGAAAGAACTTGGCATTTCGCTTTTCAAAATTTAATAATAGATTCATACGTACATAGTGAGTGTTGAGGAAGTTCTACTTTCCAATCTTGTAAGGTTTTAGGGTCCAATTTAGCAGAAATAAGATGAATCAGAATTAGATCCCAATAAGCAACTGGTTGCTTTAAGCTAGCAAGTGCGCGAGTATGGAGTTCTGTAGTGTCGATGAGGTTTCGAAACGATGCGACATTATCAACTTGAACAATGGGTAAATTAAATAAGCCCTGTACATGACGCTGAGGTTTTAAACGAGTATTGCCAAAATGATCCTTGAAAAGTTCCAAGACTATTTCATAATTTTCATTTGTCAGGGCAAGCGCTTGAATAAGCTTAAGTGCATTACCCGCAAATAGTGAAACTTTTGTATGACAGGAAGGGAATCATTTTCATGAACCAATGAATTGAATAATTCAAAAAATGGTTCCCATGAGACTTCATCCCCGCCAAATTTGGGAAGTTCTATTTTTGGAAGTACAACACGGGAAGGAAAAGAAGCAGATTCTGAAGTAGTTTGCTCCCTCTTCTCCTGCAATGTTAAACTTCTTAAAAGTTTCTTTACCTCTGCAAAACCCTTATAATATAAATTTTCCACCTCACAACGATCACTTTGCTGGTCGGGGTACTGTATCTCGATGGTACTTTGAACTTCGTCATACGTATCAAAGGCCTGTTCATAGCTTTTCAGCCTTTGAGAATTTATATCAATGTTACGTTCCGTTTCCTGAAGCTCATTCAAGAAAGTGCGAAAACGCGTTAACTTGCCTTTGACAGAAGCTCTGGCATTACTGAGTTTCTCGTCAATCGGCATTATGAAAGTTTGTTATGAACTCACGACTATACTGTGAGCAGTTGCACCTTGCTTCGGAAGAAGTTGACAGCTTGCCAGGAAAGAGAGTGCGGCCTCCCCACCGTGAAATGCAGACCTGCTGTTTTCCTGCCCTCTCACCGCCAAACATGCACCCCCGAGCTAAAACTTTCGAAACAGATTAGAAAATACAATTTTTGAAATGTCAACACACTCAATGTTCAGTATGGCATTTGATTTTAAATTAGTTATAATATTAATTAATTTAAAGATTTTGTTAAACAGAATGTTTACAAGCATTCCCGGCGTTTCTGCACCATATGATTATGTGGAGAACCACCCAAAGCTCGTCCGCATAAACGGGAGAACGCAACAGGATCATGACCTGGACCAAATAACTTCTGTGAGAGGAGTTTATACTGAAAATATTTGGGCTGAGAGAATGCGACTGGTTCTTTCACTGCCTTGCTGAACATTTGAGTAAATACAATGATTTATTTCTGTTATAATTCATAAATGAATGGATAAACAAACTTTGATTTATAAGGTTAATTATGTTGGCCCACCTGGGGCAATTGCAAAAGTTCATTGGGTTTGAATTATGTTGGCACAACCATGTGCTACAAAACAAAAGTTCATTTGGCGTGCTGCATACAACAGCATTATAATTATTACACATGCACTTCCTAGCAACCAACAATTAAAAGTAAGAAAAAGGAAGATTGTAGTTTTACGTGACCGTGAATCTTGTGATTATGAGCCACGGGACCTCCTTTTTACGTGGAATCCGAACCACAGGACATGGCATTTCACTTCGAAAATCTCACATGCATTGACCGGGAATCGAACCCGGACCGCCTTGCTGAGAGCCATACAGCTAGACCGCTGAGCCACCACGCCACTGACTGTTAAAACAATAATAAAAATACACAAACTTAACTTTCAATGATGACTAGAACTTGCATGGGGACTTCCTGGATTGAGCGGTAGGGACTTCAAATTTGAAGCACTAAAATTTATTATGACCAGCATCCGGTGAATAAAATAGTTAAAGCGATGTTCTTCTTCAGCGTTGTAGTTTTGTTGATGTGATGTTTCTGTAATGCCTGACATGATGACATTTGTTGCCTGCGAGTCTGAGTAACTTTTGGCAGATGAAGTGAAGTTGCAAGCTGCACTCTCTCTCTAAGTGCAGAAGATTCCAATTGTAGCGTTGCAGGTTAGCTTCCACCATGAATGTAGCTAGGGCCTAGGCTGAGAATGCTCCCTAGCAGGATGCAGCGTGCTGATGAAGAAGCCCGTAGAATGTTGAAGAAAGGAATGCCAATGGAGGTCAAAACGCCGCCACTTAAATACTGATACCAGAGAACCATCTGGAAGCCTCTAGGCTGGCGAGCGATGATTGGCCAGGGCGTAGCTTACATCAGCCCGGCCGGAAGGCAGGCAGCAAGGCTTTACACCTTGCAGTGAGTGAACGAAGGCTGGAGGAACGTGACCTTAAACAACGCTATGGTAAGGATCTTAGAAATAAGGCACTAACAATGAACAATATAAATTCATCATCTTGTACAGTTTCCAGTCCCAGGCTGGGTCTGTTTGGAACATAAGCCTCGCCACTTAGTTCGTTCTTCCCACCACCTCTCCGCTGTCACTCTGGTCCAGTCCTCGCCTCTCTTCTTGACACATTCCTCCACGCCTTTCAGCCATCTATCTCTTGGTCTTCCCCTTCGTCGTTTCGTCTGCATCTGCATCTCATGTATCCTCTTGGGAATCTTCTTCTCATCCATTCTCTTTAAGTGTCCATACCACCTCAGTGTTGATGTCTCAATCCTACCTTGCAAGGGCTCCTCTTTCACCATTTCCCTGACCTTTTCATTCCTCACCATGTCTCTTCTTGTTACTCCGATCCTACTTCGCAGGAATTTCATTTCACCTGCCTGTATTCTGCTTATGTCTCTTTTCTTCATTGTCCACGTTTCTGAAGCATAGGTCAGTATCGGGATATAGTAGCTTCTGTATAACACTTCTTTGCTTTTTTTGTGGGACATCTTTATTCCACACTAAGCTCCTAATGCTTCTCAGAAATGCATCTGCCTGTCTGCCACGTTCCGTAATCTCTTTGTCATTTCTCCCATTTTCCTCCACTATACTTCCCAAGTACTTGAGACTTTCCACCTTCTTCAGCTGTCCACCTCCAAGTGTTATCCCACTCATTGGTCTGTCATTTTTCCTGGTCGTTAACAATATAAATTAACAGAAACAAATACATAAGTAAATAGTGCTCGTTCGGTGGGCTCGGAAACTATGCATTTGACTAGCAAATGCGACAACACAAAACACGTGAAACATCACGAAAGTGATCACATTGTGTTACACGAGCCCTAACAAAGGGACATCTCACTTACCACACTGATCAAATAAATACTTGATCAGTAAATCTACACATTTGTTCTCATTGACTGCATTTACACTCGCCTTTACGTCCTAACTCCCCACCTGACGTCTCCCATTACCTATAACCAGCCATTACATACTGTATGTGCTCGATAAGAACTTCTATTGTGCTAACCTTGAATAGCTCAAGCCGCTCAGTATTACCGCAAGCTCAGCAGGTAGGCTCATTACACTCACACCTGTTCGCTCCGCACAGTTAATCGCTCCCTCTCCATCACGCAACCCTTAAGGACGATTGCACCTCCTTAGAGCTAACCCCCATTTCCCCCACAGCCTTTAACAAACACTCACACACGTGGTTTCCCCAGTTACGGGAAACTTGCACCTTTTGGAAAGCACCCCTAAAATTAAACATTCACACATTTTGTTCGTCCATCCCCCAGCTCCCGGACAGAACAATATCTTATTGAACCCTGCCTGCACGTTAGAATACTCTGTGTATCAAAGGTCATCTAATAACGTGTAATTACGGTGGCGATTGCGTGATGAAAATCACGACTTAGGTCGCATGAGCCTCGCGCGCCACCAGGTGTGAACTACTGGTTAGTACGCTGCTCCGTCGTCTCAAAATAGTGTACTCTGTCTAATGGACATTTCCGAATGGAAGGGCAAACTTACACATGGAATCAATCAGCCGGCACAACGTTGAGAAATCAAGTTTAGGTTCACTGTTATTAATTAATTAGCAATTGTTTATAATAATTATGCTACATGATTATTAGGAGCGCAGTTTAGATTTATCAATTTATTTATTTATCGTATGGCTTTTAGTGCCGGGAGTGCCCGAGGACATGTTCGGCTCGCCTGAGTCTGTAGCTGCTTCCAGCAGGGCGAGCTACAAGTTCCGTTCAATTTCAAGTAGTTCCAACTTTCGCCACCAGATATCAATGATATCTAGTGTTGAACGTTGGAACTTTGATAGAGCGTTTATCAATGGTTTATGACGATTGGCTGATGATACCAGGACACCTAGGCTTCAACAGAGTGAAGTCTTCCGTAAGATCATTCACTTGCAAAAACATCGGCACTTGGTCGGCAACAATAACACGAGTTGACAAAACTCGGACACAATAATAACTGACAGTGGCGCATAGCTCTTCTGAAACAGTCTCTGGCTAGTCCCGGTAAAATATGGTCGAAGATTTAACTCTGTACGACAGTGCACTTCATGCACACAAAATATTACATCCATAGCCTCTAACAGGGTGTCAAAATAGCCAATTAATAATAGACAAGATAAGGCTTCCTATAAAAATACACACTTAGCAATAGTGTCATATTGAAATCGCTTCCCAACAGCGATCAAAACTCGTAACAGGCACGTCCTCATCACGTAAGCAAAACATCTGATTTCTACAGCATGGCGGCTGGGCTTGAACCAATGAATGAAACAATTCTCAAACGGTAAAATACGATGCACAAGCATCTGTCAAAAAGTAGCTCATAGTCTGTCTCACAATACAGCATAGTGCGTTCTGAGTAACAGAAACCTGTTCTCGCTGGTGCTTAGCAAACACGCTAGCTTCATCCTGGCTTCTGGCAACTTATAACGCATTTAGTAGGCAGTAATTCACTTAATAGAGTCCTGTAGTGAATTATGCTTGTTCAAACACCAACATATTGTTACGGCTGTGAGTTTGTGTCATCGCTCGCCGCTTGAGTCACAGCTGCCCAAGGGGCTGGGCTGTGGCATGCCTCCTGTATTGCGTGTGCCTTATGCAACAGGGCTGCTAGACAAAGGGATAGTCCAGAAGATTCGTGACTGGACCAGCGATGGAAACCTCGAGAAGCCGTGGACCCTGGATGGATCTAGAACCATTTATTGAGTCACCGGCCTGCTATATAAGAGTGACCCGTGAAGCAGTTGCTGTTGTTGTGTTCTACGAGCTAGTGTGAGCGTTTATTCTGAGCGACAGAAGTGTGGTGGCTTGCGAAACCCCTAGTGTAGCGGCGAAGTGAGGAACATACAGGGGACTGCCTGAGTGAGTGTGCTTTCACTGAGTGTCTGAGATATTGTGGTGTAGAAATCCAGTGACATTGTTTCTCCAGCGTGTGGACAGCGAAATAGCCTGCAGCAAGTGAACGTAAGTAATTGTGGTCGGTGAACATAAAAGAGAGGAGCAGGTAGTTTCTGTCAAGGCCACCGTACTCATTAGGACGGATTAACTTCTGTGATCTGTTGACAAGTGGAAAGGCCAAGAGCGCTCAAGGGAGAGACTTGAGGAAACTGGAATAAGGCTCCTAATTGCTTGTATTTGCTGACTAGTGTAATTTTCTGGCCACAATAAAGTTAATTATTTCTTTAAGCTGTAATTGGTGTTGTGCTTTGTACCCCCACCGTAATCCAGTTAACATAAGTGCCACTAGGGGGCGGCACGTAACAACTGGTGTCAGAAGCCGGATTACGAACTCAAGCACAACACCTGACGGTCCTGGTTTCAAAACCCGAGCAGGTCATTTTCTCTAATTTTCCTGTGAGTGCATGCCCTTTACAAGGCAAACAACTAAAATGGAGGCGCAATTGGCAGCATTGCTAGATAAGTTAAATGGCATAGAAGACGGCCAGAAGAATTTAACCAAGGACCTAACTGCCAGAATGGAAGACGGCCAGAAGAAGATGGAGGATGGCCAGAAGAAGTTAGCAGAGGACCTGAAGGACAGCCAAAATAAGTTAGCAGAGGACCTAACTTCCAAATTAGAAGAAGGCCAAAATAAGTTAGCGGAGGACCTGAAGCAGATGGAAGACAGCCAGAATAAGTTAGCAGAGGACCTAACCGCCAAATTTCTGGATGGCCAGAAAAATCTGGAAGAGTGTCTGCTGACGAAATTAGAGGAGAGCCAAAGGAAATTAGAACAGGGCCTACGTGAGGAAGTCGCGGCAGTGGAGGAGAAGTTCAACACCTTGCAAGTGGAAGTTGCCGAGCTGCGCCAACGCCCGCTGATGGGGGTGGAGGAGAAATTCAACGCCTTGCAAGTGGAAGTTGCCGAGCTGTGCCAACGACCGCTGATGGGGGTGGAAGAGAGATTCAACGCTCTACAAAAGGAATTTGCTGAGCTGCGCCGACTCCCGCCGACAGGGATGGAAGATAGATTCAAAGCCCTACAAGAGGAAGTCGCCGAGCTGCGCCGACGCCCGCCGACCGGGGTGGATGAGAGAGTCAAAGCCCTACAAGAGGAAGTTGCCGAGCTGCGCCAACGCCCGCCCACCGTTACACCGGGAATATCAGGAACGGGACATAGCAAAGTGACGCCCCCAACCTTCGACGGAAAGGTGCCGTGGAGCACCTACTTACGTCAGTTCGAGGCGGCCTGTTCCATAAATAACTGGAACAACACAGAAAAGGCTACAGCTCTCATTGTAGCGCTGAGAGGTGACGCCCTTAACGTCCTTCAGGCCATCCCGACTGGATCCCAGGACTACGCTTCACTGATCGCCCATATGGAGTCACGATATGGAGATAGCCATCTTCAGCAGGCCTACCAGATGCAGCTCCGGACCCGGGTACAGAAGAACGCGGAAACCCTGCAGGAGTTCGAGATGGACATCGCACGCCTCGTAAGGCTTGCCTACCCAACAGCGCCGGCCGACTTTCTGGAGCAGATAGCGACGCAGACCTTCACCGACGGGCTACGGGACTCGGACACTCAACAGGCGCTGCGACTCGCGCGCAATAAGACCCTGGCAGATGCGCTGAGCCACGCACTTGAATTCGAGACGGCAAAACAGGCATCCAGAATGCACGCGCGGGTGCGTCAAGTGGACGTCGATGAACCAGCAAAAACCAACGAGACCAAGCCCCTGGCCGACGAATTGATGGAGGCGCTAAGCCGTTTCTTCGATAGTCGCGGCACCACCAGCAACGACACAGCCGGAAGACAACCGGAGAGGCGGCCAGGAAGAGGGCTACCGACCTGCTGGGCCTGCGGTAAGAAAGGCCACCTGAGCAAGGACTGCGGTGATCGCCGCCGCCGAGGGTATCCGACGGGAAATCAGTCGTCTGAAAACCGCGCGGCCCAGGGAAACGAGTATTAGCCAGCCTTGGGGGGCAAAGGTTGGCTTGTGACAGTCGTCAAGCCCCGGCAGTCCAAGTGCGTGTGACGAAGTTACGGAGGGACAATAGCAGCCTGATGGTCGACGGAGACATCAACGGAGTGAGCTGGCCCATGCTGATCGACACGGGAGCATCGAGGACCATCGTCAATCCCACTGTGATCCCGAAGTGGAGAGTGCAACCCACACAAAGGAACCTCCAGCTAATAACCGCGACCGGAGAGACCGCACCGGTACGTGGCGAAGCATCACTGGAGTTCGTCATTGGTCGACGGGCGATAAAGCATCCAGTGCTTGTGGCTGACGTATCAAATGAAGTGATCATCGGACTGGACTTCCTGGACCAGAACAACATCATCTTGGATCTGAGTGCCAACACTCTGCACTTCGGAGGTGAGGAACTTGCTTTGCAACCTGCGCACGAGTCCATCACCGCACGACGAGTAAGGCTGAGAGAAGACGTCATCGTTCCCGCCAGGATGGAAGTCAGCGCTGCCGTAATTGTCGACGGAACTGCTGAGGGAGTGGCGGCTGTCATCGAGCCAAAATATGATGACATCCAGACAAAAGGGTTGCTAGTTGCCAAGACCCTCATCAACACGACGTCTCGGCCGTACGTCCGCCTGGCCAACCTGAACGACTACGACATTACGGTTCACCGGGACACCAACCTAGGAGTCTGCGACCTCGTTACCTGGATTGCCCGCATCACCGACACGACCGACGGACACCTGCAGACGGACAACCTAAGAAGACGCACACTCCCAGAAGAACTACAGAAGCTGTACCAAGGATCCCAGGACCATTTAGACGAGGAACAATCACGCCAACTTCAGGACCTGCTACGCGAATTCCAGGATGTCTTCTCCGTGGGGAGCAAAGACTTCGGCAGGACAAGCTTGGTCCAGCACAGAATCGACGTTGGGGACAGCGCACCGATTAGGGCCCCGTTCCGACGTGTCCCGCTCGCCAAGCAAGCCGAAGTCGACCGGATGGTGGAAGAGATGAAGGAGCAAGGGGTGATCGAGCCATCACATAGTCCTTGGAGTTCTCCGGTCGTGCTTGTGAAGAAGAAGGACGGTTCCACCAGGTTCTGCGTGGACTACAGGCGGGTGAACGACGTCACGAAGAAGGACAGCTACCCTCTACCCCGGATCGACGACACGCTGGACACCATATCAGGGTCAAGATGGTTCTCCACCTTGGATTTGAAGAGTGGCTACTGGCAGGTGGAGGTCCACCCTAAGGACCGCGAGAAAACTGCGTTCTCTGTGGGCAGCGGGCTCTGGCAGTTCACCGTCATGCCATTCGGTCTGTGCAACGCCCCTGCGACCTTCGAAAGGCTAATGGAGTCCATTCTGAGGGGACTACACTGGAAGACCTGCCTGGTCTACCTAGACGACGTCATCGTTCTGGGGAGAAGCTTCGAGGAGCACTACAGCAACCTGAAGGAGATCTTGTTGAAGCTACGGGCTGCCCAGCTGAAGTTGAGCCCCAAGAAGTGTCAGCTCTTCCAGAAGCGGGTCCAGTACCTTGGGCATATCGTCTCCGAGGAAGGGGTGCGCACCGACCCAGAGAAGACCGCAGCTGTGAGGGGGTGGCCAGTTCCGAAGGACAAGTCCCAACTACGAAGCTTCCTGGGACTCTGCACTTATTACCGTCGCTTCGTGAGGGGATTCGCCGACATCGCCAAACCTTTACATCGCCTGACTGAGAAGGACCAACTCTTCACGTGGACAGCAGAATGCCACAGTGCCTTCGAACAACTCAAGCAGGCTCTGTGCACCGCGCCTATTCTGGCCTACCCCAGACCTGGAACAAGGTTCATCGTCGATACCGATGCCAGCGACTTTGGCATAGGGGGAATCCTGTCGCAGGTAGTGGACGGCGAGGAGAGAGTAGTGGCCTACTTCAGCAAGGCCTTGTCAAAGCCAGAAAGGAACTACTGCGTCACCAGGAAGGAGCTGCTCGCCATCGTGAAGACCATTGAACACTTCCACAAGTACCTGTACGGGCAAGAATTTCTCATCAGGACCGACCATGCATCCCTGCGGTGGCTCCTGAACTTCAAGCAGCCCGAGGGTCAACTCGCGCGGTGGTTAGAGAGGCTTCAACAGTATAACTTTGAGATTCAGCACAGGAAAGGCCAACTGCATTCTAACGCCGACGCCCTGTCACGAAGACCGTGCCCCGAAGACTGCACCTTCTGTGCCCGAAGGGAGGAGAACACCGGGATACAGTGCCGAAGGACTACCGTGGAACTTCAAAGGGAGCTGGAGCCGCGAATCTTTCACGCGGGCGCAAGCGGAAGATGATGACCTGGGACTGATAGCCGAATGGAAGAGGGCCTGTGTCCCCAGACCCGGGTGGAACATTGTGAGTGACTGCAGCCCAAAGTTTAAGTCCTACTGGGCACAGTGGGACTCGCTGATTGTAAGGGATGGCCTCATCTGCCGTACCTGGGAGAGCACCGACGGGAAGACATCTCGGGAACAAGTCGTCGTTCCAAAGGCTATGACGGAAGAAGTCCTGAAGGAAGTGCATGGAGGATCATCTGGTGGACACCTAGGGATAAAGAAGACCCTGGAGAAGCTGAGAGAGCGGTTCTACTGGATCGGATGCCGAACAGACGTGGAGAATCACTGCGCGAGGTGCCACGATTGCGCAGCCAGCAAGGACCCAGGACGAAGACGACGGGGTCCACTGAAGACCTACAACGTGGGCGGCCCCATGGAGAGAGTGGCCATCGATGTTGCTGGGCCATTCCCGTTAAGCGAGGCAGGGAACCGCTACATATTAGTCGTCAGCGACTACTTTACCAAATGGCCGGAGGCGTATGCGCTCCCTAACCAAGAAGCCGCGACGATCGCAGAGACCCTGGTGAAGGAATTCGTCAGCCGGTACGGAGTACCCCTGGAGCTGCACTCCGACCAAGGGAGGAACTTCGAGTCGCAGGTGTTCCAGAACCTATGCCAGCTGCTGGGGATCCGGAAGACAAGGACAACGCCGCTACACCCTCAGTCCGACGGGATGGTAGAGCGATTCAATCGCACCGTCGAGAACCATCTCCGAATAGTCGTCAGCGAGCACCAGAGGGATTGGGACAAGCATCTTCCACTATTTCTCCTGGCCTACCGCGCCGCCGTGCATGAAGCCACCGGGTGCACACCAGCCCGGGCCATGTTTGGGAGGGAGCTCCGTCTACCTGTCGATCTTGCCTTCGGCCGACCTGGGAATGATCCGATCCCGGTAAGCCAGTATTGTCAAGAACTGGTCGACCAACTGGAGGACGTACACGCGTTCGCGAGGAGGAAACTGCGGATCGAGACCGACCGAATGAAGACCCGTTACGACCAGCAGACGGATGCCGGCGGATTCCACGAGGACAACCTGGTCTGGCTCTTCAACCCATTACGGAAGAAAGGCCTGTCACCCAAACTGCAGAAGTCCTGGGAGGGCCCGTACCGAGTCGTGAAACGGATCAACGATGTCGTCTACAGGATCCAGCGGAGCCCGAGGGCGAAGATGAAGATCGTGCATCGAGATCGCCTGGCAGCCTACGGAGGGACACAGACGGACCAATGATTGATCGGGACGATCAGCCTTTTTAGGAAGGGGGTGGTGTTACGGCTGTGAGTTTGTGTCATCGCTCGCCGCTTGAGTCACAGCTGCCCAAGGGGCTGGGCTGTGGCATGCCTCCTGTATTGCGTGTGCCTTATGCAACAGGGCTGCTAGACAAAGGGATAGTCCAGAAGATTCGTGACTGGACCAGCGATGGAAACCTCGAGAAGCCGTGGACCCTGGATGGATCTAGAACCATTTATTGAGTCACCGGCGAAGAGTGACCCGTGAAGCAGTTGTTGTTGTTGTGTTCTACGAGCTAGTGTGAGCGTTTATTCTGAGCGACAGAAGTGTGGTGACTTGCGAAACCCCTAGTGTAGCGGCGAAGTGAGGAACATACAGGGGACTGCCTGAGTGAGTGTGCTTTCACTGAGTGTCTGAGATATTGTGGTGTAGAAATCCAGTGACATTGTTTCTCCAGCGTGTGGACAGCGAAATAGCCTGCAGCAAGTGAACGTAAGTAATTGTGGTCGGTGAACATAAAAGAGAGGAGCAGGTAGTTTCTGTCAAGGCCACCGTACTCATTAGGACGGATTAACTTCTGTGATCTGTTGACAAGTGGAAAGGCCAAGAGCGCTCAAGGGAGAGACTTGAGGAAACTGGAATAAGGCTCCTAATTGCTTGTATTTGCTGACTAGTGTAATTTTCTGGCCACAATAAAGTTAATTATTTCTTTAAGCTGTAATTGGTGTTGTGCTTTGTACCCCCACCGTAATCCAGTTAACATAAGTGCCACTAGGGGGTGGCACGTAACAATATAATAACAAGTAATCACTTAAAGTAATTGTACCGCGTAGAAATATGGCGTACAAATATAGGTCATGTATAAAAATTCCAAGTAGTAGTTACTCACAGATATTCCACTCTTCTGAAAAGAATAGCAAAATGAGTGCTAACTAGAAAAATACCTGCCTAAGCTGTTTATCAAGAAGTTCGGTTAACTAAACTACAATTAATCACCACAGAAAAACCCGTACAAGAAAGAGATACAGGCTCACAATACTATCGCCTCACCTTATATTCGTCAGAATTGAGGGGTAACAACGATCTAGATGGTTCACATGGTTTCTCCAAAACCTGCCTCCTCAGATCAAGCCTCTCCTTAACCAGTCTTCTACTGCGTCCTCGTGTTCGACTCACGTTCAGCATCTCCTTCCTGCGGTTGGACTCCGGGTTGATGGGCGTCTCGGCTCCATGTCCCGCGTGGTAGAAAGGTTCCTCCGTCATGATGAAGTCTCCTCTTCAGATATTCCCCTCACATCATGGTGCGTCTACTCCATTTCACACATGGATAATACTTGTAGAATGACGTCGCACATGTGGCTTAGATAGTGATGATACATTTTCAGTAATAAATTCCACACGTGATCGTGCACAGAGTCTAGAATTACTGTCGTGGCAATTATCAAAATATTCACTGGCTCTACACAGTATTATTGCAGACTTTGATATAAAAATGACTCTCACTGTCTGTGAGCACAGATTCTATAGAACACATTTGGTGTCATCTTCACTGATTTTACAATCACAAGTATCACTTTGGATCGCAGTAATCCTCCGTTGAAAATAGCTGCACTTTGAGCGGCAATATAATTTGTAACAGTGGCGTGCCTTCTCGCACACGATAAATGTTGATTGATAATTAATGCTCGATGTTTTGTGTCCCTCGTGGACTTCAATTTGCACTGGCCCTTGTGGTGAAATGTGGTGTCCGACGTGGCTCAAAAATGTTGGAAAAAAATACAGATTTTTCCCAATTTCACTGTTGGTCTCACCAAATAACCAATTCTGTTAATATCACTTTCACTGCACACACTATGGTGCTAAATGATACTCGATGACTTCGGATTTCACATCACCACATGGCTGGACTTATATTTCCTCGTCGTATAGACGGACTTGACGGCACGTTTCACATGGCCGGCTCTCAACGGGGTTGTGGCACTGCACTCTACGGTGCTAAAGAATACTTCACAATAAAACATTGAATGTAATTATACTGTTCTTCACCCTGCGGGTGGACTTAGGTTCATCGTCTTATAGACGGACCTGACGGCACGTCTCACACGGACGGCTCTACACTTGGTTGTGTAGCACAAGGCTTCACCCTGCTATGTCCAAGCGGATACTCGAGTCGTTGAGAGTCTATCGACTTCCTCCCCGCATATCTGCGGCGTAAATACTTTTACCAAATTTTAAATTGCAAACATAATAATGTTTATCTTATGCAGAATGACGATGTGGTAAGTTCTGAGACTTTTGCAAACAAGAAGTAGAATAATGGGTGCTCAGTAAAATATATAGGGTGAATGTGCAGAGTCAAGACCCCATCCCTCTTTCGTGACAGACCATGCACTGCTTCCAGGGCGCGTTCGGTGATGAAGCATGGCATGTACATAAACATTCGTAAAAATATCACCGAGCCATGAGCTCAGGTGGGCTCTTATGCTCCGTCGTCGGCTTAAATAAAAAGGTAGGGATGCATTCTTATTTATCTAACGGTCATTCTAATCTTGTTGATATTTTTTAGATTGGCTGCCTTGAAAGTGCCAATACGTTCGCCTCTCTGGACATCTTCAATGACGTAACTCCTATTATTTAGGGGTTCAGTTACACGATTAGGTCCATAGTACAAGGATAGAAATTTCCCGTATACTCTGCCGAGTGGTTTGGATATCCCGGGACGTCTGATAGGTACCAGGACTCCCGCGAGGAGTGGATCTCTGTACTTCTTATGTCGCATCCTCCTGAGACGTTTGGCGGCTTGCCTATCCAGTCTGTTCCTTGCAGCTAAGATCCTGCTGGTATGGGATGGTTGAATACTCGGCGGAGTCACAATGATGCGATTCCACATCCTTGCAGGTGCTTGGTTTAATTAAAGTACCATGGGTATTTGACCCGTACTCTCAAGTACAGTTGAATTAATGCAATTAGCCAATATTACCAAGACCTCGGTCCATCTCCAGTGTTCTTCTTGGCAGTAAAGGCAGCAGATTTTGGCAATAATCGCCATTGCGCATTCGACTGGATTGCTTTCAGGGTGTCTTATTGACGAAAGTAGGTGTCCAATTTCAAGTTCGTTCATCGCAGTAGCAAATTACGCAGAGGTAATCTGTGATCCGTGGAAGGTTAGGATAAATTGTGGCTTTCCCGTCTCCGGTATCTCTTTACGTTTAATTCTCTGGATAATCTGATGCGCTGTAGCCATTTGCACTGGATGGAGCATTGTAAACTTCGTAAACACGTCAATGGTCACGACAACAAATCGATTTCCACGGCGTGCTTTCGGAATTGGCCCATAAAGATCTTGGGCTTACAGTTCCCTTGGTTTCGTTGGCAATATGGGTCGAGGTGGTTCTTTCAGCAAGTGTGACGTGTATTCGTTCCGCTGGCATGCGTCACAAGCACGTAAACACTTCCTTACAGATGTACCCATCCTCTTCCAAGTGAAAGACTCTCGGATGGTCGCTAGGGTCTTATCGGTACCTGAATGGCCAATAGCGAAGTGAACCGTGAGGATAACAGTGTCCTTGTATGACAACAGGGTGTCTTATTGACGAAAGTAGGTGTCCAATGTCAAGTTCGTTCATCGCAGTAGCAAATTGCGCAGAGGTAAACTGTGATCCGTGGAAGGTTATGAGAAATTGTGGTTTTCCCGCCTCCGGTATCACTTGACGTTTAATTCTCTGGATAATCTGATGCGCTGTAGCCATTTTCTCCCGTAAAATGAATTATTTGGGATGAAAATGGGAATATTTTTCGAAGCCCATGATAAAATTTAACCAAGCAATATCGAGGCTGGAAGTTGGCAGAAACCAGTCTCGTGGCGACGTCGAGCAGGAGGGAATTTCCGTCATGTGCTTATATTGCGCAATGGAAGGTTCGAGAAGCTTAGAATCAGCCTAGCAACAGCGAACCATCCCAGGAATTGTTTAAACATTGTTATAAATTATCCGATTGGATACGAGCCTACGGCCAATAAGAAGAAATTTTAGAGGAGACGGGAGTTCCAGCAACTAAATTTTATGGATATTTTTCACATTTAAGCCCCAAGAGAGTGAATTTATGTAATGGCAAAGTGAAGACAATTATAATAAAATATTGGAGATATTTTATAAGTCGACAGCAGGTCGCAATTCGAAGGAATAAGCAATTTGCTAGAGCCCGCTCAAATTTTCGAGGGAACGAAAAAGGCGGCCAGAATCGGTGACTTGGAGGGGAGACGCCAAGCATCGAGGCTCTTGTTCATCTGAAGTTTCAACTGATCAGACGTGTTTTGTCGGGAGAGATAGGAGTCCCGAGTGCATCACCGAGTCCGTGAAAGGTCGACTCGTGGCGACGCGGTATAGCAAGGCTAGGAGTGGGAGATTGCCGCGCCAGTAAAGTGATTGAAGTTGCGGGGAATATAAATGCCGCAATAACTTCGAACAGATCAACTTCAGAAACATTATTTCTACTAAAAATTATATCATACAAACCTGTAAAGTGTATTACGAACTTTTATTAAATTCGGAAGTATATTTTGGGAGATGTAAACATTTTGTGAAGAGTTAGAAAAGTGTCTGAATCCAGCGCTATAAAACACTTTTAATCGAGAAGACTACAGCGAATGCACAGATTCACGTGAGTAACAGTGATTGTTAGCATTGCTAGTGAGGAACGTTATGGTAACACCAGTATGATGACGGTGTATTCTCAACAGATGAACATTATTAAGTCTTATAATATGATTACGATTATGGACTAAGTTAGTTTGTGCGTCAGGATTACAAACAGATAGAAGCAATATAGTCAACGATGGAGCTTCGTTAGAGGAGTTTGTTAATGACTGTCTACTTTACGAGCAATCATGAGACGTTATGTACAAACACATTCTAGTGCATTATCATCAAACATGAGCTAGATATTAACACCAGCGACTACAGAACAATATTCATACTCCATCTCC
Organism: Meconema thalassinum; assembly: GCA_946902985.2. Classification (NCBI taxonomy): domain Eukaryota; kingdom Metazoa; phylum Arthropoda; class Insecta; order Orthoptera; family Tettigoniidae; genus Meconema; species Meconema thalassinum. The sequence goes on from OX336389.2 coordinate 386,778,224, forward strand.
ATGAATATTCATTATACGAGTGAGGTCCACGACTTCCTTTTCGAATTTATTTCGGAACGTGAAGCTGAACGTTCGACACTTCTCGTTGTTTTGATGAAACTGTACCATGACGGAGTGAGAAGAGACATGAAGGCTATCAAGAGGTCCAGGGTATACCCGGTCACAAGGAAGATGATGGTTGGTGGTCCGCAGTTCGATCCCGGTCGGAGCTTGCTGTTTTCCAGTAGGGGAACTCGTTCCTTTCCTGAGGTCGTGAGTTCTTGGAGACGAACTAGGATCCAACCCGGATCCTTGAAGGACGTAACAAGAGAGTATTTTACAATACTCTATCTGAACGTCATTCCAGACAAGGTAGCTGTGTTCATAAAACTTTTAGTTAGAGCATTATTAGTGGCATTCAAGAGCAATTCCTTTATCCATATTTCGACAAAACATTTATGTATTCCATGTATAGACATTTTATTCTTCGAGATCATTTGTAGTGATCGTCTTTCGACGATTTTAGCATTGTTTGTTTCCAATCCATTTTCTGAACTGAGATGTTTAACTTGTTTGAGGAATTAGTATTTTTGTCATTTCCTTTAAGGAACAGTAATTTATTTTCGACGTTTATGAATTCATTTTGAATTCAGGTGATAGACATTTTCGTCTATGTTACCAATTAAATTAATTTATTAGTTTAATTTGGGCTTCTTATGCGTCGAGAAGTAACATCAAGAGAGAAGAAAGAAACGGTGATATACTGTGAAATATCACATTATCGTAACGATCTTGGTATCGTATTGGAAAGAAACATTTAACGTGGAAACGATGATTATCGTTAAAACTCATAGACATTCGTTCAGAATGGAGATAACACGAATATGACTAACTGTATGTTTTATTGAAGAAAGCTATGATCTTTCAGTCAGTTAAAATAAGTTGAGATTAGAATCTTCTTGGAAGATCTTTATCATCCGACGTTAGGGAAGTTCTAGTTTGATTACCTCGTCGAGATTGATCCTTATCGAACTCACACAAATAATTTTTGTGATTATGTATTCACGATGGGTAATATAATGTCACATTGTAGACATGATATTCCTTCATCTGTGAAAGTGAAACCAGAAGTTTGGAGTGACAGTATAGTATTTTTATTAAATGTATACGCAACAGTTTAGAGATATCCTACTAACGTTTTTAAAGTAATTGTGAGGAGGTCTTTCACGCTTAGTCCAAAGGTCGTTGACATGTATAGATTAATGGCTTAACAACTGATGTTATTGTTTGTTATACCAGTGGTTGGTTTGACAACGCAGAGGAATTATGCCCTTTTAAGGAATGCCAGTTTGGAGGAAGTGAAGATGATAACCTTTTGATATTGGTTAATACTGTATGTTTGTAATTCCGTGTGCAGTTGGCGTACGAGAGGCTTTTAGCGAAGGAGTTTCGGCATTATAATAAAGTCATTGCTTGGGAAAGGCTTTTATTTTTTGGCAAGGTATAAGGTCTGAGTGAGTAGAACTCCTTTTATTTCATACACTACTTTGGATAAGTGGAGATAATAGGGTCACAGCTGAAATTTAGACGGGAAATTGGATATTGAAGTCTGTTACGTTTTACTCTTATTTACTTTCATTAAACCCAAGGATGTAAATACGTATGTTTAACCTTTGCTGGTCGAATATAAATGACTTATTTTGACGACAGACCAGAATTGAGTTCAAGTGGTAGTATTTCTGAAGCTATGGAGAATTGTGAGGATCCCATTAAATTGCAATTGGCATTAATGCGAGAACGGAGCTTATGCTCGAGCGTAAATAGACATTACATTTTTATCTTGATAATAGCTCATGCTATTGAATGTATTTTAAATTCTTTTGTTATTAACTTTCATTACTTTTCAATCGAGGGTATAACGTGTTAGGTTTAGGAAGTTATTTGATGTTTTAGCATAGTGGGTAGGGTATGAAAGTCGATGTGGTTGAATGCGGTTTGTTTATTGTTCAGTGTGTATGAAGACAACTCCGTTGGGGTATCACAACGCGAGAGAGTGAAAGGAATAATGTGTGGAAGTTTCAGTTTGTTAACATGTAGGATGTATGAGAGATTTGCGTTTTTGTCTGGCGTAAATCAGATTCTTATAACGTTGCTTGTTGGTGGCAGAAGTGTGCATTCTTGGTCAAGGGAGGCAAGCGAGTGTCTTCTTCAGAACTCGTTTTTCCAGCCAAGGCCAGGGCACCGCCACATAAATGAGTCGACACGTTGCTTGCCAACAGTGTCTATGAATGAATCAGCCGGTATTGGAGATTATAACGGGCTGGATTATATAATCGGTCACGTGGATTGAGTCGCGCGCTGCAAGGACCCAGGTGTCCAGGGGAGCGTGCCACAGGAATGTGAAACACGCAGGGGTTCTTAATTGTTTTAGCTTGTTTTAATAGGCTTAGACCGCCCCATAATTTTGTCACAGAGTTCGTGGAACACCAGATTGTCAGTGGCGTAGATGTGAAGAGGTGAGAATGGGTGTGTGTTTTATTAAGTGTGTGAATGTTTAGATATAGTTCACCTTTTTGTTAATGAATTGTTTAGATTTGTTAGACGCCGCGTCGTTTCGATTTATATTAGATATAAGGAGATGCAACTGTGAAACCCATTTTAGGTCCAGTGGCTGACCACGAGATCCCCGAGAACGCAAGGTAGGTGCTCTACTTTGAGCTAAGCGCATATATGTAATTTACAGTTTCATCGCATTTCCCGCAACGTTTATTCTTGAGGGTCATGTTGGAGTTGATTCTTGACTAGTATTTAAGCCGGAGCAGTCAGGGTCTACAAATCCAGTGGTGCTTCGGATATCTGACAGACCGCCTCCCGAATATACGGGTACAGTACCTCCTAGGGATAACAGCTCGGAGTTGAGTGTGGTCAGCATCCACAAACTTGTACAGAATACGCCGGTAAATGAAGTAATTATGAGCAATAGCTGCTGTTCGTTCACAGTCAGGGTCCTGGGAATCCATCCGGTTTTCAAGAAATCGTATGATTCTTCGCAGTTCTTCCTCCCGTCTCTGACCTTCTGGAAGATGACGCAATCTGCAAAGGTGTTCCTCGCATCCTCCCTCGATGTCAATGGCATTAATTGAAGCTTCAGTGTTACGGCTGAGAATGTCGGCCAACACATTCTCTTTGCCTGGGCGATGTTGGATTTCTAAATCAAACAGCTGGAGAAATAATGCCCATCGGGTTATCCTGTCGCTTGCCAGTCTTGATCGCGTGATGAAAGTCAAAGCGTGATGGTCAGTCCTCACTACGATTTTTTGTCCCCACAGAAGTTTGCGCCAGAACTCCAACGCATAAATGATGGCAAGAGCCTCAATTTCAGTTGTGAAGTAATGGGATTCATGCTGCCTTAATCGTCTGCTTAGAAAAGCAATGTAGTGACAATTCTTCTGCTCATCTTCCTGCAGCAAAATGGCATATATGCCAACAGAAGACGCATCCGTTTCAAGGATGAAATTCCTGGAATAGTATGGGTATTCCAATGTAATTGACTCTGCTAGGTTCTTCTTAGCCTTTAAAAATGCTTCATTGCACGCCTCACTCGAAGACCATCTACAATTCTTCTTCAATAAGCTCTGCAGTGGAACGACAAACTATGATTATTTAGGACAGTGATTTGCAAAAAATTGAAGAATCCCAAGAAATTGTCTCACGAGCTTTACACAGGTAGGTATTGGGAATGCTGCTATTGCCTGGATTTTCGCTGGATTATGTCGGTATCCTTTACCACTGATTTTATGGCCCACAAATTTAATTTCAGACTTAAAAAAAACGGCATTTGACTTTAAAGTTCGCCTGCCGGAGGTTTTCGAAAACAAGTCGAAGAGTAGCTAGGTGTTCCTCCTCGGTTTCCGATGCGATGATTATGTCGTCTACGTAACAAACGACTTTCTCCTTGACCTCAGGAGTCAATTTAGCATCAAGAGCGTGGATCAATGCAGCTCCTGCATTCTTCACCCCGAATTGTAATTTTCTGAACACATAGGTGGTTTGGTCATATAGGAATCCAGTGTACTTCTGCGTGTGGCCGGACAGTCGAAAGTGGTAGTACGACTGAACCAAATTCAGGGATGTCAGATATAGTTTCCCTTTAAATTTCCGCAGAATGTCCCTAATTTTCGGCGGTCGGTCATGCTCAGGCGCCAAGCGTTTATTTAAGGCCCTAGTATCCAAACAAAGTCTTAAACTACCGTCCACCTTGACAACAGGTGTCAACGGGTTTAAATAAGAAGTCGGCGCTTTCTTAATCGTCCCAGCGGCTTCCATCTCCTTAAGTTTCCTGGCTACTTCCTCACGGTGCTTCTCCGCTATAGGGTAAATTTTCCTCTGGAACGGTGACTCATCCAAAAATACCAAGTCATATTGGAAATCAGGTATCTCCCCTGGCGACGTTCCAAAGATATGCTCATATTCCTTGAGTAGTGCGTCCAGTTTCCCTTTAGTTATTCCAGATAATTGTTGTTCGTTTACAGGTGCTTCCAGTTCCTGATCATCCCGCTTAGTGTCCCAATTATCAACAACGTAGACTTCGGGATTCAATTCTGGTTCATCCTCCAGATCATTCATGGCTATGGGTTTGTTTGGAGAAAACTCCACAATGTTGTGACCCATGTCTACTGTGCCGTCATGCTGTCGAATGAAGTCTGCACCGAGTATAGCCTCGTACCTGAGGTATTTGAGTACAATGATTTGGTGCAAGTACACGTGGCTCGCTATGTTTAAAGAGCATAGGACTTGTACTCTGCACTTCACGGTGCGGTCTGGGATGATTCCTCTCACTCTCATAGTGGAAACAGACAGTCCTCCTGCACTGGTTCCCAGAGTAGGATAGTAGCAGTTACTCTGGTACCATGCAGATCAGGCTCTAACGTGATTTTGGCGTTTTTTTTCCTGTGGAGATGCTGAGTTGTTCATGGTCAGACACCTACTCTGGAATGTCACGTGCATCCCGCGGCGTCTGGCTTTGGTCTGCCTCTTCCTTGCTTTCCCGGAGCTGTCGGATGTACTCTCGACTCTCCTGTGCCCGTCCATACCGGTCTCTATCGTGTTGGTATCGGGGGTCGCGATCACTGCGGTATCCCCCATTTACCTGTAGTCACGGCGGACTCTTCCAGTCTGTTGAGCTCGAGGTGGGTCCTGTTTCCCTCGGCGGTTCTCATTTTCTTGTCGACGATTTCCATTATTCCCACGATTGAATCTACTGTTCCAGTGTCCCGGGTTCCCGCGTTGTTCATTTCTGGAGTAAGGAGTTCCACCCAATGAACGACGATTAGAATTCATATTTCCACGTTGATACTGTTGCTGTTGATTGTTAGTTTTTGTCAGCTTCGGTGTCTGGCAAACCTTGTCGAAAGTGGTAAGGTTAACATGGCTTGTCTCGCCTAGCGCTGGTTTGTGTGACGAAAACGGTTCGGTACTTGAATCAAGTCTCCTCAATATCTGGTCGCATTCACAGAATGACTTGGCTCCCGCGGCGATCAGTACTCTCTGTACATCAACCGGATATTGCCAAATGATGGTGTTGATGAAGTCTTCTTCCGACAACAGCGGCTTATGGCATCTTAGCTTTGCCAATTGCGCGCCGAAGTAATTAGTATAACGAGTTGGCAGATTAGAGCTGTACCTCTTCGTATACATCTCTGCTCGAATCATCTTCTGGATGTCGCTAGACCAATATGACTTTTGGGGTGCGTTCCTAAAGTCAGAGTACCCCGCAAATGAGTAGCGGAACGCCCTGAACCAAGTACTAGCTTGCCCTTCCAAAGACGTTCAATTACACGTAACTCCCTCTCTGAAGTTACCATGGTGTCTCTGAGGTAGCTTTCAACATTAGCCAGAAATTCTACGGGAGTGACACCACTTCCGGTCCCTGAGCATTTCGCTGGCTGCTCCTCGCGTGACCTGATAATAATGACATTGTTTTGCCTATTTTGCGAATAGGTCGGTCTGAATGATGGTGCGTTGTAATTTAGTGGTACAGTTGCACTATCCTGTATCGCAATATTTGGGTACGTGTTCTCTGCCATCGGCGTTTGCATGTAGTTTTGTGGCATCTGAAATTGAGGTGGAGCTGATGGTTGTATTGTCGGTAGATTGTATGTTGGCCCAACATCCATAAGTTGGGGCTGTTGCATGGCGAATGGTGAATTCGTTTGACCAGATGACTTTGTCACATCTGTCCTGTCATGCTGAGGTGTAAGTTGCTCATCAGCAGTTGATGGATTAGTTGGATCCCTAAGTTTCGCTTCCATCAAATCATTCACGAATGCACCTTCTTAGAGCTAACCCCCACTTCCCTCACAGCCTTTAACAAACATTCACTCTCGTGGTTTCCCCCAGTTACGGGAAACTTGCACCTTTTGAAAGCACCCCTAAAATTATACATTCACACACTTTGTTCGTCCATCCCCCAGATCCCGGACAGAACAAATATTGGTGGAGGCGCCGGGTAGTACCCTCGAGTGAGGGTAGTTACCACCCAGAAAGCACCTAAGACAAATAGGTTTGGAACTACGATCTCAGTACCACACAGCCAAGCTAGATTAGGATTTTTTTTTCTCAGAGTACGCCATATATATTTTCTTCTTAACGTGGGTTACAGCATTGTACATTAGCCCTCCCACCCACCCCATAAGCAAGCACAGTAGCTGAATGGAACTAGGGGGCACACTATCACATTAGATAGTAAATATTTTTTTCAGGGACCTATACTAATTTATATCAGCCCTGCCGGTCTACACACACACACAGAAGAAATTAGGGACACTAGATAGCACACAAGCCCCCACAACCTGGTAAAATAAAAAGGCGATACCATCCCCAACACACAGTGAAGACAAGAAACTAGCATCGTGGCATGATAAAATAAGGGCAGGGCATACACGCCTCCAAGCTATGCAAGAATCCATCTTTAACCATTATAGAAGAGCGCTGAACGCACACATACATATAAATAAAAGCACAATTAATTAGGGCCCACATAAAGGCAACCGCGGAACACAGACGGTTACGCGCGAAACACTATTACCTTCAAAAGGCCCACAGGAACATGGCAACGGCAGGAACACAAATAGGCGAAGACGCCATCCAATTAAAGCAATACTAAGAGAAAATAAGACAACACTATGAGAACATACAGATGATCAGAAAACAGGAGATGATAACGAAAACATGGCGCGACTTTAAAAAAGTACTCTAGGAAGAACATATATATATATATATATATATATATATATATATATATATATATATATATATAGGGAGCTCATTCGTGAACAGGCATTCCTTTATCTAGCGGCCACAGAACTGTATAGGGGACACACAGCTTTAAATGTCCCAAGCAGCAAATGAAAACAATAAAAATGCCGTACAAGATTGCCAAAAAAATACATGACAAATACAGATTTAAAAGGCAGGGCAGCAAGTAAAGCAGTAAATTACCGCTGACCTAATGCCAAAATGAACAGCAGGCATAAGAACATACACATACCCGGGACAATTAACTTAATACGGTCAATGGCTTAGCCTACAATCACTCTGTCGAGCGAGAGCACTCAGACGCAGATAAAATGGATTAAACAAACCATATACGCTCATGAATAAAGTACACGAAATAAAGCCTAAATAGCCCACGCGACGAGCGCAAATCCAGGTCCGCGTAGAAAAAACTACGCTCACACGCACGGCGACGGATGGATACACAATTACACATTGCTTCAGATAATGGCCATCCCGCACACTTACAATCAACATCACACATGTCCCCAGCATGACAATATATGTGATATATCAAAGAGGAAGATTGTATTATATAAATGTACCATATGCAGAAGTGTATACATATCAAATTCTGAACACTGCACAGGTTAGGCATTGCAAAACAGGGACAGGGCAGATTATTCATTTACAAGTTATCACGCATGTATGTTATATGTACACGAGAAATCTCATGTAGTATGCACTCCATACCGATTACAGCGTGAACATGTGTAGGAGTAGGTTCTTTTACATACAAAGTAGGTATCCTGACATGGGAGTATACAGCAATATTGCCCAAGCTAGCCTCAATTGACAAGGCATGGTAAAATCGAAGCCATGGCCGTAGGCACAGATGGTAGGCAGTAACATGGATGACAAGCCACAAACAACATAAATCATACACTCACATAAAACCCATAGGATCCCATGCACATGGCTACGGCATGCATGACATTTAAATAGGTACCCCATCAATACGTAAAGGCTTTCGGACAAAGAGGCCGGAAAAATCAAGCCCACAGCATCCATTTCCATACACACATTGGTCACGCACTACATCCCATATGTCTCACGAATATGTATTTACAAATGATTATATGTTACCTACAAATGATTTTGTATGTGTCTTATATGTACAGCAGAGATTGCACGCACGGCGACAGATGGATACACAATTACACATTGCTTCAGATAATGGCCATCCCACACACTTACAATCAACATCACACTCAATGTCACTTACAACACAAACATATGCACTGGTAGGTTCTTTTACATACAGAAATTACTTAAACCGACATGGTAACATGCAGAAAGAAAGACAAGCTATAAAACGCGAACCACGAGAGCCTAATCCAATTACAGGGAATAGTAGGGGAAAAATAGACAGTGACACCTAGTTCCAAAGTACACTACTGGAGGTGTCAGGAACAAACGCACACAATAACATGAGCTAACACAGATGGACACATTGGAAACAGAAATATACAGAGACACATGGCTACGGCTCATTCTATTCAAATTAGAGCCTAATTCACACATAAATGTTGCCGGGCAAACGGCCGAAAAAGGCACGCCTACGAGAATAAATGTCCACAGGGACAGCATTTAGGCACTACATTTCTTACGAGTAAAGAATATGCCACAAAGTATTCACAAACACAAAATGGACACCAACAACTAGCGCGAAACATAACACTAGATGCCATACGGGCAGACATAAAACAATAGAGGGGGTCACAGAAAACACATAAGTCTAACAATAAGTGGCGTCATAATGTAGCCACGCCAAAGGTTGGAGCGCAAACAAGTACACGGGGCTACAAGTTTTTTATCACAAGGAATGGTAGACAGGTTGTCGCCATCACTCCGGCAAGATTGCAGACATGAGTGCTTTACACTTGAGATTGCCGGCACATGGCCAGAAAGCAGCAGGCTGTCCAGACTGCTGTTATCGCATGTAATGTGAAACCCTCGCCATATCGGCGAAAACTTAGAGACGATACTGTAGAAACAGCGAGCCACCAGCACGCGAAGGTGCGCTCACAAATACATTATACTGATACGAACTCATTCATGGCACGTTCAAAACCCCACAACGCCCGCAACTCAAAACCAGGGGCAGCCAAAATTTCCACAAACACTACATATAGGGTATACTTTAACACACGTATCCCAATTTTACAACACTCACTATAATAAATTAATGAGGGAATCAGCAACCCCAAGTTACCCACAGCAGGACATATCAGGTACACCAGGCTCCACTAAGGCCACACAATACTCCTGCCAGGCGCGTATAGCCCGCATTGCCAGAAAACAAAAACACCACGGACAGGGATTCTTCAACACGCGCAGAAGGGCAACAGGGTGTAAAACACAATATAGGGGACACAGACACATTCACACAAGGAACAGGACGAAACTGGGAAAAAGCTAGTCAACGGCATCCAGTTACGAAGAACACACTAGATACCACATGGGAATACCACATCGCAAAGGCCGCAATTTGCGAACATTTAACACGAGACAGTTGAATTACCCCATAAATAGGCCCGAGATAGACTCAGGAGGATTAGACAGTAGGTAAATCGACGTAGGACAGAAAGAATAGGAAAGGCGAATTCCGAGAGAGGCCTTGCGGTAAATTTCAGCAGGCTGACACATTTTTAAGCAGACAGATGGCGAAACGCCAGCAATTATACAGAAGAAAATATTGTTTTCATTACCCAACAACGTTTGTACGCCACAGACACATTTAGCAATCAAAACAAAAGTAATCGCGACATACATACCTCGAATTCTTTACCATCCAAGGTTGACACATACAAGGAGGGATTGCACTCACTCATATACAAACACAAACATAACACGCAATTGCTGAATTGCAATCAACAGGGTCACGGGAGCCCAGCAATCGCAACAGTGCATGCTTGCACAATTATAAGAGCCAGCATCATTACCAATGGAGTAATTCCACTAGATTTACTAAAGACCGTGGAACTATCTTCGCCACGCATGGGCTAAAAAGCCATTTATACTAAGCGGTACACGGTCTATTGAAGACGTCCCGGCACCTTTAATACTGCCGCGCATATCGGCCTAGCTTGCCTAGATTTGGCAAAGTCACACAAATAGACATGGCACTGACCTCTGGAAGAACATAGCAACTAAAGGGGGAGGAAGGGGAAAACCAGTTCCACCCAGCGAACACTCGGGGTTAGTCGACTACAACTGGTGTCTATGGAACACGCAACTGCTTCAAGTTCCAGTTAAAGAGACAACTCGATAAGTATAAGCTTGCATTATTTCAGTGTAACCATAGTTGATTTTGTAAAACCATATAATCACCCCTAACAGACAAATTCCGGATTTTCATCACTATTTTAGAAGTTTACCTAACATAAGATATACCACATTTAACATACACCGACTGTTGCATTACCAACAATGCAACTAAATAATTGTACATTTTGTATATATTTTTCACCTCTATTCTCAAACTTAGATGTTATAGCCTAAGTGTAATGGATCTGATGATGATCGCTTGACGATCGAAACTGGTCATCCTAGTGTATTTATTAATCTTATGTAATTTATTTCAGGATCAGGGCATAACCCAGCTCTATTTGGGTACATTCGTGTTGACCGACTGAAAAGCACCAAACTTTAGTTTACTTAGGCAACACTGAAAAATGGCTTCGAACCTCACAAAATTAAAAGTAAGGAAAGGGAAGATTGTAGTTTTACGTCACCGTGAATCTTGTGATTATGAGCCACGGGACCTCCTTTTTACGTGGAATCCGAACCACAGTACATGGCATTTCACTTCGAAAATCTCACATGCATTGACCGGGAATCGAACCCGGACCGCCTTGGTGAGAGTCATACAGCTAGACCCCTGAGCCACCACGCCCCTGACTGTTAAAAAAATAATAAAAATACACAAACTTAACTTTCAATGATGACTAGAACTTGCATGGAGACTGCCGTGTCTGGCACTTCCTCGATTGAGCGGTAGAGACTTCAAATTTGAAGCACTAAAATGTATGATGACCATCATCCGGTGAATAAATTAGTTAAAGCGATGTTCTTCTTCAGCGTTGTAGTTTTGTTGATGTGATATTGCTGTAATGCCTGACATCATGACATTGGTTGCCTGCGAGTCTGAGTAACTTTTGGCAGATGAAGTGAAGTTGCAAGCTGCACTCTCTCTAAGTGCAGAAGATTCCAATTGTAGCGTTGCAGGTTTGCTTCCACCATGAATGTAGCTAGGGCCTAGGCTGAGAATGCTCCATAGCAGGATGCAACGTGCTGAATAAGAAGCACGTAGAATGTTGAAGAAAGGAATGCCAATGGAGGTCAAACCGCCGCCACTTAAATACTAATACCAGAGAACCATCTGGAAGCCTCTAGGCTGGCGAGCGATGATTGGCCAGGGCGTAGCTCACATTAGCCCGGCCGGAAGGCAGGCAGCAAGGCTTTACACCTTGCAGTGAGGGAACGAAGGCTGGAGGAACGTGACCTTAAACAACGCTAAGGTAAGGATCTTAGAAATAAGGCACTAACAATGAACAATATAAATTAACAGAAACAAATACATAAGTAAATAGTGCTCGTTCGGTGGGCTCGGAAACTATGCATTTGACTAGCAAATGGTACAGCACAAAACACGTGAAACATCACGAAAGTGATCACATTGTGTTACACGAGCCCTAACAAAGGGACATCTCACTTACCACACTGATCAAATAAATACTTGATCAGTAAATCTACACATTTGTTCTCATTGACTGCACTTACACTCGCCTTTACGTCCTAACTCCCCACCTGACATCTCCCATTACCTATAACCAGCCATTACATATGTGCTCGATAAGAACTTCTATTGTGCTAACCTTGAATAGCTCTAGCCGCTCAGTATTACCGCAAGCTCAGCAGGGAGGCTCATTACACTCACACCTGTTCGCTCCGCACAGTTAATCGCTCCCTCTCCATCACGCAACCCTTTAGGACGATTGCACCTCCTTAGAGCTAACCCCCATTTCCCCCACAGCCTTTAACAAACACTCACACACGTGGTTTCCCCAGTTACGGGAAACTTGCTCCTTTTGGAAAGCACCCCTAAAATTATACATTCACACATTTTGTTCGTCCATCCCCCAGCTCCCGGACAGAACAAGATCTTATTGAACCCTGCCTGCACGTTAGAATACTCTTTGTATCAAAGGTCATCTAATAACGTGTAATTACGGTGGCGATTGCGTGATGAAAATCATGACTTAGGTCGCATGAGCCTCGCGCGCCACCAGGTGTGAACTACTGGTTAGTACGCTGCTCCGTCGTCTCAAAATAGTGTACTCTGTCTAATGGTCATTTCCGAATGGAAATGCAAACATACACATGGAATCAATCAGCCGGCACAACGTTGAGAAATCAAGTTTAGGTTCACTGTTATTAATTAATTAGCAATTGTTTATAATAATTATGCTACATGATTATTAGGAGCGCAGTTTAGATTTATCAATGGTTTATGACGATTGGCTGATGATACCAGGACACCTAGGCTTCAACAGAGTGAAGTCTTCCGTAAGATCATTCACTTGCAAAAACATCGGCACTTGGTCGGCAACAATAACACGAGCTGACAAATCTCGGACACAATAATAACTGACAGTGGCGCATAGCTCTTCTGAAACAGTCTCGGGCTAGTCCCGGTAAAATATGGTCGAAGATTTAACTCTGTACGACAGAGCACTTCATGCACACAAAATATTACATCAATAGCCTCTAACAGGGTGTCAAAATAGCCAATTAATAGTAGACAAGATATGGCTTCCTATAAAAATACACACTTAGCAATAGTGTTGTAATGAAATCGCTTCCCAACAGCGATCAAAACTCGTAACAGGCACGTCCTCATCACGTAAGCAAAACATCTGATTTCTACAGCATGGCGGCTGGGCTTGAACCAATGAATGAAACAATTCTCAAACGGTAAAATACGATGCACAAGCATCTGTCAAAAAGTAGCTCATAGTTTGTCTCACAATACAGCATAGTGCGTTCTGAGTAACAGAAACCTGTTCTCACTGGTGCTTAGCAAACACGCTAGCTTCATCGTGACTTCTGGCAACTTATAACACCTTTAGTAGGCAGTAATTCACTTAATAGAGTCCTGTAGTGAATTATGCTGGTTCAAACACCAACATATAATAACAAGTAATCACTTAAAGTAATTGTACCGCGTAGAAATATGGCGTACAAATATAGGTCACGTATAAAAATTCCAGGTAGTATTTACTCAGAGATATTCCACTCTTCTGGATTGCTATTTACATATCTTAAGACAAAATTTTCTGTGTGTTCTAGGCTTGACACAAATGAAATTGAAAACATTGACGACAATCTCACATCTGCTGAGATGTACAAAACGATACGATGAGTACCAGGGTTCGATACTTCTACTAGCATATTTAATTAGAATCTCTGTACGTTCTTCCTTCAAAAAAATGTGGCTTCTAAGCTTCACATTGACTGTTTTAACCAAAAATATAAATGTGATGATATCAGCTGATCACCAAACGATACGACCATCTTACACAAGTAGTGGTGTAACTAGAAAGTAACTTGGAGGGTCACAGCCAAAAATGAATCAAGGAATGGCTACCCATCCTTCCTGTATCTAACCCATTCAAATGGTTGACCAAAATTAGATCAAAATGACTCAAGTTCATGTCTAGCAAGTTGTGAGGACATCTCGTCCGACAGGCATACAACAGATTGCACCAAATGGTGACTAACTCACACTGAAAAGAATAGCAAAATGAGTGCTAACTAGAAAAAATACCTGCCTAAGCTGTTTATCAAGATGTTCGATTAACTGAACTACAATTAATCACCACAGCAAAACCCGTACAAGAAAGAGATACAGACTCACAGTACTATCGCCTCACCTCATAATCGTCAGAATTGAGGGCTAACAAAGATCTGGACGGTTCACATGGTGTCTCCAAAACCAGGCTTCTCAGATCAAGCCTCTCCTTAACCAGTCTTCTACTGCGTCCTCGTGTTCGACTCACGTTCAGCATCTCCTTCCTGCGGTTGGACTCCGGGTTGATGGGCGTCTCGGCTCCATGTCCCGCGTGGTAGTAAGGTTCCTCCGTCATGATGAAGTCTCCTCTTCAGATATTCCCCTCACATCATGGTGCGTCTACTCCATTTCACACATGGATTATACTTGTAGAATGACGTCGCACATGTGGCTTAGATAGTGATGATACATTTTCAGTAATAAATTCCACACGTGATCGTGCACAGAGTCTAGACTTACTGTCGTGGCAATTATCAAAATATTCACTGGCTCTACACAGTATTATTGCAGACTTTGATATAAAAATGACTCTCACTCTCTGTGAGCACAGATTCTATAGAACACATTTGGTGTCATCTTCACTGACTTTACAATCACAAGTATCTCTTTGGATCGCAGTAATCCTCCTTTGAAGATAGCTGCACTTTGAGCGGCAATATAATTTGTAACAGTGGCGTGCCTTCTCGCACACGATAAATGTTGATTGATAATTAATGCTCGATGTTTTGTGTCCCTCGTGGACATCAATTTGCACTGGCCCTCGTGGTGAAATGTGGTGTCCCACGTGGCTCAAAAATGTTGGAAAATAATACAGATTTTTCCCAATTTCACTGTTGGTCTCACCAAATAACCAATACTGTTAATATCACTGTCACTGCACACACTATGGTGTTAAATAATACTCGATGACTTCGGATTTCACATCACCACATGGGTGGACTTATATTTCCTCGTCTTATAGACGGACTTGGCGGCACGTTTCACATGGACGTCTCTCAACGTGGTTGTGGCACTGCACACTACGGTGTTAAAGAATACTTCACGATAAAATGTTGAATGTAATTATACTGTTCTTCACCCTGCGGGTGGACTTAGGTTCATCGTCTTATAGACGGACTAGACGGCACGTCTCACACGGACGGCTCTACACTTGGTTGTGTAGCACAAGGCTTCACCCTGCTATGTCCAAGCGGATACTCGAGTCGTTGAGAGTCTATCGACTTCCTCCCCGCATACCTGCGGCGTAATTACCTTTACCAAATATTAAATTGCAAACATAATAATGTTTATCTTATGCCGAATGACGATGTGGTAAGTTCTGAGACTTTTGCAAACAAGAAGTAGAATAATGGGTGCTCAGTAAAATATATAGGGTGAATGCCCAGAGTCAAGACACCATTCCTTTTTCGTGACAGGCCATGCACTGCTTCCAGGGCGCGTTCGGTGATGAAGCATGGCATGTACATAAACATTCGTAGAAATATCACCGAGTAATGAGCTCAGGTGGGCTCAATGGGCACCTGAATAGATTTCCCTTGGATTACTGTATGGTAGTATTTTTATACAAATGCTTTGTATACACCAGTTACAGTATTCAGTCAAGTAGGTAGTTAGTTATTGAGATTTTAAGGTGCGGAACTACGAGGTCATCTGCCCCTATCGGTAGATAGCGAAGCTTCACCCAGATGTTTTCCATGAGGAAGTTGTGTTTTCGGTTTGACAAATCATGATCATTATGTCTATGTTGACACCTTGAAAGAATTATACATGTAATTGCAACTTTCCACGGTTAACATAGAGCCAAAAAATTAGGCTTGTGACTGTTTGGAGTGTGATAAGTAGGGCTAAGACTTTTAGGTGCTAAAGATCGGGAAAATATTTATTTTTTATGTATTAAAAATACCTGAAATATGTGACAAAAATAAAAATATTTTATTATAATTTAGTTTATTAATGTGAATATAAACAATATGCAGTAGGCTACTCACGAATGCAATTTACGCTATGTCCCACTGACTGCTGACGCATTACAATACACAACGAGATACATCTTCAGGTTGTCACTCACAAATGGACGACGATTATCGCGAAACACTTATTCTGAATGCTCGAAACTGCAGCAATATGTTTCTTGCCCTTGAGGTGTTGTGTAACTTGAGTTCGCTGTTCAGCCTTGATTGCTTTCCCACATGGTTGGCAGATCAGATCGCCCCCATCAGAAGTAAAATTATCTTTAAATTCTGCAAGTGACGATAACTTGTAGTTGTTTTTTACTTTAGGCATCGTAGAACTGCCTTACACTTCACAGTGCCAGAAATGAACTGCATGTGGGTGACACTGGTTCAGATAGCTGGGGGTAGGGGGAGATCTAGCACGTGGTGCAATATGGCTATGGATAAGGAAACCCCGACTTCCAAAGTGAGTGGCACGGGCGGCAAGTTAAGAATAACACAGTTGCAAGCTGACATACGCTCTTCACGAAAATTAGATAGCTCACAGGTTCTTCCCCGTTGAAGTGACACAAAACAAAAATCCAATTAAAAGATCTAGCATACTGATTTTTAAAAGTAAAAATATTATATATTTTTATGTGCTAATAAGTGAAAAGCAGGAATTTATATATTCATAGAAGAAATGCATAAAATATGTATTTACATGTAAAAATGTGTATTTACCTAAAAATCCGAGCCCTAGTGATAAGTTATAAGCAGGGCCCGGATAATCGTGTACTTAACTCCCTCCTCCCTGCCTTGCTGTTCGGTGGGTTGTAATATCTGGACTTGTAGCGATGAATTCATAGTGTTAAGGGCACTATGGTCTTTGCGCCCTTAAGGGACATTTTGGCATACAACTAATCTACGGCCAAAAGCTACGTTCTACAAACATCTACAACTACTCCATCGACACATACATTTATTTATTTATTAAAACATCTGCCCAATACCCCTCACGTATTTTACCCCCTAAACCCCTAAGCTGGAATTAACAGCAAATACAACACACTTCTAATTACACGAAGCCGGCAGAGTTATGTAATGGCTCTTGTCCAAGCTTGACACACATCCACATGTACAGAGAGGCTGCTACAAAAACAGCTATTCAGCAACACTGCAGAGTCGGCACTTCAGAAACACTTATAAGGACCACCATTCTGAGGAAGAGGATCCGTTGACGTCGAAGACTCTGTCCGACTGCCTGCCGACAGCATACCTCCGGTAAGTGTGATTCTCAGATTCCACACACTCACAAGTTACACATCCTTCCTTTCGCCACCCCTGATTGATTGTACCATTTACACATTGTCACATTATCCCTGAATACAGGGAAACCTTCAGTACACTTTGGGTCCAATAAATAAGTGACCACCATCATTACAGATCATTTGTAACCTTTGTTTATTATCACCGTTTTTACCGCTCACCTCCCCACCTTACACTTTGACCTGCCAGTGCATTGTTTACAAAACCGCTGTGACAGCACTAGAAACATTTTCATTGCCAGTAGCCTTGATTTCTTGGTCGCGCGCCCGCAGAGCGTAACGTTGCACGGTCATCAGATACTTGGGTTACTCATCGCAGTACTTACTCTGCAGACTGATAGCTTCCGCCTTAAAAGTGCACCCCATTGATTTGCAACCCTGATCGAGTAGAGCTCCACCCGATCCGCCAACACACTCTCCAACACTCATTCGGAGTTCTCACACCTCCGTTATAACTTCCGCTAATTAAACACCACCCTCTACACACACCCTCATCCCCCAGTTTGGCCAACCCCCGTTAAGGGCCTGAACAAAAGTGGTGGACGCACGGGTAGTCTCCGTTTAGACAGAAATTCAGCCAACGAATTTCGAGGCTACCGATCCAAGTTCCTAACTTAAAAATAGCCAAGAAAGTGAGAAAAAAAATTAGACAGTGATAATTGTGAGAATTTTTTAACGCGGGTCACAGTAAGTTATATTATCCCCACCCCACCCAATAGGGAACTAACTAGAAAAACCTCTCGCAAATTGACATTGAGCGCCCTAGACAGAAAGTTTTTGATACATTATCACAAAGGAGAAAGAGGTAAAGGAAACGCTAGCCCCTACACTGCAAACACACATCAACACATAGTTGCCACTTGCCTACGCGGAATTTCACCTCGTGCAGAATCAACAGGGGTGATAAGCAATAGGAGCGACAGCACATCGCCAACATTATTTACTTTGCTCCAAAGGCATCAAAACCGAATCCAAAGGCTACAGACCCAAATACAGGCAATCCACACACGGGTAGGCGCGGCGCAGGCCAAATGGACACTCCCCCCCATCAGAGGATAAGAAAGCACAGCTTAGACGCGCACACAAGCATCTGCATGCAATACACAGACACCTGAAAATGAAGCATCTTAGAAGTAGCAGAATACACGACCGACTGAATAGAGTATACGGTCCATTAACGCCCAACACCATCCTAGAGAGCATAAGGGCGCATTACACGGCGTTATATGTCAATTATAGGGAACTTATACGCGAACAGGTGCAACTCCAGCTCGGGGCCATAGAAATATACATGAACAACGGTCCAAATAGGCCTAAATAGGCATACGCGACAAGATCGAACCCAGGCCCGTATAGGAAAACAGACACTCACACATACGGCGATTTATAGCCAAACAATTACACGTCTTTGACAAAACACTGGCCAACACGGCCACATATATTTTCACATAATCCACAAAACACGGGCCATCCCCTACACGTGTCCCCAATATACATATATATATATATATATATATATATATATATACACACATCAAAAAAGGTTTTGCATCACCTCGGTTCCAAGAGTTCCGGAACCGTTAAATACAAAGGGAATAGAGATCAACACAAACAACATTTCAGCTCGTTTTATTGCTCATGAGACCCACACATTGCATGTTGTACCATCATACAGCTAGACTTTCAGCATTTGTGGTCCAGATTGCAGTACACACCACTACCTCTAATACCCAGTAGCACGTCCTCTTGCATTGATGCATGCCTGTATTCGCCGTGGCATACTATCCACAAGTTCATCAAGACACTGTTGGTCCAAATTGTCCCACTCCTCAACGACAATTCGGCGTAAATCTCTCAGAGTGGTTGGTGGGTCAAGACGTCCATAAACAGCCCTTTTCAACATATCCCAGGCATGTTCGATAGGGTTCATGTCTGGCGAACATGCTGGCCACTGTAGTCGAGCGATGTCGTTATCTTGAAGGAACGCATTCACAAGATGTGCACGATGAGGTCGAGAATTGTCGTCCATGAAGACAAATGCCTCTCCAATATTCTGCCGATATGGTTGCACTATGGGTCGGAGGATGTCATTCAGGTATCGTAAAGCCGTTTCGGAGCCTTCCATGACCACCAGTGGCGTACGTCGGCCCCACATAATGCCACCCCAAAACATCAGGGAACCACCACCTTGCTGCACTCGCTGGACAGTGTGTCTAAGACGTTCAGCCTGACCAGGGTGCCTCCAAACACGTCTCCGACGATTGTCTGGTTGAAGGCATATGCGACACTCATCGGTGAAGAGAACGTGATGCCAATTCCGTGGGGTCCATTCAGCATGTTGTTGGGCCCATCTGTACCGCGCTGCATGGTGTCGGGGTTGCAAAGCTGGACCTCGCCATGGACGTCGGGAGTGAAGTTGCGCATCATGCAGCCTATTGCGCACAGTTTGAGTTGAAACACGACGTCCTGTGGCTGAACGAAACGCATTATTCAACATGGTGGCATTGCTGTCAGGGTTCCTCCGAGCGGCAATCCGTAAGTAGCGGTCATCCACTACAGTAGTAGCCCTTGGGCGGCCTGAGCGAGGCCTGTCATCGACAGTTCCTGTATCTCTGTACCTCCTCCATGTCCGAACAACATCGCTTTGGTTCACTCTGAGACGCCTGGAAACTTCCCTTGTTGAGAGCCCTTCTTGACACAAAGTAACAATGCGGACGCGATCGAACTGCGGTATTGACCTTCTAGGCATGGTAGAACTACAGACAACATGAGCAGCGTACCTTCGTCCTGGTGGAATGACTGGAACTGATCGGCTGTCGTACCCCCTCCGTCTAATAGGCCCTGCTCATGCATGGTTGTTTACATCTTTGAGCAGTTTTAGTGACATCTATGAACAGTCAAAGGGACTGTATCTTTGATACAATATACACAGTCAACGTCTATATGCCGGAGATCTGGGAACCGAGGTGATGCAAAACTTTTTTTGATGTGTGTATATACATATATATATATATATATATATATATATATATATATATATATATATATATTTAAAAATTGAGGGTATATTTTTACAAGTGTACAGTGTGCATGACTGTTATATGAATGTTATATATGCCATATTCCCAACACTACGCAAAATGTTGTATAAAACAGGGATGTTTTTTTTCATAGCAGAATTTAAACAAGCGGGAACACTATACAGTAAATATTAAATTTTAATGGGAGGGCGACATTTTTTTTTGTTCACAAATCAAATATAATAGGAGAAGCTTTCAAACATTTACGCATAATACAGGGACCACAGGGACATAATTTCTAGGGACAGTCAGTACAGCTGCCTATTTATCACAAGGACACGGGCTTAAACACCGACATAAATAGTCAGCCTAACGCGGCGAGACAAAAAGCTGATTCAGAAAAGAGCTTTGCCACCTAGCGATTGCTAAAATTCACCGCGCGCATGAGACAAACACAGGGACTTATACACAATCCCCGCAGCTAAATATATACGCCATAAAATATATGCAAATAAAGGGCGCATTGGAATACACATGATCAAAAGTCCGGAGTTCCTAAGTTGACAAGGACGCTCCAGGAGTCGAACGAACGACCTCCGGGGACACTGAGACGGTTAGCGCGCATACATAGGACAGGGCAATCGGTCATTCCCCTTTGCAGGACACTTAAAACATTTACACAGCAGAGGGGATGCGAACACACAATCCCAGGGTACTCTGAGAAGGACCCACGGTATAGATTTCGAACCCGCGGCCTTCCGCACACAAGGAAGACAAATCACAAGACCCATTAACCCGGCCATACCTTACATTTGTACTATGTTTATACTGATATTAGATATATGCCATATTGCTTATACAAATTACGGATTTTATAAAGTTATGTAGTAATATGTGAACAAAACGCAAACATGCTTTTAGCAGACGATAGCGGCAGTGCCTTGGCATTAACATAATGTCATGAGCCACCAGTTGTAATACAATGCCTCAGCAAGCTCAGCGAAAAGCGGGGCAAAGTGTCGACAAGCACGCAGGCATCGGCATAAAGTAGTTACTTCCCTTTCACTCACACTTCACCGTTCGGCAGACAAATGAACAATCCCACTCACCTGGCAGGGCGGAATTTACCACCCTAGGAATAATTATCATTTATACACTTTAGTAAAAATATTCCGGCATTTGCTCTCTAGACATACATACTTAACACCACCGCCTAATTGGCTTACAACACGAGGACAGCTCCTTACCCCCTAAATAACGCCGATTAAGAGCTAAAACCGACCCTCAGAAATAGCAAACACGAGCACACATAATTAACATGTATCATACGGACGAAGCTAGAGCACGGACACAAACAGTTACGCGAGCCATTATTTAGAAACAGGTGACCGACTAAAAACAATCGGCCCTAAATACACTAACCTTAGACCTAAGTACGTCGGTAAACTGCCACAGCTATTAAACTAACAGAAATTCACAGGTCGCACGCATACAACAGATCAACACAGACACAATAGTTGCAGAAGTCGCGTACAACCTACATTTTCACTATAACAAAGGCTCCCCAGAAAAATACACACTTGGAAACGGACACTAGAGTTGAAGGGTACACGGAAGGTCAGGAAAACGCACACAATTGAATACGGACACTCCACTTACACAGGTTGACAGTCAAGAAAATAGGGGAAAACAGAATAGCACAGTCTAGCAAATACTAGAAAAGTAGACTCCCGGATAGAAGCTAGGATATACGTGAAGGCATACATAGTAAGACAGCGGAAATAATTTTTTCAGTAGGATACCATAATTCGGGCCAATATACATTTCGAAAGGTATACACAAACCAGTGAAAGTACCGTTGCTTCATTCTATAATCACATAGCACGGAAACTATACGTTTGAAACAATTGGCACACAAACTCCGGCACAATGTCGTAACCAAAACACTGCGCCTGGACGCAATCTATAAACATATGATCAGCACATTAGCACGTGTCACGGACGGAAGCAGGGAATACATACGTAAACATTGCTCAACACTGAAGCAGAGGCCAAAGCACGTGAAAGATACACAATTGCAACGGAGCAATACTTACATCATCACAAGGCTTCTTATCATTATTATTACTATATCCCCATTGGGATAATTAGCACACTTAAAAACAGCAAATACAATTCCGACATTGACTATGACAGTCCGCCATTTCTCCCGACACCTACGCAAGGCACATAGACGCAGCCATTATCATAACGCGCATAGGGACAATTAGCGCCCGGCCACGGACGACTAGAAAGGGAAAAACTCCACTCCCATAATAGATTTCGGCTAGGTTGCCAATAAATGAATGCCGGCAATAAGCGGCAAACATTATTCACAATAGCGGATAATACTACCCCCCAATAGGGTGGTAGGAATACTAATAATGCACAGGGATTTGTATTTTACAATTTGAATAATAAATACAATGACGCAAAGGATAGGAGAGACAACATAGCGGTGCAATACGGCATTAATTGAATACGGCATACAGGAATATAGGAGGGCGCCATGACCACTAATCCCACCATATTTATACTAGGGGATGCTTATATAAGGGCGACATTGAATAATAAGATTGAGTAACAATACCAGCTATAATACAGAGGCATTAAGCACGGTTACCCAGTAAATACGTACCCATATAGCGATTACGAGCGGCGTAAGCCAAAGATGACCAAGTGAGGAAGTCACTTAAGAGAAGGCACAGGAAACACAATATTCACAGCTCCCAAAATCCCATACATGCACAAATCCAGAATACACTTCCAATCCTTCCCTACCCCAAATAATCCCCAAAAACAATTAAAAGAGGGCATTTTCTTTATAAACAAACGCAGGGTTCACTGCATCCCCAAAAGCGCATAGCTCCATGCCTGAATATGAGAGGCATTCGGAAACAATTAATAAACGCTTAATATATCTATTTACATAGATAATGGCCAAAGAAAAATACTAACCATGATTATATCAGTTAATATACCTGCATGAAACATGTGTAAATTATGCAACCCCCATGAAAGCACCCCTTCACCTGAGCAATAACACACACGCTCAAGTCCATCTGTACGCATGAAAATTCCATCCTTACATACCCAGGGTTTTGATATTAATATACCTGCACACAATATTTTAATTTCACAGCAGCATGGAAAAATCACCTGGGGACCTACCATCCTACAAGCATGTACTCCAGACATTAAGACATATCCTTAAGCATTATGGGCCAAGGCCAGTACAAAAGTGAAGAGCCCGACAATGCTGCACCCTCCTACCCTACGCGGTAACACCCTTTTAACAATAACACCCTCTCCAACAACAATAATATACCTTGCATGGATTCAGTAATTATCCTACTAACAATCTCTATGACATGTATAAAAATATCAGCGAAGAGGTCTGATTGAGCAATGAAGTGCGGAAGTAGTCTATGCGACTACCCCATAATGCCCTAAAAATAAAACACACCCCAAAAATGGATACACCCTCATTACACCTTAATTACACCACTAATTACACTTTCCCAAAATAAAATACCACCCCGAACACAAGAGAAAACTGAGATCACACGAGGTAATGACATACGTAAAACGTTAAGGACAGAATTGAACAGGAGGGCAGAGATTCTTGCGGCGATAACGGATCACGGTGACGTAACGCGGGAAAACAATTGAGACCTCGTTGGGAATAGCTTGCCCTTAGTATCGGATATTGTTACACCCAACATGCGTTACGGTCAACGAAACCAGACCAGTTAGGATAAGACTGATCGTCCGGGAGGGGACTAACCACCTCAGTTCCGACGCAAATATTACCCTAACATCAGGTAGCACCAGCGCTGTGTGATGAAGCTTCCAGCTAGCCAGAAAGCGGGTGCTTTACCCAGGGGCGGCTCCAAACCCACACAAGGGGCAGTGCCAAGTAAAAATATATGAAAATATTGGTATTTACCGGTACATAACATGACAGCAGAGCAGTTAACTTGCTCATTTCTCACCAAGGGTTCGATTTCTGATTTATTTATAGGGCCTACACTAATCTTGATAGTCAACATTTCACATCGCGACTTACCGTTAATATACGATAAGAAAATATATAAAATAAACATTTTACTCACGACTAACCTACAACACAAACTCAATGTTTGACTCCTTAACAGCTTGTCACTCACTAAAAATAACCACGAACCGTTAACAAGAACTGAAGATAGCCTACAGAGAGAAATTCACCCGATTTCATCCAGGCCTGACAGGTGCAGATGGTTATCAACCATAAATTCTTAGCTATCGACAGTATTCCGTTAAGCCTTAACATGAAGGCCTACGGTAGTCATGATCGTACTTTTTCTCTTTTTATTCATTCGCTTAGTTATTCACTTTACCAGATAAGGAATTAATAAATACATATTATTTTCACTATTTATTAGGGCAAGTTTAGATTTCAATGTTGGAGTAATCTAGAATTAATAGTATTTGTGTGAGGGCAATTGGTTGTCAGTTTGTGTCAAAGAAACCCCCCCAGCAATAACCAATGAGTGTTAAATTACTTCTAGTCAATCTGGCCATTGGTCCACTCCCTCTTCCCTTCCTCCCTTTGTGACAGCGTGTGACAGACAGGCATAGCGCTGGCCCAGTACCTCATAATGACCGATAGATGGCATTGCACTTCAGTGTCTGTACTGTCTTGAGCCATACTGTATTCGGCACAGGGCCCAGCTTATTTCCTCATAGCGAGTGACGAGAGAGGCTACGAGAAAGATCGTAAATTGGACTGCGAAAGCGTCAACCGTGCCGCATAGACCGCGGCTCAAGATATCACTGGGGCGAAGATGGAATCAATGATCATACTCTACGTAAGGAATATTTAAACTACTAAATAATTTGAAACTAATTAGATACCCACCTGTATTAAACGTAGGCGTTCGAAATTTATTTTCTCTTAGAGGGCAGTGCCATGGCACAGTGGCACTACGCCTTGAACCGCCCATGGCTTTACCTACAGACGACCTATTTAGGACTAGACTTTCCTAGTTAGTTTAAGGTTAAGTAATCGCTCCTAGTGCATGGGGGCAAGTCCTACACTCGCGTAGTTGAAGAGAAAATGTCCTACATGCGGGGTAGGTGAAGAAAAGTTCTACACCGGGTAGGTGAATATTTAAATAATGAAATAATAATGAATATAGTAAGACGATCTAGGGAGGCACCACCGCCTTGGGCGTTGACAAGGTGCTAGATCCCGCACCGCCTTGGGCGTTGAATATCGCAGTAATGAAATAATGAAATATATGAATGTTTATGCGATGTAATTTCCACAATAGAGCTTTATTAAATAGCGGACAGCGGTCCCTAAAGTTTTAAATGTACGGTACTTACCGTCAGAGGGGGTAGGCTCCCAATATGATCATAAATGGTGATACGGGACGCCCGAGATGCGATATAAATAACGATATATAAATGATTGATCAATAGCGAAGACAGCATTGTAAGACCGGTAATGCGAGATCAAAGCGAGTTAGAGGCGATAAGCCAATGAAAATAAAGCGAAATATATACGATTTTCAGTATAAAGACTTACGTGATCACAACTGCGACAACCCGCAGGGGAAGAAATATCAGGAGAATCAGGAGGACAGGAGAACACACTCAGAACATACGAGAGACAGGAGCACACATAGGATGCGAAGGGCGATTTGGCATTCAAAGACCAGCATGACGTTGTAAGTCCGACAAAGCGATGATTAAAGCCCAACGAGGCGATAATAGAGGCAATAAGGAATAGACGAGACGCCCAAACAGATGTTTCAAATACGGCACAAATCGGGGCTGACCGAAATACAAAAGGCAACGCGCGACAACGCGACGAGCGCATACATGGCCAGAGTATTTTTTTGAATATTGATAATCACTGTACAATCTATTCCAGAGAAAGAGCTCCAACGCACCACAGAGAGATCAGCAAAAATCATGATCAACAGGTAATGTAGACCAAGGGTCGGCCTACACACAATAAAACACATTGTTTCACTACGCTGTATGACAACAATTACAATCAAGAGGGTTAACATAAGTAGCCACGGTAAGATGCAGCCGGCTTAGATAAAGATAGGCTTAAATGGCGCCAAAATAGAATATAAGTATTATGCTCAGAGACAAGGTTAAGTTAGGTAAAGTTAGGTTATGTTAGGTGAACTGAGGTTAAGTCTTCAAATATTCCCTCTGTCACTGACACCTAGCAATGAACATTCAGACTTAAGAGAGCGGTTATCAAAATCTAACCTACAAAATTAGCTTTACACACCATGGTCAAGTAGTTCCAACTTTTGACTGCCAAATATACCATTTTCACTGACATGTAGTGGTGAACATTGGAAAATATCACTCTAACTGTTTAAAAGTTATTAGAGGGGCACTTACCATTTTATAATTTATCAACTGCTGCCACTGAATGAACAGATTGTAGGAGTCTGGTAACCTACATGTACCCAATTATCTGTAAACAAATCAATCAATCAATCAATCAATCAATACATTCCAATCAATAACTTCAACATCAATTAGTAATAAAAGACTACAATCCATTAATAATAAGTACTTACCTTGCAAAATAATTTAATGATTTTCTACCAAAAAGGCTTTTTTACAACTCTTGAGCAGTAATAGAGCACTGTTCACTCAAAGCGAGTAATAAAGACTGACAGTAGGGACATATATGACACCCCTCTTATATAAACTCTCATCGCTCGTGTCAGAAGTTTTTTGCAGATCATTGCAATTCCTTTCCCAATACAGCTGAGAGTCCAAAGCACACTAGGAACACCTGTGTGGTATCCAATGACTGCTGACTTTGCATGATCATCACCCATTGTCTTGATCAACACCTGAGGTTTCAAATTACTGCAGCGTCAGTCATAGCAACAGCAGTGTGCGCTCTCTGCCATGTCAGCAACATGACACCGGAAGGAACACCTGTGTAATGTCCAATAACTGTTAACTTTACATGATCATCACCCATTGTCTTAATGAACACTTGCGGTTTTAAATTACTGCAGCGTTAGTAATAGCAACAGATCTGTGCGCTCTCTGCCATGTCTGTAATATGACACAGGAAATAACAAGACGTCTTACTGCACATATCATCTCCTCAGCTTTAACATCTTAAGAACATGTATTATTCTCTTTCAACTACAAATGACTCGTTAGAACACATCCATCCACCAAGTTAGATCCCTTGTATGCTCACATGTATTTCATCACTTTCCTTTCATATCGTTATCCCATTATAGTAGTCGGGGATTAGTGAACAATGTCAGTTCAACACATTGCTTTACACGCACAATGTAGTTAGGCCCTTTGACATAATTTAAATAAATGCATGGGCTAGTCCGTAGGGACCAGTCCAATGGGATCGGTCCAAAAGGATCAGTCAAAAGGGACTCATCAACAAGGACTCGTCCACAAGGACTCGACCACAAGGACCTGTCAACAAGGACCTGTCCACAAGGACCTGTCAACAAGGACTTGTCCACAAGGACCTGTCAACAAGGACTTGTCCACAAGGACTCGTCCACAAGGACTCGTCCACAAGGACCCGGCAACAATGACCCCGCCAACAATGACCCGTCAACAATAACCCATCCATAGGGATCCGCTCCCCCACCCTCTTACAAAAGCCATGAGTGGGCATGCGAAAAAAAACAGAAAACAAGCATGTTAATTCATAGTGGCCTGCCACCGTATACATATCTCTCGTGTAGAACAACGTTTCATTCCATATCGGCATTCAAACTCTCACATGTTGCAATTGGAAAGAGTGATTCCCTAAAAAAATACAATTTCACCCCCTAGTAGGGGTAGGTTTTATTTTGGGGTGGAAATATGTTCTCCATTGGAAAGGGGGTATCAGCCCGAGTTCAATGACACCTCATTCGTCAAAATCCGACCACGGGTTCGGGAGTTATCGGGCTGCCGCCATCTTGTGTGGAGGGTGTGGAGGTGGAGGGCCTTGAACCATCCAAAACACACTACTGGTATTGAATGTAATTTGTAATGTGTTGTACCAGTTCGTTCAACCACACATTCCTGATGTCCCCTCCCTCTTATTTCTTGAAAGGAATGCTGCGTTAACTTGAATTGTGTTTCTTTACAGGCTGAAAATTGATGTTTACCTAAAATGATCCTGTTTGAGTTTACAGCTTCTTCAGCCTGAGGATTGATCGGAGCTATCCAAGAGGTTTTCCTGAGTTTGAGTGTACATGGCTGAGGGTGATCAGTTGTTTTGCACCGTCCTGCAGCGTAGACGATCATCTGAGTGCAGCCGGGAATGGTCTTTTTCAATCCTGTCTCCAGTCGACTAAGCCATTGACGTTCACACATCAGAAGTTATGACTCACATGTGAAAGAATGTACAATGTGTACCATGACTGAAAGTATATTAAATCAATTAAAACTGCCTGGAAAATCAGCTTTCTCATTTCCTTGACAATCCTCTACCCTGCCTATAGTTTTTCTGTAGATACAGTTGAAAATCATTTAACCATTGAGGGCAAGTAAATTGCAATGAAATGACATTTCTTGGGCATATACAATTTATTTAGAGAAGGAGGTATCAACCATAGTGGCGTACTGGGTCGGAATACGGGTACGGTCGGTTTGAGGTTATAGTACCATAATTTTACAAACTTGCATGTAACTTCATAATTTATTTCTTTTTAACGTTGGAACTGCAGAAAGACCAATCCCTTGTACTTATTGGTAATAAAAGGGCTAAACAACTAAAAAGTAGGAAATGAATAATCAACAGTCCAATTTTTTTCTAAAAACCATACCAACGTTATAGAACAAAATGTACGTACAAAATTTAATTTTGGGGTGTCCGTTGCCTCTAAATATTCAATCTCAGTAATATATTGTCGTTCAATAAGAAAACGTAGTTGCTTTAAAGCAAAAATAACGATGCATATCCTGGTTAATCAAACTCGATTCGATTTCAGTAGTGGGATGATAGGAGTTCTACCTATAATCGCGTGAGTGCTTGAATACGTATGGCTATGTTGGAAAAAGGTTAGGTGGTGGGGGAGGACTAGGGTCGAGTGAGGGGTCGTTCAGATTGTATTTTTTCCGCTCTATATGATGGTGAGGTTATTTCTTAAAATGGGTGGAATTTGGAAACGCAATTTGAGGTAAACGTGCGTTTTTTACATTTTGTTGATATTTAATGAGCTTGTAAGGCTAGAACGGTGTGTTCTTTAGGAACGGGGTGACGTTCTCTTTGCTAAGAATGTGTGTTGGTATTTTTTTTTGAAAATATTTGTTTTTTGGATTGGCGCTATTTTGGAAACGGTGAATTTTGGAAAAAAAAGTTTGCTTGACATTAATGTAAGGTGGCTATGCCCTGTAGGCGGACAGCAAGTTTCAAGGGTGTAGGAGGGAAAAAAATGAGAGCCTACTTTCTCGCGAACATTGGCGATAATTGGCGAATGGATGGTCGGATTTTAACGAATGAGGTATTCTTGGCGTTAGGATGACATGCTCTTTGCTAGGAATGTGTGTTGGTATGTTTAAACTTTTTTTTGGAAATCCTTGGTTTTGGATTTTTTATTATTTTGGAAACGGTGATTTTTTGAAAACGTTTGTTTGACGTTGATGAAAGGTGTCTATGCTCTCTAGATGGACAGCAAGTTTCAAGAGTGTAGGTCAAAAGAAAATTAATTTTGAAAAAACGGTGTCTATTTTGGAAACCGTGAACTTGACAAAAAAAAGTTTGTTTTTGATGAATTTACTGTCTCTACCCTCACTATAAATTTGAAGTCGCTAGGTGAAAAACCTATGCACGTTTTGGGTTTTTTAACCTAGGTTTTTTGTCATATTTGAAATATTTTTGGAAAACGGGAAAAGGGGGTTTAAGTGTAATTAAATTAATAAATAAATAAATAAATAGGATTTTATTACAAAAAATCATGTTTATTGATCCATGAATTAAACGTGGAAGGAAACCCTAACCACTTTACAAAATATTTTGCACCTTTGTCTTTAATTACTCGTTCAAAGAGATAATCGTTGGGATATAATGTTTTTGCACTTCTTCATAATAGAATCGTCCTTTGATGGGTTGACCGCTTTGATCTTCTAAGAGATATGTCACTGGTTGACCCAGCTTGACTTTGCAAAATTTAAAAATTTCTGTCGACCACTGTGGAGTGTAAGATTTTGAAAGCACACTTCTATGTTTACTGATGCGAACAAAATCTCCAATTTTAAGGTGATGTCGCCTCGGGTCAACCCTTTTTATAGGGTTAAACAGTCTATTGAGTCTGGGTAGGTTCTTGGTGACGAGACGATGTTTCATGCCAATGATGGAATGAATGGTGTTGTTGTATCGTGACACAAGTTGAGGTAACCAGTCTATCCATCAATAGGAGCCATGTGTTGTAAACTCTTTCCACATATAACTTTTTAATGTTCGATTGAAGCGTTCAACTACGCTAGCTTTGAGATTGCTATAGGTGGTGTAATGGTGAATATCCTTAGATTTGAGAAAACTGGAGAAATCCTTGTTGAAAAATTCTTTCCCCTGGTCGGTTTGTAACAAGTGAGGTTGAAGTTTTGATTGTTAAATAATATATTGCAAGGCCTTTGTGACTAAGACACCAGTTTTATTTTTACTGGTTGAACAAAAGCCATTTTTGAATAGACATCAATGACGGTCAACATATAGCGTACACCGTCGTTAACGTTAGAATAAGGTATCATCTCAACCAAGTATGCCTGCCAAAGTTCATCGATTCCTTTGGATATGACACGACGGCGTTCATAAATGCGTCGGGCTGGTTTATGCAATTCATGAGCGATGCCCACTTTGATGGGGGATGGCTTATAAGATAATTTTAGCATCTCGGAGTTGTTGTTCAATGAGGGCAATTTCTGCCTCATGTCCAGTGTGACCAGCTTGCTTTGATGCATGAAGCAAGTATAAGCGTTCTACTAACTGATTGGGATTATTCCAAAAGGTTATATCTATGTAGGGTTTTAATTTCTTAAACCTTACACCAGAGGCAGAGTGATGTTTTTGCTTACCAAACATGTTTGCAATGATGGTTTTATATTTTTGGGACATATTGGCATTGAGCTGCTGAGATGATTTATAGTTTCTTTTGTGTGCGTTGGTGTCTAATAAAATGGATTCATATTTAGCAAGGTCCTCGGGCGTAAAATCTTGTAGAGAAGGGGTGCGAGAAAATAGCAGCTTTAACAGACCTGGTGTAAATTTATAGTTGATTATTTTAATGACAGCTTTCGTACGAGCAAATTTAAAGGATGAATCCCCAATTTTAAAGCTATCATTCTCATAGCGAACACCATACGTGGTATCTGTCTTTCCAATAAATAGAAGGGTCAGATACGGTTCCAGAGTTGCCCCATAATGTTTGATTAAAATGTATTTGAGTTGAGCTTTATTTTGAGGGGTTGCCAAGACTTGTGAAAACGGTGACGATGTGGGGGAAGACGGTGTTGCCGCTATGACGGATGATTTTTGTTTTGTTTTTTGAACCTGTTGAAGGGGTGAAGATATTTTTTCTTTCAGGACTAAATACGGTTTCGCTTTCACTTTCACTTTGTTCATGTTGTTCTTGTCCTTCTTCTTGTTCTTCTTCATGTTCTTGTTCACTAACATTAGAGGAGGAGGAGGATTTTACCTGTCGTGTGGAATCTGTTTGAGTAAATTTTGAACTTGTTAAGGGTTTGGTTTGACAGGTAGCAGCAGTAGCAGCAGAAGCATTTGGTTTGAATCTCATGGGATCAACTGATGATGATGGAGCATGTTTTATCATGGGTAAAGGATTGACGTTTTTTAAACGTTGTAATTCACGAAATTTATGTCGAATCGTATTTCGTGCCTCAATAATACGCTGCATGATTTGAACATGTTTCTTGTACCCTATAGCGTTCGCCATGGTGAAGGTAAAGACACACTAACAGGAAATGTCAAACCCTAGGTCTTTTTAAACCGAAATAAAATTATCAAAACCCAAGCGATAACGTCCCTCACATCGTTCACTCTGTTTATTTATGACCAAACCGGCATGGGGATGATGGTTCCAACACGAGGCACACAATTGTGTGAAAGCTGTAAAGGACATATCTGGATTCACATGATCTTGAAAAATATGATAGTGATTTCTAGAGTCTTGGCGGTAGAGAACGATGAGATTGGCATTGTCACGAATCAACTGTTTGGGAATTTTAGAATAGGTCTGAGCCAGATAAAAACAATCCACTTGTTTATGGCGTCCCGAACTAAAATACTCTTGAATAATGGCCTGTCGTTGAGTGACAATATCATCAAAAATTATAATGGAATCTGGTTGAATGCGGTTTGGTTGAATGACATCTTGAGGTGACGTGAATGTTAAATAGCCCATGGCTTCTTTATTTAACGAAGACATAATTTGTTCCAGATACACGTACAGAGGTTGGTACAAGGATTTGGCAAAAATATAAATATTTTGAAATCGTAGGCCATTAGGCGCGGTAATAATGTTTAGCAAAACATTGGTCTTTCCACAACCCGAAGGCCCTACCATAATACATCGAACGGTGGATGGGAATAGGGTGCCATGACGTTTAGGTTCGCACACGGACAGTGATAGCTCTGAAACCAAATCGGAGACGGGCAAAGCATGGCGTTGTTTCATTAATTCCATAGTGTTGACGACTGAGTTTTTTTCATGTGTGTATAAGGTTTATATATATATATATATGGCAAGTGGTGAGTAGGATAGGTTAGTTAACGTCTATCACCATGGACGAGTTTGGGCGAGCTCGTGTAACTATGGCCACGGCCGCCTCTTTGTCAAAACAGTCTCAAGAGGTGGCTACAAAAAGCTATGTCGATCGCAAAATGCAAACTGTCTATCACATGGCCCCGAGACTAACCGCTGAGGGCTATTCAGCCAATCATCATCGTATTATTGATGTGCAAGAGCCTCGAGACGAAAATGATGTCTGCACGAAACGTTATGTGACCTATCAAATGAAAAGGCTTTATAAATTTGTCCCATCAGTATTTTTAGTGTATCTGTCAAATCAAAAACTGAACAATGACAGAAATCATTCCCCACCACCACTGGTGAATGATAGACCTACCTATATGCTTGCTTCTGGTATAAGTCATTATCGATTGCATTATGATGGCGTGATTCATATTAAATATGCCATGCCGGATGAGAAACATTTAAAAATACAAATAAACTGCGATAGACTGTTGGGCCACAACCATCAAAGAGTAAATGTTGGAGATGAATTATCCTTTCATCTTATGCTTACGTTTGAGGAAAAGGAAGCTGGAAAAACGGTGAATGATTTTACGGTTTATATGGAAATGGAATATACTGCTATGAAATAAGGTTCTCTACGTTAGTTGTTATCGAATGTTTGCTGTGAAAGGTTCACCAAGTAGCACCATGGTGAAATAAAGATATGCAATGTACATGAAAAAAAAATATCGAAAAGAGAAAAAAGCCAGGTCGGAAACCAAGTAGATCTGCCTCATACGCGGTGTTAAAACTTTAAAAAAATAAGAAAAATCTAAAAAGAGTGGCTATCGAAATAGCTTTACAAGCGGTGCGATTGTCTACAGCTCCGAGATCGCACCATAATGCATCGATAAAAAGAAAAGAAAGAAAGAAAGAAAGAAAGAAAGAAAGAAAGAAAGAAAGAAAGAAAGAAAAAACGTGGGCGAGTCATTCCTGTTGCTAAGCGTGGGGGTTTTTTGCCGACTTTAGTTGCAGGGTTGGCAGCTTTGGTATCCCTTTTGGGTGGTGCCAGTGCTGTAGCGAAAACCATAAAAGCAACAACTCAAAGAAAGCGAGCGACACAATAAAACGTTAGAAGCCATTGCTATGGGAGCTAGAAATGGCAATCCTTTAAGGCCAGTCTTTTATCAACAAGGTAGTGGCCTATCGTCTAAGAAAAAAAAAATGTCCATCTTCGATAAGCGCTTAAGGCAACTGCCTCGTCATGCTATGACCCATGAACAAATGGAAATCTATGCCAAACAAATAAAGATTTTTCATTTTCGAGGTGTATTTATGCGAAATGAATTACCCAAATCAGCGTGGAAAGAAGAACGTGCCATGATTAATTTAGATGATGATGCAGGCCCAGGAACCCATTTTGTAGCCTATGTGAAACAAGGTTCCACATTATGGTACTTTGACAGTTATGGAAATTTAACTCCCCCGATCGAATTGCTACGTTATTTGGGAAACCGAGTAATGATATTCTATAATGTGAATCGTCAACAATCCTTTGACAGTCAAGAGTGTGGACGTTTGTGTTTACATTTTTATATAAGAGGTCGCGTTAAGCCAGCAGTCTCATCATTATGAATGTAAACGACAAGACCTTTACCGTGCACAGTCGCGGGCCTGAAGTGTCCCTGGATTTCCCCCATTGAATTGCATCCCGAACAATCCTATGTGCTAGGATTAATTTCTTTGGAAATTTACAACAGGATTTACAATATACAATTGGATATTAATGACAAATTTTATTATGATGATTATATGTTATAGGTTATACCACAGTCGACGAGCACGAAGCCATTAGCGTGTCGATGATAAAACAATTTGGTGTCAAACCATTTGCGGATGGAACACACAAATTTGAACTTACAGCCAATACGATTACTCATCGCTGTCGTATTTTCTCTACGTTTAACATTGTCTTTGAAACTCGAGTTCATTATATTGGTCCTTTACTAGGATTTAAACCAAGAGTGTTGGCAGCTCATCAACCCCATGATTCAGATTATCCAGTGAAATTCATCGAGGACCATCACATTTCTGTGACTTGCAATATTATTAGAGACGTATTTACGAATCAAGAACAAAGCCATTCCCTGTATGATTTTATTGTCACCTCCTCTTGTGGCTATATTATTCGTGAGAACCCTTCACAGGGTCTATATCATCCTGTGTGTGTCAGTGATATTAGTAATATTACCTTACGCTTAGTCAATAGAAAGCAACAACTGATTGCTTTGGACGCCAACACCCCTGTGACCTACAAGTTTGTTTTAAAGACGCTATGAAATCTCTCTATATATAAGAATGAAAGTTTGTCTGTTTTTTTCTGAATTTCTACGGAAATTTGCGTTATTTACGCGTTTCAGACTGTTTTATGACGGATGCACGCGAAAATAAAAATTTTGTCTGTCTGTCTGTTTGTCAGTCTGTGGACAAAGTGGTTGTTCCCTTATAACTCGAGAACGGCTGGGTGGATCAACGTAAAATTTGGTACGGATATCCTTCAGAGGCACGACACTAATCATTGATGTAACTCTTCTCTGTACCTCTCATAAT
The DNA here is from genome assembly GCA_946902985.2 of Meconema thalassinum. Lineage (NCBI taxonomy): Eukaryota > Metazoa > Arthropoda > Insecta > Orthoptera > Tettigoniidae > Meconema > Meconema thalassinum. The sequence continues at coordinate 386,814,071 of OX336389.2, forward strand.
AGGGGGCCTACCCCCTTAAAATACTTGCTGAAATAGGCGAAGACGGGCGAGACAAAGCTCATTTTCAGCCCCTCAATGTGAGAAACGAAACCCTAAAACCAACAGTTGTTGAGATATTTCCAGAAAACTAATTTCATTTAATACAATAACGAAAGAATGCAAGCCGGTTACCATGGCAACGGAATCTCACAGGTAATGCTGTAAGACGCAATACAATTCCATTTATTACATTACTGAGATAGTTTGCAAATGGCTATAAGGTTATAACGGAACCAAATTAAGCTGTAAAATTCATCAATGTCATATAATGCGCTTAAGGGGGTCAAGGTGTACTCTAGATTTTTTCACGCGATTTACACGTGCGGGTGTGGTACGGAAGGTCTATTATATCCCTATCCCTATATTTTCATATTATTATTATAGTTATTATTATACTACGGCCTACAACGACGAGACAAAGGTTATTTTCAGCCCCTTGGTGTCAGAAACAAAATTCGGTGCCCCTAAATAGCAGTAAAGGGTACCCGAAAAGTACATTTTAAGGCTCTAAAACCAACAGTTTCTGAGATATTCCCAGAAAACTAATTTCATTTAATAAACTAATGAAGGAATGCAAGCCAGTAACCATGACAACAATATCTGAAAAGGTGACATCCAACTTTCCATCTATTTCTGCAAGAAGTAAAGCCACTCCATTTATTAAATTTCTGTGAAAGTTTGCAAATGGCTATAAGGTTATTACGGAATCAACTAAAACTGTAAAATTCATCACTGCGCTTAAGGTGGTCAAGGGGTACCCTAGATTTTTTTCACAAGACTTAAATGTGCGTTATGTCGTACAGAAAGTCTATTATATCTCCAAACAGAAACATTATTTTCAAAAATTCCTGAATTGAAATACGGTAGTTTCTTTTCTTTTTTCTTTTAGGAATTTGGGCCATTGGAGTCTAAAAAACCTGAATTTTCATGCACCACAAGCCTTTATAAATTATTAAAGGGGTCTTCCTCTGGATGGGGACTTGACACAACAGTGAAGGTCAGTTTTATTTGACGTGTATTGCGTTTCGTCTACGAGGTTTTAATTTTTTTTTTCACGTCCGGACGTACACGTTAGGTGAATTTAGTTTCAGAGCATATTTTAACTAATCATTTTTCTTTGTCGAGAAACAGGTTCCTAGTCTCTAACCATTGCAACAGTAGCTCAATTGATTACGTCTGGTTATTAATACCGAAGACCGTTCAAAGAATGGGTACTTCTGCTAGTGTATATATAAAGCAACAACAACGTCTACGAGGTCGGTTAGTTGCCCGCCGTGTATGAAATGGTTGACACGAGTAAACCGCCAACGTTTACAACGCATTGAGTATACGTTACACCCCATTCATGAACAAGGAGCTGTTGCAAGTGTTAAATCCCATACAAGTTGAAGATGGCGTCGTGCGCATTGATATGCATTCTTATCAACCTCAAGCAACAGGACTGAATAACAATGAAGAAATTCAATTCATCATTAACAATCAGGATATTTTACTCTACCTCATGAAAGTGTCCTTCAAATTGAGGGTAAATTGATGAAAGCAGATGGCAGCACACCCACAACGACTGAGTTGGCGAATCATGGTCTGGCTTTTCTGTTTTCTGAAGTACGTTATGTGATAAATGATATTGTCATAGATATGACTCGAAATGTGGGCATGACTAGTCTTATGAAATTATATCCTTCCTATAGCGAGGAGGAAAGTAAAACGCTTTCTATGGCAGGATGGTGCCCCAACAGTAGCAATGACTGGCTAGTTCATAGCGATGGCACTTTTACAGGCTTCCTACCCTTAAAATTACTCCTTGGCTTTGCCGAAGATCACAAGCGTATAATTTTAAACGCAAGACAATGTTTGTATCTGATGAGAGAGCGCAGTGATTTTAATGCACTAAAAGGAGCCTCCGACCAAGTGATAGACTCAAAAATTCAACTGCTTCGATTACAATGGAAAGTGCCCCATGTGACGCTATCGGATATTAAAAAGCTAAGCATGTTAAATCTGGTGCAAAAAGATACAGCCTTGCCTATCGCCTTTCGAAGTTGGGGTCTACATGAGTACCCCTTGCTACCTACCACAGACACTCATAGTTGGACTTGGAGTGTCAAATCGGCTCGCTCTACCGAGAGACCCGTCTATGTTATTATTGGTTTTCAAACCAATAGAAAATACCAACAAAGCAAAGATGTCACCCTGTTTGATCACATTCACTGGAGAAATATACGACTATTTTTAAATAATGTTTGCTTTCCCTATAAGGGGTTGGAACTCAATTTTTCAAAAAGTAAGTTTGGCCCCCTTTATGATATGTTTGCTAAATTTCAATCATCTTATTATGAAAAACAGGATTGCCCTATGTTGTCGCCACAAGGGTTTAAAGCAAAAGCACCACTGATTGTTTTCGACTGTTCATATCAAGAGGAATCTATGAAAATCACCACCATTGATTTAAGGGTAGATTTTGAAACACAATGAAATGTACCAGACCATACCAGTGCCTACTGTTTGATTATTCATGCCATACAAGTGAAATATCATCCTTTGTCCAATTATGTGACCAGCATATAAGCCATCTGTAGTCAGGTGAAAAAAAATCATCATTCATAAGATTGATGATAAGCGTCTGCATGCATTGCACACTATCTGTTGCGCTCTGGCACTGTGCACACATACAACAACAAACGTCATGTGCCCCTCAATAAGCAACAACAACAACAACGTGACAGACAAACCAAGGAATTTAAAATGTTAATTTAGTCGTCTCAAAACTTTTGAAACATGGACAGTCCCCTATATGGATAATGGAGAATAGGCTGCGAGCATATTTTATTACTTAAATCGTGAGGATGTGGTCAAGTGTATTTTTTGCAATGTTGAAATTGGAAACTGGGAAATAGGGGATCGACCATTTAGTGATCATCAGCGATGGAGTCCATCCTGCCCTTACCTGAATCGCTATGATGTTGGCAATATTTCATGGAGTTTGAATTGCCCTGTCACTGTACCAGACCCTGCAAAACTAGGAGATACCTGTGGACCGTATGTGCAAACTATTCATTTGAATGCTGTTCCAAATTAAACAAACAAACAAACAAACTTTGTAATAAAATTGTAAGTGTTTTTTTATGTTATGAATAAAACCTGTAAAAAATTAATATTTAGCTCTTGTTCAATTTATTTGTTCCTTTTTTTCCTGAAGTCCTTTGACTTTTTGCAATGTTAAACCATGAAATGGGTTAGTTGTTGATTAGACGTCAACGAGGTAACAAGTAAAAAATATATTAAAAAAATATCATACGTACACTCATCGTGGATTGTCAGGGGTTTAAAATTGCAGACAACAAATTTTTTATTAAAAAAAGTAGCTTTTATCGATTGTAGTACGTTTTGGGTGTCTAACCCAATCCATTTGGTGTTTAAACCTACCTATGCTTTCGAGTTGCTTAGTGAAAAAGATAAAAAGCAGAGCCAATGGATTGAAAATCATTTGCAGTTAGTATGGAAAAAGGGTGATATTTCTTACAAGTATCTTGACATAGTCATGAAAGCCCACTTGTCCTCGGCCAATGTGTTATTTCTTAAAGGGAGTGAAAAACGCCAGTGGCTCCAACCATTTTTACCCTCTCACTGTCAATGTATTGACCTTTTAGATCTGGGTTGTCCATCCCAGCAAACGCTCATGGACACTTGTCCTTGCGACAATATTCAGAATGAAGCCTTAGCGCATGCGTGGCAATTGTTTCATTGGCTCACCACCAGTGCATGTTGGGAGTTGTTCAATCAAATTAAAACTGAAAGTTTATCGTCCAATGATAGCAGTGAGACTTGTACACGTGAAGTGATAACATCAACGATACAAACATGGACGCCATTACAATCGACAAGGCTATTGGAAAGTTCTTTGTGTGTAAGGAAAAACCGATTAGCTTTACACAATAATGGTTTTGGTCACTCGAGTAAATATATTTCAGCTAGAATTATTGCATTACCTAAATCATTTCTTTCTTATGTTGCTGCCAAAGCTGTGAAATAAATTTGGGAAAAGGCGCCTGCCGCGTGGACTACCGACCCTGTATTGAGTGAACTACAACCATGCAGTCATTTTTCCCATCACAAGCAATTAACCATGGCAAAAATACATTCCATTCGACAGTGTGCCACATGCCAATTGATGAAATTATATCATGGTCATAAAACTCACTGTAAAGACATTGCTTCATCATTCCATGGCTGTCATGCGGAAAACAACCGCCTACCATGCTCGTCAGCAGCTGACGACAAACAACAACAACAACAACAACAACAACAACAACAGTAACAACAACAACAACAACAACAACAACAGCAGCAACAACAACAACAACAACAACAGCAGCAAGAACAAGAAGAACAACAAAAAGAAGAACAATAAAACAATAATTTTAAACGTCATGGGCTTAAGGGTCGCTTGTTTATGAAACACCCTATTCATGCATTGCAAGCACTAGTACAAAAAAAAATAACCCTTTATAGGTCCTTGGGATACTATCTTCCCACCATGTATTTATAGAATGGTGTTAGTGAGATAATCTTCCCACCCCCTTTCATTTCAAGCAGTTCCACATGCATCCACATGCTAGATGCAGGGGAATATTGAAAACCCATTAATTTGATGTATATAGTCATCAGAAACCAAAGGTGGAAAGCATATGTCTCACTGGTCTCCACAGTGCACGTGCTCGCCAGTTCGGTTTTGTTGAGTGAATGAAATGCATTGTTTTACAGAAGACAGAGTTTTTATTGAAGAGATGAGATTTGTAAACGTTGATATACAAATGAAATACACTGTTAATAATGGTTTTGGTCACTCGAGTAAATATATTTCAGCTAGAATGGAAATAATTATCCTGCTCAGGGTGTTTGACAAAGAATAGAAGATTTTTAAAATTAATTTTTTGGGTTATTAGTAAATACTATTTTGAAATTATTGAATTATATTCGAATATACCAACTATTAACATTCCAAAATCACTTCTGTATTTTTGTGCAGTTTTCGGCAAAGATGTTATAGGTCATTGACCGCATGTTGCATGGGAGTTAGGTTTAAAAAAAATTATAGAGCGTGATGGGTGTTTTTATATATTATATCCTGTTAAATAAACCTCATTATTGAGTGATAAAAACGGTATCATCATAATTTGGAGGTGGGAGATTATTACCCCATTGCTCATGTAAGAAAACATACTGTCGGGTGTGGGCAGTGGGATAATAATTTCCCACCCCATATTTCATAAAATAGAACCCACACCCATATAATTGTTGCACATTCCTACTCATTTATCACCCTCAATTACAAATGTGCAAAAAACCAAATATTTTATACCCCCAGTCTTTTGCCCTATAAAGGGTTAAATGTAGTCATAGTAGCATATAAAATAATTAACAAGTTTAGGACTACGTAGTTTATTATTATTATTATTATTATTATTATTATTATTATTATTATTATTATTATTATTGTTACGTAACATGTCCGTCCCAACGTTTTTAAAATCCATCTTCCCTGTATACTTGTGTTCCTTGTCATTTTAAACGACCGCCTGTTGACTTGGTTCCGTTTGTGAACACGAGATGTCAGTATCTGTCGGACTTCGGCGCTTCTAGCCGAGCTTGTATCTTCCACCGATAGAGTGTGTTTGTGGTGTCTTCTGGTTTCATCCTATTCGAGTCATATTTGAAGGCTATTTATTATATTCTACGTCATGGAAAAAAAGACTGTATATACATAATACCGCCAAAATAATTACATTATGTGCACATTGTTACATGATGTGTCAAGCCTTGATTGGACAATAACAATTTACATGAATGCAGTTCGGTATCTGACTTGTGATTCTCGGCCATCTTGTGATCTTCATTGTCTGTCGTCAAGATAACAAGCCGGCTGCTGGTCCAAGAGTATCGCTCCGTGTGCTGGGGGCTGTGGCCCCTAGCTTTTACGAAAAATGAATACATATTCAAGAAAAGGAAACGCCTGTGCTACATAAGAATTTAATTTCTTCTTTCCGCCTGGAAGATGAAAGTGATATAGAATCGCAACTGGATGCGAACGAGTGCTTGTCATCTAAACGACGCATGTGCCGGATTAGCCATTTTTGAGGCACATTTAGTGCCGTATAATATTTTTGAAAATTGTGTATTAATTATTTTATTATCCTTGTGTCTCCACTTATACATTTATGTGTATATATGGTTATGGAGCTTCGATATCGTCTTATATTAATGTTTTAATTCTGTATTTTGTTTCACCTGGTAGCCCTAATTTTTCGCCTTTACTAATGTTACCAGATATAAAAAAATATTGTTTTCTTCGTACCTTTGGAGACACGGTTCTAGTTTATTTTACGTTGTGAATTTTTATTTATTTAGTTTTTGGCAGTCCTTGGAATTGCCCTATTATTAATTTATTTACGATCCGATGCACCAGCCTCATGTCAATAGTGTTAAAGCGTAATTCCTTCCTCCTTTTTATTTCTCTCTGGTGATTTTAAAATTTAATTATGCTAATTGTTTGCCGTAATTCGATCGGACATGCGGTCATCTATTTGTGGCCTTGTTTGTTTGTTTTTTTGTTTGGCCCGAGTGCATTCTGGTCTTGAGAGTGCAGTCTCTTGGCGCCGACCGGGAAACTCAAACATGTTGTGGTGTTAGCTTAATATGTTTATTATTAACCTTGTTGGTTTAACCTTGTGTTTTTGGTGAATGTTCCTGTGTTTTTTCTCAGTCACGAATGTGTGGATTTCTTAATTGATCACATTCTATTTTATTAATTTAATTTTAAATTTTTGTTTTGCGTCGTGGCCTGGATCTCTGCATGTCGGATCGGTATTGCGTTCTAGTACATTATCAAGCCCTTTCTCATTTAATAATGCCTGTCTACTGGTTTTTTTTCTTTGGGCTTAATTAATTTTTTTAAACTTAATGTTTTCGTTTAGGTTCAGCAAGCAAGCATGTAAAGCCTTATGTAGTTTTCTAAGATAATTGTCTTATTTTGGCCTTAAGCCTCGTGCACCTTCAGAGGGTGCTTTGGCCATAGAGTTTCTTCCTTTTTTTTTAAATAATTTTGTTAATTTTTTTTCTTGCATCCTTCTGATAATTAAATTTTATTTTAAATTTTTAAGCAACTGTTGTGGCATTATTTCGTCGGCGACAGTTCTCTTAGTTATTGGGGGGTGTCTGTAGTCGAGCCTGTGCGTTCCCCTTCTCCACCTTCCTTCCACCCCTTTTGGTGTTCTTCTGTTGGGGCATGTCATCTGGAGGTGATTTTGCTGTGGAAGCGATGCGGACCTCTGAAGACAGGTAAGTAGGCCCATCCACCGCTGGCCATCCATCGTGTCATTTTGGTAGCAGATCGAGCTCGTGTTCGCTTCTGCAAATATCCCCCCCTCCTTTCCCGCAGGCTCGCTTTATGGACCCTTCTGGTGCTGATGGAGCGGTTGTTGATGGGATCTGTCATGCCAGTGCACTTGATGTTGTTAAATGCTAATCCTTATCGTTTGTTTGATTTCATGTTTGCCTCTGAATATCCATGTGGTGATATGTAAGTGACCTGTCCAATGCGAGGTGTCTGTGCTGGTTTTTATCCGGTTTGTAATACAGCATCCCCACTGAAAAAGAAGCTCGGTGAGTGATTGGCATGTGTTCTTGGCATGGGAGATGTGGATTTGTTAGTATTCTGATAGCCTACATGCTATGAGTGAAGACCTCGATGAGCCCTGTCTGAAGCTGTTCGCCATGTGCTTTGTGGCAATTTTTGTAATTTAGCTTCCTGTTCTCGAGCCAAGCAGGCGGTGACGTATGCAGTTCTGGGCAGCATTGTGCATGATTTTGTGTAGTATTGTGGCTGGGTTCGAGTGTCAACCTAATCTATGGTGTTGGTAATTGGTAGTTATGGTATTGGTGTGAAAGTGTAAACTGTCCTCGTAATTCCTAAAATTTGTTTCCTTCTGTATTGTCTGTCTGCATTCTGTGTTTTTCAAAATGGCCGACAATAATAGTGCTTTCGATTTAATTGACTTAAGAGATAACCTTGTGAATTTGGAGAGTTCTTCTGGGGTTGTACGTGAATCACCTCTGTTTACTAGGTCTGAGGTTTTGGGATCGATTTCTAGTAGTGGTTTGCCTGCCCCTCTATTGTCTGGTTCTGGCTCGCCCAGACCACTTAACCCTGCATACGGTCATTCTTCTCATGTTAGGTCACCTAATGATTTCCTGGGTCCTGCCGACCCATTGCATCCCAGTTCTTTCTCTAGCAATGTAAATGTTTTGTCTCCTGTAGAGGGTGTGCGAGCGGGCTACCCTGGTAACAATGTCTTTTTTCCAAATGTTACATACTCGCCTACCGTTAATTATGGGTCGATTCCTCATCCTATTTCTGGTTACGTAACTAAGTTAAAGAGTTTCAACCTAGATGACGTTACGCAAGTGGTCCTATTTTTAAAGCAAGTGGTCGAATTGGGTAACCATGCCTCGATTTTTGGGATGTCGGAAAATCAGATTTTCCAACTGTTGTATCCTGTTGCATCCGGTATGCTGCGCGATAAGCTGATTGAAGCTATCCACATCCGCATGTCCTTAGCCATGTTCATTAGGGAAGTGTTGTGGTTTTTTGTCCCTGCGAGTGCCCTTAGTACTCTCGAGCAAAAGTTCTTGTATCGTGTCCAAAAGTTGGACGAGTCCCTTAGGGACTACGTCAGTGACATTAAGGTGTATGCCCAGGTATTTGCATCCCCTTTAACTGAACGACAGTTGGTGTCATCTATTGTAAATGGGTTTTCGCCTCAATATAGGTCATACATGACTATGTGAAACAGGCCTTCGTCATTTGTCGATCTAAAACAGGTCATTATAGAGACTATGGCTGTGAAACATGCAGATTCCCTTCGTGTAGCTAATGTTCCTCCTCCTTCCTTGATGTCTTGTCCCCCTCATTCCTTGATGTCTCGTCCCCCTCCTAAGGTTATGTTTCATCCTAGACCCAATGTTAAGTGCCACACGTGCGGTGGCGTGGGACATGTTAAGAAGGTGTGCCCGAATAACCAAGTTGTGTATCGCCAATGACGGGATATTGTGGAGACCAATTCGGGTGTTACTTCTAAGGATATTTCTGTGAATGAGAAATTTTTTAAACCCTGTGAATTTTCTGGTCGCCCTACTAATGAAAATCTTGGTAACTCTTTGAAAACTAATTCATCACGTGCTCATTCTGCTTATGTCGCTGACCTACCTAACCTGTCGGTGAGCAATGTCGTGGCAAGTCAGCCTAATTCTAAACATAATGCGAAACCTGTGGTGCGGGTGTCCTCGTCATCTAATTGTAATCGTTTTAGAGTGAATAATGATTTTGGAATTTCTCCTGTGGCTAGAGGAATATCCCCGTTTATTGAAATATGTGTTAATGACGAGCCGTTTCTGCATTGCTTGATTCTGGTAGTGTCGCATCCTTTATAAGCGAGGTCTGGTTTTTATCTATGAAGAGTGTTTGCAAATTTCCTGAGTTAGAGCCTAACTATGAATCTTTTATTTCGGCAAATTGTTCAAACTTAAATATTTTGGGTAGTATGACAGTCAAAATCCATATTCTAAATTTTTCTTGGAAGTTTAAATTTTTTGTTGCCAGAAATCTTTTTTGTTCTGTGGTCATTGGAGCTAATTTCTTGTCACACGTTGGTATGCTTCTTGATTTTGGTGCTCGCAACCTATGGTTTAAGTTTAATCCGCAAAGTAAATTATCGTTTAACCCGGTTTTATCTTCTCCTGCTGTCAATTCTGTTAGTGAACCTGTGACTATTGAGGATCTCGATCAGGAGAATTTGACGAGTCCTGAAAAGGATGCCATTAAGAGGTTATGTCAGGAGTATAGTGACGTATTTACTGACAAGTTGGGTGTAAGCCATTTGATGGAATACAAGATTGAGCTAACCGATTCTGTGCCGGTGCGTTCCAGCCCGTATCGCCTTGCCCCGCCCAAGATGGCTGAACTTCGGAAGATCATCGACAAGATGTTGGAAGAAGGTGTAATCCAACCTTCTATCTCGGCCTATTCATCCCCTGTATTCCTTGTGCCAAGACCTAACGGTGGTTTTCGGCCGGTGGTCGACTATAGGGCTCTTAATCAAAAGGTTGTTTTACAATCCATTCCTTTGCCGGACCTTCATACATGCTTTAGTTGGTTTCGCAACGCGAAGGTGTTCACGATCCTCGATTTAAATTCTTCTTACTTCCAAATTCCCCTCTCTCCGGAATCCAGGCATGTTACTGCTTTTTCCACTGACTGGAACCTGTTTGAGTATGCCCGTGTCCCGTTTGACCTATCCACCGGAGCCGCTGTGTTGAGCAGACTTCTGGACAAGGTGTTTTCAGAAATTAAATTCAAGTTTGTGTACCACTCCCTTGACGATGTGGTGATCTATTCTGAGTCCTTCGAGGAACACGTTGATCATCTGAAAGTTGTGCTTGATCGGTTGCGTGACGCTGGCCTTACCGTCAAATTGTCCAAAGTTTCCTTTGCCAAGCCCAAAATTTCCTTTTTAGGACATATTGTTTCCGAATCTGGTATCTCCGTGGACCAGTCTCGTACGCAGGCCATCAGAGATTTTAAACCACCCAAGAACGCCAAGGGTGTTGCTCGTTATATTGGTATAGTGAACTTCTTCCGTAAGTTCATCAGTAACTTTGCCGACTGTGCCGCTCCTCTAAATCAATTACGCAAAAAGGCTGTGAAGTTTGAGTGGGGTCCCTCTCAGCAGGCAGCCTTCGAAGATCTTAAGCTTGCACTCTCTAACGCCCCTGTATTAGCCATTCCGGATTTTGGGAAGCAATTCATTGTGCAGACTGATGCGTCTGGTCGTGGTATTGGTTGTGTCCTGCTGCAAGAGTCTGATCTGGGTAGGCAACCCATTGCATACGCTTCTCGCACCTTAACGGACGCAGAGGAAGTATTCCATATACGAACTTGAGGGTTTAGCAGTGTTGTTCGCCCTGGAAAAATTCCGTATGTATCTTGAGCACACTACGTTTCTCCTTGAGACCGATAACCAAGCCTTGAGCTGGGTGTTAGGGAAACCCCGTAAAACTGGTAGGATTGCCAGATGGGCAACTAGGATTCTGTCATTCCAGTTCACCGTCCACCATATTCGTGGGTCCGAAAATGCGGTAGCTGATTCATTAAGCCGCATGTATGAGGATACAGCCGAAGAGGATATTCAAGGATGTGAACCCGTAAACCTTGTATCACCTGTAAATTATGTCAATGTCGTTCTCAGCAATTCCCCTGTGCTTTTTGAAGATGTGAGGAGATTCCAGAAAGAAGATCCCTCCTTATCTAGCCTAATTGACCGAATCAATTCTGGTGAAGTGATCAAGCCCTACTCTCTAAGGGATGGTGTATTGTGTTGTTCGTCTCGTCATGACCGTCTTCCTAAAATTGTGCTCCCGTCGGTCCTCATTCCGGAAATCTTTCGTTACTATCACGAATCTCCTATTGGTGGCCACCTAGGAGTATTCAAGACCCGAGCTAAAATCAGACCGTTCTTAATTTGGCAAAGTATGGATGGCGACATCGGGAGGCTCATTAGAAATTGTGCTTCATGTAGTATTAGCAAGCCTCCGGTTTCTACTAAGGTAGGCCTGTTGTCATCTGAACCGGCATCTAGACCCATGGAGAGGCTTTTTATCGACCATGTTGGCCCGTTCCCTCGCTCTGGTCGGGGAAACCAATTTGCGCTTGTTTGCACTGACGGTTTCACCCGGTTTAGTTGGATATTCCCCACCAGACAGGCTACGACCAGTTCCGTCATAAAGTGTCTTAATTCCATCTTTTCATATTTTGGGCCATGTCAGTTCCTGGTATCAGATAATGCCAAGTGCTTTGTATCTCATCAGTTCCGTCAATTCTTTTTTGATTATGCTATTTCGCATGTAACCACCACTCCCTATTTTCCTAACCCGTCTCTCGCTGAGCGAGTCAATCGTAATCTCCGTTCTGCTCTGATTGCTTTCCACCACGAGGACCATTCCAAGTGGGATTCTAATTTGCATTGGCTCAATTTTGCTTTCAACACCGCCGTGCACGAGAGCACGCAAGCCACCACTTTTCGTTAATGTTTTCCTTTATGGCTAATTCTCCGTTGTCTAATCTGTGGAACCTGCACGATCTCCTTCCAGACAGTTTCACGCCCGAGGATATGAGGGCGATATTCGACAAGGCTAGAGAGAATATTAAGGTATCACATGACCAACTTGCCAAGCGACACAATGCCTGTCGCAAGCCAACTGATTTGGAAATTGGAGATGTTGTGTACGTCCGCAATGTCGAGCCCAAGGGCGTCAGTAATCTAGTTTATAGCAAGTTGACCCCTCGTTTCAAGGGCCCATGTTATGTAGAGGCATTCCTGACTCCCGTCACTCTTCTTATTCGAAACCCTAAGGCCAACAAAATTTCCAGAGTGCATCTGTCGCACATTAAACGAGGTGGAGAGGTTTCTAATGAGGAAATGCTACCATAAATTTTGTAAACTGATTTTGTATAATGTAAAGTATCCCTAACCTTCATTGAAGCCTTCAGGTATCTGTTCCTTCTGGAATTTTGATTTAATTTGCAAACTCTACTGGGATACAAACTGTAACTGTTGGGTGATTCCCATTTAATGGTAATTGTAAAATTGAAACTAATTTTGATGTTTTCATAAAAGATGCTAGCATGAAAGTTGGACTCTGTGGGAGGCCTAACCCATGGTAACCTTGTATACCTGTTTCCTTGGGAATTTGAGTGGTCATTCCTCTACAGTAGCTCCTGCTAAATGTATAGTCATTCAATTCGCATATTATAGAAAGGTACTGCCCCCGTAAATTGAATTATACTGAGACCACGGTGTCTGTATTGGCATATGTAAATAAAGTTATGGCCGTCATAGTTGTTACGTGTATATTCATGACGTAGGCGTGGATGACGCAACGCTCGAGCAAGTAGGCTGGCTGAGCTTAGATTCTTGCTGACGACACGATTTTGTTCGAGAAGGATCTTAGATTTACGACGCAGTCGCAGGGAAGCAAGTAAACGTGCTGAGGAAGAAGTTACGCTATTGGAGGAGAGGCTCGATCCAATGAATGGTAGCTTGAAGGGAGACGGAGATTAATGAAACTACCATATTTTATAACTTTTGGCATGCAGAATTGTGGAAAACTATTTTCAGTTATGGCATTGATTTGGAATTTTGAAGAAATTAATTATATGTTTTTGAAATCTGAAAATCCATCAAGAATAGCCAAAGTTGGAACTTCGAGTAATGATGGAAGAAGAAGCTATGGTAGGGATGGATACGCCCCTTCAAAGTTGATAAAAGGCCTTGCACAGCAGAGAGGAGGCTCTCACTTCGTGGTTTTATTCTGACTTCATAGTCTGACTTCGTGTTCTGATAGAACAAGCATATCGTCATAAGCAAGCGTGGCAGAGCCCACCGCATCGAACAGTATTGGGTATCCAGCAGTGCAATTCTACTGTTACTAAAACTAGGCGAAGTTGGAGCGCACACATAAACGATTCTACAAGTTTATCTATCAAGAATTAGCTACTGCATTTATACTAATTCAATAGTGCATTACAATATTGAGGCGTGTGCGAATGTTGAACTTTTTCATTATAATACTTCAGAAGATATTCGCATTTAAAGACTGCAGAGAAAAGTGTTTTTCTCGAATCCTGAGAAGCACTTTTACTACCACATTCTACGCTACGGCAGACACGTGTATTGCAACCGTGATATTGAAGATTACATTTGGTGATACAACGCTACATTCTAGAATGGAACTATACAATCTGGCAGTACTTTCGACTAACATTATAATGAAAGTGGAGATGGAAGACTAAAACTTTAATGCAATTGGGACATACATCAGTAGTGTGAAGTAGCAACATGGAGCTTCGATAATCGTCATTCTACAAAGACGAGCATGTAGTGAACATTCAGCTACACTCATGCATCGTAATCTATCGCTGAATTACATCAAATGGCAGTGGAAATAAATTCATACTCCACAATTATGAACATTTCTGAGGAAATATTTCCAATGAACTTCATGGCTGATTTCTACAAGAACTTCAGGGAACTTTCAAGAGTGGCAAGGGTTTTTCCCAGCACACAAAGAAGAGTTTTGCCAGAAGGATGTCTATCGTCTACACGGAGCAGTGCGATTTCCGGAGGAGGAAGCTGTTCTATTCTCCGAGGGCGCAGGTTCGAGGTCGGTGCACATCTATCCTGTGGTGAAATGGAACCAGCAGCAGTCTTCTTTGAAATTTTCTTCTAGAACTTCAATCCAACAGATAAGGTAGCCGTGAACGTTTCTTGATTTATTTGAGCCTTTTTAGTGAGATCTGAGCAACTATCTTTCCCATATGTTCTGTCATATATTTGATTGCCCCATATTCTTTTGCTAGATGTTTCTGTACTCTGTACACTTTGCAGCTTTGTGCCATTTTCTTCGATTTATTGAGACATTATTATGTCATTTGCATATTTAAACATTTTGGATCAGTTTATACTGAAGTTAAATATTCTTTCGAGAATTTGAATTTTTCTTGTAGTCACGATTTGACTGAAAAGTTAACGATTTTCTATGGCAAGTTTGAATTCAGACAGCGTGTCGTTTTATTAAAGTAATTCTTTCCAGTAAATTACTTTGACCAATTTTCTGTCATCCTCAAGAAAGAAGAATGATTAAAAGATTTTAAAACGTTAAAATCTACTACTTTATCGACGATCTTGGAAATACTAGTCGTTTTTATGAACATGATTGAAACACAGACATTTTTAGTCAATTCTGAAATACCATTGCATTATAGACAATTTTATGAAATATGAACTTTGAATACGATTTATTCAGTACACTATAGTAATGAACATTTGATAGGAGATTTTCTCAATTCTAGATTGAAACAATAATGTTTGCATTTTCTAGTCTATTTGCATTCTATTCGACTATTTCTGCAGTTAAATGAATTTTGCTTGAATATAGTATTTTTATACTGCGATAATTATGATGAGATTAATTCATTTTGATAGACCAGGGAGGCGTGTCTAATCGTATTTGCTATTAAATTTATTTGTGACTGGCAAATTTTTACTTCATATCGCTTCATGAATGAAACCCACGAAGGTTAAATATCATAACAGTTTTCGATACAATTGATGAATATAAGAATTTTTAAAGAGGAACTATGGATGTATAATCGTTAGTTCAGTGGACGTGTAAAAGTCGCTGATGAATAATGCCCTTTAATAAGTGAAGGAGGTTCCCACAGTAATATTGATGATGATGATGAATTTATAAGTGGAGGTTTTTTGTGTGTATTGTGGAAGATTTTGATGCCATATATAATGAGATATATGATGAATTATGGGCCAATTTTGTGCGTTTGTGCGAGATATGTTTCCGCTGAGTTGTATTGTTCAGGTCCATTGAAAATTATTCATGTGAAGTTACTGTTAAAATTAACAAGAGTGATAAATTGATTGAATTATAGATTTTGAATGGAGGTTACCGTCACAAATAATAATTATTAAATCTTATTAAACCTGAATCTAAAATTTAAATATAAGTAACCTTCATCGGTCGATTATATTACCACGATTTAAGAAAATATCAACCGGATAAACGTGTGATTAATGTATTTCAAATATAAATAAAATATAAATAATGTAAATAACTATGTAAATATCTATAATAATAATTTGAAACAAACGGGATTAATAGAGGCGTGTAAAAATTTTTCAATAGTCGTTTGACTAAGTTATGAACAATCTAAATGTTATAAATAATTATTGAACACTATGATATAACATTATGCGTTTTGCTATTAACATTTAAACAACGCTAGTTCGATAATTGGAATAAACATTTAAATAAGATTTGAGATTAACAGAGTAATCCATTGCAATGTGAACGGAACTTGTATAAATTTTGCGTGATAATATTTGAGTTGAGATGTGAGCATTTAAATTGTTTTGAATGAGAGCTAGACTCTGCGTTGGCCAGCATATGGTGACACTGGTTAGGCAGCTGCGTCCATTTGACGAAGCAAGCATGCAACACTGCTTAGGGTGTATTGCAGGTGGCCAGATAACTGAATAGTGGAGGTCAAGGTCAACTACTTAGCGGCCTTGCGGTTATTAATAAATGTGTGTCAATGAACTAAATTATAAAGTTCATGAACAAGGAAACAAATGCTATATGTCTCGTCCCAGCTCCCTTATCCATTCCAATGTGCATTGTTGTTATTATTACGTTCTTTTGAGCTAGAGAAAGCTGAATTTTTGTATGTGAAGTCTACAGTCCTACAGGAGGACATGGTTGCATTGACAATGGCTTCAGACAGCCATAACTATTTTGTTGTATTAATTGTGTATTAATTATTTTATTATCCTTGTGTCTCCACTTAGGAAGGATGTAAGGTACGTTGCATTATACATTTATGTTTATATATTGTTATGGAGCTCCGATATCGTCTTATATTAAAGTTTTAATTCTGTATTTTGTTTCACCTGGTAGCCCTAATTTTTCGCCTTTACTAATGTTACCAGATATTTAAAAAAATTATTGTTTTCTTCGTATCTTTGGAGACACGGTTCTAGTTTATTTTACGTTGTGAATTTTTATTTATTTAGTTTTTGGCAGTCCTTGGAATCGCCCTATTATTAATTTATTTACGATCCGATGCACCAGCCTCATGTCAATAGTGTTAAAGCGCAATTCCTTCCTCCTTTTTATTTCTCTCTGGTGATTTTAAAATTTAATTATGCTAATTGTTTGCCGTAATTCGATCGGACATGCGGTCATCTATTTGTGGCCTTGTTTGTTTGTTTTTTTTTGTTTGGCCCGAGTGCATTCTGGTCTTGAGAGTGCAGTCTCTTGCGGCCGACCGGGAAACTCAAACATGTTGTGGTGTTAGCTTAATATGTTTATTATTAACCTTGTTGGTTTAACCTTGTGTTTTTGGTGAATGTTCCTGTGTTTTTTCTCAGTCACGAATGTGTGGATTTCTTAATTGATCATATTTTATTTTATTAATTTAATTTTAAATTTTTCGTTTTGCGTCGTGGCCTGGATCTCTGCATGTCGGATCGGTATTGCGTTCTAGTACATTATCAAGCCCTTTCTCATTTAATAATACCTGTCTACTGTTTTTTTTTCTTTGGGCTTAATTTTTTTTAACTTAATGTTTTCGTCTTGGTTCAGCAAGCAAGCATGTAAAGCCTTATGTAGTTTTCTAAGATAATTGTCTTATTTTGGCCTTAAGCCTCGTGCACCTTCCGAGGGTGCTTTGGCCATAGAGTTTCTTCCTTTTTTTTATAATAATTTTGTTAATTTTTTTTCTTGCATCCTTCTGATAATTAAATTTTATTTTAAATTTTTAAGCAACTGTTGTGGCATTATTTCGTCGGCGACAGTTCTCTTAGTTA
Organism: Meconema thalassinum; assembly: GCA_946902985.2. Classification (NCBI taxonomy): domain Eukaryota; kingdom Metazoa; phylum Arthropoda; class Insecta; order Orthoptera; family Tettigoniidae; genus Meconema; species Meconema thalassinum. The sequence continues at coordinate 386,831,605 of OX336389.2, forward strand.
TTGGGGGGTGTCTGTAGTCGAGCCTGTGCGTTCCCCTTCTCCACCTTCCTTCCACCCCTTTTGGTGTTCTTCTGTTGGGGCATGTCATCTGGAGGTGATTTTGCTGAGGAAGCGATGCGGACCTCTGAGGACAGGCTGGCCATCCATTGTGTGAATTATTATTATTATTATTTTGTAATAAAACATGTCATTATAATTTTGTTTGTACAAAACCATGTGAACGTTAAAAAATTAATGTTTATTATTATTATTATTATTATTATTATTATTATTATTATTATTATTATTATTATTATTATTATTATTATTATTATGTAATAAAACATGTCATTATGATTTTGTTTGTACAAAACCATGTGACCATTTAACACAATGTAACGTTAACTTTAAATTATTTATTTATTTATTTATTTAGCAAAAAGTGTTGATTTTTTACTTATTTTTGCATCGCATGAGTGCGTGTGCTAAATGAACAAGCTATCCTTAAGCGCATGACGTTTCAACTTATTTTAAATACTATACATGTACATAAAAAGAAAGTAAAAACATGCATCATAGGCAATGTTTGTATTGACGTAGCCCTAAAGGCTAAAAAAATTCTCTCAATAAAGAGTGAAATTATAAAAAAAATACCGTTTACCTATAGTCATTATAGGCATCATTGTATTAATGTAGCCCTAAAAGCTAAGAAACAAACAAAAAAGTTAAGAAAATTATTATTATTATTATTATTATTATAAACCATCAGCAATAATTAATAAACGTCAAAACGGTTGAGCACCGAAAAAAAATTGTTCTAGTAAGACATCTATAAACAACAACAACAACAAAAGTTATGTCTTGCGTACAATGATTATTCATTATCTAGTTTTACAAAACGAATCGTACAACGATTTTTTTTCACCCTCATAGATTAAAAACACAGGGTGAATACTCGAACTGACATCTTCCATGACATTATCAGGTATGTTATTAAATCGTGTGGGAAGAAATGTCTCAAAGTCTTGACAAATGCAAAGAGCTCGTTCAACAAATTTGGTTTTTAATTTTCGTATTTTATGAATGCGAAATGGAGTTTGTGTAGGCAATTCACTCATTTTCTTGCGTACAAGACCGCAATCTTGGCCAATGGCATTCATGGCGTCCATGCTTGGCTTGGCTATAAGGAAAGAAAAGGGTGTTATTTTTTAACACTCTCATCCTTATATAACAACAACACCAACACCACCACCAACAACAACATTGTCAATACATTAAAGAGTGTTGTTTTTAAGCCTGAGCGTTTAATGCCTAAAGTTGTATATAGTATTGGATAAATTGACAAAAATATAATAATGTTTGTAACAGGAACGCGATAACTGTTGAAACAACATCAACAGCCATTTTTTTTGTGTTTCATGGTTCACATGACGTAAATAGGTATACTGTTGTAAATGACAATCATCATCAATAAGAAAAATTTGTGTTTTGGTGCGTATGACATCCATTAATAGTGCTTGATGAATTTCTTGCCACGGACCACGTCCGTCAAAATATGTGGTTTTTAACACTGGAAGAAGCAACAACTATGTTTGCTGAATATAAACTAGGCTGTCTGCAATATGGTGATTCATATTATCATACATGTTCATGTTTTTCTAAAAGAAAGAAAGAAAGAAAGAAAGAAACCAAGCTATCATTTTAAACTATTTTTAAAGCTAAAAATAAACCGAAACCTTGTTTTAAATTTTCTTTAAATTGAAAAAAAAAAAACTGTTGATATCTACCATAGGGTATAGAGTGGTTGTTAAATGTCATTAATAGCGTGCTAAAGCATCATTAGACAAATCAATTAAAATGTATTTATAGGCATAGGGTTCGATCACTTGCGCATTTGCTAATGAAGTGGCGCAAAACACTAACCATTGCCACTGGCGAAACGTATTTCCAGAATTTGGTAAATATGTAAATGGTATTAAACCACCACTATTTTTTTTATTAAATATAGTGGAGCTCTAACATCTATAAAATCTAAAATAAGGTTTTGGTTTAAAGGTTTATTATCACCTAAACCTGTTTTTTGTATGGGTACAACTAAGACTTGTTTATGTTGCATCATCAGTAACTGATCTTCAACTTCTGAGCAAAGGGCTTCATACATTTTTTTTTCTAAAAAAGATAAATAACAAATTGCAAAATTATTATTATTATTATTATTATTATTATTATTATTATTATTATTATTATTATTATTATTATTATTATTATTATTATTATTAACAAGTCATGATTCATATTATTTGTTATATGGGTGGTTCAACAATTTGTGGCACAGTTTCTTTGGCAGATTAACAAAAACGTAGGCGTGTGAACAATATTCACGTGACCACTGTATTACCTTTCGGTAAAACGCATGTAAAACAAACAAATAATTGTTCCACACTGTGCAGCCTACTCCTAAATGTTGACATTCATTTTCATCGTTTTCAGACAAAACATGAATTTGAAAATTATTTAATAGAAAATGTTTTATGAAAATTAAGTGTGAATCATTTTCAACATCGTTTGAAGGTAAATGTATGCCTCTGTTGTCAATAGGTATTAGTATATAATCTCCTTGTTGAATCAGTCTTATACGATTCCCGTGTCGACGTGCAAATTCGCACTGCATACTGTTAAAAAAATAGTATGTACCGATACTAGAAACAAACAACTGCATACTAATGGATGCCTATAAAGGTAAAGTTAACATACCATGCAATTTATTAACCATGTCTATATCCAAGAAACAAAACAAAAACAATACAAATTTAAACTGGAGTATGTGTTCTCCATAAACATGAATACATTATAAACTGAAAAAAAATAGCCAAATATCTTTTTGAAAGTAAATTATGTTCCTAAAAGCCAAATCCAACAAAAAACAACAACATATGCATCACATATTGTTGTTGTTGTTGTTGTTAGTTTCTAATAGACCATATTCTATGTGGTGAATATTGATTCATAGATAACGTAAAATTAAGTTCATGAAATGCTTGTTGACGATATAAAGTGGTTCCTTCCTCAGCAGGGAATTTATAAAAGTGAAAACAAAACATATTTGGCGTTTCTGGAAAATAGACATTAAACAAGGGTTTTGTACATAGCGTACACCAAAAAACTGGAAAATCATCCTCATCCGCTAATTTAACAATCACTTGTTTCATCGTTAAACCATACCATGATTTATGAATTACTTCTGTAGATACATTATTTTCAAAACCAAAATTTAGCATACAGGATTTGCAATAGTGATGACTTGGATCATGAAACAAAACATCATCATCATCATCATCATTAATGATGCCCTTATAAAAAGAGGTATCAATGCGCACTTTAGTGTTTTTATACTATAAAGGATAGGCCACACGTTGTGGATTATAATTTCCCATCGTTGCATATTCATTAAACGTAGTGTGTTTGGTAAAAAATAAAAGAATCTTGATCATGGTTCACCATTGAATCTGAAAAGTAGTTATAGGCATTTTGCTAAGTATGTATATTTTAAAAAATATGTTAATTTATACACTGTCAGTCCCCTATGTGAATAGCAAAAATAAAATAAAAAATAAGCAAAACACAAAATAAATAAATAAATAAATAAATAAATAAATATATAAATAAATAAATAAATAAATAAATAACCATCGGTCTGTTGACTTTTTTATGCATTAGGTTTAAAAAAACAATTTCTGTTCAGTTATTCGTCTGGTGTTGTTTTGTAATACATCACCACTTATAACACTAGACATAAAATGTGTTTGTCCACAATAAAAGCAAGAAATTTTTGTTGTTGTTTGCATCAGGTCTGTTAACCTAGTGAGGCCTATTAAGCTGCATGTCTACTGAGGATGGGTGGTTAGTTTGCTCAAACATGAGGCTCATTAAGCCAACACCTAGTGACGTCTATTAAGCTACATGTCTACTGAGGATGGGTGGTCAGTTTGCTCAAACATGAGGCTTATTAAGCCATCACCTAGAGAGGCCTATTAAGCTGCATGTCTACTGAGGATGAGCGGACAGTTTGCTGAAAGGTGAAGCTTATTAAGCCAGCATCTAGTGAGACCTATTAAGCCACTAGCTAAAATAAATTTTAAAAAAGCCAACATAATTTAATCCAGCCTGTGCACAGTGAGGCATGCAAACGTTGATGCATGCCTCTCTTTATGCGTTGACAGGCAAATAGCACAAGACATACAGCTTATATTCATCTATTTACACACATTCATACATCCTTGCATACATCCATGCACACAGGTTAAAAAAACAAAAATTATATGATACACTACAATTTCTTATTTTTATTCCGAGGCTCAACATGGCATCACGCACTTCATAGCAACCAAACCAAACACTTGCCGTATTGTACAATAACAATAGCAACAACCATTACTGGTTGTAACCAAAGGGAACGCTTGTCATCATATCCTGACACCACTGCCTTTTATCATCCAACAAAGCAAGTGTTTGTTTCCGTTGTTTCATAAAAAATAAATTATAGTTTTTAGACATAATTCTAAACTGACTATGCGACATGCCTGTGTGGGTTTGAAGGACATGTAAATAATCATCCACACAAAGCCTTTTCACCACGTGTTGACTAATTCCTTTGGCTCGCATAGATTCACATTCATTCATCTGTCGAAAACTATACATTTTCTGAGCGAGCCCAACAAACTCTAACATCATGGTGTCTGAACACTCATCTTTCATTAAACCAATTTCTTTTTTGTTCAGACGGGGGACATTGAACACATTCTTCTCACAAAACGAGGACGTGTCAAACCATTTTGGGTTTTGTTTGATAACGACATACGGATCACACTCACGGATATGGTAAATAAAACTATCCGTGTCTGTATATAACAAGGAAATGCTACTGTACCCGATATCCTGATAGTAGGCTGTCAGATATCCGCCCCCTCAATCGGATTGCCAATAATCAAACGCACCGGCACAGCTACATCAATGAAAATGGCACTGACAGATACTATCGTGATTAGAGCACAATAGTTAACAAGAAAATTATTGTGGAACACACCAAAATATACGGGGGTTCATACTTACCTTTACTTACCTCTTAAATTTATCTCGAGGACTGGGTTGTCAACTGGATCACTTAAAGTATGCCCTCACAATAACCTCCACCATGATATTTAAAATGAACCAGAACGGAGACGAGAAACTTTAAACTGCACAATAATTTATTTCACATAAAGAATGATTTTAACAAAAATGAAACAACAAAATCCACGTGGCAATCAGAAGCCATCGACCACATAACCATGTCCTCCTGTAGGACCTGTATTCTCTACATATAATGTTTCAGCTTTCTCAAGCTCATAGCAACGTAAAAATAATAATGCACATGGAATGGAAACGGGATTTGGGATGAGACACATATATCAATTGTTTTGCGTGTTTATATACTTCACATTTTATTTATAGCCACAAGGCTATTATGGAGCGTCCTTGGCCTCAGTAACACAGTTGACCGGGCCAGCTGCAATGCACCTGTAAGGTCAAAGCGGACTCCCGTTCGTTCAACCCTAGCATAAGCGTGTTACCTTAGAGCTTGGCTCTCCCTTTCAAACACGTAAATGTTCACATCTCAACTGAAATATTATCACGCAAATGTCTTACATGCTTCATTCAAACACCAGTGGATTACTCCAACAATCCCAAATCATGATTAATTGTTCAAACCACTTGCTTAACTTGCGTTGTTTAGAGTATAAAAAAACTCTAAATGTTAATAACAAAAGTTCATTAATTATTTATAACAATAATAAATTGTTTATAACAATGTCAAATGACAATTGAAAATTTTATACACGCCTGTATTAATCACTATCATTTCAAATTATTTAACAAAGATATTTACAAAATTATTTTACAATATTAATTGTTTATATTATTTATACAAGAAATACATTAAACCACACGTTTATCCGGTTGATAATTACTTAAATCGTGGTGATATAATCGACCAATGAAGGTTAGTTATATTTAACAGTCAAATTCAGGTTGAATAAGGTTTAATAATAATTATTAATATTTGTGACGGTAACCTCCATTCAAAATCTTTATCTCAAATTATTTAACACTCTTGTTAATTTTAACAGTATCTTCATATGAATAATCTTTCAAAGAACAAGAACAACATTCAGCGGGAAAATACTTCGCTTATAACGCACAAAATTGCACAAAAATTGGCCCAAAATTCATCATATATCTTCATATATATGGCATAAAAATCTTCCAAACTACACACAAAAATCCTCCACTTATTAATTCATCAACTTCATTCATTACTTATTGTGGGAACCTCCTTCATTATTCAAGGGCATTACTCAACAGCGACTTTTACACGTCCACTGAACTAACGATTATACATCCATTGTTCCTCTTTAAAAATTCTTATATTCATCAATTGTAATAATGACTGTTATTATTTAACCTTCGTGGGTTTCATTCATGAATCGATATGAAGTAAAAATTTGCCAATCACAAATAAATTTAATAGCGAATACGATTAGACACTCCTGCCTGGTCTATCAAAATTGAGATTAACATCTTCAAAGTAACGCAGTATAAAAATACTATCTTCAAACAAAGTTCATCTAAATTGCAAAATAGTCGAATAGAATACAATTAGACTGTGGAATGCAAACATTATTGTTCCAATCTATAATTGACAAAAACTCCTATCAAATGTTCATTACTATAGTGTATTCAATAAATCGAAATAAAAGTTCATATTTCATAAAATTGTCTATAATGCAATGATAAATGTCTATGTTGCAATCATGTTCATAAGACGACTAGTATTTCAAAGATCGTCGATATCGTAATAGATTTTAACGCTCTAAAATCATTTAATTATTCTTCTTTCTTGAGGATGACAGGAAATTGGTCAAAGTAATTTACTGAATCGAATTACTTTAATAAAATGACACGCTGTCTGAATTCAAATCTGCCATAGCAAATCAATAACTTTACAGTCAAATCGTGACTACAAAAATATGCCAATTACTGAAAGAATCTAAATCATCAGTCTCAACTGATCCAAAATTATTAAGTATGCCAATGACATAGCAATGTCTCAAAAATCGAAGAAAAAGGCAAAAATCATCGAAGTGTACTGAGTACAGAAATATCAATCAAGAAAATGGGGCAAAAGATAGGACAGAAAATATGGGAAGAATGGTTGCTCAGATATCGCTACAAGACTCAAATAATACAAAAAACGTTCACGACTACCTTATCTGTTGATTGAAGTTCCAAAGGAAAGTTTTCCAAAGAAAACTGTTGTTGGTTCCATTTCACCAGCGTAAAGATGTGCTCCGTCCTCTAATTTGGAATCAGCGTCCTCGGAGAATCGAACTGCTTCCTCCTCCGAAATTGCACTGCTCCGTGGATACGAAAAACATCCTTCTGGCAAAACTCTTCTTTGTGCGCCGGGACAACCCTGGCCTCTCTTGAAAGTTCTCTGAAGTTCTTGCAGGAATTCGCCATGAAGTTTATTGTAGTTATTTCCGCAGAAATATTCATAGTTGTGGAGTATGAAAATATTTCCACTGTTATCTGGTATAATTCAGCGATGGATTCACGATGCATGAGTGTAGTTGGATGTTCACTACATGCTCGCTTTTGTAGAAAGACGATTAACGAAGTTCCATGCTGTTACTCTACTCCAATCAATATATGTCCCAATTGCATTAAAGCCTTAGCCTTCCATCTCAACTACTGTTATAATCATCAAAAGCACTGCAAGATTATAATGTTCCATAGTCGAATGTATCGTTGTAATACCAAACGTATTCTCCAATATCACTGTTGCACTCCACGTGTCAGCCGTAGTGTATAATGTGGAATTTTAAAAGTGTTTCTCCTGTGGCGAGAAAATCACTTTTGTTGGCAGCCTTAAAGTTCCAATATCTTTCGAAGTATATCTGTGAAATTGTTCAAATCTTCTACACACCTCAATGTTATACTGCCCCATAGAACTATAATAAAGGCTGAAGTTAGCGCTTGATATCTTGACTGGTGGAAACGTTAATGTGAGCGTTTCAACTTCACCTAGTTTCGAGCAGCGTAAAATGGAACTGCTCCGAGTTCGTTCGATGCGCCGGACTTTAACCACGCTAAAGACAACTTACTTCACTGAATCACTTGAAAATAACTATATATCACCAGAAATATATATGCGATCTGACATGAGATCTGAGATATGAGTTCTGAGAGCTCCTCTCTCCTGTGCACGACCTTTTATCAAATTCTTAAGGGGCGTATCCATCCCTTCCATAGCCTGTTGCTGCGTCATTGCTAGAAGTTTTAACTTTGGCTATACTTGACGGATTTTCAAATTTCAAAAACTCAAAATTAATTTCTTCAAAATTCCAAATCAATGCCATAACTAAAAATAGATTTCCACAAATCTGCATGCCAAAAGTAATCAAATATCGTAGTTTCAGCAATCTCCGTCTTCCTTCCAAACTATCGTTCATTGGTTCGAGTCTCTCCTCCAATAGCGTAGCTTCTTCCTTAGCACAATACCTTGTTTCCTGCGACTGCGTCGTAAATCTAAGATCTTTCTCGAACAAAATCATGACGTCACCAAGAATCTCAGCTCAACCAGCCTACTCGCATGAAATCTGCGTCATCCGTGCCTACGTCATACATATCCACGTCATAACTATGACATCCATAACTTTACTCACATTTTCCAATACAGCCATCGTGGTCTCAATATAATTCAATTTCCGGGGGCATTCTCCCTTCACCACGTTTTAAAAACAGTTGCAAATTGTTTTTAAACTCTGTGTTATAAATATCTCAATTCACTTGAACACGAAATTGAATTATTATTGGCTTACTCTTGTATGATATTTCTTTTATGTTCCTTAATCATAAGTCTCTTCTTCTCTGGGTTTGTGTGTGGCTAATGTATTCTCTCCTCTCTACTGTCTCTTCTGTCCTGAATATCTGTTTTCCAAGTTCTGCTGACTTGTAGAAGGACCAGGATCGATCACTACATCCTGTCTTTTCTTTTGATTCTCAGCTTCCTTTTCTCGTAATTCCTTCAGATACTGCTGACTTTCTTTCTCTCTTTCTTGATACTTGTCGGGTGTCATAACCTGACCTTGAGAATTCTGATTCTGATTCTGGTACTGGTTATTTCTGTTATAATTTCTATTATAACCATTGTTGTAGTATCTACCTCTTCCGTTGTTGTAATTCCCTCTATTATTATTCCAGCCTCGTCTTTGCTGATATGGACGGTAACCTTGGGATCTGTGGTTGCGGAAATAATTATTCCTGTGAGGACCTACATTTTCAGTTTTTCCTTCCTCAGGCTTATCAGTTTGTTGCACTTGATCCATGTAGACCGTATTAACGTCTTTGAATTCGTGCCTCTGACCTTTTTGTACCAAATTTGGCATTGGACTCGTGTAGTCAAGCCTTCTCAACAATTCGTCCATACTTGTCAAATCTCTAATGTTTGACGATATGATCAGTCTTCTTACCTCCACAGGCAGCATACGTGAAATCGCATCTATCAACTGCTCTGTTGACAATGGGGGTTGCAAAAATCTCAAGCGTGATAGTTGACTCGTGAAGAAATCAGCCTACCGTGTTGGAAGAGTACCTGAATACTTCCTCGAGTATACCTCAGCTCTCAATGAATTCTGAGCTTCTATTGACCAGAATCGTTTAATCAGTGCCTCTGCAAATTCGTCAAAGTTGCTGAAAGTGTACCGAAATGCTCAAAACCATTCGAGGGGTCCTCCAGCTAGAAATCTTTCTACGATTCTCATCTCTCTCTCTCTAGGAATGTGGGCTTCTATGAAATAGTCTTTAAGATTCCTGATATATTCGATCGGTGTGAGACTATCAGTGTTGCTAAATTTTTGAGGTTTGTCTTCAAAATTCCGGATGACTGTCACATTTCTCGGATATGAATCCATATAATTCCTCCCACTATCACGATACTTCCATTCGGGTTCAATATTCCGATCCTCTTCTTCTTCTCTGAATCTGGATATACGTTCCTCAGGACTAATATCTCTCTCTTCTGTATTAAAGTTACCTCTTCTCACGTAATTTCTCTCCTCTTCACCAGTCAATCCTTCGGTATCCTTGTCTGTGATTTCCGTGATGACTTTCCTAATCAACTCTTCCTTATATGTTTCCATCATGCTTGCTTCTCCTAGTTTCAAATTCTGCAGCTTGCTCGTAGTTTCATTAACATCAGAGACAACCTTATGAATCTGTTCCCTTAATGTTTGCACGTCCTGACCTATCTGTGTTCTATCCTCTACCTGCTTTTCGGATAGCGAATCCATCCTTACATTCAAGTCTTTCCTAATCTGAACTACTTCGTTATTAATGTCTACTTGTGTACTGGCAAGTTCTCTTTCAATTCGTTCCTGAATCTGATCTACATGTTCCCCACTTGACCTGTTCCATTCATCTTTCCACACTGTTACATTTGCAGTTAACATTTCTGCAATATCTACTTCGATGTCCTCCTTAAGTAAACGATTGTGATCTAATACTTGGGTTCTCATGACCTCTACATCGTATTTTAAACCAGCTAAAGAAGCTGTTGTCCTGACAGACTCGTCAACTAATCGAGTTGTTAATGCACTAATGTTACGAGTACAAAGTGTTTTTGAAGTTTCAATTTCCTCCCTAACTTTGTTGACATCAGTCTGAACTTTAGCAATGTCTACAAAAACAGTATTGACTTCTACTTGTATTTTATTGATATCGCTTTGCATATCGTTAACATCTGAATGAATATTATTGATGTCAACTTGAACATTTGACACATCAGTTCGAACATTACTAACCTCTCTTTGAACTTCTTCTACTTTATCCTGTACAGTAGCAACATCATTCCTTACAACAATTACTTCAGCTCTAGCACATGAAATATCACCCCGGACATTAGCAACATCAAGATTCAACATGGTAAGATCTTTTTGTACCTTAGACACATCAATTTTAACATCAGACACATCTTTATGAATGTCACTCACGGCATTCTCTATTCCCTGGGTATTGATCTGTAAACGCGACATATTATTCTCTAGGTTTGTAGAACTGGTCTGAAGAACATTCAAACTTTCATCCATTCTACTAGCATTCTCCTCCATTCGACTAGTATTCCTAGCTTCCATCTCCCTCATATTGTTGGACATCTCCTCCAACATTTTCTTAATACTTTCGTCTGCCATTTCAATAATATTTCAATAATAAACTGCTTTAGGGACATACATCAAACAGAGCAAAATAACAACATCTGAGCAACATTTTTCACCATATATAAAATTTGAGCAATTTTCTGTCTTAAATCTAACTTATAATTACCTTATAATTAACCCTCGTAGACACTTCATGTTGAAATAAACTCAAGCACATGTTCAAGTTTCTTTGGTTCATTTTAAAATATCCTAACACAAATAATTTACATTTACAATCCAAATAGTTTAATTTTATCTTTAATATGACTATACATGTCATAAGCCGGTCAAATAAAATAAGATTCCAGATCATAGGCGATTTTTCTAAGTTTCCAGCCTATTTAACCTCTCTCAAGTTGTATAACATCTGATCTTTTCTGAGTGTAATTTTCCTAATACAACACAACATTTATTCCCTATATAATCACACTCTCAAATTCTACAATTGGCTAAGACATCTAACAAAGAATCAACCTCTTTATTTGAGTCTTCACAATACCTTTGACATCGATAACTTGGTAATCCAATGTTATTCGAACACTCCACAAAAATTGCGGTGTCAATTCTACTGCAATAACTTGGTAATCCAATGATTTTCAGTCGAACGTGCCAATCGAGACAATCGTGCCCCACACGTTGATTGCGCCAATCCTACTGTACCCGATATCCTGATAGTAGGCTGTCAGATATCCGCCCCCTCAATCGGATTGCCAATAATCAAACGCACCGGCACAGCTACATCAATGAAAATGGCACTGACAGATACTATCGTGATTAGAGCACAATAGTTAACAAGAAAATTATTGTGGAACACACCAAAATATACGGGGGTTAATACTTACCTTTACTTACCTCTTAAATTTATCTCGGGGACTGGGTTGTCAACTGGATCACTTAAAGTATGCCCTCACAATAACCTCCACCATGATATTTAAAATGAACCAGAACGGAGACGAGAAACTTTAAACTGCACAATAATTTATTTCACATAAAGAATGATTTTAACAAAAATGAAACAACAAAATCCACGTGGCAATCAGAAGCCATCGACCACATAACCATGTCCTCCTGTAGGACCTGTATTCTCTACATATAATGTTTCAGCTTTCTCAAGCTCATAGCAACGTAAAAATAATAATGCACATGGAATGGAAACGGGATTTGGGATGAGACACATATATCAATTGTTTTGCGTGTTTATATACTTCACATTTTATTTATAGCCACAAGGCTATTATGGAGCGTCCTTGGCCTCAGTAACACAGTTGACCGGGCCAGCTGCAATGCACCTGTATGGTCAAAGCGGACTCCCGTTCGTTCAACCCTAGCATAAGCGTGTTACCTTAGAGCTTGGCTCTCCCTTTCAAACACGTAAATGTTCACATCTCAACTGAAATATTATCACGCAAATGTCTTACATGCTTCATTCAAACACCAGTGGATTACTCCAACAATCCCAAATCATGATTAATTGTTCAAACCACTTGCTTAACTTGCGTTGTTTAGAGTATAAAAAAACTCTAAATGTTAATAACAAAAGTTCATTAATTATTTATAACAATAATAAATTGTTTATAACAATGTCAAATGACAATTGAAAATTTTATACACGCCTGTATTAATCACTATCATTTCAAATTATTTAACAAAGATATTTACAAAATTATTTTACAATATTAATTGTTTATATTATTTATACAAGAAATACATTAAACCACACGTTTATCCGGTTGATAATTACTTAAATCGTGGTGATATAATCGACCAATGAAGGTTAGTTATATTTAACAGTCAAATTCAGGTTTAATAAGGTTTAATAATAATTATTAATATTTGTGACGGTAACCTCCATTCAAAATCTTTATCTCAAATTATTTAACACTCTTGTTAATTTTAACAGTATCTTCATATGAATAATCTTTCAAAGAACAAGAACAACATTCAGCGGGAAAATACTTCGCTTATAACGCACAAAATTGCACAAAAATTGGCCCAAAATTCATCATATATCTTCATATATATGGCATAAAAATCTTCCAAACTACACACAAAAATCCTCCACTTATTAATTCATCAACTTCATTCATTACTTATTGTGGGAACCTCCTTCATTATTCAAGGGCATTACTCAACAGCGACTTTTACACGTCCACTGAACTAACGATTATACATCCATTGTTCCTCTTTAAAAATTCTTATATTCATCAATTGTAATAATGACTGTTATTATTTAACCTTCGTGGGTTTCATTCATGAATCGATATGAAGTAAAAATTTGCCAATCACAAATAAATTTAATAGCGAATACGATTAGACACTCCTGCCTGGTCTATCAAAATTGAGATTAACATCTTCAAAGTAACGCAGTATAAAAATACTATCTTCAAACAAAGTTCATCTAAATTGCAAAATAGTCGAATAGAATACAATTAGACTGTGGAATGCAAACATTATTGTTCCAATCTATAATTGAGAAAAACTCCTATCAAATGTTCATTACTATAGTGTATTCAATAAATCGAAATAAAAGTTCATATTTCATAAAATAGTCTATAATGCAATGATAAATGTCTATGTTGCAATCATGTTCATAAGACGACTAGTATTTCAAAGATCGTCGATATCGTAATAGATTTTAACGCTCTAAAATCATTTAATTATTCTTCTTTCTTGAGGATGACAGAAAATTGGTCAAAGTAATTTACTGAATAGAATTACTTTAATAAAATGACACGCTGTCTGAATTCAAATCTGCCATAGCAAATCAATAACTTTACAGTCAAATCGTGACTACAAAAATATGCAAATTACTGAAAGAATCTAAATCATCAGTCTCAACTGATCCAAAATTATTAAGTATGCCAATGACATAGCAATGTCTCAAAAATCGAAGAAAAAGGCAAAAATCATCGAAGTGTACTGAGTACAGAAATATCAATCAAAAAAATGGGGCAAAAGATAGGACAGAAAATATGGGAAGAATGGTTGCTCAGATATCGCTACAAGACTCAAATAATACAAGAAACGTTCACGACTACCTTATCTGTTGATTGAAGTTCCAAAGGAAAGTTTTCCAAAGAAAACTGCTGTTGGTTCCATTTCACCAGCGTAAAGTTGTGCTCCGTCCTCTAATTTGGAATCAGCGTCCTCGGAGAATCGAACTGCTTCCTCCTCCGAAATTGCACTGCTCCGTGGATACGAAAAACATCCTTCTGGCAAAACTCTTCTTTGTGCGCCGGGACAACCCTGGCCTCTCTTGAAAGTTCTCTGAAGTTCTTGCAGGAATTCGCCATGAAGTTTATTGTAGTTATTTCCGCAGAAATATTCATAGTTGTGGAGTTTGAAAATATTTCCACTGTTATCTGGTATAATTCAGCGATGGATTCACGATGCATGAGTGTAGTTGGATGTTCACTACATGCTCGCTTTTGTAGAAAGACGATTAACGAAGTTCCATGCTGTTACTCTACTCCAATCAATATATGTCCCAATTGCATTAAAGCCTTAGCCTTCCATCTCAACTACTGTTATAATCATCGAAAGCACTGCAAGATTATAATGTTCCATAGTCGAATGTATCGTTGTAATACCAAACGTATTCTCCAATATCACTGTTGCACTCCACGTGTCAGCCGTAGTGTATAATGTGGAATTTTAAAAGTGTTTCTCCTGTGGCGAGAAAATCACTTTTGTTGGCAGCCTTAAAGTTCCAATATCTTTCGAAGTATATCTGTGAAATTGTTCAAATCTTCTACACACCTCAATGTTATACTGCCCCATAGAACTATGATAAAGGCTGAAGTTAGCGCTTGATATCTTGACTGGTGGAAACGTTAATGTGAGCGTTTCAACTTCACCTAGTTTCGAGCAGCGTAAAATGGAACTGCTCCGAGTTCGTTCGATGCGCCGGACTTTAACCACGCTAAAGACAACTTACTTCACTGAATCACTTGAAAATAACTATATATCACCAGAAATATATATGCGATCTGACATATGAGATCTGAGATATGAGTTCTGAGAGCTCCTCTCTCCTGTGCACGACCTTTTATCAACTTCTTAAGGGGCGTATCCATCCCTTCCATAGCCTGTTGCTGCGTCATTGCTAGAAGTTTTAACTTTGGCTATACTTGACGGATTTTCAAATTTCAAAAACTCAAAATTAATTTCTTCAAAATTCCAAATCAATGCCATAACTGAAAATAGATTTCCACAAATCTGCATGCCAAAAGTAATCAAATATCGTAGTTTCAGCAATCTCCGTCTTCCTTCCAAACTATCGTTCATTGGTTCGAGTCTCTCCTCCAATAGCGTAGCTTCTTCCTTAGCACAATACCTTGTTTCCTGCGACTGCGTCGTAAATCTAAGATCTTTCTCGAACAAAATCATGACGTCACCAAGAATCTCAGCTCTACCAGCCTACTCGCATGAAATCTGCGTCATCCGTGCCTACGTCATACATATCCACGTCATAACTATGACATCCATAACTTTACACACATTTTCCAATACAGCCATCGTGGTCTCAATATAATTCAATTTCCGGGGGCAGTACCAAATTGCCGCATTGCAAAACCATAATGAAATTTATACATATGCAATTTTGAAAAATCTAAAATGACTTGGCCTAAATAGATAGGTTTATTCATGACCACTTTCGTTTTTGAAAGTTCAATAGTAACTAAATAATCATCAATAACGTTCAAAGATTTTAAATTTGGTTTTGAAATGTATTTTTGAGCGCCCCATTGTCCATGCCATGTGTTCACCAGTTTTATGTCCCTATACTGCCGCACATTTTCAAGACTCTTGCCATTATTCATCAGTTAAAAAAAAGTTATTTGATATGGCTGAGTGGCACTTTGTCTGTGACCGGTATTTAAATCCATGTAAGGTTTCAACCACGGTTTCTGACAAAAAGAAATACCTCTATGGATTTTTTCAGGGTTAAGCCTTGGGATAAACATTCTACCAGCATATCAATGTGCAATACATAGTGATTTTTGTCATACAAGGAGCCCAACAATTCCTTATGGTTACCCTTACTCTCGGGCGGCACCATTTCCTCTATACAAAAGGGGAAATCACCATGTCGCTGTCTGAGATCGGGGGAATAAACTAAGTCAACGTCTAGGACATATCCCACGTCCTGTTGCTTGCTAGCGCTATGCACATTAAATTCTTTAATTTCATCCTCAGACAGCCAGACAAAGTTTTTGTACGGCAGCGGTCAGCTCTTAGCGAAACCGTATAAATTATATACATCGAAATACATCAAGTAAGATTCTGGTTCTTCGGGACAATAATCAGGCATGTAATGATTATCTGCCTTGGCATGTCGCTGATTGAGCGATACGAACCCTCCACGAATCCCTTTTGCCATCATTAGTACTGTACGCGTTTGGGGAGACGAGACAGAAAATTATACAAGTAGTGGAAAGTATTCTAAATTAGCCCATGTTAAAATTTATGGATGCTGGAAGCGAACACAAAACTGGTTTGGTTAGAGAGTGAATCAACTGAGTTAATTCGGCCGGCAAATAGCAAATTAGTAGTCGCAAGGGGACTAGGAACAAGCTTCGCTAGGATGACAAAAAACCCGAGCAGTCACGAGGACGCTCGAGTGAAAAAGAATGGGGAGAGGAACTAAGCGTGTGGCAAGAGAAAGAAGAGGGGAGCCGACGCGAGGCCGACACGTGACCATGACCAATGGGAAGCCGCCTATTAAAATTAACAACAACAGAGTAATTAACATATATAATTACTAGGACAAAGTTATTATATTAAACCATCATGAAGAGTGTTAAATGATAATTAAGAACGATTGAATATAATTACAGCCGAGTTCTTAAGTTATTAATGAAGAGTTTGATCAATTAATATAAGCAACCAATCAGAGCCATGGATTGAAAAGGACGCGGTTTTTGGAAATGAGACGCGGAGAAAAGACGAGAGGAAGCGAGGCTCTTATCAATCACGACTTCGAAGTAGAAGGACGTTACAACGAACTAGTCTCCAAGTTGAACGAAAGAGATAGAATTATTCATCGAAGGCACTCAGTAATGTGCATGTAATATTAACATAGATATTCAGCGAGGAAACAATATTAAATTTATACGACAAAGCTACAGCTTCAAGATTATAAAAATTCAAAAGTTGAGGGAGGAATTTCATGAAGATTCTACAGGCGTCGTGATGAACACTTACAAAATTATGGGAACAACGCTATGATGGCATCAAGAACATCCGAAATGACTTAACATCAACATCTCGGGGGAGATTAACATCTCATCTCTCCCGTAATAGAAAGTCTACAATCATCAGTCATTTTACCATCTCAAATGACTTTCTACAGGGAACTATGGGGGAAGAAGACTGCAAGTTATTCATGTACGAGGGCGACCAGGGAATTACCCGGTGCCGAAGAGAGAAAGGGCTATCCCATCTCAATCAGAAGAGTCGTCGGCGGTAGGAGGAGACAGCACGATGATGATCGAGTTCGAATCCCAGTACCTGACCGCACGAGATATTCGGAGGGAGATTTGGACAAGAATGCTGACCACCACGCAGTCTTAAGCCGCTAGAAACATTCCGTTTCTAATGGGTAACCAAAGGGAGTCCACTTCATGTCAACTCTAACCCAGCACAAGGTAGTCCAAGGACCAACGTTAAATATCCCACCATGTAGAATTGTAGATCTTGAATATCCGACAACTATTGTTGAATGCCATTTTTCTATATTGTTTATTAGCTTATTGCAGTTTTCATTGTTGTATTCGTAAAAACATCATGCGGATGTTTGATAGTATTTTTCGACGACTTCGGAATTTTAGGGATTTTTCATTTCGATTTTTCGATTTTTGCGATATTCGAAATTTGAAAGAAGATTTTATAGTTTAATTCAGATTTTATACTTTAGCTCAGGATTTTATAGTTTGTTCAGAATTGTTATTGTAAAGTTCAAACGTGTATTAAATCGAACGATATCTATGTTTTATCAATAAATGTAATAATGGAAATGTTTTCCAAGTATGTGAAAGGAAGTATATGTCAAAGAATGTAATTACGAAAGATCTATTGTAGAGATCTAGAGATAGTCACGAACTGTGAAGTAATGAAACGAATTTAGTGAAGAAAGTTTGTAAATAATGGTTTTTTTTGAAAGTATTAGAATTTGTTGAACAGACATTAAAGAAAGAATTTGTGAAGTATTATAATGTGGAATTAACAGATGCAAACGAGAGCATATTTTGAAGTAAGAAATAACGTAATGATGAAATGGAAGAAATGTTACAGTTTGTTGAAAGAATTTTGAGAAATGTGAGTGAAGTAAAGAAATAAGATTTTATTTAAAGATTATCATTTTATCGCATTACCTATTAAATTGAGGCAGGGTGAGAACCAGTATTTTTTATTATATGTTCATTAAGATTGTGATGACTGAAAGAAGAGTTTATTATTGGAAAGTGTAGAGAAAGAAATGCTATGGAAATTTGCGAAGTATCTCGATGGATGAGATTTATTATTCCCGTTGTAGATGGAGGTATTTGTTGTGAGACAATGAGCCAGTGTGTAGCCATTGATCTATTTTTGAGGAAATGTCTGTAGGGACAGACGCATGTATTTCATGAAAGTAAGAAGTTATAAGAGAATTGTTACGGAAGTTTATTAATTGTGGATGTTATTGAAATAGTCTCAATAGAGTTGAAACTCCTTGAAATTCACAGGACAGCGGATCCTGGATGAAGTTAAATCTGATAGAAATTATAGGGTTTAATGGATCTTTGTTGAAGCTGAGAGTAAACTGAGATCTATTAAATGGTTGTTATCCTAATGTTTGTCATTTATGGTAATTATTCAACGAGTGGAAATGTGTATTTTTATTAAGTATTTTTATTACATGAACAGATAAGTTGTAGGAGGTTTTTGAACTAGTCTCTACTTAATTGTATGGATTATGGAATCCCGGATGTTAACGTAAAACACGAACAAGACTAAGTAGAGTGAAGTAATATATTTCTGAAGCCCGTTGAGATTTAGAAGTGATGTGGAAGGACAGTTACATGTTGTATTGTCGGGAGAAAGGAACGAACGTGTTGTATATATTTTATTTCTAAGTAAGTAACTGATGAACTAAGACGTGATTATTTTCATTGTATAGAATGTTATATTAAATGTATTTCAGATAGATTCGTAAATAGATTCAGGAGTGTTTTATATTTTAAATTTAAACCTTAAAACTTTGTGTAGAGATTTTGCGCTTCTTAGAGGAAGAAATATTAATATTAGGGTGCGGGAGATGAATTGTATAGAGTATTGATTAGTATTTGTAATGACGGAGATCTACGTCATGGGTAACGTCATTTATTTTTGGGATTATTTAAATTTTTAACTTAAACATTTTTCTTGTTTTAAACTCCCGTCACCTAGGGCACAGCAGTTGATCGCTGTATAGAAGCTTATTTAAGCTTACACGTAACAATTTTTACGGTTTCTTAGCGAAACAGTTTGTACTTGTATATGGATTAATGCCACTTAGTCATATATTTTATTTCATGGTTTATTTTCGAGAGCATTTAATCAAAGCTCGGTGACACGAGACGTGTATTGTCTTTTTTAATAAATTGACGGATTCGTGTTGACGATTTCCTGATGGTTTTATAGGAAGCTGCCATTATACTTGTAGTTAGATGGTAGAGGAATGTGCTGTAGGGTGGAAGTTCCCGAGGGACCTAATCCGTATTGTACAGCCTCCCAGGGGTATGCACCCCTTGGAGACCATCCCCCCATCATCTGGCTAAATCTCCTAACTGGCAACCCTTGGAAAGCCAGACCAACATCCATTAATACCACAAGGACAGCTTGCCACTCTAGAAAACAGCTCAGTCCTTGCACAATTGTTACACACAGTGACATATTATAAACTGGGGCAGCTATGCCAACACATTGCTGACAGCATAGCGCCGAAGGGTATAAGAAGGCGTCGTAATCAGGTCAAGGGATCTCTCCATTATCAGTGCTTCAACGTTACGGCCGAAGGCTACGCTGGTGTCATCAGAGGTGAGTCAGTCGTGTTCAGAGTTCCTACTTTTGTAACCTTAATCCACAACTTGTACTTTCACATTGTTACATTGTTACATTCCCTACAAGGGACTCATACTATAACATCACAAGACCAATAAACACTTGGTCCACACTCTACACTCGCCTTACTGTTTATACGCCTCTTTACATCCCAACGCCCTTCCTTATTCCCGTCACGGTAAGACGTGACATACGGTAGTCTGATAGTGCTAGCTCAGATATCATTGTGTTCCTCGCGGCGGCCCGGCTGCTAGAGAGCAGCGCGTGCTACTTAGCTGATACGAGCAAGTTCAGTTACATAATAAGCAGTCAGCTGAGCGACCAGCGCAGTGACCCTTGCATTGAGTCACATCCCCTAAAACACTACTACATTATTTATAGGAGCGCCCCCTAGTTCCTAACACACAACAACACTCTACACTGGTCAGCTTACCCTGCCAAGGGAAGCTACCCCTTTTAGGCACCGCTTTATAAATTAACACAATAACTCTTTCCTTTTAGATCCTACCACCCCCAAATAAGGGATCTAAAACACTGGTGGAGGCGGGGTACTACGCATAGTAGAACGGGACTCAACCAACGAGCCCTCGTAGTTAAAACGACCCCTTCCGTACCGCAAAAAGCCAAGCAAATAGTGAAAAAAAAAATTTCCCAGACAAAAACACCAGTTTTGCTCCAAAACTAGCTACACAGGGGAAATTCTTACTAAACCAAACTCCCAGCCCCAGAAAGAATCAAACAGATACGAAAATACACTGTTAAACACGCACAGATATTTTATTTTATTTTATTCACATACACTTCAGTCAGAATGACGCCTCATGCAGAGATTGCAAACCATAGAGGCAATAGGGTTACGCCAACATTATTAACATTATTAATAAGATGCCAAAGGCATATACAGAGGCGACAGACACAAATACGGGCACTCCAAACAAAAGTCGGAGCAATACAGGGCAAACAGCCATACACTCCGTCAGAGGGCAGGACAACGCAATTAAGATGCGCACACAAGCACTTGAGGAACATACATGAACACCTCAATAGAATCCATGTCCAAAGAAACAAAATATACGAACAATTAATCACCACACATGGTCCCGTAATAGATAATGCAACCCTCGAGAGAATGAGGGTGCACTACACAGGTTTACACGCCCAATACAGGGAGCTAATTCGCGTCCAAGCGCTTCTCCAACTAGCGGCCACAAAACTATACAGAGCACAGAAACATTAATACAGTAATTTGCAAACAGACCATAAGCCTCAATAGGCAGTACACCCAAATTTGGGACGAATACCGTGAGCTCCAAGCCAACAAGGCCATTTTTGAGTTCATGGTAGGGCTACCAGCCCAGCCGAGAGAGGACATAAGCGTAGATACGCTAACTCGACAATTTGCGAGGATGTCCCTCTCGCTATGTACTGCCACACATGGGAAGGAGGTCACCATGGCCACAGTCCAGGAGACGGCCAGGTTAGGCTCCAATAGGCTACAAATACAAGGTTACATAAACACATGTCCTTCAGCTCCGGATCGGAAGGCAATTTTGCCAAACCGAGGGGCAGAGCCTAGAACAACCCCCTCGGAACAAAGGGACGAGAGGGAGTTGAAGCCAGGACTCTCAGACACACATAGCATGACAGGGAGACAACGGGACGTAACCACGTCATGGGCAGACGACATAGAACCCGTCCCACTACATATAAAGCCTACATACACCCACACAGATAGGCTCACACAATGGCAGGAGTCTGCCGTGGCCACAGGCCGAAAAGCGGTCAGGCTACACGCCACCACATTGCTAGGCCAGACACAAGCCATTAAGCGACCTTTTCCGCCAGTTCAAAGGGCAAATTTGCCAGAACGAAGGCGAACACCGGTATTAGTCCCTCAGGATGCACGATACACGCACGCACATTGGGACCAGACACTACCACACAGTACGACAATACACCATCCATCAGCACAAACATAATCTGCACATTTTTTTTTCTTTCTCTATCTGCCTTCTTTCATGTATAGGCAGTGCAACTTGGCTAGATCAGAAGTGCATGATTCAAAATCCTTGTTTTTTGTTCACCCCTGACATTTTTTCTCTCAGGCCATCAATGATTATTGGTCGGAGTGGTTATCACCACAAATTGAATAACGTAAAGTTTCTAATATCCAAAGTCAAGTAGAAGCCCATCAGGTGAGCTACGCGGCTTAAAGCCGGAAAGAGATATTTTGAACAGAGCTTAAGCATCAAATCACAGCATAGAGCTTAAGCGAGTCTTTCTAAGCAGAAATGACTAAATGTTCTACGTTCCGGTTCAACAGTTGGATAGACTCTCTTGTAGAGGGCAAAAGCCATAAGCGTGGCAAGAATAAAAAAAATCGCAACACTGTCATTTTGGTGAGTTATGCCGGAACATTTAGCACAATTTGTGTATAAATATATAATGGCTCAACGGACAATACATATTTTACTTTTGAAAAATATATATTCAATGCCAAGGTAAGGTTATAATTGCTTTGGAGTGGAGTTTCGACTCCCATAGTGCACTGGCTTTGCTCGTGACGTGGATACACATGTATCAAATACGTCTTGCAATGGCCTTCCCAATGTGTACTAGTCAGTGTCGGTAGATTTCCCTGAGATATAACCAGATTACTATAGTGCTAACGTCACCTACTAGGTGAATAGTACGATCGGGACCTACTTACCATTTTCAAGCATTTTTTTCATAGTGGTTACGACACAATTTTGGCAGACTATCGCCATCGGGCAACCCGCTTTAATCAACATAAAGCAGGGTGCTAACTAGATACAGCATAATCTTTCTATTATTTTCTTTCAAAGTGCTCTCTTAATTCAGAGCGGGGCTAACATTTTTTTTTGCCTCACGCATTCGGCCCGAGAAAGGTAGGTGGCCAAGTTAAACTATATATATATTTAATACATAGGCATCCGTTACACATAACACTGCCTCTAACATGACTTTTTCTCACCGGCACATAGTCACTAAACACGCGACTAGCGCCCCGGAGACACTCGCGTACAACGACATTTTGTACCACGGATAGGAATATACCTGAACCCCGATACAGTTAACGCAAAATTTGGGGACACACATGTAGTTATTGAGAGGTTCTTTTGTATGGCGGACCGCCCCACTCACAATTACAGAGATAGCATTCAGACCGAGAGACACAAACATACAGTCACAGAGCATTGTCAAGCATGTAACAAGATAATGCACACGTGAATGAAATTGGACACTATCGAGAAGCGATAAGGCGCGCAGGGCTGGTTGACCTTCACGCACACAGACGAACTAAGCCTGTTCCAAGTGGACAGGAACAAACGCATCATTCACGCCCGATTTAGAGACCCTATATCTTCCAAAATTACACTACGAGGAGAGTTCAAAAATACGCAAACTCCTCACAGTATTGGGTACTTTCGTTTGCGCATAGCAAATACACAGTACATGTGCCATAATATATAGAACACAGAGAATGACATAAAGTCACGGGTTCCAATCCCAGTAAAAATTAGACACAAGGGACAGCAATTATCCAGGCTTCCAACCACACCGAAATTGGCCCATAACAGGGAATACTACATTTCCTCCCACCAAAAACCGGGCATAAAATTTCGAATTACACCAGACATGGAAAATGCACATCCCACACAAAGGCATAGAAACTTCGTAAGACACAAGTCTTAGGAAACAATGGCCACACAACATCATTAGCTAATTAGGATGAATTGCTACATTAGTCCGCTAGGAATCTAAAACAATGACCACACTTGCATACGTGCAGAAAAGCACTTGCCGGCGGATGACAAACAATAACATCCCAGCCTGACATTACACATACCAACTGCTGACTTGCAGACTAGTCATACTGCAATACTGCTCATGACAGGGCACTATTGTTTACCGGCATTGACAATGAAATCAAAAACGCAAAACAATCATAACAATATACATTTTTTTTATTACACCGCAAAAGCACTTGGCAATGGACAAGACGTTGACAGGCCACGGGCGCCTCCCGCCCATACACGTGATACATATTACGACTTAGCCTGTAACAGACCAACCGTCCGCGTGGTGTAGCGGAACATAGTCACACACACGCACATGCACTCAACAATTAGGAGCAAACACAGACAAGATCTCCCCCCTAATAACTTCTTTTATCGATCGTAAGGCATAGGAGTCATTACAGATGACTAGGACATAGCCAGTCGCACTACGACCACTGGCCACATTTACACTACAAATGGCAGACCAGATTAGGTCGTGAAGCTTTACTATCCCAAGGCGCGGATAGAAAGCAAGCATGGACCAAAGGAGGATGACAAACCATAGGGGGATAATCCAAGAGGGATTACCGACATACTACAGCAGGCTACCATGGTTAATACCCAATTCCCTTCCAATAACCCTCTCACGTCCAACATAAACCAACGCAGACACATGAACACGATCAAAACAGATACACTACTTTACAGAGTACACACAAGGGGTTGATGGACTTCATGCGTCTAAAGAGCAGGCATGCTACGCCTAGGACCACGATGCTACCACCTGAGTATTAGGGGTGGGTCGGCAAAAATTAAATAAGCATAATGCGCATCTCCAAATGAGAGATGAGGCCATAGATATATATACTAACCATTCTTTATTAATTAAATACTCCCGCATGACAGGAATATATTGATATTATGCCTCAACCTACACCTATCCTTATATGAGTGCAGATGCCTCATATCCAGACACATGCATGACTATCCCATCCATTCACCAGGGATTTTCATATCAAACCTGCATGAAATTTTCGTATCTTTGCAATCCCGGGAATTGCCTCCCCAGTCCACTCACTATAGGAGCATCCCAGCGGCATCACCGGTTCCAGGCCACCACTAACGTGGAACCCAAAGGTGCGCAACCCCTTCCTACCATACTTTAAGCCCACTCAACAAATAACTATCCCCAGATCATAATAACAGGGTACCTGACGCCACAGACCCTACTAACACCTCCATTAAGGTAAAGAAAGCATTATTGCTGGAAAGCTGACGTAGCAATGGTAGACCAGAAGTAGCCTATGTACTTAGAAGATCTACAACCCCACAACACTGGAAATATTTTACATTTTACACAGAGATTAAACTGTTTACACAGGTTACACTACATTTTTTTTTGCAAAGGAATCTGATACGATCTGATTGATGACAAGGGCGTAAGCCGAAGGTCGGAGGGACCACACTGGAGCAGAGCTGGGGAAGGCGATGTGGACCCTTACCCCAGTTGGCTCGACAGCGCAGCGACCTCACTTAACTTAACGACTAGACTAAACAGACGAACCACGTAAGGTCAAAGCATTCGTGACCTAGCACGGGCAAACATCGAGATCTAGGGGTGCATATAGCTTATCCCCCTTGTCGGAGAAGGTTACACCCACTATGTGCCACGGTCATCGAAGTCAAGACCTGCAGGGAGACTTTCTGAGAATGGCGGGAGAAATAGCTCACTCCGCGCCGGACTCGGGAGCTATCCCTAGAGACGACCCCATTATGACTAGACTTCTAGTTAAGTTTAAGTTTAAATTTAAGTAGGCACGGCTTCCATAGCGGGAAGCAAAACTCCTATGCGTTGGAGTGAAATGTTACTCCGAAATACATAATACTACGGCCGACAATGGCGAAGAGATTCCTACAATGCGAAAAGCATACTACTACGGCCGATACAGGCGAAGATTACTGCGAAAAGCAGATTGCGATTGCCGACAAAGGCGAAGAGAATATTATGCCATTGGACGACAATGTCCAATGCCCACATAAATGGCGATGCATCGGGCAGCCAATGGGCATTAAGAGAGGAGCATTGCGAGCGCCTCATAGGGGTTACGTGGGCGGCCCAACTACGACTACACACGCAATGGCAACGGCAAAGAAATGATAGGTACAGCAGGCGAAACGGTTTGCTTAGTGGCACCGTAAGCCGCCTGTGACTAGATTAGTACTAGTAATAGACGTCGACACCTAGAATTAAGGGAACGGAATCCAGCGATCCTAGAGACAACCGGTGTTTCTAGGACTCGTGCGGGTGGTGTCCTGGGGAAGTAAATTGCCCCAGGCGATCGTTCTAGGCCAAATTTAGCTGTAAGACGGTTGCATTTGACACGCAACCTAGGATTAAGCAAATTTATTCACCGCTGTTGCCAGGTATGGCACAGCACATTTCGGCAGTAGATTAAGGCAACCCTTTCGGCTTAGAAATAGCATTTTTTTATTAGACCATAATTAAGATAGATAGCACTAAGTAACGCCGTTCGGCGCCTGATGACCCAGAAACCCGGCATCAGGGTAAGTCCGACAACTCATGATAAGGCATGATAATTCGTCGTAAGATAGCATAAGCCTACATTCAAGGCAATTTTTTTTATTATATATATATAGATTACAGTAGAATATCTCGGCACTCGGTGACTAAAAATCCGTTACCGAGGTAAGCCCGACCATACTTAGGATAAACTAGAATAACATAGGCTAACCTAGATTAAGTTAGACTTAAGTGGCAACATAATTGATCTTATATAATATGCGCAGCGATGGAACTGCTATATGTATTAATACACTCTATTTGCAGGAAAGCAAGGAAGCGATTGAATGTACATGTTTCCAGATATATGGCCATTAACACATTTTGTTTTGCAGATAACGAGGATTATACACAAACCTGTTGTATATATATATATATCCCAACACAAAAAAATACCACACGTTCTTGTACAGACACATACACCCTTTTTTAATTTCCGTTGCACCTCCTCAAGGTGACAGCGTAGCGACCACCGAAGCACAGTATCCGTGGGATACTGGGCATCGATGAGCGCCGAAAACCAGATAACACGCAAATAAGGCGTGACTTCGGCGTCTAAGGGCGGCACAAATATTGTAAGGACCGAACCTTCGACGCCAAGGTGGAATTTCCCAACCCACGGCGGGAAAACCACTAGGACATAAGCTCAATGGAGAAGGAATTAGCGGCCTAGCCACTAAACTACGATAAAATGGCTGAGTGGAAAATGGCCAGGAAAGAATCAGCGAATGGTATACAAAGGTCAGGTAAAGAGCTCTACGAAATGAAAGGTACCAGACTCATGAGCAAACCGGTTTAACAATAAGATTCTTATTTATATATATACATTATATCATGCTTGTAAATTAAAGGTTTATATATACATTATATCATGCTTGTAAATTAAAGGTTTATATATACATTATATCATGCTTGTAAATTAAAGGTTTATATATATAAAATAGCATGCTTGTAAAGTACATGGCAACAATATGTCACGCCACCCAACACTGCCATAATGGCAACACTGGATATACGGTTTTGTTTTTTCCTTTCTACTCTACTAACGCACAAATTTGTCAGGGTGTTCCGTTTTTTCCCAAACAAATAAATACTTTGAATATTTCCCTTAAATTATACCCTGGAACACCCATTTTTTTTCTATTCTCTTCTATCTTTCTCTTCGCAGGGAGCACTTTTTCCCCAATATAAAGCCAGACGGCACAATTCCTCGGCTAGCTGGGTTTTTCCTCCCTGCACAACTATGTAACGAAGCACTATCAAAACCATGTTTTTTTTTCTTTTTTGAAACTAGCAATATGCCAGCAATGGCAATGGCAATTTTTTTTCCTTTCAATGTCAATTTTTCTCTCGATGTCAAATTTTTCGCAATATCAATTTTGTTTTTGTTTTGTCAATTTCCATTTTCACAATGCCAATATCAGTGTTATACATATATCTGTACATCCCATAACCCTCCCCTCTGAACACGGGCTGATCTCACACCTACACTTCACGACATCACCCATTCTACACGACAACGAGGAAGACACCGCCAGACGATACGAGGGGGCCTCACGAACGACTTCATCAGCATCCCAACCTCCAGTTCCGTTCCCGTTCGCGAGGACGCGAACAAATGAAGGAAGACGCTTGTACAGCCTTCCAGGGGTATGCACCCCTTGGAGACCATCCCCCCATCATCTGGCTAAATCTCCTAACTGGCAACCCTTGGAAAGCCAGACCAACATCCATTAATACCACAAGGACAGCTTGCCACTCTAGAAAACAGCTCAGTCCTTGCACAATTGTTACACACAGTGACATATTATAAACTGGGGCAGCTATGCCAACACATTGCTGACAGCATAGCGCCGAAGGGTATAAGAAGGCGTCGTAATCAGGTCAAGGGATCTCTCCATTATCAGTGCTTCAACGTTACGGCCGAAGGCTACGCTGGTGTCATCAGAGGTGAGTCAGTCGTGTTCAGAGTTCCTACTTTTGTAACCTTAATCCACAACTTGTACTTTCACATTGTTACATTGTTACATTCCCTACAAGGGACTCATACTATAACATCACAAGACCAATAAACACTTGGTCCACACTCTACACTCGCCTTACTGTTTATACGCCTCTTTACATCCCAACGCCCTTCCTTATTCCCGTCACGGTAAGACGTGACATACGGTAGTCTGATAGTGCTAGCTCAGATATCATTGTGTTCCTCGCGGCGGCCCGGCTGCTAGAGAGCAGCGCGTGCTACTTAGCTGATACGAGCAAGTTCAGTTACATAATAAGCAGTCAGCTGAGCGACCAGCGCAGTGACCCTTGCATTGAGTCACATCCCCTAAAACACTACTACATTATTTATAGGAGCGCCCCCTAGTTCCTAACACACAACAACACTCTACACTGGTCAGCTTACCCTGCCAAGGGAAGCTACCCCTTTTAGGCACCGCTTTATAAATTAACACAATAACTCTTTCCTTTTAGATCCTACCACCCCCAAATAAGGGATCTAAAACAGTATCCTTACGCCCGAGATTTTTATAGAGTTGGGTTTTTAATCCAAAGTAGTTAGATGACCCTACTGTTCTGTAGTTAGATACTGCAGCACATTCCGTTTGAGAAAATACCTGTCCCTTATTTTGAGTGTTTTCGCCAAGTGGCACCATGTCATGTTTAGCCGGGGCGTCAAGATGCTACAATCCCAGATTATTTCCAGGAGGAGGATAGTGGTTGATCATCCAGATATAAGGGTACAGTACCATATCGGGATCCGTGAGTAAATCAAGCTCAATCTGGGTAAATTTGAGGGCAGCGTCCCAACTTAACCCCGGACTGGTCCAGCCCGTATATCGAATGACATAGCTGACGAAACATCTCAAACACGTCTGGCAATAACAACACGTCTAATTTTAAGTAGTGCATAGCATATTGACCCATGTTTCCTATGGCAAAAGCACGCCTAACATGTTGTGCGTGTGCATACTCTTCTTCACTGATGGTGCTTTGAGTTAACTGAGAAAAAAAATTCTCTAGGGGGCAAAGTCGTTTCTTTAAGCACCTCGTAACTTGCCACATGGTCATAAGGAAAATGACCTTGACGAACACACAATTTAAATTGTTTTTCATCCGTAAAGTGGGATTGAGTATGTTTCAACTCATCGTCGCTTAAGCCTTCGACAAGGCTATCCAGCGAACTAGACGTAAACTTGAATGAGTCGAGAAAACGAATGCTCATTGTTCCTTTTTTCCATGAAAGAGAAATGAAGCTTTCATGGTTCTTAGCCAAAATGGTAAATTTGCTCTTATCTATATGAGCAAATTCTTTAACAATGAAGTGCAGATCGTAGCGAGAGAAATTGTGTAAGAAGACAGGAAGGAAGCGAGGTGTAGAATACTTTAAATTGCATTCTCTATGAGTGGCACCTCTAAAATTTCCAGCGGTATGTCTGGTAAATGTGTCTGTTGCTGCTGTTTGCCTATACCTAGAGAACCCATATTATTCCAGGCATTCCTTGTATTCATCTTCTTTGTCACGTTTTGTATGTAGGAGAATTTGGCGTTTCTTACGAGCTGCTTAATACGATTTCTGAGCACACGAAAATTGTCAAAATCAGTTTCGTCACGGGTACGTTTAAAACGCCGGAACAGTGCATCACGCTGTGCCATCATACTTTTAATGTTTTCATTTAACCATGGGCATGCTGGGCGAGTAACTTTGATCGAATGTTTAGGGGCATGTTTGTCATACAGACTAATTATAAGAGAATTTAACTTGTTTACTTTTGCGTCAATGTTATCTAAGAGTAATATGTCATTCCAGGGAAGGTTGTATGCGTCATGTTTTAAGTCATCCATATTAATATTTTACATGTTTCTAGTGATAATATATTTAGGTGTGTACTTAGGCACACGTAGGGAGTACGATAGGTAAATTAGGTCATGGGTGGAGATAGATGGTAAGGGTATTTGCCCGAAAGTTTCAACTCTGTCGAGATTGCTTGTCACAAGATGGTCAATGGATGAATGTGATTCGTATTTATCAGAGTAAATGTGGTTTGTAGGTTCCAGGTGAAGAATAGTCATGTCGCAGGAAGAGAACGGGTTGTGTAATTGTTTGGTCTCGTACGTCTGTGTCAGTAAATTTGTATTGTAGTCACCTACGGCTATTACGTGTTCGTAGCTTGGAAGTAAGTCGAGCAAGCGGTTTTCAAATTCACTCATGTTTGTTATTCTTGGCGGCTTATATACAACAGCTATCAGCAGGGGCGGCTTTAACTTTTTGGCGCCCCTAGGCAAAATTAAAATTGCCGCTCCCCCTTACACCGCCCTTACACCCCCCCCCCCCCCCCATTTTTTAGGTTTGTGTGTAAATTGAGCGGTAGTTAGTAAGGCAACCTATTAAAAATTCGAGATTACTATTTTTACACGTAAAATTAAATCTTATATGTAGGTATATTCTAATATCTAGGTGTGCTAACAAAAATCTTTCTCCGTGCTTTTCTTTCAGCAAAAGTTTTGATAATATCGTCAAATTCCATATCTGACATTAATTCTGCTTCAATTGGTAAAATCATTTGACAAACCAAACGATTCTGGCTCGTGGTTGAGCTCAAATAGTCTTATATGCGCTTTAAACATGAAAACGAGCGTTCGGCACTGCAGTTGGTAACTGCTGTGCAGTTCAACAAGCGGTAGGCTATTTCAACATTTTGAAATACTCCTTGTAGATCATACTGTCGAATAAATTTTAATATTTCTAAAGGCGGGTTATTTTTAATTTTCTTTTACTTGGCAATATTTTTGAAAGTGGCACAACTCGTTTATAAATATTTGTTCTATATCATTGGAAAATATTCGTGTAATGTTGCTGCATGTTTCCTTAACTCAGGTTCATTCAACGTACCAAATTCGATAAGCGCGATAGATTTTTGAAAAATTCTTCCATAATCGGCGCATTTGTCCTTCAAATCTGTATAGAGTCAATCCAAAATTATATTGAAAGTATTTACTCTGAAATTCTCTCTTCCACCTAGCTCAACATCATCTTCATACAATACATCAGACATTAATTTTCTTCGTTTCTTCCTACGAACGTCTTTTTCAAACTCCTGGTTGGTAGAAAATTTCCGTGCTATTTCTTCATACAGTTCAATATTTTTCCGAGCATCTTCTACAAAACCAACCAACGATTTGTACAAATCCAAAATATCTAAAATGCTGGCCTGGTATCCATGCCTTGCAATTTCTGATTTGTAGCTTCGGATCGTTCAAGAAAAATAGACCAAGTACTTAGCATAAATGCACTTTCTAGTTGTTCCATATTATTCCGAAGGCCTGTTGTTTTATTTCGAACTATTGCTTTTTCGTTGGGTTTTTCTTCAAAAGCTGATAAAGCATTTATTATTTCGTTCCAAAATTCAACCAGAACAGAAATCGCATCCGCACGTGCAGAACAACGAGTTGTAGACAATGATTATAGTTTGATTTTGAATCAGCAAAATGCAGCAAAACAGACCATCTTTCTGTCTATGGAAAGAAATTATACATTTCCTGTACCAGTTCAAAAAACTTACTCGCTTCTGCACAACTTTCTGCAGCATGTGTACCAACCAAATTCTACGAATATGCAGTGCATGGTGTGTTCTCTGCGAGAGGATTGTTGTTTCTTATTCTTATGCACATAAAAACGTGAGTTCATTGCATTCGGAAAACTGATTTTTTCATTATTCAATTATTATTTTGAGCAACTTACTTGTCGAAGGTTTAAAAAAATATATCAATTTTTGGCGTTTTAGCCAATATTTTTTCTTGTTTTTGCGCCTTTTCAGATGCTTGCTTTCTACATTGAGCACCACTTGACGAATTATAGACATTTAACTGTAGTTCAATGATGTGCAATCTATTAGATAAATTGACAAAAGAGATCAACATCAGAAAGACGTCAAGAGACTCGCAACAAAGAAGGTGAATAATAGTTTATAAGCAGGAAACAACCAGTCTTCACAAATAATTTTGTGAGGTTAGATAGACTAAACTCCAGCAATTAACAACTGGAACACTTGCAGATTTTTTTTTTGTGAATGCCCTCGCACTCAAGGCGCTCACATAGCAGTTCAGCTCCTTATGAAACATAACCATACTGGAGAACAATTTCTGTGAACGCCATCGCACGAAAGATGCATACATAGCAGTCTAACTCTGTATGAAACAACCGTACCGGACCGAACCCAGTCTTCTGTTACAAACGTAACAAGGCTTTTCTAAGCCTCACACGAAGTAAATCCACACTGGACCGAGACCAATCACCTATTTCATCAAGAATTCTGCCCCTCCTCTGTCACCGAGAATGCAGGAAAGGGCCCTAGGGAGCTCTGCAGAAAATGCAAACGCAGAACAGAACAAGATGGGGACTCAGCTACATGCGAGGCATGCGGAAGAGGGGAACATAAGAAATGTGCGTATCTGACGCAAGAGGAACTAGACACGCTTACGAGGGCTAACTGCAGACTCACGTGGATATGCAAAGATTGCAAACCAATGCTGTGGAAAGCCGCCTATTGAGCTCTATAGAATCCATGCAATCATCCCTAGAGCAAATGAAACAGAACATGGAATCCACCCTCATAGAAAGAGTACAAGAAGCGGTACCGGTAGCCAGGGAGATGGGAAAATCCTCTCTCCCCCTGGCTCCACGCAGACGCAACAAAAGAAATTAGCAAAGCTACTACGATAAAGTCACCAGCCACACAAAACATGGTAGAGGTACCAGCCACGCAAAACAACCAGAGCGCCCCCCAAGATAATCAGACCAGTCTCCATCTAAACGAGGCTTCGACCACCAACGCGCAGCACAGAGAGACGGAAACAGAAGACCCACTATTTCTCAATCTTATAATATGTCATATGGGTGGTATTGGATTGTCTCTAAGGGGCGCTCATTACTCTTGTAGATGCATGAACATATTCAGATTTCAAACTTCTATTTTTTTTAATAAAATACATTTTCTTTTTGTTTTTAATTAAAAAACATTTAGTCAGAATTTGCCGCTCCAAAAAATCTGCCGCCTATACAGCCTATACGTAAATCCGCCCCTGGCTATCAGAGTATTTTGTTGGCCAACAATTACTTCAACAAACACGAATTCCGGTCCTGGTTGTGTGCCAAGTGTTGATGCACATATTACCCGTCTTTTCAAGTCACTTCTACAGTACATGGCAACCCCGCCGGATCGCCTGCCATCGTTTCTGTCATGACGTTCCAGCGAGTACCGATTTAGTTTTACCATGCTAGACGGGATGTCAGGTTTTAACCAACTTTCACTTATACAGAGGATATGGATATTGTTTTCGTTTATTATTATCTGTATTTCGTCGTGTTGCGCGACCAGTGACAGAGCATTAATATGGCAACATTGTAATGAATGCTTGGATGAGGAAGGTGCCTGTTTTAGTAGAAAGCCAGTGGTGTAAGGCGAGGGAGGGGGTTGGTGTGGGCTAGGCTGGCCGAGGTCAGTTAGCTCATTCATGCAATAGCTCAACTGGTAACGGGAGATATATCTTAAAATAGAAGAAACCTACCTGGACCTCCCGCTGGACACTGCCGACCGCAACCAACGCACACACACATACAAACACACACTTATTACTAAACTTGTCTAATATAAACATTACGCGCATGTTCATTTCACTTCACTCTAATATCCCGCATTTTCTGCACATTTTCCAGCTCCCTAAATGTGGTGACGGTCTTCTTAGTTCCATCAGGGAGGTGGATTAAAAGGCGGCCGTCCTGGGTCCAAACTCGGGTGGGTCCGAAGTGGTCTCTCGCTGCATTTAGGATAGTTTTCCGGGATTTTGTGAGGGATTCAGTAATAAGAATCTTATTCCCTTTAGGAGGCGCTTGGACTTCCAGATGCGATCTCGCTCGTGGTAGCGAAGGAATTTTACAATAATAGGGCGTTTCCCAATGGCTACCACTTCAGCTGCTGTTCGCTGCGGCCGCCCAATCCTGTGACATCTATCCAAGCTCTCCATAGGGATGTCCACGTTCAACTTCGTCTTGATTGTGTCCCTCACCTTCTCGTACACATCTTCCTCAGGGTCCTCAACGATCCCGTGGATGAGAAGGCAGTTTCTCCGGCTGTATTGCTCTCCTTCGTCCAGCAGCTCCTCGTGGTGGTCAAGTCTCCACTCCAGCTTGCTCAGTTCTTCTTTAAGCACAGCCAGTTTGGAGGTGACAGTGCTTCGGAACTCGCGAAACTGACGAGTAAGCGAGTCTAGGGAGTCTTGACGGAACTCGCGAAACTCACGAGTAAGCGAGTCTAGGGAGTCTTGACCCGGGTTGGCAGCACTGTTCAAATGTTCAAAGCTTAAATCAAATTACGACTAACCTAATCATCCAGTCTCTACCAAATTGTGCAACAACATATACCTATATGGCGAGCGTTTTTGACTAAACTACAAGGTCATCAGACCAATAGTTTGCAGATGGCGGCCATGTATGAGTGCAAATCGATTCCTCCTATCAATTCAAACACGGTGAAGCCGAAGTGAACGAAATTCAGTACAAAAGTAGCACTAGCAAAGGAGACCTCAGTGTCATGTTTTATTTCGCTGCCATCTTGACAAAAACGTAATGGTGGCCACCCAAATATTAAAAGATTAAATCAAATTACGACCAACCTATTTATTTGAACTCTACCAAATTCTTCAGCATTATACCTTTATGTATGAAGAATCTTTTGACCAAACTACAAGGTCATCAGCCCATGCGGAGGGTGGCCATGTATGTGTGCATATCAATTCCACCTATCTATTCAAACACGGTAAAACCAAATTAAACAAAATTTGGTACAGAGGTAGCACTAGCAAATGGCACCTCAGTATCATGTCTTATATTGCCACCATTTTGACGGAAATGTAATCTAATGATCCGATCCCCACCAAATTTTGCAACAACATACCTTTATGTGGGAAGCATATTTTGACCAAACTACAAGATCATCAGCACAATAGGTTGCAGATGGCGGCCATGTAAGTGTGCAAATAGATTCTCCCTATCAATTCAAACACGGTGAAACCGAATTGAACGAAATTTAGTACAGAGGCATCACTAGCAAAGGGCACTCCTGTGTCATGTTTTATATTGCCACCATTTTGACGAAAATGTAATGGCGGCCACCCAAATGTTAAAAGCTTGAATCAAAATACGACCAACCTATTCATCTAATTTCTACTAAATTTTGCAACATTATACCTTTATGTATAGAGAATCTTTTGATCAAACTACAAGGCCATCAGTCCAATAATTTGCATATGGCGGTCATGATTGTGTGCAAATGGTTTCCCCCTATCAATTCAAACACTGTAAAACCGAATTGAACGAAATTAGGTACAGAGGTAGCACTGGCAAAGGGCACCTCAGTGTCATGTTTTATATCGCCGCCATCTTGACGGAAACGGAATGGTGGCCACCCAAATGTTAAAAGTTTAAATCCAATTACGACCAACCTAATCATTTGATCTTACCAAATTTAGCAACAACATTCCTTTTTGTGGGAAGCATCTCTTGACTGAACTACAATGTCATCAGACCAATAGTTTGTAGATAGCGGCTATGTATGTATGCAAATCGATTCCCCATATCAATTCAAACACGGTGAAACCAAATTGAATGGCATTTTTTACAGAGGTAGCACTAGCAAAGGGCACCTCATATTCATGTTTAATATCCGCGTAGCACGTTGTATTTCAAGAAGCTACTACAATCAACATTCAATTATACTCATTGAAAAGGACAATGAGTTATAACAATACCCATACATTTTGGAGAAGATTTGCTATATGTTCTTTACTGAACATATTGTTTACTTATCCATTATCTTCGCAGTTCAGCTTCACCCACGGACTCTACGAGGGATCATTCCTCTACCGTCGCAAGGACGGTGTCTGTGGACACGCTTTGTCAGCAGATACAACTGGGATGGTTACAGGCCGATCGGCCAGGCGACCGCTAACTTGGGTCTAATTAAGGAAGGCCCAGGGAAGGGATTTTGTAAGGAAGTTAGCCATGTACAGTACCTGTTGAAAGGAGCCACCCCGCCGTTTGATTGGTGGTGGAAATGGGAAACAACAGAAAACCAGTACAGCCGAGGTGGGATTCGAACTCAAGCTATCCCGATGCCAGAGGGACCAGAGCTAGCACGTTAAAACTCTCGGCCCCCGAGGCAGGTCTTTTAGAAATTCCGAGCAGAGTTATATTCTTCACATTTCGCTCCTCGCATTTTATTCCTCAAAGTCATTCTGAATTTAATTTCAATCCGAATTTCATGATTAAGTTACCTTCAGATATATTTTATTCATTTATTAATTTCATGTAAATTTATTTCAGGATTAGGGAACCACCCATTAAAATTGGTAACAATCGTGTTGACCGACTGAAAAACATCAAATTTCAGATTTAATCGACAGAAATGCAGGCACAGTTAGCGGTAAATTGTGAAGAAATGCAGACATGGTTAGCGGCAAATAGCGAAGAAATACAGACACAGTTAAACACAAAACCAACCGAATTTAACGAAAATATAAATCAGAAAATTGCTACACAAAATACTCTGGTTAGTGAACAATTACATAGGCAGTCCGAGAAAAACAATGAAATGTTAAACGCACAAGACGAAAGGAACACTCAAAATTTAGCTGCGCTAATGGTAGAAATCAAAAAGCACACAAAAGAACAGCTAATCCAATTAGCAAAGGACGTTAGCACTAACAATACCAAACAATTAGGAATAATAAAAGGTATCGAAGATTCGTTTAAAAAGGAAATAAAAGGAATGGACGAGACTGTTATTGCAAAACTAGGGTAAATCGAGAAAGCATGCTTGACCAACTAGTCTGAGATTAGAGAAGCACACAAAAACTTGAAAAAAAAGGTCTGAGAAGGTCGAACGAGGGACACAGGATATTCAAGATCAGATAACTACAGTAGATACCAATATCACTGGCTTAGTGACGGAACTCAACAAATTAGAAATACAATCAATTAAGAAATGGAAAGAGTTAGAAATTGACCAGGAAGAAATTAAACAGACATTAGAGCAGAACAACATTTCTCTGGGAGAAAGATTAGATAAACTCGAAGAAAATCAGGAGGCTAGTCAACAGGAAATCGAAAAGCACGTTGATAAAATAAAGGATAGTAATAGCAGAGATTGGACCAAGATGAGTGCGGATTCGAAAAATGAATGGCTTGCAGTAAGCAAGAAGCTGGGGGTAAATAACGCGAAAATACACGCGTTGGAAGAAAATATGATGTTAAGATTTCAAATTCAAGAAGACCGCATGATAAAATCGGAATTGCAGTCAATTGGACATAATACGATGTTTGCGACACTAATGGAAAAGGGGAAAGGGGAGAATACGGAAATAGAGCACACAGTAGATAGCCACGAGCTTGGGCAGAGTCCAAGAACGATAGACACGCAAGCATTCCAAAATTATGAGGGCCGTAGCTCGACACCTCAAAACACACAGCTTCCTACGCAAGTTATACAAGTCATCCGTGGGAGTGAGTTTAAACCAAATCAGTTTTTACCCGAGAGCGGAGGTACACATAAAGCATTCCTGAGAGATCTGACAGAATATTTTACGGACTATAATGTTAGCTCAACGCGACAGTTAAGTATGGTTGAAAATTTATTGGAGGGCTCAGCACTTACGTGGTACCTTCGATTTAAGAACACATTTGAATCGATGGAAGGATTCAAGAATGCCTTCCTAATCAAATATTGGAGTGCATCATACCAACAAAGCTTGCAAATGGACTTATACTCGCGCAAATACCATTCCACGCATCAGACAAAATATGCAGACTTTTTCGCGACTCAGCTCGTCAAATTGCAAGATCTTGATAATCCGCCTAATGAAATGGAGTTAATGACTACTGTAGGAAAACAGATGCCTATTAGCGTTCAGCAATTCTTGGTGGCGGCAAATATTACGACCGTGGTCCAGGCAGAAGAAGTATTGAGGAGGATAGATGAAACCACTAATTACATCAACCCGAGAGAGAAGAGACAGATAGAATTAGTTAACACAGTCGAGGTAGTCAAGACACCGACCAAAAACACGAGGTCGCAAGCTACGAATACTGGAGGTAACCAAAGACGGCAGAACACAAAGGACTATGAAAAAAAAAGGAAGCTTGTAGTTTAACGTGACCGTTAATCTGTAGATCATGAGCCACGGGACCTCCTTTTTACGTGGAATCCGAACCACAGGACATGGCATTTCACTTCGAAAATCTCACATGCATTGACCGGGAATCGAACCCGGACCGCCTTGGTGAGAGGCATACAGCTAGACCGCTGAGCCACCACGCCCCCCTAGAGAGAGAGAGGAATATGAGCTGAGATCTCAACCGAGGTATGAAGACAGGGGCAAAAATCATTACTCTCAGGAAGAAACTAACCGCTACCATAACACAAACAATCAACAGTGAAGAGATAACAGGAGATAACAAACATCATATAATAGGAATAATAATAATAAAGCACCGTATGATCAGGGATGGCGTGGAAGACACTATAATCAACAATACAAGCCCAGGGACAATAGAAGTTACAACCAACAACATAACGCACAAGATAACCCGCGGTTTAACGAGCAATCGGATCCAAGGGAGGACCGAAGAAATTGGAACGAGAGACACGCTGAGTCACAACAGCACCGGGAGAAGCCACGTAACATAGAAGGGAATAATAAGGATAAATGGGAAAGAGCAATAGATAGGCGGAAGAATCCCGACAACCACGAGGAGGAAGGCGGAACACATCAAATGTTGGAGGCCATGCATATAGAAACCCAGAGATATTTGGAGGAGCTGCATGGAGAAGAAGAAAATAGAGCAGCCGACAATAAGAAACACATGAATAGCAGGAGAGATTCGCATACCGCAGTCGGCAAGGGTCTGGAAATATGGTGAAGAAATTTATCGCACGAGA
The DNA here is from genome assembly GCA_946902985.2 of Meconema thalassinum. Classification (NCBI taxonomy): domain Eukaryota; kingdom Metazoa; phylum Arthropoda; class Insecta; order Orthoptera; family Tettigoniidae; genus Meconema; species Meconema thalassinum. Next base: position 386,871,341 of record OX336389.2, read on the forward strand.
GTCGGAGAAGAAGAAGGGAGAAGAGGAAGAAGATGGCAACCCGAAGGAGAGAGGAAGAAGACGACAGCACGGGGGAATGAAGAAGATGCAGGAACGGCTAAAGGAAGTTCGACTAAGGGTTACGGAATTTAGGTAACAACGCCTACAGAGTCCGAGACGTGAGCACTGGCGTCATGGCAGTCTATAATATTTCAAATCTAAAATTGTATCATCAGATAGAGCCATACGAGCCGAGAAATAATGTTATTGCAGCAAATTGAAAATTCAAGTGATAACCTACAACAAAATGTACGGGGGTACACTAGTAGCGAGTATGCTGGAAAGTGAATCTAGACGTATTTACAAGTTCAGGTGGAAGTAGGTACGTGAGCAATGTTGTTGTTTTGAAAGAGTGAGAGGGGAAGAGTAGCGAGGCGCGAGGCCTGAGGGCACGAGCTTATAGGAATTTCCTAGTGATTTTGAAGCGAGACGGCTCCTGAAACAGACAGAGGCGGACATTCATTTATAATCGAGGGTGACCAGCAAACACAAATTGAGCCAGATGAGTTATGGAAGTGAAATCGACTTCATACTGAGTTCGATTTTTTCGACCACAGGTTAAATGAACCCTTACCATTGTGTCCAATAATAATGTTTCATATTTATTAAAATGCTGGAAATAATAAATACATGATATGCTGGATATTTCAGTAAAATTTATGTAGCAAGCAAACTGAACTTGGCAGGAAAGGCTACGTGCTCTGAGGAAGCTATCGACAATTTCACTACCAACGCTATTTTTATTCTTCTGAGAAGACAGGTATAACGCTGATGCGTACGTGACCCACAACCAACCCAGGAGGCATTTTCAACGACAGGGAGTGAGTGAGTGAGAGGGAATGAGTCGTGACTACAAAATAAGGGCGGAATCCGAAAGGTCGCTACTTCGTCGCTATCTTGAACGACGAATGGGAAACGAGGACGCCATAGCATAGCGTCAGGGTGTTTTGCGCACCAAGTCTGTTATAAAAAGTCTAGCGATCAGTTTGTGTGCACGGCGGCAGATTTGCGACCTGTGATAAATTACAAGCATCTTGAGGGGTCACACATAATTATAGGCCCATTATAAAAATATATTGAGGAGCAATTACTCCCACCACGGGAACTTGGACGATTTCTGTATATACTGTGTCTGTGCTAGAAGCGTGTTCACTCCTAATTATTCTTTGATAGTTAATTTTAAGACGTCTTCATGACGGTCTAAGTTAGAATTCTAGTTGTGTGTTCGACAACTAAATTGTTAAATTTCAAATAGTGAGGTGGTAAATAGCCACAAGTATAGGGCAAGTCTACGATCTGCATAGGACTCTATGAGGAAATAAATTACTCATATCGCAGATAGGTAATAGTTTTAAACTTTAATTTAATTGTGTTTTCAAGCGACAAGATGACGACCATGGAACGAAGCCAACAAGATTCATCCTCTATTAGCACGAGGGTTATGGGCTAATAAGGCCTATGATGGGAGACGGCGGGGGCGGGAAGCCCCTGGAAAGCTAATTAAGCGATGAGTACAAAATTGAATTATTTGATTTTGGACGAAAGGGGGTCGCGAGAGATATGAGGAACGTTATACAGATTTTATTTGTGTGGTTTAATTTAAATTTAGGGTTTGATTTCTGTTACTGGCATGTGTGTAGTAATTCCTGACATTGCGTGACAATTGTGTTGTACAGTAATTTTGTAATTTAAATTATATGCTAATGGATACGTAAATATTATAGCGAAATGACCGCATACGATTAACGTATAAATAAAAGTTATAGTCATGAATAAGAACGCAGGAACGACAGTGATAAATGGACTTAAATAATTTTAATGTAAAAACTAGACAAGGGGGAAATTTAGTGTGTTTGTTGCTTTGATAACTCAGGCTAATTCTGATTCCTGTAATTATTTCTTTATTGTCATTTGGACAATTTTTGTGTCATTTTATCTGAAAGGTGTGCTGGGTTCATATGCTGCGACGAGATCATCGAGAGTGTGCCACGTGTACTTGGTATTATTAGCGTGATTGAGGAGAAGGTTAGACCTGTCTCGACAGCAGCGTTATTCCCGGCAATTTAGTACCCAAGGGGCTAAAATTGACCAGGAGATGTTCTTCTTGAAAATCCCAGAGAGGATGTTTTGAGATATTTGTGCTATAAATGTTATGTTTAACAGGTTGCCGTCTAGGCAAAGGTCGCTGTACTGGCTAGGGCCAGAATCTATTTTTAACGTGACACACATTTACTAAAAGAGGGGAGATGAACCCGGCCACTGTCTCAGATGTGCTATAACAGAACTTGCTGTCTTCAGCCGTGTTATGACACGTAAAAGTTTGCTGTAAAGCCTGATGAGTTTAGGTTATTTGATTTGGTTTAAATTGGGGAGTTGCCATTCCGTCGATCCGAAGAGTCTTATCATGCACACGACTTATTTGTTCATGTCTTTTAACGCCAATTTTCTCGGCGTGATTTAATTTTGTATTTGTTGTTGTTGGCTCTTATTCCAAGGCCATTGTATCCATTGTAGATATAATTTGGCCACCCTGTTCATGTCACGTAGTGCTTTCTTAATTGTTTTAAGGTATAAGACGGTGATTTCTGCAGCCCTTGTTATAAAAAATATACACGTGTATTTGGATGTATTAGTTTAAGGTTAGAGTGTGTCAGTAGTGTATTAAATTATGTAATTGTTGTTCCCATATTTCCGTTACTCACCTTCGCAGTGCGGAGTTCATAATCTAACCTTTTGTCTGGTCGGAAATGAACGCCCGTCAAAGTGCTCATTAATTTAGCTAGTCTTAAAACGCGTGCCGCTCAAAAATTCTTGTATTGTTATTTTGTTATTTTGAGATCGTGTGTGATCCGTAACTTTTGGTACATTTGATTAAGTGACATTGTAGTCTCAACCCTTGTTTGACAGCTGTCATGCCATGTCTCCATGGTACGCCAGACTAGTCAGTGTCAGTCTGTTCACGTTGCGTGTGAGCCAATTTTAAGGGTGGGTTGTTGTCAATTGTTTTGTGTTTGATTCAGTTATTAAATTTCATTTGTTAGTAGATCCTGTTGTTTTCATGGCTTTTTAATATTAAGTATACCTTATGAATCCTAGAAATTATTTGAAGCACTAAATCTCTTTTACACATTCACAAGAACCAATGATGACCCCGAAACTCGAGTCTTGTGATTATGCTTTATTTTCGTTAAGTTATTTTTAAAATTAAAATAAATTAAATATATATAAATGTTATATTAAAATAATAGAATTAATATTTTACCTGTCAATGCGACACCTTTCACTGCTTCTCACGAACAAGGCATCCACTATCTGGTTTGATTGATGTTGTAGCAACTCGAAGTGAACTCTCCAGATTATTGTCGGTGATTCGCGTTCTCGTTGCGCATTTCACATGTTTCATCCTGGAGAACACTTGTTCGCATATGTATGTGCTACCGAAAGGTGATGCAGAACGAAGTGCATGTCTATTAATGCCAGGATATTTTTCTTTGGGAAAGTAGTCGCGATAGAATTGTAGTAAGGGGCATTGTTATACTTATTCTTTAGGTCTGACACACATTGAAAATCAACGCACTCCATTTGCAGATCCTCGTGGACCTCGTCTATGTTAATGGAGAAAGGGGAAGAAAACATATTGAAACTTATAACATTCTCCTTGAAGTCTTGAAATCTAACGCAGAATTCGGTTTTTAATTCTGATATGATTCCTGCGTACTTTTGAGAATTTTGATTATTACAGTTTTGTAGGGCTAGGAAATGCACAAAGTTGATGTTTTTTAGTTGTGATTCCCAAAGTCGCAATTTTGTTTGAAAGGCTTTCACGTAATCAAACATTGTAGTGATCAATTGGTCCTTACCTTGGAGACGTGAATTAAGTTCGTTCAGTTGTGTTGCTATGTCTACCAGAAAGGCAAAATCACACATCCATCCTGAATCTTTAAATTCAACGATAGGTTTGCCCTACTCCTCCATAAATGTTTGTATTTCGGTTTTTAGGTCAAACACTCGCTTCAACATTTTGCCACGGCTCAGCCATCTTATTTCAGTATAATAAACAATATCTTCAAATTCTGAATCGAGATTTTGTAAGAAATTTTGAAATACTCTATGTCGCAAACCATGTGAACGAATGAAATTCACTACTTTCACAATGACTTTCAAAACACTATCTAAATTTAGTGATTTAGCACAAAGGTTTTCTTGGTGTATTAAGCAGTGATATTGTATTACAGAAATGTTTCCTACTTTAGCTGCCTCTGCTTGCAGTAATTTAACTAACCCTTCTCGTTTTCCTGCAAATGCAGGAGCTCCGTCTGTTGTTACACCAGATAGATTTGTATATTTCAAGCCCAGCCGGTTCAAGGTCTCAGTGACCACCCCCCCCCCCCCCCCCCCATTAAATCACTGGCTTTAGTGGTGCCTTTAGGAGGGACAAGAGCAGCTAATTCTTCTGTAATATTGAAATCTTTATCAACTCCCCTTAAGAAAATTGCTAATTGGGCAGTATCGCTAGCATCACTACTCTCATCAAGTGTCAGAGAATAGAACTGGAAATTTGTGGCTCGGTATTTGAAAGTTCTCTCTATATTGGACGCTAATTCGTCAATACGGCGAGTTTCAGTCTATCGCGATAAGGTTAATTTGCAAACTGCGCTTTCTTGTCAGGACATATAATATCAGCAAAAGTCTCAATACATTCTTTAACAAACTCGCCATCTGAAAATGGTTTAGATTTTTTTGCAATAATTTCTGCTACTGCGTAACTCGCTTTTACCAGAGATTCGGTTTGAAGTGACGCAATATTAAAGAACAACTGCTGTCCCGAAAGTTTAATTTTAAGTTCAGATACCTTATATTTACGAAATTTCCCCTTAACTTTATCATATGAAGACGCATGTTTGGTGTCGTAATGTCGCTTTATGTTATACTCCTTTAACACTGAAACTGTTTCACTGCAAATTAAACACACTGCTTTTTTTTACTTTAGTAAAAAAGTTCTGATTTTCCCACTTTATTTGAAATGATCTACCTTCGTCGGAAACTTTTCTTTTCTTGCCGCTATACTGTGCCCTTTTAGCAAGAAATATGCAAATCACAGTATGCCAGCAATGCTCAAATCGGGATTTTCGGGGTTTTGGTATGTTCTCCCACTCTGTGACCTACACATTTTGGATTAAATAGTGGATACACTTCCAAAATAAAAACAAAATCAACTCCTATTATAAAACATTTAATTAACCAAAATTATGGCGCTACAAACAAATTAAACAATTAAACTACTGACCAATCCTTCTAACTTGTTCAAAGTGAACAAGGAATACATAAAATCAAACAAATATTATATTAAAATACATGGTTTCCTTCAAACCAACAAACTCATAATTCTTTTCACTTCCATAAAGTATCCCTTTTAAAAATCAATACAACCACGAGCTCCAATGGCTCGATACTTACCAATATAAACTGTGTTATTCTTTACACATTTCAATATCTATTTTATGAGTTTATTATACTCAATATATAATCTTATTTAAAGTAAATGTTACTCCTTTACTTAAATTTTTTTGGGCTTTCCACAATGTTCTCATGTTACCACCTCTCTCAAGTTAACAAATTCACTACAGTGATTGGGAAAAATACTTGTGCACTCCCGAGTTATAGAAGACTACTTGAACAAAGTCAAAAATTAAGATCACTCCCGAAATCTAATTGTCTTCACTAAACTCGTGAAATCCTACATTCATATATCATTACATTAGGGATTTATATTCATTATTATTTGTCTTAAAAGACCATCATCTCATAAGAAAGCAAACGATCTGAACTTGCAAGCGGTAACTTTCATCTACAAGAACCTCGGTTCGAATCCCGGGTCATTAACAAACTCTAAACACTCATGGTGTAGTATTACTTCCAACAGACGGTCCCCAGACCTACCACACTTTCAATAGCGAGGGGTCGGACCGTAACACTCGGCGTGATTTATTGTCGAGGAGGGAGACCCTAAGTATCGCCCACACGGGACGGCTACACTCATGCTTCAAAACAGCTATTTCTCAAACACAGTTAGAACATTATTTAGGTTCATAGACCACTTTCGTAACCTTTATTAATTATGAAGTGTCATCATTGATGGGTAAGAATAATTCAATACAACAACAATATTTAGGGGCTTCCACAACTAGACGAGTCTGGGTTCGACTCTCTCAACTGCCTCGGGAACCAATCCCATACTGGAGGACTTTACAACAATTAGCGGCTTAGGGCGACCTCGGTCTAACCTGCGCTCATCAATACAATAAATTTGCTCCCTATTATAACACAACATAAAACACATGGACTCGTGATCTACATCACTAGATGGAGGACTTATTATAGCTCAATTACCGCAATCAACTGTCCCTCACAATTAATTTACCAAGTATATTTAGATTCAACGCCTTCCTAGCGTGACAATTTACTTTAAGGCGCGACAATGCGCTATACATTACTTTAAGGCCTAGCGTCTTCCAAAGAACTGATAAATTCAAAATCATCATTTGATCTACATCTCAAAATTTTATATTAATCCTCTCCCGTGACAATAATCGCTATACTTTAAGAACATGTATTCACACCATGTCTTTATACTTTTACAAGAGCTCAAAAAGCTACTACTTTCATATAATTCAACTTAATCTTCATTTATATACTTTTTATTATTATTATTATTCCGCTTGCTTTCATAACATTTATCAAATACATTGATATTTTATGTCTTACATTTCCTCTAAAGGATTTATTCATTTCACATAATTATTTATAATTTCTCAATTTTTTTCTGTTCAGATCGCGCTCTTATTCTGTTATTTGTTATTCAAAAACATCCCCATTTCTCAAACTGAGGTGGATTGTACACAAATATTCCCTAACACCTAACATAATGAAAATGGTTACTTACATGCTCGGACGGTCCACTACCGTGCTTTCCAACGATGTTTCATTTTGCCCACTATTTGTGATTAAACCATCTTGCTCAAATTCATATCATACACTGACATATCTTGACACACATATAACTTATATACTTTAAACACTGGTAACATTTTAAAATACACTTCGGTATTCTTCTATTACACACAATAAAATCACTGAAAAATTACTATCTAACACAAATTTTATATATTTACACTACACTGATTCTAATCACTGAGGCTTTGATTAGGCCTTGCACACGTGATTTTTGCTTCCCCGTCTCCAAGGGTGAAACTAGTAGATGTCGGCTTCCTATCTGACCAGAATATGAAAGTCTCGAACACTCTACCCCTCCCTGGAATGGTACTTCTTCAAATCCGGTTTCCTGATGATCGGCTATTATTATTATTAGCTCGAACTTGCTTCTTTCTAGACCCTATTAGTTGTCTAGCGAAAGTCTGTCTTGCTCACGGTCTCCCAAATACTCTATCGGTGACCTATTATTTTCTAGCATCTAATACTCCTCGTACTTAGTGCCTTTTTATAGTTCGTTTGTTTCCTTGAAACAATGTCTTGAATTCAATTCTCCCCTCTGATTATCCTGTTCTCTAATTCCTATCTTTTCAGAATACTATGCGGACCTTATTTTGTCCGACCCTGATCGGGTTCTTTAACGTTGATAGAATGTTTGTTTCGCTATTATTCATATTCATATTCATATTCATTCATTTATTTGCAATGGGGGGTGTGTCCCCCGGTGGCAAATTGTATATACATAACAAATAAATAATTATACATAACAATTAAATAACAATTATACAACAATTAAACTGGAGTATTTACACAAATAGTCAGTCTTTTCTTAAACACACCTATATGTTTGAGAAAAGGCTCTAAGACTGCGGCAGGTTGAGAGTTCCAGTTATCAATGGCACGGTTTACAAAAGAATATTTACCATAATTTGTTCGCTGTGGTCGGCCCTTAACTTTGAAAGGATGATCGCTCCTACCCATGTAAGTGGGCTTTCCCAATCGTTTGCTAAGCTCACCCCATGCTGGTTGATTTGTATACGTGTTGTACATAGCGCAGAGTCTAGATTTCATCCTCCTAGCCTCCAGTGATTCCCACCCAAGTTTCTTTAACATACGGCTCACACTGCTCCTGGGATTAAAGTCACTGAGCACAAATCTAGCGGCCTTTCTTTGTACCATTTCCAACTCATTGATGAGCCCTACTTGATATGGATCCCAAACCGCCGAGGCATATTCCAGAATAGGTCTTTCAAGTGACAAATAGCCTAATTCTTTAGCAGAGGTACTACTTCCTTTTAATACCCTCATTACAAAGTGCAGGGATTTGTAAGCTTTTGAAACTACACATCCTACATGACTACTCCATTTCATATCATTCCTTACGTGAACGCCCAAATATTTGCAAGAATCTTCTTCTACAAGTATTTCCGAGCCAATGTTATATTGAAAATCCTGCCTTCGCACTTTCCCTATTTTTAAGAGACTACATTTTCTTGTGTTTATTTTCATTTTATTTACAATCGCCCACTTATAGACCAGGTTCAGGTCCTCTTGAAGCACTGCATTGTCTTGTGAGTTATGTATCTTTCGATATATTACACAATCATCCGCAAACAATCGACAGTCACTGCGAATCCCATTTGGTAAGTCATTTATAAACGCCAAAAATAACAAAGTTCCGATTACGCTGCCCTGAGGGATACCCGACGTTACGGTAATTTCATCCGAGAATATGCCTCCGACTTTCACTTTCTGAGAACGACCCGTCAAGAATTCTTGGATCCATAAAATCACTCTTCTATCAATCTTCGTCGAAGCAAATTTATGGAGTAGCATGTCATGCGGAACGACATCAAATGCCTTCGCAAAATCTATAACCACGGCGTCGACTGAAACTCCATGGTCTAACGATTCGCTAATGTCTTGAAAAAGTGATAGCATCTGACTCTCGCATGAGTAACCATTCCGAAATCCATGTTGCCTATCATTAAACCATGATAATGTTTCCCACTGTTCCCTCAAGTAGTCGCAAATGAGATGCTCCATCTGTTTACAAACGACGGACGTAAGGCTAACCGGCCTGTAGTTGCCCAATTCAAGTCTGCTCCCTCCCTTAAATATTGGGACTACCGTAGCTCTTTTCCAGTCATCTGGGATTTACGCATTGTTTATGGACACATTAAACATCACCTCCAAGTATCGTGCCACGGCCCTACCTCCTAGTTTAAGTACTTCACTAACAATATTATCAGGACCCTTTGATACATTGAAACGTAGTTTTTGTATTAGCTATACAATTGCTGACTGGTTTATTTGGAACAGGGGAGCCCCTGATTCGTCGTTAATGTTGGTGTATTCTTGGAATACACGGTACAAGAGAATATAATTCTTATTGCTTTTGCTTGTTCATTCCTTCCTCTTTGTCAAACACCAACAGTGATCTTCTATTTTCTCTGTGGTGATCACTTCGCTTATATCTTTTATGAGTCTGTTCTAGATATATATCTTCCGTGACCCACCTAGCGTCATCTAGCAGCGAATCTCTGAAGCTCCTCAATTTTTCCTGGTGCAAGAGGACTTCCTTTTCCATCTGGCCATCAGATCTCGTCACCATCGCCAGCTATCAACTCTTTGAAGACCATTCATCAAGAGAAACATTTATTTTTGTAAAGATGTTTCATGTTTATGTGCAACCTCTTTGTTCCTCCCCTCTCTCGCCCGCTTCCTGCTCTTCTCCGCGCGCGCAGCCTGCTCGCTCAGTCACTTCAGTTCTACACTTCTCTGTGTCGTGAGCAACCGCGCACTCACTCTCTTAAGTGCACTCAACTCCTTGTTGGTCATGCCGTCTAGGCTAGTGCTTTTCTGCGTCTAGCAGCTCTCACTTGTGCGCCGGCCGTCGACTCAGTTAAGGCTCAACTCGAGCCAGTCTCCTCAAACCAAGAGGCAAACCCTTCTTTCTACGCCATGTTGGCATATTAAATATTGTCAAGGGGAACTTCACCTTCAACATGCAACCAAGATAAGTACAGACTTAAGGTTTTAACCTCTTCTTCATCAATTTTATCTACATGCTTTTATTGATTATTTTATAGACAGCGTGAGATTACTAGTGGGGCGGTAATCATTCTTCGCGGGATTTTTCATGTTGGGCTTTTGTCTAATCAAGCCAATGTTGGTGAAAAGCAGCATTTCTTATGCTTGCTAAATGAGAAATTTTCTCACCACGTGGGATATTATCTAATACCCGCTGTCTATAAATTACAAAGCAAGTTCCTCCGCTGGATTATCTTTGGCCCCATCTTTCTATTAAGATCGTTCTGGAACCTTCCAGATCCTGTACTTTATCTGCGAGTCTTGCCGTCGGGTATTTTTCACTCACTTGTGAAAATACTATTTAAAATGAGGAATCTTCCTTATAAATTACTGCAATAGCAAACTTTCGTCCACCGTTGGAATGTTCTATGGCGCATTTAATTGTAATTCCCAACTTTCTCAAGAAATAGACTCTCGCCTACCTAGTGCAACTAGTTATTTTCATCATTGCAATAACTTTCTTTCCATAAACTTTCGTGTCTCTACAGTGAACTTTTCATCTATTTAAAAGACTATAGTGATAACTAGTGCTTATCCCACTTTTCTACCGCGTCGCGATCATCCGTTTACATTAAATCAGGCCATGAACATTGATCCTAAATCCCAATGATCTTTCCTCAACCTTCTACAAACAAAACATATTAATAAAATTGTAACATCTCCATAAGGTGTCACTCTTCGAAGTGCCCTTCCATTTTGCTGTTTATCATTACTTAATTTCTGTATAATTACGTGTTTTATACACGGTTCAAGCTCACATTGTTTCTCTTTTATAACGAGAGAATACAATTCTTTTAACTCATTAGTGAGTTGTTTCTAGGTCTCACGAAAGGGTAACCTGCCCCATTTATCTGGTGATTCCTATCTAAATACAGGAAGTCTAGAACCTCCCTTGTTGATTTTTTCTTCAGGTTTCACAGTAAGTGACCTGCCCTCGTTTGTATAATTGTCATAGAAGTAATTCCGCATAAACATAAGAAGTAATAGGAACTTCTTCTTCATTTACTCGCTTCCTTTTTTGTTATTTTCGAAGTTGTAACTTTTTCTAAAATAATTACTTGTAAATTCCTTAAAGTACACTCCTTGTACTCAATTTGATGTTTAAACTTTAAGCATTTTATTTGTCTTTTTTAAATCTTACAAGGATTTTAGTACATATATAAGGTTTAAAACCTCATAAATTGTTAATTGCCTGGCGCAAATGTTTAATGCTATCTGAGGTCTGTGACCACAAATTTGTTAACAAGATTGAATATATGTTTGTTAAAGTTATAAACTTCTTTTGCCTTTTTAAATAAATTAAATATTTGTTTTTGGATTCATAATTTCGAAAACACAACGGTTAAGCAAGATCCTGTCTTCCCTGACTCTTCCCAAGTTCATGCCATCGTTAATACAGAACAAATCTGCTATTATTTGTATTGCCAGACTATCACCCTTCCCTTTAGTAGTCTTATGCGTGCTTGGGAGGAAATACACTAAAGCCTTTCTCTGGCAAACTGCCCAAGTCTTAGCTGCGGTTCCCGTCAGCTTTGACCAAGCCCTTACCCACTTTAGGTATCCGAGAGCGGATTTGCGGTGGCAACCGCCTCTGAGTGTATTTAAAGCTAAATTTATAACTTTTGTGGAACTCTCATCCTATTTCGCTATCCTTTTTCTCCAGTCCGAAACCCACTTCCTTTTCTTAATCATCTTCCCTTGGTGGGTGGGTTATTCCTCAGCCAATAATCTACCCAAAGGTCCAACACACAGCTATTGGATTTATTGAACACACTACCGTAAAAGACATTTAATTCATTAGCAATGGCCTGTTTCTCAGTAATTAATTTACCGTCACCGGACATTATCATCGACAAATTATTTGAATTTCCCTTTCTTCTCCTAACATAACTGTAAATTTTTTTCCACCCATCACCACCCGAACCAAGTAAACCTTGCATATAACTGTCATGAGCAGCCCTCTTTTTTATGACGAGCTCTCTTCATAAGGACTTAAATTTCAACATATACTTGTCACTATCATGTCTTTTATTGTATAATTTCCTAATTTTCCCTTTTAGACTCCTAATTTCTCGTGTGTAATACTCAGGATCTGGGTTTTGTTTCAGCAATTTAAATGGGACAAATTTAACAACAGCGCTATTTAAAATTTTCAAAAAGTTAGTCCCCAGGGTATTAATGTGATTTCCTTCCGATGCCCATCCTACAAATAGCTCATTCAAATACCCCTGAAACTTGCCATGATCCGCCCTGCGATACTGGAATATGATCTTGTTTGCTACATCAGAGTCTAATTTTGTAATGTCACCATATCTAATATTTAATTCAACCCCAGAATGGTCACTAATTCCTGGTACTTTCATACAGTTAATATACAACTCTACAGGCCTTACGAGATAAACATCTAAGGTATTATTGTCTCTAGTTGGGAAGTCAACTACTTGGGAAAATCCCCCCTCCCTTAAGAATTTATTTGCAGCGCTCTGAGCCTGACCACAGCTAGTTGACTCACCAGACCAGTCTACTTTGGGGAGGTTTAAATCTCCAGCAATTATTATGCTCTTTTTCATAGCATTACCCGTACAAGTTTTATCATACAGTGTTTCGAGGAGAGAAAGGTTATCTTTCGGTGCTCTATACGCCCCTATCACCTGAAGAGGGAATTTATTCCTTTATCCTAAATTTGTACACATAACATTTCATGATCCATATCAGCCCTCTTTAAGAAACTAGCTATATTTTTGCGCACACAAATAAATAGCCCACCACCTCGCTTCCCCCGATCCCTTCTGTACATCTCGTAGGTCCCTTGAATTATTTCACTACTATTTATGCCCTCATATAACCAAGATTCAGTTGCAATGACAATGTCCGGAGAATACGTCTCTACAAGATTCCAAAATTCAATTAATTTATTTCCTAAACTCTGACCATTAACCTGCAGTAATCTTAGAGTCTTACCTCCGCAGCAAATATATCGAAATAGCTCCTTCTGTTCCCATCGGCTGGCAAACTCTGGACCTGCTCCTCCTCACAAAAGCCGGCACGAACCGATGACCCTGTCATGTAGGCTCCCTAGATTGAAAGTGCCCCGTCGATTTAGATGCAACCCGTCTCGGGCGAAGTCACGGCCACCAATCCAGCAGTCAGCTTCTACGTACACTAATCCCAGTTGTGCACATACCCAGTCCATGCGGTCATTTACAGTCTTAACTCGCCTCAACGGAACATCTCCCCGCAGAACAATGCCACTCATTATAAATTTTGCATTTCTAAACTTGCTTTTAGCTTTTCTGCCTAGTTCGTAGAGCTCCCCCGTAATGTAATCAGCTGTAGCCCTCTTCTTCAAATGGTACTTCAAAACGTTACGTCACTTTCGGTCGTTTAAATGAACTGTTATTTGAAGACCTATCGCCTGTTCTTTAAGTTCGCAGCCTACTTTGACTGTAATACTGAACTTTTCACTGTAAGACTGATATTGGCGGAACTAAATCCTGTATTAGGATTTTCCTAAGTCTTCACACGGCGATACTTTGATGATACTTATCGTACTCTGATGCTTCATCGTGCAGCGCCTCGGCGCTCACGGAACTGGATGATTGGTGAAACAGTACGACCCGCCTCAGCGGTCGTTCAAGACTGAATAATTGGCTTGGCTCTGCCAGGACTTTTATACTCTTTGGCTAAAAAAAGATAAAATCCACGTCTTTTCCAGAACCAACTTTTGAAGTAATGGTCGCACATTATTAAAAATTATATCTCTGGAAAGCTTGTTTTCCAAACGTAAACTGACTTCTTTGCACATGAAAATCGATCGTGCAGTTCTGAGATATTAAATAAAATTTGGTCTTCAGCTGTGTGGGTGTTACAGTAGATTTTTAATTCCCCCCTCCTCGGGTCTCGGGAAACTCCCAATGACGTATGACCACGTCGGCACTTCTTTCCTGGGCATTTATTATAACATCTTTCTCCACACAAAAATCTCTATTCCGAAATGATTCACAATGCTGTATTTCTTTAGTTAATTTTATGCTTGCAAATGAGTTAAATCCAATTATTCTTCTTCTGGCACAGCTGCGCGGTTGCCATTTTACTGCAACGTAAGGGCAATTTCCGAAACACGCTCGCAGTCACTTCGACGGAAAATTCCACTCATTCTATTTATATTCGTGACTGGCTCCTTATCAATGCGTCATGCATGATCTCATTTCCTGGCCACCTGGGATCCAGTTTATTACACAACGTTATGCTCGCACTCTTGTATAAAACCTTTCTATGTTCCTCTGAAGACTGTATATTTCCTTCCTTCTTTTTACCATAATACATGGATTCGACCCCTTGAACCAATGGTACATGGGTTCATCTCTCCCCTCCTTAGGTAAATAAATTTTCGAAAAATTTTGAGGAAATTTATTTCAATAATTTTCATAAACTCTTATTTTCTTTATTGTCGAAGCCATCCTAACATTTCTCAGTACCTTTTGTTTCTTTCCTTTATTTCCAAAGTTCTTTTCCTCTTTGGCTTGTTTTGGGTCTCTCCAAGTTCCCATTCATTCATTTCCCTTCTCGGTCGTCCACACTCAGGGCTATAAATTACTCGTCTCGTTCGGGTGTTTATGAGTCTTCCCCTAGTCTGGCGCGCGCTCTCCACACTTGGGTCAGACAGTTTTGTTTCCTTTCTTGTTTCATAAGACGGGCATTCTGCCGGTCTGTCTCTCCTTTCTCATTATGTTCTGTCAACCTATTGACCTTCTTTTAAAACCTTACGGGTGCATACGGCTTAACCCGTTACTTCTTCGTTCTTGTTTTCAGACTCCAAGTCTGTAGAATTTCATTTTGTCTTTAAGAGCTCGGTCTATCCTTACCCGACTCTTCTTGGTTTTCTTCCGTTTTCCTCATCTCTTCTCGAGATGGCATTTTCGAGAAAAAATATTTTATTTCTCTTACTCTTTAACGGGTGCATACGGCTTAACCCGTTAGCTATGCTGGAATAATCCTTTTCCTTCATCTCGCATCGAGATGGCATTTTCATAGAATATTTCTTTTTCCTACTCTTCCAATTCCATAGCTCCTTCAGATCTTCTTCCTTTCTCTTCCTTCTATTATTCCATTTCTTCCGACGAACTTTCCAACTGTAAAACGCTTGTGCGTCTTCTTCCTCCAAGGCATTGTACGTTATCTCTCCTGCTCTCCTAATTTCTATAGGGTATCTATTCTCTTGTAAACCGACTACCAATTGCGGTCTTCTTCCTCTTTCAGCATTACTTTCAAAGGCATCTCCTCTCTTTTCTTCATTATTCCCAACAATCTCATCTTTTCATTTGAGGTTTCCAGGGCTCTCATTTGTATCTGTTTCCAATTTTCTTTCCTTTCGTTGATATTCTTGATATTTCCTCATTAACTCAAGAATCTGTGCTTTCAACTGTTCTTTTTCTTCTTTTAATTGTATCTTATCTTCCTTATCCTCATGAATTTCTTCTGGGTTTTCTTTTTCAATTTCTGTGAAATCTTGAACCGCTGCTTCTTTTCTTGCCTCGACAATACTTTCTATTATAGTTTCATTTACTTTCTCCATTTCTTCAGGAATTATTATTTCAGTCTCTCCAACTTTCACTTCTTTTGTTACCTCCTGTTCTGGGTTTTTCTCTTGCTCTTCCAGCTCACCCTTTTCATAAAAATGTTCTTCTTCACTTTGCAGCTCATTTTCATTTCGGCTGTCCTCCTGGTCTGGAATTCTCATTTCCTCTTGAGTCTCCATTTGTTTCTCAGGAAGGATTTCAAAGTTTTTCCCAGTTTCCACTGGAGTCATTACGATTTCTATTTCTTGTTCTTCTTCTCTAATCTCAATTTTGGGCTCTTCCGGCATGACTTCTTTTTCTTCTACAATCTCTATCTGATTTTCAACTTGGGCAACGGCTTCATTTAATTGATGGTTCTGCGCCACCATGTATTCCTCATATCTCTTCTGGACGGCCTCTAATATTTCTTTGTATTCCGGAATCTTAACTTCTCTTAATTCGGCTAACTTCTGAATAGTTATTATCCCGCGTTCATCATACATGCTCAATCTGAAGCAATGCATCTTATCCCATTCTACTGTTATCCAATCTTTCTGTTCCTGAACGTAATTTCTTCGGTCGTACTCTTTGTAAGAGATCTTCCACTCGATCTGACTCCATTGATCTCTCATCTTCCCTACTTGCTCCATTATATCACTTACTTCCTTAATAAACATTTTTAGCTGTTCCCACGGAGCTACTTCTATTTTTCCTTCTTTCTCCATACGTTTCGCAAATTTCCATTTCGTTTTTATTAATGACCTTTTGACCTCCAGAATTTCTTTGTACAATTCCTCTAGTTCCTGTTTGGGTATCTCGAAGTCATTTTTACATGCCCTCTTACGAAGTTCAGATATCTTCTTAATTTCCTCAGAAATACTTTCTTTTTGTTCCTTAATTTCCTCTTTCTTCTTTGAATCAGTACATCTCAAATCCCAAAGTTCATTCAACATCTTATAGTGTTTGTTTAGCATTTCATCAACTATATCCAAGAATTTTTCTACTTCCTTCCAGGTCGCCATTTCTACCTTTTCCTGATCCTGAATGCTAAGACTATCCTTCTTTTCCCCTTCGTTTTTCGAGCCTACTTGAACCTGCCTTAATACATGAGACTTTAAATCATCTTTACTATTATTATTTTCTGTACTAGTTACACATTCCCTTGGAGTCGGTTCACATGTATCTTGTTCTATCTGGAGCTCTACAGGCTCAACTTTTACCCTGTTTTCTGCAGACATGTTACCTTCTCTTTGTGTAACTATGTCTCCAGGTGCACGCATGATTTCTAAAGAAACGTTTACATTTTCTTTACTTGGGTACTCTTTATCATTTATAGATTTACATTTATCTTCTTTTTCTGTTTTAAACATATTTCTCATGTCCTCCCAATGTTCCTTATTAACTTCTAGTAGGGCCTCCAAAAGCCTCTGCATTTCCTCACTCAATGCCATCTTATAGAGTACAGTGGGCTACTATGCCACATCGCTGGTACATGTTTGAGAGATGGTACTCTGAACCATTGTGTCCCAATTTCCAAAATTTACCTTGGTACGGGTGTTAACTAAAACGTACCGTTATGATATACTCATTCAATGTCAAAACCTTTATGGAAGTATTTAAAAATTCAAAATTTCGAAAAACTATTTTAAAAAAATGAAATTTTTGATTTTTCGAGAAAACTCGGGTTTTTCCCAGGAAAACTCAGCCCTGCGTACTGGGCGCCATTTAAATGAGTTTATTAGGGTGTATGATATAATCATACAAGCCCCACGTTGGAAAACAGATTAAACAAATAAACTACTCCGGTTCAAAGTGAAACACGGAGTCCATAGAATCCAACATATGTTATATTAAAATACATGGTTTCCTTTAAACCAACAAACTCATAATTTTTTTCACTTCCATAAAGTATCCCTTTTAAGTTCAATACAACCACGAGCTCCAATGGCTCGATACTTACCAATATAAACTGTGTTATTCCTTACACATTTCAATATCTATTTTATGAGTTTATTATACTCAAACAATATATAATCTTATTTAAAGTAAATGTTACTCCTTTACTTAAATTTTTTGGGGCTTTCCACAATGTTCTCATGTTACCACCTCTCTCAAGTTAACAAATTCACTACAGTGATTGGGAAAAATACTTGTGCACTCCCGAGTTATAGAAGACTACTTGAACAAAGTCAAAAATTAAGATCACTCCCGAAATCTAATTGTCTTCACTAAACTCGTGAAATCCTACATTCATATATCATTACATTAGGGATTTATATTCATTATTATTTGTCTTAAAAGACCATCATCTCATAATAAAGCAAACGATCTGAACTTGCAAGCGGTAACTTTCATCTACAAGAACCTCGGTTCGAATCCCGGGTCATTAACAAACTCTAAACACTCATGGTGTATTATTACTTCCAACAGACGGTCCCCAGACCTACCACACTTTCAATAGCGAGGGGTCGGACCGTAACACTCGGCGTGATTTATTGTCGAGGAGGGAGACCCTAAGTATCGCCCACACGGGACGGCTACACTCATGCTTTAAAACAGCTATTTCTCAAACACAGTTCTCTGAACAGACCTGGCGTTTCATTCATTCATTTTTAGAACATTATTTAGGTTCATAGACCACTTTCGTAACCTTTATTAATTATGAAGTGTCATCATTGATGGGTAAGAATAATTCAATACAACAACAATATTTAGGGGCTTCCACAACTAGACGAGTCTGGGTTCGACTCTCTCAACTGCCTCGGGAACCAATCCCATACTGGAGGACTTTACAACAATTAGCGGCTTAGGGCGACCTCGGTCTAATCTGCGCTCATCAATACAATAAATTTGCTCCCTATTATAACACAACATAAAACACATGGACTCGTGATCTACATCACTAGATGGAGGACTTATTATAGCTCAATTACCGCAATCAACTGTCCCTCACAATTAATTTACCAAGTATATTTAGATTCAACGCCTTCCTAGCGTGACAATTTACTTTAAGGCGCGACAATGCGCTATACATTACTTTAAGGCCTAGCGTCTTCCAAAGAACTGATAAATTCAAAATCATCATTTGATCTACAACTCAAAATTTTATATTAATCCTCTCCCGTGACAATAATCGCTATACTTTAAGAACATGTATTCACACCATGTCTTTATACTTTTACAAGAGCTCAAAAAGCTACTACTTTCATATAATTCAACTTAATCTTCATTTATATACTTTTTATTATTATTATTATTCCGCTTGCTTTCATAACATTTATCAAATACATTGATATTTTATTTCTTACATTTCCTCTAAAGGATTTATTCATTTCACATAATTATTTTATAATTTCTCATTTTTTTTCTGTTCAGATCGCGCTCTTATTCTGTTATTTGTTATTCAAAAACATCCCTATTTCTCAAACTCAGGTGGATTGTACACAAATATTCCCTAACACCTAACATAATGAAAATGGTTACTTACATGCTCGGACTGTCTACTACCGTGCTTTCCAAAGATGTTTCATTTTGCCCACTATTTGTGATTAAACCATCTTGCTCAAATTCATATCATACACTGACATATCTTGACACACATATAACTTATATACTTTGAACACTGGTAACATTTTAAAATACACTTCGGTATTCTTCTATTACACACAATAAAATCACTGACAAATTACTATCTAACACAAATTTTATATATTTACACTACACTGATTCTAATCACTGAGGCTTTGATTAGGCCTTGCACACGTGATTTTTGCTTCCCCGTCTCCAAGGGTGAAACTAGTAGATGTCGGCTTCCTATCTGACCAGAATATGAAAGTCTCGAACACTCTACCCCTCCCTGGAATGGTACTTCTTCAAATCCGGTTTCCTGATGATCGGCTATTATTATTATTAGCTCGAACTTGCTTCTTTCTAGACCCTATTAGTTGTCTAGCGAAAGTCTGTCTTGCTCACGGTCTCCCAAATACTCTATCGGTGACCTATTATTTTCTAGCATCTAATACTCCTCGTACTTAGTGCTTTTTATAGTTCGTTTGTTTCCTTGAAACAATGTCTTGAATTCAATTCTCCCCTCTGATTATCCTGTTCTCTAATTCCTATCTTTTCAGAATACTATGCGGACCTTATTTTGTCCGACCCTGATCGGGTTCTTTAACGTTGATAGAATGTTTGTTTCGCTATTATGGTACTTCAAAACGTTACGACACTTTCGGTCGTTTAAATGAACTGTTATTTGAAGACCTATCGCCTGTTCTTAAAGTTCGCAGCCTACTTTGACTGTAATACTGAACTTTTCACTGTAAGACTGATATTGGCGGATCTAAATCCTGTATTAGGATTTTCCTAAGTCTTCACACGGCGATACTTTGATGATACTTATCGTACTCTGATGCTTCATCGTGCAGCGCCTCGGCGCTCACGGAACTGGATGATTGGTGAAACAGTACGACCCGCCTCAGCGGTCGTTCAAGACTGAATAATTGGCTTGGCCCTGCCAGGACTTTTATACTCTTTGGCTAAAAAAAGATAATATCCACGTCTTTTCCAGAACCAACTTTTGAAGTAATGGTCGCACATTATTAAAAATTATATCTCTGGAAAGCTTGTTTTCCAAACGTAAACTGACTTCTTTGCACATGAAAATCGATCGTGCAGTTCTGAGATATTAAATAAAATTTGGTCTTCAGCTGTGTGGGTGTTACAGTTGAATTTTAATTCCCCCCTCCTCGGGTCTCGGGAAACTCCCAATGACGTATGACCACGTCGGCACTTCTTTCCTGGGCATTTATTATAACATCTTTCTCCACACAAAAATCTCTATTCCGAAATGATTCACAATGCTGTATTTCTTTAGTTAATTTTATGCTTGCAAATGAGTTAAATCTAATTATTATTCTTCTGGCACAGCTGCGCGGTTGCCATTTTACTGCAACGTAAGGGCAATTTCCGAAACACGCTCGCAGTCACTTCGACGGAAAATTCCACTCATTCTATTTATATTCGTGACTGGCTCCTTATCAATGCGTCATGCATGATCTCATTTCCTGGCCACCTGGGATCCAGTTTATTATACAACGTTATGCTCGCACTCTTGTATAAAATCTTTCTATGTTCCTCTGAAGACTGTATATTTCCTTCCTTCTTTTTACCATAATACATGGATTCGACCCCTTGAACCAATGGTACATGGGTTCAATACATAGAATCCATAATTATCACTTATAAAAATAAAAAATCCCAGATTTAATTATATTCTTCAAACCTCTCACTAGCACTGGCAATACACTATGAGCGAACAACTCCAAACAGTAAACTAACTTGAAAGTTCTACAATGCAACGACAATAAAACATCTGGCACACACTCGCCTTTGAATGTAGTAACGTTACCGCGCGGTCAACAATGCACGGAGACTTCAAAGCGGAAGCGCGGTAGGTAGGATCATACATACGATAAATCTACAGTATATAAACGGATGTATTTCTCAACGTTTTGAGTCAGATAAACTTTCACAAACACATGTATTGTGAACGGAAAAGTCTTGCTCTTTCAAGTTTATCTTATTCCAAATAGAATTACTTATTTCATAAATAATATTATAACTTACAAATCACTGCGTTGGCCGACCGTGATGAGATAGAGCAAATATCACTGCGGGCCGCATGTGATGGGATCGAGGGACGCGGGTTGGACACACCTGGACTAGACAATGGTCCATATATGCTTGCAATCGGTCTTTAAGATGGGATAGGATCCTACAATACTGCCTGCTTTGAGGTCTCAGTTTGTCGAGAATTGGCACAATGTGCATCCTCATCCTACACGGGAATTTGGGAAACAGGAAGGGGAACAAATAAGAACTTCTGATTGCAACTGAACCTTTATTTAAATCCTAGAGTAAAAATGCAATACAAAATATAAATAGGTAAACAAAACAAGGATATCTTAAATAGAAATGAAATTATACTTAACTTAATGGATTACAGTTTCACCTGAAATATAGGCCTACTTCATCCTTCATTATGTACATATAATTGTTGGGTAATTATCTTTTGATGAATATGATAATGATTTACTACGGGAGACACATAACACTACAAGTAGTTCTCCAACCATGTCTAATACATTACTTCTTAATACTACAGTGGAAAATATACTTATATTTTATATGTCATAAACAGTATCAAGAAAACTAACCACAGTGAATACGTACATAAACCCATCATTCGCAAATTATTTGTCATTTTGAAACTCACTATTAGTTTATCTCTTATCATGATAGCACTTCCGGACTAGAAGATTGGACAGTGATGTGTAAGAGTTCTTTAAGATTTTCATTCCACTATGTGATATAAATGATAGAAGATAACCTGTACTCCTCACCATGATAGAGTAAGTCTAATGGTCAAACTCATGAGATGAATGTACTGCAGCATATTCTGCAGCCAGCAGTAATGTACTGTATCCAATACTTTTGATTGAAAGGTAAAAATATATGTTGTAGCCTACAAACTACAGGCATGAGATCTTCTGTCAGTACTCTGCGAATATAGCCTACTATTTGATACATTGATCAAGGTGCAGAAAAATACATAAAGTTAATATAGCTGGAGGCTATTACGTCTTTACTATCGTTCACTAGTGTCATGGAGAAACATGTTTGGAAAAAATCATTTATTATCCTGAACAGATGGTTGCATTGTTTGTATGATACGGTATAATAAGTTTACAATGCCAGTAATGACCCTATTTTGGAGCTTGTCACAGCCTTTACTTTCCTGAGAAAAATAAACAATAATGTACAGTATATAGAAATATAATTGTGTTTACTGTTCTATGCTAACAAGGAAGAAAGTACGGTAATGTAGATATATGTCACATAAGAAAATGTGAAATGGCATCTTGTTCAGAAAATACTGAAATTGTATCATGACAAAGATTTTCCTGTTAACTTGCATGATGAGTTACTAGAATGACATTAACTCTACACTCTACTCAATGGGGAATCTACATGATAAGCTGCACAAACAATTTTATTACATACCGAATTATTTCTATAAAAATAGACTGTTTAATATTAGATATTGTATGTGACCAAAACAGGTCCAAGTGGCTACTATTTCTGACCAAAACTTGTCGGATTTTCTACTGTTTATGATCAACGTCGATCTAAGTTGCTGCTGATTATGATAAAAGTGGCGCGTGTTGCTACTATTTCTTATCAAAAAATGTCTAAGTTGCTACTATTTTTGATCATAACCGGTCTACGTTGCTTCTATTTATGATAAAAACATTTCTAAGTTGCTTGTATTTATGTTCAAAACATGTCTAAGTTGCTGATATGTATGATCAAAACTGCTCTAAGTTTCTATTGTTTATGTTCAAAGCATGTCTAAGTTGCTTTTGTTTATGATCAAAATATGTCAAGTTCTACTATTTATTATCAAAACCGGCGTAAGTTGCTACTATTTATGTTCAGAACTGGTGTAAGTCGCTACTATTTATGATCAAACCCAGCCTGAGTTGCTAGACTATTGTTTATGTTCAATACATGTCTAAGTTGCTACTATTTATGATCAAAACCGGCCTAAGTTCCTACTATATATGGTCAAAACTGGCCCAAGTTGCTACTATTTATGATCAAAACTGGTGTAAACTGCTACTATTTATTATCAAAACCGGCCATAGTTGCTATCGTTTATGTTCAAAACATGTCTCAGTTGCTACTATTTACGATCAAAACCGGCCTAACTTGCAACTATTTATGATCAAAACTGATGTAAGTTGTTACTATTAATGATCAAAACCGGCCTAAGTTGCTACTATTTATGATCAAAACCGGCCTTAAATGCTTCTATTTGTGATCAAAACATGTCTAAGTTGCTACTATTTGAGATCAAAACATGCCAAAGTTGCTTCTCTCTGTGATCAAAACATGTCTAAGTTGCTACTATTTGTGATCCAAACATGTCTAAGTTGCTTCTCTTTGTGATCAAAACATGTATAAGTTGCTACTGTTTATAATAAAAACATGTCTAAGTTGCTACTATTTATAATCAATGAATATCTATGACTTTAGTCATTTTTCCAAGTTTTCCCGTATTGATTTTGATAAGTTATGCAAATGTCCACTTTACAATACAAAATTATCTTTTTATATATCACTTGATGTCAATATACATTTTGAGACATGTTTCGGCCCTGTGAGCCTTCTTCAGTCAAAATCACTAAAAAATTCTCCTAAAACAGTCTAATGTTTGGTCTCTCATAAAAATTTGTAAAACATTTTTACATCGTCAAGATGATTAAAACACATGAATATAAAATGCTTAAAGAATTTAAAAAAATTAAAAATGTACAAAATTTCGAAACGTGGGCCACATTCTTGGCCGGCCCCGTGGTGTTGGGGTAGCGCGCCTGCCTCTCACCCGGGGGCCCCGGGTTCGATCCCCGGCTCCGTCAGGATTTTAAAACTGACGTGAGGGTTGGAACGGGGTGCACTCAGCCTCGTGAGGACAATTGAGTAGCTGTCTGACAGTGAGACAGCGCCCCGATCACGAATACCAAGATTAACGGCCGAGGGGACCCGACGCGCTGATCACGCGTCACCCCAATATCTGCAGGCCAAATGGCTGGGCAGCGGTCGCTTGGTCGGCCTTAGCCCGTCATGGGCTGTATAGTGCCAGGGGTTGATGGGGGGGGGGTTGACAAAATTTCGAAACGTGGGCCACATTCTTGTTGATCCATTTTCATACAGGGGACCCCATTGTACGAGCATCTTGAAAAAGGATCGTGTCTAAATCTGTCATGTAGAAACAGGTAATCGGAAATTGTTTATTTTTTTAATTCTTTAGGCATTTTATATTCATGTGTTTTAATCATCTTGACGATGTAAAAATGTTACAAATTTTTATGAGAGACCAAACATTAGACTGTTTTAGGAGAATTTTTTAGTGATTTTGACTGAAGAAGGCTCACAGGGCCGAAACATGTCTCAAAATGTATATTGACATCAAGTGATATATAAAAAGAAAATTTTGTATTGTAAAGTGGACATTTGCATAACTTATTTATAATCAAACCATGTATAAGTTGCTTCTATGGAACCGGCCAAAAATGCTACTTTTTCTGCTTATCACTTCTCCTTGTTGCTACTGTTTCCGATTAACACTGGTCCTTCTTGCTACTGTTTGTGATGAACACAGGTCCTTGTTGCTACTGTTTCTGACCAAAACCGGTCTAAGTTGCTACTGTTTCTGACCAAAACCAGGCCAAGGTAATTATTGCTATTTTTGATCGAAGAACATAAAGTACATACTATCTCATGACAAGAAATAGGAAATAAAATTTCTGTGCATATGTTGGCACCCTTCTTGCGCCTGTTGCATACTACTTGTAGTGGTGTGCAACTAGATCTAAGAAAGTTTTCGTATGCAGTGAGATCCTGCAAGTAGGCATAGGCCCACACTTCCGTTTCGCTCATCCAAGACAAAGTTTCTACTTCAGTATTTTCCTCAACATTCATGACATAATCTGTCAAGAAGTACCATATAATCATTAGTCGTGAACTCGGAATGATTGCATTTTTTGAACTATTACCAAGAAAACTTCGTATGTGGTATTTCATTGCCATGTGGGAACAGTGAACAAAAATATTCTTAGCCTGAGATCTCTGAATACCTTTTAATTAAGTATAGTTAATTAGTTAGTTATTGTTGCTTTAAGGGGCAGAACAACGAGATTATCCACCCCTTTAATTAAGTCTACTAATATAATTCTTATGTTTACTACAATTCAAACTAGAGGTAATGAAGATTAAGTTTTACCATGTTTGATGATATAATACCCCTAGGTTAAAATTAAACAAATATTAGTAGAAAAATATGTACAGTTCTCAGAAGCACATTCTTTGATATTATTCCTTCCCATGACCTCTCATATTTAATCAATGATAGATATGATCAGTTCGAGAAAATTATTAAGATCGTAGGCTTTCGCAGCCGGTGTCTAGTTTATTTTCTAGATATTTTCTAACTCCTCTCCCTGGCTTCAGATACCACAGTTACATTCTTACAACTACTTACAGACAGTATTAGCAAGTACTAAAGTTTCACATACTCAAATCCATTGCTGTCCGATAAGCCTTCCATCGGATGCAAACTTTTCACCTCTTTTCATATGATATCTAATATAGTGAGTAATGACATTTGAATCGAGAATTCATTGTGGTAGGTATATATACTTTGAATTCAATGGAAATCATTATGCTCCACTGAAATAATTATGGTTTGGAAACATTATGGCTACTAAGATCCATCTATGAATTATATAATGGCTTAAGTCTTTCTCTAAACATTTATTTAACACCTACTCTCAATATCATCTTACCACTTTAATGAAATTCATATGCATGGCAGCTTTATGTTGTTGACAGTGTGTTCTCCCTTCTCACATGAAAGCTACATATTCTCTGATTCTATGCGAGTTACTAATCAAGGACAATATGACATACTCATTGTTCCCCGGTTTAAGTTCTGTCTGAAGAGATCAACACCATAAACTGCGCTTACTACCACAATGAAAACCTTATGCAGAGCTGTGGTTAGTGAGACCATCCAACAGAATACTTCTATCAAACAATACTGTAACCCACATTGTATAAAACTACAAATTGTTAGTACAACATATTTGAACGTTAATGAAAACGTTTATTAACTAGATAGAACACTTTGCATCATGAGTAGAGCTCTTCCGATAAATATAAAAACATAAAATGTAACCAGTTTTCGTTAAAACTAAGATGCCTTTCAAACAAACTGGGCAAGTCCTTTCACATCACAGGATGGATTCTCGTCAGGTCCTAAGCTGTTTCTTAGTTTCCTTATTATATGAATGCTCATGAGTAGACTACTGGATATAGAGAACAATGGTAACGAGCGTCAGTGAAATCAGAAATATCAAATGAACGTTTCTCGGACACACACACAAACAGAAAAAAAAAACTCTCGAGGTGTTCCTGTAAACAAAAATTAACAAATTGAAGTAACTTGTAATGTTGCATTATTTAAAACACTATTTGTTTGCGAATAACAGTGCGCTGTCAATTCAACAAACCTATGACACATTAGGGTAGTAATAATGGTGCATATATTTAACTATGTGGCAAAGAAATACTTTCTATGAAGGATACATTTACAGGCATTGCAGATGTACCAGTGTGTCTATACAAGTATTTACTGTATGATCTCAGAACATGGATTCTTAAGAGTTACCAACAAGGCATAGGAGAAACATGAAGTGCAAATACCACTTGGATTGCCGAGACTTAATTTGAGATCCGAGGTTCGAATCCTGACATGAACAGTGATCATTGTGTGTGTCATTTTTCCTCAGGGTTTTCCACTCTCACTCTAGGCAAAAATATAAAATAAAAATAGGAAAAATAACCCAATCATATATCCAAATCCTTTCTTTCATCTTTCTGTTCTAACTCTCTTGTTCACCTCTTGTTCTCTTCCGACCCCGACGGTAATAGGATATCTGAGCCCTAAGTAGTCTTTCAATTTCCCGCCTTAATTGGTCCCAGTCTATTTTCATTTTCCAAGAGGTGAGGCCTATTCTTGATTTTCATGGTATCTGTGTCGCCCCCACCAAGCAAGGTGCACTTTGGACAGTGCTACACCCTCAAGGGCTCGCGATTGGAGAGATCTGGAGTTGTGACTCCTAGGGATTCTTGAGCAGGGTAGATTGTTTTCCCTTGGCTTTGGAGTGGACCCTCCCCTATTTCCCTGCCCTTCATGTCTCTACCTCTTATCAAGTCCCTTAATCCACATTCTTTTTCCTATCTTTTATCCCCTTATTTCTTTCTTTTGTAAATCAGTGATAGTTTTAATTGTAATTTTCATTTCATGTTCATTTTTACTATCACACAAATCTTCAGGGGCAGATGACCTAGATGTTTCACCTAGCAAAACAACAAAAACAACAACAACCATTACAAATTACACACATTCATGTACACGGGACTGGTGGCTATAGTTGTCCCTACGTTCTATAATCAATTACAATTAAGAATCAATTTGACTGTAAAAAAATTCAATATACAGTATAACCTGTATAATAGTTAACGCATCAATGCTCGTCAGCTGCTTACAAAATTTTGCCATCTCGCACTATGTTATAAAATTGAACTGACGTTTTATGTTCCGTACAAACGTTGTTATTTGATTCACTTTCAAGGAGATATATGCGCGATTGATCTGGGTTTGAACCTTTTAACTTTTTGTCTGCATAATGCTTCCATGTTGTGAGAAGTAATGCGTGGTCAGGGCGGTACAAAGTTTACACATACCGGAACATTTTTAAGTGGATGTGGGTTACAGTGCTGTCGAAAGAAACAATACATTTAATTTTTGCCTTGGACTTCCCAAGTACCTGTTGGTAAAAGTCTTCTGTTAAACGTAGACATAAACCTTTCTAACAGGTTCCGCAGTCATTTGACTAACAATACTTATTACCTAGGAATTATACATTTAACATACATTGCTACATAAATTAGGCATACAACATTGTAAATCCAAACAGACATATACACAAAGTGTGCTTTCCAGAGGCTCAGCTTATCCCTTCTAGAATCCAGAGAGTACAATACCAGTCAGACATACCAGGACACCAACTTGTACATTGTGGTTGGTCAAGAAACACTCAGCAAGTTGGGTTGCCTGCAATAACAGGAGCTTCGGATAATCAGATGTGCAGCGGGACGATCGAGTCTAAAGACGAAAAAATGCAGACTCAACGTCAGTCAAAAGAACTTTTCACCTTTAGACTCGATCGTCCCGCTGAACGTGTAAACCAGAGCAGTTGCCGACACATCAGAGGTTTAGACTGCTTATCTAATTTTCCGAACCTTGTCTGACCCCGTGGCTAGGCTTTGTTCTGAGGGGACATGGATTCAATTACAAGTCAGGCTATGCGGATTTTAATTTCCAATGGTTAATTTAACTTGCTCGGGGACTTGGTGTTTGCGAGGTCTTCATAAAAGAAATCTCGAAAATGAAGTAAACAGAAAAAGTAAAACAACAAAATAAATTTATAAAAAAGAAGCTTCTATTACCGTAGGCAGCACATTTTACGGAGCTGTACAGCATGTATACAGTCCCAAGCTGTACAGTCCCAAGAACCTTACGAACAGTGCCAGGGTAACTCCAATCATTCTCTTTAGTTCGAGTGCTAAACAAGAAAGAAAGAAAGAAAGAAAGAAAGAAAGAAAGAAAGAAAGAAAGAAGCATTATACAGTTTCCAAGAATACACCCATTCTTGGTTTGAAGGACTAGGCAAGTACAGTAGGTGGTCGTATGGAAAAATGGATACATAATTTAACTGGAATTAATCATCTCTGTATCCTAAGAGGGTTGAGCCCTGCCTTCGAAAACGATAGCCTATCATATTGCTACATTTGGTCTCTTCTATGGATAACGCTTATTTTTGGGTACACATTATACACCCTGTATAGTGGAAGGATAGTACATCTCAGTAGAGTCTACAAGAATGGTACGGTTATCTAGTTTGGTGCTTTGTATCCTACATGTAAATTGTTACCTTCTTACCCTTTAAACAGGGTAATGAACAATAAAATTACGACCATATATATTCTGATGCTGGATCCGTGGAGAGCAGATGTCCTTTCGAAGGGTGTGAAGAGCAATTTCTCTGGAAGACTCCATGAAATAGCAGGGCCTCCTGAAAGAAGAAATAATCCTCTACTAACGCAAGTTATATGTAATGGCCCAGTGACATATTTAGAATGGTGGATTATGTATGGAAGTGATTGGGAACTGGTACAGTATATTGAAATGGAGGTAGACGGGTAGTCAGGGAATATATTCCTTAACAATGGAGCTGCTGGCAGGTATTAAGTGGGGTTCCACAGGATCCAAAAATTGGTAGACGTGAACAAGTGCGATGGTTCGTACGACAATTACAGCGCATGTGCGCACGACATGTCCGGTGACAGTCGACATCCTATATTGCCCTGCACATTCTATATTATATAATATTTCCCATTGTTGAACATGGCATGAAATGTTGCTGCAGTATATGTTTTGCTCTAACAAGACGTGTATGCATCCCCACTCTTAGGACAAGGAGTACTCTACTCGAACTTAAAGTATTCCAATTCTGGTGGATGGGGGTGAGTCTAGGTACTCGTGCTGTGTTCAGAGCTCATACGACATATCTAAGTAAAGACTACCTATGTAACTGCTTTTGAGGCACCATATCGGGAGCTTTCAATATAAAATGCTCGGGAGGAAGCTTTACGTCATAATGATAGGAGAGGCCGAGTCATGTTACAATTTTTACTTCCCAATTCCTTCCTGCTTACCCCGCGACGTAGCCGTGTGCGTTAAACCGTGAAGGTGGGGGCTGCAGGAAGCCCGGAGATCGGAGGCTCGAATCCCGGCACTGACTGCGGCTACCCTGAGTATAGGTTTATCTACAGTCCCTCCTGGCAAATTCCGGGATAGTACCTTATTTCAAGTCCCGGGGCACCTACCCCATTCCCGACTCTAATAATTACAGCTGCACATATACTACAGTCACCAGAGAAACACAGGTTATCAGAGAAATTCAATACACATACAAGTACACGGGGCTGATGATCAAATATGTCCCAATCCCATAAGACGAATTAACAACAGCAACAACAAATATTTCCTGCTTTCGAAAAAATATAGCCAAAACCATGTTCTGAATACATGAACTTAAATTGTGAACTACAGGTGGCGTGTCCCAAAAAATTATTATTGATGTGTAACATCTTTCCACTCGGTATCTGGATATTTTTGTGGCACTCGGCAGCTGGACATATTTGTGGGAGTGATTTTGGAAAAGGGACGGAAATGGATGGGACGGAAGTGCATGGGACGGAAACGATGAGCGCGCGTGGTGACGGAGATCGGTACAACGACGTGCTGTAGGCCATGTAGCTATGGGGAATGTATATCGCATACAGTTTAGTTCAAGGTTTGGAGACCCCATTTAAGATATTCCTACAATAAATCATCTTCAAGTTGTCGTTCTTTGGTGTGAAAATATTAATTATATCATATTTGCTGAAAACAATTACGATTTATTAAATCTTCTTACTTTTGCTGTATTGTTATTTAATGTAAGCACTCGATGTACTGCCGGCCATGTGGCTATGTGGAATCTATATCGCATCAACAAACTGTTATGTCGTGGGAGATGCAAGATAAATAACATACACTTGTTAATATAACACAACGGTTTATTAAACACTAGTCGATACACAACGATACACAATGTGAACTAACTTGAGCGGAACTATCGTCTACAGTCCGCGGGTGCATATATACATAGTAGCTGGAAAGTTCCAGAATCGAATGTTCCAGATTGGAATGTTCTGGGCATAGTGACTAGAATGTTCATGTTAATTCAAGTAGCCTAAATACACAACACTGACTAGAATGTTCATGTTAACATAGCACTTTCTAGAATGTTCATGTAAATACACAACATTTCCTCCCTCTTTTAAATTGATGATTTAGGAATCGGGAGAGAATCTCAACGGTGGTCGGCGCTGGCGAGTACTCCTGCGGGGAATAAAAGGGGTTTGCGAAATAGGCGGTGCCCTGTCTACAGGTGTAGCTGGTGTGGCTGGTGGTGTTTGGGCTGTTGCTGGTGTCTCGGTGAAGCGAACTCGTCTCAGGCTCGGTGGCTTGGTCGGTTGTGCGGTGGCTTCGTCGGTTATGCGGTGACCTTGTCGGTTGCACGGTGACTTGGTCGGTCACGGTGACTTGGTCGGTTGCACGGTGACCTTGTCGGTTGCGCTGTGGCTTGGTCGGTTGCGCGGTGACTTGGGCGGTTGTGCGGTGACCTCGTTGGTTGCGCGGTGGCCTGGTCAAGTTGAGTCTCTTGCGGAGATTAGGGTACCTTTGCTCCGTTGCTGTTATCGTTCGACTGGGCGTAAGCGATTGGACGTTCTTGCCCGTTGCTGAGCTGGTGTGACATTACTGTGCCCAGGCCGGTCTTGCTGGCGTCCGTGGCCAACAGGAGTGGTAACGTTGGGTCATACTGCATGAGTACCTGGGGCGAGGTTAGGGCGTTTTTGATGTCTTTGTATGCCCTGTCGCCTTCTGGTGTCCAGATGAGAGGGTCCTTGAGCAGTATGTCTCTGAGTGGTCTGTCTCTGGTGGACAAATTGGGGATGAACGAACTGTAGTAGGTTGCTTTACCAAGAGACAGTTGGAGTTCTTCTGGTGTAGTTGGTTTCGGTGCATCACGTACAGCTCGGATGTGTGCATCCGACTTGTGGATGCCTGTCGCATCGATTTTGTGGCCAAGGGCTTCCCGAGAAGTTTGAGCGAAAACGCATTTGGCTCGGTTGAGCTTGAGGTTGTGTTGCCGAAACCGTTCCAGAGTGGTGCTGAGGGCCTGCATCAGATTTTCAAAGCTATCAGCAAAAACTATACTGTCATCGAAAAAACTTACGACGTTTGGGAGACCATGCAGGACTGTGTCCATTCGCCGCTGCCAGATAGCGGGGATGTTAGCTGCTCCATATACTGCTCGCGTTGGGTGGATCAGACCGTGAGTTGGCGTGTTAAGCGTGAGAGCATGGCTGAACTCATCGTCGACCTCGAGATGAGTGTACGCATCGGAGATATCCAGATGGCAGAAGAGAGTGGCGCCGCGCATTCAGTTGAACAGATGTTCCACCTTGGGAATCGGATGTTCATCGATGATGATCCGCGGGTTGAGAGTAGGCTTGTAGTTGCCTGTGATCCTCAGTTTGCCGTTCTTCTTGGCGACGACGTGCGTTGTCGATGCCCACTCAGAGTAGTCCACTCTTTTGTAGAAGCCAGATGCAATTTTCTTGTCGATTTCCTTGGCATAGGCATCGCGTAGGGCAACTGGTACGTCTCGAGCTCTGGCGAAAACAGGTGTGGCTCCAGCCTTCAGGTGCATCTTCGCTGGGGGACCTGAGATCTTCCCGGGGTGTCGCTGAACACATCCTGGTAGCGAGATAGAATGTTGTCGAGCTGCATCTGTTGTTCCAAGGTCAGAGCCTGCTTGTCTGAGAGCTTGTGGATTGGGTCGGGTTTTGCGAAGAGGTGACCAAAGTTGATCTCCCGTACAAACTCTGAAATCCACTCTTGGCCAAAGAGCGATTCGACTTCATCGTCAACCACGTAGAGATTCAGGTTCCTGGTTGTGGTTCCGATGGTGGTGCACACTGACGTTTTGCCAATGCATTTAATCGGATGGCTAGTGTAACTGACGAAGTTACGATCGTTTCTCTGCAACACAAAACCTGGTTTGATTATACTTAGCTTTGATTTGCTCATGGTTGAGCAGGGGGCGCCGGTGTCGAGTTCCATTTTGACGGTGGTTCCCTCTATTTTGACATCAACCAGTGGCTTAGGTGCTGCGTTGACCGATCCGATGACCTCGATTTTACTGAGGTAGTCCACAACGTCGAGGTTTTCTGCTGGAAGCTCTTCTTCGGTCACATGGTTTGTTGTTCGATGTTTCCTCGATTTCGATCGGCAAACTTTTCTGATGTGACCTTTCTTGCCACACTTCAGGCACTCTGCGTTCAGGAACCTACACTGACTACGAGGGTGAGCTTCACCGCACCCTGCACATGTTGATTGGTTGTCCTGGGATGCACTCTGGTTTGCCTGGTGTGGCCATTGGTGCTGTCTGCTTAGGTTGTAAGACCCTTGACTTCGATGAGCTGACTTGCTGCGTGGCGGCTGCTGGTTGATGTTCTTCCTGGACAGAGGCTTCTCGTATCCAATCCGATTGGTTGATTCAGACTTAGCGGCAGCTGTTTTGACCTCGTCGGTGGTAATGCGAGTAGCTTCGAGTGCGTGCGCGATTTCATATGCTGCGGTGAAGTTCTCTGGTTGTTTTGCAATAATCTCGTCGCACATTTCTCGTGATTCCAAACCTGCGAGCATTTGTTCAATTAACATGCGATCAAGAAATGTGCCATACTCACAAAACGTTGCAGCCTGCCGCAGTCTTAAGGTGAAGCTAGCGATGGTTTCTCCTTGCTTCTGCATTACACTGCGAAATTTGATGCTCTCAGCAAACTTGTTGCGTGTGGCGTCAAAGTGGCCTTTCAGCTTAGATTGAATCTCGTTGTATGACAGAGTTTCCGGATCATTAGGACCCACCAGGATCTTCAGGGCATCATTGAGTTCAGATCCCATGTAAACCCGTGCAAAGTTTGCATGCTGTTCCGCGGGTACCTTGCTGAGGTTGAGCGCCCAGGTAAAGCGAGTGAAATAGTCGGCTACAGTCGTTCCGTCGGTAGTGCGATACGGTTGCATTGTGAACTTTGGCGGTCGAGGTTCTGATGACGTTGTTGACCCTATTGTCTGTCGGATAACGTCGGTGATCATTGCCAAGAATTGTTGGAGTTGCTCAGAGGTTAAGTCCGGCATGGTGAAGATGAGTGGAGAACAGTATTTCTAACACGCACTTGCGATGAACTTAGTTCGGTGCACACACTTGCGTTGAGGTTAGAAAGTTCACTCGGTTTAGTTTCCAACACGCACTGCGATGAACGTCGTTCGGTGCAACACTTGCGTTGAGGTTAGAAAGTCACTCGGTTTCACAACGTTATTTATCTTATCCCACTTCTGGCACCACTGTTATATCGTGGGAGATACAAGATACATAACATACACTTGTTAATATAACACAACGGTTTATTAAACACTAGTCGATACACAACGATACACAATGTGAACTAACTTGAGCGGAACTATCGTCTACAGTCCGCGGGTGCATATATACATAGTAGCTGGAAAGTTCCAGAATCGAATGTTCCAGATTGGAATGTTCTGGGCATAGTGACTAGAATGTTCGTGTTAACTCAAGTAGCCTAAATACACAACACTGACTAGAATGTTCATGTTAACATAGCACTTTCTAGAATGTTCATGTAAATACACAACACAAACACTCCAAACAAAGTAGAAATTCAGTATATTAACACCGACTACTAACAATAATTGAAACTTCGTTGGTCTAAACGTATCACTGGGAGAAACACCTTTAATATACCTTCTGCACACCTAATTTTTAATCGCACTTATACTTGGCAGTTTGCTCTATCGGCAAAAACGAGGCCATTTTCAATAACATCGCTGGCATGGGTTCACTAACTGGCTGGTATAGAGCGCAGCTCGCATCAAGTAGGCGTGGATTGCTTCCGCCACGGCCATGCTTCCGCATACCGTAGTTCAGCTAGTTGAAGGTACTGTAGATGTCACTACTGCAGATCCATTGGAGAACTTGGTTTTAATTAAATATATATTTTCCATTGCAAAATGCACAATATAATGCTCAATTGTATAACGCCTCGGTACTCAAAAAACAATACTTATAAAAAAAATCAAGCAAGAAATACAACTCTGTTAGGATTAGAACCCCAACCGGCCGGTTGAGAGACCAACGCTGTAACCACAGACCTAATTATGTCTTCCCAAAATGAATGTTTTCAATCGATTAAAATACAGCGTCTTAGTCAATAATGAATTTGACTAAACGATTTCTTCACTGGAGTATATTTCAAACAAAGTTTATTTCATACCAAGTTTCTATTATTTTTATATCTGAAGGCTAAATTGCATACTCAAATTAGTGAAATATAGTTCAGAACGAGAGATCAGCTGCCATCTTGTCTGCAACCGAGACGCCTCAGCTTTTTAAAGCCGCTTCTGCACTATAATATTACAATATACACTTTTAATTTTCCATTGCAAAATGCACAATATGTTATCAATCGATTAAGATACAACGTCTTAACAAATAACTGTTATGATTTATTACGGTCAGGATTTGGCTCTGGAGTTTTACAAGTAGTTATTTCAATGACCAACAGAGGTCACTGTTAACAAGGGATTTGCGCTCGAGGGACACGCATCGTAGGATAACATGTCACATGTTACACATCATATGCGACTACTGTAAGGCTCGTATAATTTTATTTTTCTATCTCTCGCACAGTGTAACAATTAGCTAGCCGTTACATGCACACCATCTTACAAGAGTCCCGCGGCATAGCCGTGCACCACGACCGTGCTGGCAGCTGCAGCATATCCGGAGATCGTAGGTTCGAATACCGGCGCCGACAGCGGCTATCCTGAGTGTAGTTTTCCCTTGGGTGTTTCCATACTCCCTCCAGACAAATACCAGGATAGTACCTTATTTCAAGTCCCGGGTCTGCATGTTTCACGTCTCCGAAGACAACATGATTTGCCTGCACCATCTAGAGGTCCTCATGTAGCCCCAGTTTTTCCATAATAAAGTATGTATGGCACCAGCACGGGTGTCAAGCGATCCTGTGTCAATATGTCGATCTTGAGGAGTAGTTACGACAGCTCTGAGCCGACTTGCAGTAGGAGAGGATTCAACGGCTATACGACTCCTTCTCGCATGGAATCGGTGCATGTATTCAGGCCTGAAGAGGCACTACAGCCTAGTCACATGAGACAAGTGCTGTGTCCGAATGGCAAACTCCACTGCCCATTTGATCTGACATTGTTATAATTGAAATGAAGTCACGTGAACTTTCAACTCGTGCAGTTTCATTTGATTTCCACCTCTCCTTCTGGGTGCTAATTGTTTTTGTGCGTCAAAGAGGGTGTATGAGACCAGACTAACAGTTCATCAGACGGTAATAAAATTGAGATGGGTGCACGTGAAAAGGGAGCGTCAACATGGCTAGTAAGGACTGGTCGTCAAATCACGCCAATTAATGATTATGTTCTTGCCACTTCAACTGCTTGAGTTCAATTCATCGCAGCTCGGGTTGGGAAGAGCTATTTACATACCTTAGCTAATGCTTACGACCCATCCTGTAGTTGCGGCATCGCTTGACCAGGTCGAACCTCCTGTACCTCAGACAGTGCCACTGGGGGATTTGTCGCATAGTCTCCACTGCCTGCAACACAAACATTTTGTCTTAACAACATTGCTTACCACATGGTGATGCCTGGCTAGATGCAGTCCGCGTAATGGAAAAAAGGAATCAAAAAGAAATGGTGCTCTGGAAATACTTAATACCAATGACAGGATCCTACTGCACCTAGCCCAGGATTCGGATCAAACTGCACAGTGAAGAGGGGGGAAAGGTTGGTAACACTGTAAATAAGGAAGTACTGTAAGTAGATAATAATAATAATAATAATAATAATAATAATAATGATAATAATAATACCGACAGTAGTGGTTACGCGGGCTAAAGCGCTGCGTTAGGTCAAGGGGCCAAGCTCTCTGCTGACTCGGTAGACGCGTGGGTTCGAGCCCCACCGTCGGCTGTCCTTGAAATGGTTTTCCGTGGTTTCCCATTTTCAACACCAGGCAAATGCTGGGACAGTACCTTCTGACAGGCCACGGCCGCTTCCTTCCACATCCTTGCCCAGTTTAATTCATCTTCATCCATTCCATCTCTCATCCCGACGCGCAGGTCGCCCACGGGCGTCGACTAGAAAGACCTTCACTCGGCCTCTCAGGAGGCTACACGACAAAAATAATAATAATAATAATAATAATAATTTAATTTAATTTATTTATTAAATACTATTTATGTTACATTATTGTGATATGTCTCACGAATCTGATGACAGTACAGATTATCTGTGAGACATATTAATTATTATTTACAACATATATATAGATTATATTTCAGTACAAGAGTGCATGCATTTTTTTTTGTAATGTTAATGATAAAATATTAATGTAAATAATTAAAGACACAAAAAGTTACACTATGGTAGTTATATTAATAAATTTATGTTATGAGTTAATGTTTGGTTAAGTAATATTTTTTAATGCGACTTATAGCTAGTTGTTTGCTGTTAATGTTTGTCAGTCCAGGTGGTAGTTCATTAAGTAGTGATGGTATAATATAATTTAGTCTCTTGAAACCATAGCTATTTATACATAAAGGTTTAACATGTTTAGTACTTGTTATGGCTCTTGTTTGTATGTTGTGAGAGACCTTATGCCTGAATCTTGGATCATGGTAGTAGAGATTCAGTACAGTAATTTGAAACAACTCTTTAATATTAAAATAATAATAATAATAATAATAATAATAATAATAATAATAATAATAATAATGTCTGGTCCCTCCGTGGCTAAGACGGTTAGACATCCGCTTTTCACAGCTGCATCTTGGTCGGTGCATTTGAAATTTGTGTTGGAAAAAGGGGAAATGGGAAAGGTTTTCTCCGGGATCTCCTGGTAGAGTGATTCGTTCTGAATAGTGATTTCCTCAATGTCTGTTAGCTTCAACTGTAAAGTCCGGCTCCGTGGCTAATTGGTTAACGTGCTAGGCTTTGGCCCGAAGGGTCCCGGATTCGATTCCCGGCCGGGCCATGGGGAATTTAATCCCCTGTGGTTATTATGGGGTTTGAAGCCATTTTTCAGTGTTTCCTTAGTAAACAAAAGTTTGGTGCTTTTCAGTCGGTCTACACGAATGTACCCAAAAGAGTTGGGTTATACCCTAATCCTGAAAAAAATTACATGAGATTAATAAATACACTAGGATGACCAGTTTCGATCGCCAAGTGATCATTATCAGATCCATTACATTTCGGCTATCGACAGTCACTGGCGCGAAGTTGACACTGCTCGCAGCTACAGTGCGGAAGACATCCAACCAGATAAGTAGTAGCCTGTACTATACAGTACAACCATAGTTGACTTTTTACAACCATATAGTCACTCCAAACAGACAAATTCCGGATTTCTATCACCATTTTAGCATTTCACCTAACATCATATATACTACAACTAGCATACACTGACACGTTGTATTACCAATACTGCAACTAAATAATTGTACATAATGTAAATATTTTCACCTGTATTTTCAAACATAGATTTTATAGCCGAAGTGTAATAGATCTGATGATGATCGCTTGGCGATCGAAACCGGTCATCCCAGTGTATGTATTAATCTCTTGTAATTCATTTCAGAATTAGGGTATAACCCAACTCTTTTGGGTACATTCGTGTTGACCGACTGAAAAGCACCAAACTTTTGTTTTGCTCCTGTGGTTAATTCTTCTGGATCGGGGACTGGGTGTTTGTGACGTCTTCATGTACAAAGAAACCAAACACTGGAAACAAATGGAACAAACAGAAACAAGTAGAAAACAAGACGTTCAGTAAAGAACATATAGCCTACTTTCTCCTAATTGCATGGGTGTTGTTATAACTCGTTGTCCTTTTCAAGGAGTATAATTGAATGTTGGTTGTAGTAGCTTGTTGAAATACAACATACTATACGGATATTAAACATGAATATGAGGTGCCCTTTGCACCTACACCTACACCTACACCTACACGGTTTCACCGTGTTTGAATTGATTTGGGGAATCGATTTGCACACATACATGGCCGCTATCTGCAATCTACTGGGCTGATGACCTTGTAGTTCAGTCAAAAGATGCTTCCCACAAAAATGTGTGTTGTTGCAAAATTTGGCAGAGATCAAAATATGATTAGCTTGGTCGTAATTTGATTTAAGCTTTAAACATTTGGGTGGCCACCATTCCGTTTCCGTCAAGATGGCGGCGATATAAAACATGACACTGAGGTGCCCTTTGCTCTCTGTATCAAATTTCGTTCAATTCGGTTTCACCATGTTTGAAAAGATAGGGGGAATCGATTTGCACACATACATGGCCGCCATCCGCAACTTACTGGGCTGATGACCTTGTAGCTTGGTCAAAAGATTCTTTATACACAAAGGTATAATGTTGCAAAATTTGGTAGAGATCTGATTATTAGGTTGGTCGTAATTTCATTTAAGTTTTTAACATTTGAGCGGCCACCATTTCGTTTCCGTTAAGATGGCGGTGATAAAAAAAACATGACACTGAGGTGTCCTTTGCTAGTGCTACCTATGTACCAAATTTCGTTCAATTTGGTTCCACCGTGTTTGAATTGATGGGGGGAATCGATTTGCACACATACGTGGCCGCTATACACAACGCATTGGGCTGATGACATTGTAGTTTGGTCAAAAGATTCATCATACATAAAGGTATAATGTTGCAAAATTTGGTAGAGATCAGATGATGAGGTTGGTCGTAATTTGATTTAAGCTTTTGACATTTGGGTGGCCGCCATTACGTTTTAGTCAAGATGGTGGCGATATAAAACATTACACCGAGGTGTCCTTTTCTAGTGCTACCTCTGTACCAAATTTCGATCAATTCGGTTTCACCGTGTTTGAATTGATAGGTGGAATAAATTTGGACACATACATGGCCGCCATCCGCAAAGTATTCGGCTGATGACCTTGTAGTTTGGTCAAAAGATTTTCCATACATAAAGGTATAATGTTGCAAAATTTGGTAGAGATCAGATGATAAGGTTGGTCGTAATTTGATTTAAGCTTTTGACATTTGGGTGGCCGCCATTACGTTTTCGTCAAGATGGCGGCAATATAAAACATGACACTGAGGTGCCCTTTGCTAGTTCTACCTCTGTACCAAATTTAGTTCAAATCGGTTCCACCGTGTTCGAATTGATAGAGGGGGACTGACATTCAGAGAACACACACTCACACACACACACACAGACTCACACACAGACAGACACACATTTTTTCGCCCTGTGTAGATCTCATAAGTCTACTTTCATTTTTTGCAAAAATCGAAAGTAGGCCAAAAAGTGGTAGCGTGCAAACTAAAAAAACCTACCTGTTTCCCCTGTCGAATGCATTCCAGTAATACTCCACAATTATTAATGTATCAGCGCCGTGAAGGAGCGCGTTAGACCTTGTTAGCCGGTACACTTTCATTGATCAGTGCTGGCTGGAATCAGGTTAGTAGAGTAGTTAGTTTCTGGAAACTATGGAGGCATAAACCTTTCCCTTGCTGGCTTGTGTCAACAATCTTTTGTTGCTACTTTAACTTCCGGTTCCCCATCAGTAACCTTCCACCTGGATTATGTTTTCCAGTAATCTTACTGCAGATGCACCAATATTGCACGAGAGGACGACAATCTATTAGAACTGTGTGTTTGGGAAGGGGCATGCTACAAGAATGGCTAAGCTACTGAGGGAAGTCACGTCCAGTGACTCACAGATACCTCGTACAAAGGAGGTCGAGTGGCTCATGTTTACGAGATTTAATGCTTTCTTGATTTTTTTTGGCTCCTCGGAATGGAAGATGACCACGTTGCTTCAAGGGAGGATTTTACAGTTGAAGCTAGCAGATGTTGAGAAATATCATATTCGGAACGATTTACTCTAGCCTGCTGTTAATACAAATCTCCACAGGGTTCCCGAACACCTGAGCACTCACGCAGTCGGAACTGTGCGTCAAGGTGTAATTTGAAGTAAAACAACGCTCTAATTCGGATCTGGCTCACTAAATCACTGGGTTTGTCTTCCGTTTTGAATGTATGGGTTATTTATCAATTCGACAAATGCAGGTAAATTTTGAATGTCGGGATGGCCGTTCCAAATATGCTGTTACATCTGTGTTTAATACGAAAACATTCAAGAACAAGCCCCGTGTTTTTGGGTGTGTGTGGAATTTGT
Source organism: Meconema thalassinum (assembly GCA_946902985.2). Taxonomy (NCBI): domain Eukaryota; kingdom Metazoa; phylum Arthropoda; class Insecta; order Orthoptera; family Tettigoniidae; genus Meconema; species Meconema thalassinum. The sequence continues at coordinate 386,912,644 of OX336389.2, forward strand.
GTGATGACCTGTCTCATTGTGATGGCTATGGCTGTACAAGTCTGTGTATTTGCAAATTGGGGATAGAATTGGGAAGGAGGCGGCCGTGGCCTTAAGTTAGGAACCATTCAAGCATTTGCTAGAGTAGAAGTGGGGAAACCACTTTCAGGATGATTGAGGTGGGAATCGAACCCTTCTCCTCTTCTCAGTTTTGCCTCGCGAGACTAAGTGTACCCCGTTACAGCCCTCATACCAGGATTTGTATTTCTTATTGAACCCATGTACCATCGGCTCAAAGGGGGTCGAATCCATGTATTTGTGAAAGGAATGAAAGAAACATACAGTCTCTAAGGGAACGGAGAGAGATTTCAAGCAAGGGTTCTAGCCTAACGTTGTGCAAGCAGCTGGGACCAGGTGTTCAGAAGATGAGATCATGCCTCTTGACTCATTGAGAGGGAGCGGGTCATGGATATTAATAGAACGAGTGGAAAGTTTTCACTGTAAGACAGAGAAGCGTGACTCGGAAATCCAGCTTAGCTTGCAGTAAAATGGCAACAGCGCCGCTGTGCCAGAAGAAGAATAATTAAATTTAACCCATTTGCGAGAATAAAAATAAGTAAATAAATACAGTACTGTGAATCATTTCGGATTAGAGATTTTTGTGTAAAGAAAAAGCTTGTAATAATTGCACAGGAAATAAATGCAAACGCAGCATACGTCATTGGGGATTCACTGATACCAGAGGAGTGGGGAATTTAAAAATGAACAGCACCACCCACGCAGCTGAAGACTAAAAATTAATTAATATCTCCGAAATGCACGATCGATTCTTATGCGCAGTGAGATCATTTGACGTTGAGAAGACAAGCTTTCTGGAGATATAATTTTTATATTTGTGCAACCATTATTTCAAAAGTTGGTCACGAAAAGGACTAGGATTTTATTTATTTTTGACTAAATAGTATAAAAGTCCAGGCCAAGCCAGACCAATCATGCAGTCATTCCGACAGCCCGAGAGGGGGCGTCACGCTGTATCAGTACATGCAGTATTCCGACAGTCCGTGAGGAGGCGTCACGCTGAAACACCGAAGACAGTATACCAGCTTTCCTTGAGGGGAAAAACGCTGATTCACATCGCATAGACAATATCCGGCAGCCACGGGCGTCGCGGTATCAATAACTTACGTGATCCGTAGGGAGTTGCCAAGAAGTAAAATTACAGTATCGCCGTGTTGAAAATTAGGAAAATCCTAGTTACAGGATTTAGGTCCGACAGTATAAAGTTTACAGTGAAAAGTTCATAAAATACAGTCAAAGCAGGCTGCGAACTTAGGACTCAGGGCGATAGGTCTTTATGTAAACGACCAAAAGTATCATAACGTACGGAAGTACCGGAACAGCGAGATAAACATTTTATCAAATTTAAAGAACCCGAGCAGGGAAAGACAGAATAAGGTTCGCAAAGTATTCTAGAAGATTAGAAGTGTGAGAACCGAATAAGCAAAGAAGAGAAGGAAACGATAGACATTGTTTCAAGAAAGCAGATGAACTATTTCAAAAGTACTAAGACGCAAGAAGTATTAGTTGCTAAAAAAAATCCATAGGTCACCGATAGGTTATCGAGGGGACCGTGAACAGAACAGACTTTCGCTAAGATCAATAATTAGGATCTAAAAGGAGAGCCGTTCAAGTTAGAGAAATAGCAGATCGTCAGGAACGGGATTCGAAGGAGTGCTATTGCAGGGAGGAAGCAGATGATTCGAGACTTTCATATTCGGAGAGGATAGAAAGCCGACATTACTAAATTTCACCCTTGGAGACGGGAGGTCAAGAGGTCACGTGTGATAGGCTAAATAGCGGCCTAGTGATCAGAATTTGTGAAGTGTAAATATATCAAGATTTGTGTTAAAAGTAATATATTTTCAGTGTTTTTATTGTGTGTTCTAAACGGATACACCAGTGTATTTAGAATGTTATCAGTGTTAAATGTATACGTGTTAAATATGTGTCAAGATATGTCTGTACATGCAATGAATTTGTACAAGATGGAGTAATTTAAAAAAAAAGTGGGCCAAAAATGACGCATCGCATGAGGAGAAAGGTCAAGAAACGACCTAAAGCATGTGAGTAAAGATTTGCATTATGTTTTGGTGTCGGGGAAGTGATTGTGTACAAATCCACCGGAGTTTTTGAGTAAAAGGGATGTTTCTAAATAACTAATTACAGAATAAGAACGCGGTCTGAACAAAAATAGAATTTGAGAAATTATAAATAATTATGTGAAAGAATAAATCCTGTAGAGGAAATGTATGAATAAAATGTCAGTGTATTTGACGAATGTTATAAAAGCAAGCGTATTAATAATAATAATAATATAAAGGAAATATAAATAAAGGTTAAATTGAATGATATGAAAATAAGAGCGTTGGAGCCTTAATAAAAGTATAAGACATGATGTAAATGCATGTTATTAAAAATAGAGCGATTATTGTCAAAGGAAAAGATTAATATAAAAATTGAGATATGTATTAATTGTTTATATGGAATTTATCAGTTCTTTGGAAGACGCTAGGCTTAAAATAATGTATAGCGCAATGGAGCGCAATTAAAATAAAATGTCACGCTAGGAATGCGTAGAATTTAAAAGTACTTGGTAAATTACTTATGAGGGGTAGTTGATTGCGGTAAATTGAGATATGTTCTAAGTCCTCCAATAGTGACATAGATCACGAGGCCATGTGTGTGTTATTATGTAAAAGGGAGCAAATGTATGGTATTATGAGCGTAGGTCATGTAGGCCACGGCCGACCCTAAATCGCATTTTGTATAAGTCCTTCAATGTGGGAATGGTTCCCGAGGCATGTTAAGAGATTCGAACCTAGAATCCTCTTGTTGTTGAAGCCCCTAATTATTCGTCGTAGAATGTGTATTACTCTTCCCAATCAATGAGGACCTTTCATAATTAATAAATGCCAAGGTTACGAAAGTGGTTTATGAGCCAAATAATATTGTTGAAAGTAAAATGCCAGGTCTCTCTATAGAACTGAAAAGAAAGGAAGATTTGTTTTAAAAGCATTGAGGAGAGCTCCAACCGCAGAATAGACGGGAAGTCACCCTCCCAGTCATAAATCTCGCTCAAGTATATGGTCAGACCCTTATAGCAGGAGGGTTGGTGAAGGCCGTCTGTAAGAAGTAATAATACACCGTGAGTGTTTAAAAGTTGTTAATGACCCGGGAATTGAACCGAGGTCCTTGTAGATGAAATTATCGCTTGCCAGTTCAGATCGTAGTTTTCTTATGTAATAATGGTCTTATAAGATAAATAAATAAATAACAATCCCTATTGTAATGTTGTATGGAAGTAGGATTCCACGAGTTAAATGAAGGTAACTAGATTCCGGGAGTAATCATAGTTTTTGACTTTGTCAAGTAATCTTTATAACTCTGGGGTACACAAGTATTTTCCCGATCACTATGGTGAATTTGTAGAAACTAGAGAGAGATGGTAAATGCTGAGAACATGTGAAGTGCCCAAATATTCAAGTAAAGAATTAACATGTACTTTAAATGTAATTATATATTTGTTTTGATGATAAGAAAATATAAAAATAGTATTTGAGGTGTACAAAAGAATGACACCGTTATTATAGAAAGTATCGAGCCAAAGGAGCTCGTAGTTATATGGAACTTTAAGATAGATACTTTATGGAAGTAAAAATAATTATGAATTGTTGGTTTTAAAGGAAACCATGTGTTTTAATATAATATTTGTTTAATTCTTATATTATTCCTTGTTCACTTGGAACAAGTAGAAGGATATTGGTCAGTAGTTTATTTGTTTTATTGTTTGTAGCGCCATAATTTTGGTTAATTAAATGTTTTAAAATAGGAGTTGATTTTGTTGTTATTTTTTGCAAGCGTATCCTCTATTTAATCCAAAATGTGTAAGTCACAGAGTGGGAGAATATACTACAACCCCGAAAATCCCGAATTGAGCAATGCTGGCATACTGTGATTTGCATATTTCTTGTTGAAAGGGCACATTATATAATTTTCAAAAGAAAAATATGTATTGTCCGTTGAGCCATTATATATTTAAACACAAATTGTGCTAAATGTTCCGGCATAACTCAACAAAATGACAGTGTTTCGCCCCGGTGTGGTTTAAATATTTGTATTTCTTGGCAGAGCAGGGAATCGAACCCGGACTTCCGGGGCGACAGCCAAGAACGCTAGCCGCTACACCCCGAGGTGATCCAAGAACAGATCACCTCGATTTACTGCCCCTTATAACAACAGTCACCATCACCAATCAAATGCCAGGATGGTGTACCACCCAGGAGTGAATCTGAGGAGCTGATATGGGCTTCTAACACGCAGAGAAAATTGATTTAAATTAAACTACCACTCTAATATAAGAGTACATTATCTGTCAGTATTCAGTATAAATCTTGAAGGATTCTTATGGGAAATATTGCGAGGTAAACATGAATGTTATGCTTTACTTTGTCCTTTCTTTGATCCTCGTCTAGCTTCCTCGACGGTAGGAGGCAAATTGCCCTCCTCCACCATACCTTGGAGATTACAAACATTCACAATATAATGATTATAGTATATAATTTAAGAGCAGTCAACCACCTCGTGGTGTAGCGTCTAGCATTCTTGGCTGTCGGGAGGTCCAAGTTCGATTCCTGGCTCGTCCAAGAAATTTAATTCTGGTCTGAGAGCTGGAAGGTGGTACACTAAGCCTCGTGAGGTAAAACTGAGCAGAGGTAGGTTCGATTCCCACCTCAACTATCCTGGAAGTGGTTTTCCGTGATTTCTCACTTCTACTCCAGGCAGATGCCGGTATGGTTCCTAACTTGGCCTCGGCTGCCTCCCTCCCAATCTTTACCTGAATTATAACATCCATCACAATAACACGGGGCTAAATAACCACGGCAACAACAACAACAACAGTCAAAAGTCAATGATTTTAAAACTCCCAATAGATGGCGGCAAAGTGTTGTACTGTCAATTGATTTATGATTGGCCAGCTCCCTCACCAGATGATCCCCACATCGCTGTTTCTTATTGACCAAATACAAGAACACGTATTGATCGAATATCTCGCATTTCAAACTGCGAACTGTTCTGCTTGAAGAAACATTGTGTGCCCAATGTAAGCTCTCATATGAGAAGTAGTCAAGTTACTTCACTCAGATCATGATGAGACTCAGTTGAATGTTAAGTCCACATTAATATTCGATACTACTTTATCACAAGACACGTGAAAATGTCCGATACTTGTTAGTGAGAGCTCGAAACAAGAAAATGCACACAATCTGTCTGCTCCGCCATCTGAAAGCCACATATGCCTTGATTGTAAAACAAATACAGCACATCTTCTTCGGAAGCACAATGGCAGGTAACTTTGCACACGGAGTAAACAAATTCGTACAAGTGTATTGCAAGTGGTACGTTACAATAACAAGGTATAGTTATAGAAACTGCGTTTGATTGTCAAGACATAAAAACCCTCGAACTATGAAATTTTGTTCTGTGTCTTCAAAACTGTTTTGAAGAGTGCAAAAAACAAAAACAAAACAAAAAAAGACAATTGAGGTTATAACCGCAAAGGTGGATTTGACCTATGGAATACAAATTGTGTCCGCCGTCGTAGTTCAACTCTAGCCGACAGCTAGTGTTTATTTCCTGCAGCTCTTCGTGTGTTACTCTCTCCGGATATTATCACGTGCCATGTAATAAAATGGCATTAAATATTAATTTGGGCCAATACCGGTTTTTACCGAGTAATACACATTATCTCAGCTACCCCTCTGTTGAGTTTCATCATGATTTGAGAGTAGTAGTACTACTACGCTAACTTCCCTTGTCAATAACTGGTCGTGGCGCGCATGTGTTTGTGGTGGAAAACACGTTTTGCAGCGAAATTCCTCGGCTGTATTTAAGGCGCGAGTAGTTAGATGTTATAAATATTAGGATAAATATTTAAACAATTACATATCAAATTTAGCTACGGTACTAACGTTAGCACAAAGCCTCCGTGGCTTAGGCGGCAGCACGCCGGCCTCTCACCGCTGGGTCCGTGGTTCAAATCCCGGTCACTCCATGTGAGATCTGTGCTGGACAAAACGGAGGCAGATAGGTTTTTCTCCGGGTACTCCGGTTTTCCCTGTCAAAATTTCATTCCAGCAACACTCTCCACTATCATTTCATTTCATCTGTCATTCATTTAATCATTGCCCCAGAGGAGTGCGTCAGGCCTCGGCAGCCGGCACAGTTCATATCCTCGCCGCTAGATGGGGGCTTCATTCATTCCATTCCTGACCCGGTCGGAGACTGGAAGCAGGCTGTGGATTTTCACTAACGTTAGCACATCTTAGACAAGATGGGTTGTAAATATTTCCTTTGAACTGAGACGTATGTGGTAGAGAGTCAGTGCATTAACTAGTTCATTTTGTATATGTTCCCAATAATATTCTTATTGTTATTAATCGTAATAATGATAATAATAATAATAATAATAATAATAATGTAACAATCGTGGCTTTTGAGACACTTGGTTCCCGGAATATTTCTCAGGAAAGTAAGGTGCACTACCCCAGTTTGAATACTGCTCTGTTATGCGATAGAATTGCTGGCAGCGGACACAACGACCATTAATAATACGCTCGCTTGACGTGTGCAATGCACGAAACATGCAAGAAGCCGATTAATGTCCTTGTAGTAACAATAGATGTGAGTGCTACCCCGACCATCTCGAGAAAATCAATTACCAGACGTCACCATCTCGTATTCAATAGCTGCCTCCAAGACACGTCTATACACACGGAGATAAGGGGCGAACAGACAGGCGTGGAAATTAAATTGCTAGGATTCATTTTTGTCTAAAGATCCTAACAAGCATTATAATATAACATGCTACCCTTTCTCTGTCAAAAACATTCATATAAATATTTAGGCGGATTAATGATACTTCCTAATGCCACATTTCCTTTGTCTTCATATAGCGACAGTCACAATGTTCCATTGCGTACATGGGCTAACAGAACACATCGCTAGCGAAGACAAATAAGCAATCTTGTATATTTACATGGTTACCTAGCGATCATAAGCCATATGATCTACTTTTTACGCGGAATCCAAACCACAGGACGTGACATGACATTTCATTAAATAGGATTCAACAATTATATGATGCGGGACTCTATATGCGGTATTTAAGATATAAAGGAGCTTGTAGTTTAACGTGACCGTTAATCTAGAGATCATGAGCCACGGGACCTCCTTTTTACGTGGAATCCGAACCACAGGACTTGGCATTTCACTTCGAAAATCTCACATGCATTGACCGGGAATCGAACCCGGATCGCCTTGGTGAGAGGCATACAGCTAGACCACTGAGCCACCACGCCCCCCGTATTTAAGATATCTAAACAGAAGAGTGAAGTGATAATATCATGCCAAAAAAATCCAATCTACTAAATTGAGGAAGATTGCGCGTGGAAGGTTGGCGTATTTTCGGGCGGAACAGCGGAAGGAAACTGACCACCCTAGGGCTGGTAGTCGTAGGGTGAGGAAGCCCGATGTGACGACATTCAAATAGCTGATGTATTACTGCAGCTATAGAAAGGATTTAGAGAAATGAAACAAAGATTTCTTCATAGAGGGATCCAAGTCATTCTGGCCCCTTTCCACATTTACGCCAATCTTTTAATAGGGATTCCCTCATTACTACTTTGAGGGCATACACATAACACCAATGGGAGTGGGATCTGAACTAAACTACTCTAAATGGTAACGGTATTAGAATCACTTGTCACGTGACAATCTTGTGATGATAATCGTTATGAAACTTTCAGGGGTGGACAAGCATGTGAACTAAGCAGGAGGTGTGAAGTGTGACACAGCGTAATAGTCCGAAACTCCCAGAGCAGGGCTTGTTTAGTGAAACATGCATAGAGCCTCTGGAAGGGAACGACCTTCAGAGACAGACTGCAGCTGGAACGTGTTGGGTTCTCTAGTGGTTGTCACGCCTTGCCGTGTTCAAGCATGTCTCAGGGCACAGGGAAGCTACACAATGATCAGCCATTTTGCGCTCATACAATACAACTACATTTCTCAAAGTGTGCTTCTCTTTTCTTTCTGCTTGTTTTGAGTCATTAAATACATTTTAGTTTCTCTTTGTGTGCACACTTTGTACTGTGGACTGAAATTATATTCATTTAGCGCAGTAAAACTGTACGATTCCAGGATTTACAAAATTTTCTTTTTCGCGCTCTACGGTGCTTAAATGATGGCACAAATTAGCACCATTTTATACAATATTAAGAAATTTTGGGGCCAAATGATAATTTCAAGCCCACACTTGCGGTGAAGGAAGGAAGGAAGGAACATTTCACGTGTATTAGAATCGAACCAGGTCCAGCTTCACCACTGGCATTTGACACGAGAGATGGAACAGTTGACTGTTTCACTGTTTATATCAGTCAGTTAATACTTTAGTAGCAGCCAAGCAGGCTAGTCGAGGAAGATTCCCATCCCTGGAATAAAGTTATCTGCAAGTTGAGTACAGCCTTGATTGCAGCAGTTGGACGGGTAAACTAATGGAGTCCCCCTCGGCATGTCCGCACGACTGATTGGACCCCAACAGGACGCAGGTCCATAGCCAGCCTCTAGCTTCCAGACAATCGACCAACAGGAACACAATATAAAGAGATGCTGTTGGGAAAGATACAGCACGTGTTTAATAGTCCCTCTCAAACCCAATCCGATATTTTGCCAGCTATAAGGAGCGTTGTTACAAGTTATTGCGACATGGGGATGCGTAGGGCTAATATTATGAGACGAATTTTGACATTTCTCTAGAGATGATGGATTTTACAGCTTGTCAGTGTGTAGTGTTACCAAGGTAGTCCCAACATGCCATCTTATTGACGCGACACTAGGAGCGATGTATCAGTAAATCCCATTTCCTTATAACTTAGGTAAATGCCAACTTGTAGTCTTTCAAATGTAATTAATCCATACGTCAGTGTGCCTAATAATCAGTGTTAGCACCGTGGGTGCAAAAATAAAAATAAATATAGCACATCAAAATTCGAGAAACAGACCACGTCTCAGTATTTCCAATAGCGGACTATAGAATTTTTCTAAGGGTGAAGGTGCAGGATTATGCTCCTAGTAGATCCAACATATTTAAACTTCTCTTAATGCATTGTGGGGTTTGAAGCCATTTTTTTCAGTGTTGCCTTAGTAAACAAGAGTTTAGTGCTTCTCAGTCAGTCAACACGAATGTACCCAAAAGAGCTGGGTTATGCCCTAATCCTGAAATAAATTACATGCGATTAATAAATACACTAGGATGACCAGTTTCGATTTAAGCGATAACATCAGATCCATTACACTTAGGCTATACAATCTATGTTTGAAAATACAGGTGAAAATATTTACAATATGTACAATTATTTAGTTGCAGTATTGGTACTGCAACTGTCAGTGTATGCTAAATGCAGTATATATAATGTTAGGTGAAATGCTAAATGGTGATAGATATCCGGAGTTTGTAATTTGGAGTGATTATATGGTTGTAAAAATCAACTATGGTTAAAATGAAATATTACAGGCTACTACTTATCTGGTAGTCTTCCGTGCACGAAAACTGCGCGCATGTAAAAAAAATTTTTTTTTTATTGAGAGATCAAACCTTAGACTGTTTTATGAGAATTTTATTAGTGTGTTTGACTGAAGAAGGCTCATAGAGCCGAAACATGTATCAAAGTGTATAAGGACATCGAGTGATATATAAAAAAAGTTTTGTATTGTAAAGTGGATATTTGTGTAACATATCATAATCAATACGGGAAAATTTAGAATAATGACTAAAGTCATAGATATTCATAATCAAATTATTGTAATATCTCAACTAGTATACAAAAAGTGTCATGCTTTTCAGTCGGTCAACAGGATTGTACCCAAATGAAATGGGTTATTCCCTAATCATGAAAAAGACATGACATTAATAAATACATCTCATGTAATCTCATGTATTTTTTTAGGATTAAGGAATAACCCATCTCATTTGGGTACAATCGTGTTGACCGACTGAAAAACATCGAACTTTTGTTTACTAAGGCAACACTGAAAATGGCTTCAAACACCATAACAATAATCAACTAGTACACATATCCACTTTTCAATACAAGTTGTATTTTCATCTCACTGGCAGCCAACATGCGTGCCTTCTTCAGGCTATTATTTATACAATTACATAACAAATACTATTTTTTGCCATATCAGCATTCTTGAACTAAACACGATAAAACAATTCTCTTTTAAATTATATTAAAAAGTATTTTTTATTTGTAACCAAATCTTTTAGATTTAAAAATCTTAAAGATGTTGGTTGCTTGAAATAAAATGTATGCTTGAAATATTTCCATTGCCGATTGCTCAGTTTCTCCCAGCACACTCTTGCATATCACCCTTGAAACTTATTTACTTATTCCCGGTCAATGCATGTGAGATTTTCAAAGTGAAAAGTCATATCCTATGGTTCGAATTCCACGTAAATAGGAGGTCCCGTGGCTTATGATCTCGCGATTAACGGTCACGTAAAACAACAATCTTCCTTCCTTTTTACTCATTTACATGGTTCCCATTTGACCGTAATATATGTGAAGAAATGTGAAAACAACCTATTGATGTAAAAGACGATCTCTTGTAACTGTAGTCTTAAATACATAATCAAACGTTAGCGAAATTACTAACTTACCCAATATTACTGTCGCAGAAGTGCTTGTGATGAAAATGGATTGTTCTTGTTTTCTATGTTGTGACAACGATTAATTTGTCAAAGGTGTTCTTATTTCCTCCTTCACATTGTTACATACAAATTATTGAAAGGCTATCCATTTTATTTTATTACAGTAATGTTACGCGCTGAAGGAGACATCAACGAATATATAAACATGTACAACAATTGAATATATGTTTCTAGGCGTAGTATTTGTAGGTAGTTATCTTAATTTATCATGTTTACCATCAACCTATTAATGTTGCGGAATTATCTGGGTCTCCCCTACTGACTACAGTACAAAAACCAAAATAGTATAGCTGGTTTTAATTCATGTCACGCAAGCATCCTTTACATTCTAGTCACTGCCTGTGTACGTTAAGCTCAACATGTGTAACATGGGCATGTAACAGGAGCTGATCCGTGCACTTATCACGCAGTGGGTGGAGTGTTATCACGTACTGTATTGTGCATGCTGCCAATGTGAAGAGCATAGCAGATACACTCGCCCTCTCAATCACAACGTTATTCAGCCAGTCTCCGAGCTCGAGAGTTCCAGCACGTGGGAGGTTGGTCAACTCGGTGTTATTCTCCCGAAACTACACTTAGCTTCTACAACAGGTTCATTAAGACCCTGAAATGGGCTTTAAAAACTAAACAAAAGGCTATAAAATTGCTTCAGACTGATAAAATGATACGCTTTTTTAGAAATCTTCATTGAATACAAACGTAGAGTATAAAACGTTTTAGCAGTTTACATTTTATTACAAATAGAAGAATCCAAAATAATCAAGTTCTTGGTCGAGTTTGAATCTTGGAAATCTTATCCAATGACTTTGGGGAAAACCCCTCTGCTCTATCTTCCATTCGCAGCCCTTCCAAAATCCCTCATCCACTATTGTTCGTGATAATTGAAGGTTGAATGAATTTTGTTTTTCATTATTATTCATCTTTCTTTTTAACTTGCTTTCAAATTTCGCCTCAAATGAAAGTAGACTTATGAAATCTGCACGGGTGAAATGTCCGTCCGTCTGCACGTCAGAGGTTGGTCAACTCAGTGAGTGTACAGGACACCACCTCACCACCTCAGAAAAAGGCAGGAACCCCCCAAGGTTCAGTCCTTGGGCTCCTACTTTTCGTGCTTTATATCAACGATATCTCCTCCACAATTGACTATAGTAAATATCATCTTCATGCAGATGATCTCCAAATATATTGCCACACTAGTATCAACGATATATCGAATGCAATAAGGGATATAAACACTGATCTCCATCAACTTAGTATATACGCCAGTGACAACTCTCTCCTCCTCAATCCTAAGAAGACCCAAACTATCATCATCGGCTCTCATAAGTTACTAAACTCATTAAAGAAAACAACTACGTTGTGCCTCCAGTAACACTGTATACAATCACCATTCCCTTTAGTAAAAGAGTGAGGAACCTTGGGTTAACCTTAACTGAAACTCTCGACTGGTCACCACATATAAGAAATACACGTAAAAAGATGTACGCATCCCTTCACCCACTCGTGCGCCATAAGAACATTTTACCACTAGACATTAAGATTAAACTCGTCCAGACACTTATAATACTGTACTACTAATTATAGACTACTGTGACATCGTTATCGTTGACGCGACTCATGGACAAACAATGAAACTCCAACAAGCATTGGACTCTTGTCTTCGGTTTGCTTTTAATCTAAGATACGATGACCACATATCCCCAAGCTACCGTACCCTTTCTTAGCTTAAACCTGATGAACGCCATAAATTTCACTTGTTGACATCCATCGATTTCTGCATGAAAACACCCCCACGTACATGTCATCAAAATTTAGTTACTTGTCCTCATATCATAACCGAAACACTTGATCTGGCTCGTCCCTCGCCATCCCCATCAATCACTCATCCGCTCTTTCGCTGTAGCTGGGTCTCGACTATGGAATTTAACTCCTGCCGATATCAGAAATTCTACAACAATAAATACATTTAAGGCCGAGATTACATGTTGAATACTGTGGATTGCCCCGTATGAATGGTGATGGATGATAGGACTTATGACTGAGCTAGGATTATATTCAGGATAATATACAGTAGAAAGGTCTGTGACATTATTATTATTATTATTATTATTATTATTATTATTATTATTTTAATAATAATTATTTTTATTCATATGCCTTTTCCATTAATATTAGTATTATCATAATTAATTTACTCCTTATTTATCATATATTTTTTGTGTATTTCAAAAGTTGTCTAATATGTACTGGTACCATATTGCGTGGTTAAGTGTATGAGAGGGCCATGAGCCATAAAATAAATAAAATGTGGTAAAGAGATAGCAATAGTAAAGAGCACCTCAATAACATATTTTCTATTGCTGCCCTCTTAACGAAAACAAAACGGTGGCCACCTGAGTGTTCACTTCCTATATCAACTACCGACTGAACTAATCATCGGAACCCTGCTAAATCTTGAAAACCCCGCGGCGTAGTCGTGTGCGTTAAATCACTCACCACGACCGTGACGGGGAGCTGCAGTAAGACTGGAGATCTGAGGTTCGAATCCCAGCGCTGACAGTGGGTATCCTGAGTGTGATTTTCCCCGGGTTTTTCCACACTGCCTCCATGCAAATGCAAGGAGAGTACCTTATTTCAAGTCTCGGGGCACGTACCCCATCCCTGTCTTTAATACAGCGACACACACTCCTGCAGTCATCACAAACACACAGGTTATCAGACAAATTTAACACACACACCCAAGTACATGGGGTTGTTGACCAATGATGTCCCAAGCCCTAATACGAATTCACAACAACAACAACAACAACAACAAAACATTTCAAGAAGAAACTGTCTGAGGGGAAGCGTTAGAGGCTGTATAATCCCAATATGGCGACCGAGCGAAGTATTCAAACATAATAAACCGTAACTCATGCTCCAGTGACAGTAGTTGGTATTCAGGAACTTCGAATCCATGCTGTCCAAGTGATGAATAGCGGAATTACAACGAAATTTGATAAACAAGGACACTTACATAAGCGTTTTGCGTTAGTCACAAGGTGAAGTATTAGAAGCCAATTTTCAGTGTTGCATAATAATCTATTATAGAATGCTTTTCGGTCGGTCGATACGATTGTGCCCAATTATATTAGGTGGGGAGTACAAATATTTAAACATCCTAACCTGAAAGAAATATTAAATTGATAATTTATCACTTAATTGACACACAAACTAGGGGAGGGGATAACTAATTGGATGACATGTGATCATCATTAGATCGTGTTCACCTAGGCTCAGATAAGGTACGGTACTTATGTAGAAATATACTATTTACAATTATTAAATTACAAAAGCATTTTTAAAACTTGTGTAAGGTGTTGTTCTTATTTAGAGAGGTTATTGCTCAGTTGGTCTATACCACTTGTTGCGTTGTTGTTAATATTGTTTAAGTATATTAACACTGATATGTATTAACTTATTATTGTAACGAGCTTTAGATATGAATGTTATCAACACCATTTTGTTAATGTCCGTTTCTATTTAACATATTCACGGACGCTGTACAGGATTTTCCAAATACCAGCTAAGTTTACATAACCTTATTCAAGTCTAGTGTATTGTAGCAATTATGTATTAACTTCCTTAACCAACTAACCACGTTATAGTAGACCACCAGTTTAATATGAACGTTTGGCTTTAAGCCTTGTTCATTGATTTGGAGAAGCCTCCGTGGCTTAGGCGGCAGCACACCGGCCTCTCACCGTTGGGTCCGTGGTTCAAATCCCGGTCACTCCATGTGAGATATGTGCTGGACAAAACGGAGGCAGACAGGTTTTTCTCCGGGTACTCCGGTTTTCCCTGTCAAAATTTCATTCCAGCAACACTCTCCACTACCATTTCATTTCATCTGTCATTCATTTAATCATTGCCCCAGAGGAGTGCGTCAGGCCTCGGCAGCCGGCACAGTTCATATCCTCGCCGCTAGATGGGGGCTTCATTCATTCCATTCCTGACCCGGTCGGAGACTGGAAGCAGGCTGTGGATTTTCATTGATTTGGAGGAATTTGATAATGCCGTTAATTCTCAATAATTGTTTGATACTAGACTTTACGTTCTCTTTCATAAGATTTCGGACACACGTCACCTATAAAGTGCAAGCTCCCTGCCGTACCGTACTCTAGTGTTGATCTTCGCCAGTCACACCTCGTCAGGATTGAAACTTGCACATTATTAAAAAAAAGTAGATAGTTCTAGGACTCAAACTCCTTATTAATATGTTCTTTACCAAAAGGTATCGTCTTCTTTTGATTGAACTTGATCACAAAGTGTTCACTATAGTCGAGTGAATTGGATTTTAGTCATATTATCTCAATACTGTTCGCAAATGCCTTTATTGCTTCAGAATTCAATTTTATGTACTGCATATAAATATCAATTCGTCTTAATTTGCCTCGTTAACCATCATTACTCCTTCTTAGTGAATACTTTTCAGGTGCAACCTATGTTCCTTCGGATTGGGTTGTGTGAAGAGTGAAGTTGGTTTATAGTAATACCGTACCAGTTTCCCTCAGAGATGCTATTTGCTTAAAGAGAAGTACGATACGCTCTCGTTCTGGAAGATTTGTTTTCCCTTTTTGCAATTCCATTATGAATAACTCAATATGATGTACCACGAAGAACACAGCTGATGTAACGCTGTAAATGAGCTGGGATGTGTTGTAGTAACAGCTCAGCTGCGGTCTAAGAGGGAACGCCCTCGGTGCATAAGATTCCGTCTGGAAGCTTCACGTAGGGAGATGTCGTGTTTTGCTGAACACTACTACCGATATCTGATCGTGGAGAATTGAGTGCAATGCCATTAGAGAGCACCATTAAGTCTGGCAGAAAGCCGCTCAATTGCGTGATGGAAACAATAATAGGTTGGCACGTTTCCCCTGCAGCACGTGAACACACTATACTGTAATATCGATGTGCACTGAACACGTTCTTACTGTACTATACCACTAGTTAGGGGAACCACCTTGAAAAGGAAAGATGAACTTTGTTCTGTCTGTTGTGAAGACACGCTACCGCCGGACTAGCGACCCTCGAAGCTCTGAGTTGTCAGAGACCGCAGTGCTCTGTTCGAAACATGTGACTGTTTAAGTAAATCATTTAGATATCCAGGCGGCTGTTTGTGATGTTCTTTTACAAACTGCACAAAAACTATATAATTGATGCACTGATTATTGTCAGTTCTTTCTCCATCTTCGGGAAGATACGTTGGATTATTGGAGGATTCGAATGTGATGTCCACCTTGGGTATGGAGATATGTCGACTTACCACAATGGTCAAATGTTCTCAACGAAACTATTATAATCTTCATCATCTTCATATTTTATCTTTTTATAAAGCTGAAGTTTACATAAGGTAGGACGCTGATTTCATTAAACACTCAAAAGAACGTGGCACTATCAATTGTACGTAACCGATTGTTCAAACATAAACGGCCACTGTCTCTAGTGATTTAAGTCTACGGTATAATGTCACCACTGTGAAACGAGCTCAATATTCTCAAAGTAGAATCGTTTATAAAGGCAGAATATAGGAACATACACTGAAATATGCTGCTAAATCAGACATAATACTTATTACATGTTGTGGGAGAGTAGTACTTTTTTTAGACTCAAACGTCCACTGAGCACGTACGCCAATTTAACATAGGTTGCAAGTATTGGTCCTTGTGGTATCACCAAAACGTGAACCAACATTTTTTTTAAGGTTTTGGCCAATTATCGTAGTCTGGTCACACTGAACGCCATATTGGATCCGCCACGTTGTTTCACGCAATTTTAAGGTCAGATTTTAATCAGCGAACTCAAAACCAGTTACATTCAAGTTGGTAATTGCATACGAAAGGATTTGAGGATTTGGCCACGCTTTCGTGATTTGGACACACTGTGCACTGGTCTGATTTAAAAGCAAAGGTTCAACGGTCAGATTGAACTGTTTTCTCGAGTGCTTAACAAGAACTTTGAAATCGTCTTGTTTACCCTTTGAATGGAACAAAGAACAAAACATTTACTTTTGCGTTTTAAGTAATAATTTTTAGCATAGCACTGCACTCCCACTTGCTGCACAAAGCAGAGACAAAGTAAGCATAAATCGATATTTTATGATGAGGGATTTGTACTGTAAACTGAATTGTATTAATTCAGGGAGTTATAAACATGGTCTACGACGAAAGGTACTCTTCGAAGCAAGAATTGACGTCTGGAAGGGAAGGGGTGATAATATATTGATTCTGCCTGGAGTTGACAAGCCTACGTGCAATACAGACTTTATTAACCCCATCCTCCTCTATTCAAAACTCTGTCAACAGAGAACTGAGTGAATAAAATAGCGACGGGCTGTGTGGCTCAGCGGTAACATCTCTCGCCTGCTGTGCCTAAGGTTGCAGGATCGAATTCGGGCGTAGTCAGTTGGCATTTGAGGGTGCGAAAATGCGAGGGAGCCATATCAGTAGATTTATGGCACGTTAACGATCCCCTTCGGGGCAAATTCCGGCTTCCTGGCGTCTCTAAAAGCCGCAGTGGTTAAAAGGGACGTAAAACCAATAACATATTAATTAATTAAATTGGAGCCCCCTTTTAGCATTACACTGTGATTATTGAGTATATAAACTTAACATGTAGCAAAGCAAGATAAGAAATATAATTTTTACCTAAACATAACATTTTGTTAAACACATGAAAAAAGGAAACTTGCAGAATATTACAGAAATTATAAAAGAAAAAGAATAGACTAATTACAGTGACATCACGTGAAATATGAACTACTATCAATTACCTGGAAATCATATTCGAGAGAGAGAGAAAGGTGGTGGTAATTGTTGCTCCACGGGGCGAAACATCAAGGACATCTACCTCGAATGAGTTTGAATGACCGACATTGGTCAAGGAGATGGAAGGAAACGGTCATAGTCTATTAGAAGGTGCTGTCCCGGCATTTGCCTGGAGTTGAGAATGGGGAAACCACGGAGGAAGCATTTCAAGGATGGTCGACGGTGAGGCTTGAACCCACTCGTGCACTCGGCAGTGCATAACGGGTTAATCCTCTCATTAATTCACAGTTGGTAGCCCTGGTGATTCTTACAATAAGCACAGTTACAAGGCCTACAATGTCCCAATACATATACACTTACATATACAGGATGTCCCAAAGAACACCGACAAGGTATAGTATGATGTGTGGGAAGGCAAACTGATCGGTTTTCAAGAAGGAACTCTTATCCAGAAACGCACGGCTTGGACACTGTAGTGCATCGAAGTGTGGGAGGGGTGTGCGTTCCACAGGTCATCAATAAACTCAACATGAGTAGCACATGTAGCTCCTTACAAATGTGGTTCGAAATGTATACCTCTGACGTCATTGCAGAGCCTACATCGGCGGTGCTGAGCCGCACGCACATGACCCAACTCGTGCGGTTGTCTTTGAATACTGTAATGGCAGTCGCTCCGTAGACTCGAGTAATAAGGTCCTCCACCTACGTAACACAATTGGCATACACCATACTCTTCATAATCCCACAGAAAGTAGTCAAGAGGTGTCAAATATGGCGACCGTGCTGGTCATGGATCCACCTCGACCAATCCATCGACTGGGATATGCGACGTTGAGGTGATTCCACACATTTACATCAAGGTGTGCTGGAGCTCCGACGTGTTGCATCCACATTACCTGCCGAACATTTAGTGGCACTTCCTCCAATAGGTTAGGCAAAACATCTCCAATAAATGTGAGGTAGATCTGTCCTGTCAGTCTGTTGGACAGTGGATATGGCCCAATGAGATGGTCACCAATGATCCCAGCCAAGATATTAATACCGAACCTGTGTTGGTGGTTGCGAATCACGTGCACATGCAGATTTTCGTCCGTCCGAATTGTCACAACCATTCTCAGACTTCGACGCTCTCCAGCGCCCACACCGTGCATTTCAGGACAGGGGCTTCTTCTTGAAAACCGATCAGTCTGCTTTCCCGCACATCATACAAAGCCTTGTCGGTGTTTTTTGGGACACCCTGTAAACACACTGAGTGGCCAAAAGTCACGGAAAGGGTAGTCCCATGAGAAAATGTGCCGTGTATGACTCCTGAGCGTTGCGGCGAGCTGCGGTAGAGCAGAGCAGTCTGTCACAGACACGAGTGTAGTGAAGTGAAGTTGGCAACACAGCGTGAGTTAACAGATTTTGAACGTGGGATGATCATCGGCGCACGGCTCTTGGGTCATAGCATTTCGGAGATTACACGTGAATTCGGGTTTCCGAAGTCAACAGTGTCTAGGGTGGATCTTCAATATTGCAGATATAATGTTACCGTCCGCGTAAACCGCCACACGGGACGACCACAGGTGTTTAACGAACGGACATCACGTCGCCTCAGCAGCACCATACGGGGCGATCGAAGGGCTACTGTGAGTCAGATCACCGCCCAGTTGAATGTTGGGAGTCAGGAACCCATTTCTGGTCGAGTCGATGCCTCGCCGCATTGCTGCCGTTTTAAGGGCTCGTGGAGGAGCAACTCGTTATTAACATCATATCCCGTGCCTTCCCATGACTTTTGGCCACTCAGTGTATACTGTATATACAGTATACAGTATATTGAAACGTGAATGCATATGAAATTAGCATTCAGTTTCCAATTTATAAATTAAAGCTAGCGTCATTGTACTCGCGGACTACACATCATGAACCGACAGGAGCCGAGTTGTCGGAACGGGCTGCGAAGTACGTGAGGGTTAGAAAGATTTTCGGCAGGAAGCTGGGCCATAAAATACACTCCCTAGAGTCAGTCCGGAGGGTTGAATGACCCGCTTGAGAAACAGACATCGCGGAGAGGCATCTAAGGGACGAACTTTCTAAAACTCACGTTTGACAGTATGAGAGAGAGAGAGAGAGATTGATGAAATGAAGGACAGAGATAGAGAAGATACGCAACTAGCTGACCTAATTAGCGCCCGTGATCCCAGAAATTTGTGCAGGAGACCATTGTAATCCAAAATTCAAGCGCTATCCGGCAAGGCCATATAAGTTAATAATAATTAATATTCTAAATTACGAGATTTAAGGATGACTAGGGATGTCGGCTTTGAAACAACCAATGATAAGGAGGACGCCCTTTTTCGGCAGTAATCAGACTTTGCGAGGGAAATTGATCGGCGAACACGGAGCCCTATAAACATTTATTGGACGATCGAATTTGATCGAAATTGCCATTTTTGAAACATTGAGAACAGTGCGAATCGTGTGAAATATTCCATAAATCTGTTGGTGTATTTCCATGGATTTGGGGAAATTTCTCCCCACTACAGGGCAAGAAAGCCGTAGATCCCTTAAAAGGTCGGTGACTGATGAACATATCACACAGTACGAATCGCGCGAATGTCGCGGTACCTTGCGTCGTTTTGAGCTATCAAATTGTAAAAATTTCACAAGTCGTTCTTTTAAAAGACTTCGTCATAACAGGAGCTGTGTAGTTCGAAACCTGTTAGGAACACTTCGTAATTACAGTCGGTGTGTAGTATAAAATGTGTGTGTGGATTAGGTTAGCCACAGTGGCGTAGGGCCGCAGTGACTATTTAGGGGAATTGAGTACCTGAATTAGAGGCATAGATTAGGCTATAGTAGGTCAAGTGCCAGTAAATCCAACTATCTTAAAACAGTGATCCCTTTTAATTGTTAGAGTGACTCATCATATTCATCATTTCCTCTCCATCAATCATCGAAGGAGCCAGAAGACGGAGAAATTGGTACCCAACGGTAAGAAGCAGAAGATGGATTCGGCTACGCTGACGTACAATATGGTAGCCATGGACTAAAACATCAGGAAGGGCATCACCAGGATGACGAACCACAGATCAGGCGCGGATGAGTGCCAATAATCATATTATTTGATTTAAGTCGGGATTGGTCTATGGTAGTGATAAACGAATTTTGTAAATATTTGACTTATTTTTAACTTTGTTGCATTTCGCTTAAGAGCTGTAGGCATAAATTTGCCGATTAAATATACTGTAGTGTAGCGATGTCATAATAATTTTATTTTGTGCGTGGAGTAACGAGGTCATGTAAAGGGGGCGTGTTGGACATCTGCCTCTATGTGGTAACGTAATTTAATAGTGATGGGGCTGGGGTGTGAAGAGATTAGAATCTTTAATTAACCAGACGGTTTTCCGTGGTGTATTTGTAAGCATATATTTTACAGTTTGCATGGGGTAAGGTGACCGCCAGAGGTAATAATAACGTAATGAGGTTAAAATTTTAATTGTTGAATTGAAGTTCAGTTGAGTTGTGCTATTTTGAAATGAATTAGGCAGGCAATGGTCTCATGAGATTTATTTTGTGAAGAACCAGGTAAGTTCCTGTTTATATGGAGAGTGTGTGTACTACAGGTATTACGGAGACGTTTGCCCGTAAATTGGTATTATGCCAGGAGGTCGTGATGAGCCCTTGAGGTTGTTATATGAGCAAGGTAAGTTGCTATTATATGAATTGTGTGCCAGGGAGCGTTGTGATGAGCCCCTGAGGTAGTAAACCTCGGTCTTGAAGGTGGGCTATGGAAGCTACCGAATGAGGCAATTTGTTAAATACACCTCTACATGATCCAGCTCAGCTGTTGTAGGCTCATTGGTCTGTTAAGGTACAGATGTTTGTCAGTGTGATGATTTAGATATTCAAGTTAATATTTTTGTGTAGTTACTTCGGAGCCTGGTTTAATAAAGATTATTTGTGTCGTTACCAAGTCATGCTAAGGGTTTTGTTTGTTGTGAGGCAATGTCTACTGTAGGTTACTCCAGCCATTCTTGTGACATGTTTTTATTGAAAGGTGTTTAAATTTTGTTGTTTGGGTTTTTCATTTTTCTTTGTTTATCTTGGATTAACGTAGTATCGAGCTGCGGCCGATTGTATTTGTTGTACTAAGATGACTCGCATGCACATTTGTGTAGAATTGATGTATAGGTCCAAAGCGGAGGCTGCACTGGCGGCATTGTCTCGTGAACTTGATGAAGTTCCCGAGAAAACATGTAAATATAGTTTTTGTGTTTGTTTTTGCATTAAGGGTAGGGGCACGTCCCGAGTTTGTGTGTTGATTTATGTTGTTATTTGTGTAATTTACGTTTATTCGATACCAGCCAATACCCGACAACCAAATCGTTGCTGGACATGTGTTTGGAATGCAACGGTTTGGCACGTGGTATTCTACCGGGACTGTATAACCATAAAATGGGTATAAATTGAGCATAAAATGTGTGCATAATGAATATGAAAAAATGAAAATCCACAGCCTGCTTCCAGTCTCCGACCGGGTCAGGAATGGAATGAATGAAGCCCCATCTAGCGGCGAGGATATGAACTGTGCCGGCTGCCGAGGCCTGACGCACTCCTCTGGGGCAATGATTAAATGAATGACAGATGAAATGAAATGATAATGGAGAGCGTTGCTGGAATGAAATTTTGACAGGGAAAACTGGAGTACCCGGAGAAAAACCTGTCTGCCTCCGTTTTGTCCAGCACAGATCTCACATGGAGTGACCGGGATTTGAACCACGGACCCATCGGTGAGAGGACGGCGTGCTGCCGCCTAAGCCACGGAGGCTTACCATAATGAATATAATTGGTGAAATGTGAATACAAGTGTTCTCCTATTGAGCAACACATCATGTAAGACAATTACGACAGTTGAGCAAAGTTTTTGCATAGTGTTCGTGAGTTTAATTTCATCTGGGATTTTTTTAAATTCTTGGTTTTGTCTGTGGACTTATGTTATTTCAAGCCGGCTGTTCAAGCCATACGCACAGCTGGAGTTCGTGGTCAGAACTCCGAGTCGCCTGCCTTCGTTTCCATTGGGATTTTAGTGTCTAGGTTTTAAAACTTAAATTTTAGTGGCTGGCTGCGTGGCTCAGCGGTAACGTTCTCGCTTGCTGGGTCCAAGGTTGCAGGTTCGTATCCTGGCGCCACCAGTTGGCATTTGAGGGTGCACAAATGCGAGGGAGCCGTGTCAGTAGATTTACTGGCTCGTTAAAGATCCCCTTCTGGGCAAAATTCCGGCATTCCGGCGTCTCTAAAAGCCAGAGTAGTTAAAGGGGACGTAAAATCAATAACAATAACATTATTATTATTACATTTTAGTAAGGAAGGTTTGTTTATGTTTCTTGTTGTAGTAGGTAGTTTTTATGAATAAATTATCTGTTTTCCATTAAATTTATTCCCGGCATATCATTTATAGTATAAGTTCCTGTGAGCCTTCATTAAACCCTAGGATGGTAATTTTAATTAAGCTATGTGGACTGAACGCGACCCCTAGAAGAGAGTCCCATCCTAGAAGACCTATTGGAAGGGTACAATATATATATTGGTGAGAAATGCTCGACAAAAAATGAAATCTCAATATAGCAGTACAATATATTTGAAATTGTTTCCATGCGCGGACTCTATTTTACTGTCATGACCTTCAGTGACATAGACCAGAAGAGGATTGCGAAAGCTAAGAAAGCTCTCCAAACTGTGCATCAGACAGCAATGCAAGTGAGATCACAGAAAAGGGAGCAAGAGGATGAGGGATGTCTATGGAGGACACTGAAGTTATTATCTCTGCAGTAAGGATGTTTAGCCTATTTTCATTTATGAAAAAAAAATATGCTTATGAGATCACCTTTCGTCCGTGTGTGCCAACCCCCCCCCCCCCTAATAATTTCGAAACGGGTGGAGCGATTTCAATTAAACTCGGTAAGGTTGTAGTACTAATTAGGCTGACCCCGACAGTGCCTTTCAAATTTTATTACGTATCACCAATACAACATGGAGGCTGTGCCAAATATTTCACTGGCATTCTATATCTCCGAAACTATTACTGACATCACTCTGAAATTTTGAGCGGTGATGAAGGGCACTACTAGAAGTTCACCTATATGACTTTCAAAATCCTGTTAACTAAAAACGAACATGGTGGCCGAGAGAAATTGAAACATTTAAATAGACTTTGCTCGCGATTTAACCATCCGAACGCAGTGAACCTTGGTACAGCAAATATCTACAAAAAGTGTAATGTATTGACATTTAATTTAGTTCAATTGTTTACATAACCTCAAGACAGCAGCTGTGCGAAATTTTAAAATTAAGTTTTCATTTCTTGTGTCCTAATCATGCGATCGAAGTCATGAACCTACGCAATGATAGTCATCTAATAGTACATAGCGCTATGGCCTACATATATTAATATCTAACATGGCGACCATCCGAAATATTTCGACGGTTCTATATATCTATTAATCTATGACAAAAATTAAACTGAAAATTTGTATGTAGATAGAGGCTATAAACATAAGTTCGCCTATGGGACTTTCAATAACCTGGTGTGCACAAATCCAATATGGCGGTGACGCGAAATTTGAATATTCAAATGGACGTTTCTCGCGATTTAACCATCCGAGCGCATTGAAACTTGGTACGGTATATGCTTATATAAATTTTAATCCACTGGCATCTAATTTATTGCAATTGCTTTCATAACCACAAGATGGCGGCTGTGATAAAGTTTAAAATCTCGTTTTTTTATTTCTTGTGTCCTAATCATGCGATTGAAGTTTGAATAATACACCTACACAATAATCTTCATATAATAGTACATATCTGTAAGGCATATATATATATAAATCCAGCATTGTGGCCATCCGAAATATTAGACGGTTCTCAATATCTACGAATCTATTACAGCAATTAAACTGAAAATTTGTATGTTGATAGAGGCAATTAATATAAGTAGGATATATGAAAATAGGCTGTATAGTTCTTCATGGAACTACTTGTTACTTTACTAGATAACAAAGCTTCAAATGCTTGTTTCCCCCAAAAAAATGTTTTTTAGGTAATTGTACCTTTTTCTCAGCAAATACTGATGATAGGGCTTTGAAATGCTTACATTTTCTTTATTTTAATAGGAAGATGTCTGTGAACTAGAATTACATCAAGCTTTATGAGAAACTATGAGTCATTGTGCATAATAATTTTGTAAAAATGAAGTATAATATAAAATTTTAAATTATGATTCTACGCAACTACAATGTTTATAATTATACAGTTATTAGTCTAATTATATTTCACATGAATAATTGGTCTATGAACATATTGTATGCGAAACACCAGAAAAGGTAAGCACAGTTATATGTCCTACATCATACATTGCATATATTAAATTTGGGTGGAGTCCATTCGTTAGTGTGGAAGTTGCATGCAGTTAAACATTAAAATGATCAGCATGCAAAGAATAATGGTGGCAATACTATATTTTAGACATCCTGTACATTGGTGGCCACTGTAACACTTATTTGTAAAAGCTATCATGTGTGTACAGTGTATATTTAAAATATGAAACCTGTGGTTTAAAGAATGAGCTCGCAGTAATTTTTGAAAAGTGGCTGTGCACAACGGGTTAATCTTCCCTTTAATACACAGCTGGTAGACCTGGCGATTCTTAAAATAAGCCCAGTTATATGGCCTTCATCATACATGGCACATACAAAATTTGGATGAAATCTATCCGTTAGAATTGAAGTTACATACACTTATACATTAAAATAATCTGCATGCGTAGAATCATGATGGCAATACTGTCATAAATGGGTTACTCAAAATTAATCTGAAATATTGTGTTCTATAGGCTATGTATGCAAAATTTAGAGCCTGCATACTTTGTGATATATTGAGACTAGGGTTCAAAATTATAGAGAGCATTATCAACAATTAGCAGCCCCGGTGTTTTTTAAGAATACGCATAGTCATATGTTAAGCCACGTAAAGCACATTCGAAATTTGGTTTGAAGTCCAATAGATAGTACCGCATGGGCGTTACATGTTTTTAAACATCGATCGTATCAGC
Source organism: Meconema thalassinum (assembly GCA_946902985.2). Lineage (NCBI taxonomy): Eukaryota > Metazoa > Arthropoda > Insecta > Orthoptera > Tettigoniidae > Meconema > Meconema thalassinum. Next base: position 386,938,346 of record OX336389.2, read on the forward strand.
ACGCACAGAGTCATGTTGGCAACATTGTCATGCATGGATTGCTCAAATTTAATCTGAAATATTATGATCTACAGTATATACAGTATATGTCTATTTTGGATAAAATCCATTTGCTAGTGTGGAAGTTACATGCTGTGAAACATTGAACCTATCAGCACGCGTATAATCATATTGGCAGCACTGTCGTGTTTGCACACCTGAAAATTTATCTGAAATATTATGATCTATATGTGTGCCAATTTACGAATAGTTCCGTTGCATATCATCTGAGATATCCTGCTTAGAGTTCAAATTTCAATTGTAATTTTTCAACAGTTGGTAGCATAGACATAATATTCAAATATGGTCATAAAATGTCCTGTTATAGATCTTCCATCATACCAAATTTGGTGTTGATAGCTGCAGCCGTTCAGTAGTTGATAGTACTCAATATCCCAAACTATCACAGCCATCGAACTAAAGGTTTGTATGATGGATGATAGAGAAGCGAAGCAATCCGCAGCGAACTTTTATTTAGAGCTGAACATCAACGACACACACGCAGACAGGAGGTCAGACAGATGGACTGGCGGACACATTTTCCCGGATGGATCTCATAAGTCTACTTTTTCATCATTTTTAGCCGATTTTCAATACATGAAAAATACACTTATGATATCGGTTTTGGTCCGTGTGTATGTGTGTCCCTAATAAAATATAAACGACTGGAGCGATCTCAATGAAGCTCAGTAAGAACATGGTACTATTTTGTCCGACCCTGACCGTGCGTTTTAAACTGTAATACGTTTCACAAATCTAACATCGCGGCCGCTTGAAATATTTCACCGTCATTCTATATTTCTGAAACTGTTACTAATATAACTCTGAAATTGCGTATGGTGATAGGAAAATACACAGATAAGTTCCGTTATGTGAGAATTTAAAACCTGTTAGGTAGAAAACCAATATGGCGGCCATGCTAAGTCAAAATATTTAAAAGGCATTTTCTCGTGACTTGTTCATCCAAACGTAGTTAAACTTCGTACGATAAATGATTGAACAAGATTTAATCTACTGACATTTAATTTTGTTCAATTGTTTTCATAAACTCAAGATGGTGGCTGTGCGAAATTTTAAAATTAAGTTTTATTTTCTGTGTCCTAATAATGCGATCAAAGTAAACGTATGTAAAATAAACCTACGTAATAATCTTCATCTAATGGTATATAACTCTATGGCCTACATATAGAACATCCCAACATGGCGATCATCCAAAATATTTAGACGATTCTCAATATCTACGAATCTATTACAGCAATTAAACACAAATTTTGTAAATTAATAGAGGGTATTAACGCAAGTTCACCCACGGGACTTGAAATAACCTGATGACCACAAAACCAACATGGCGGTGACGCGAAATTTAAATATTTATATGGAACTTTCTCGCGACTTAAATATCCCGGCGCAGTGAAACTTAGCACAGAACATCTTCATAGAAGGCGTAATATACTGGCGTCTAATTTAATTAATTTTTTATGAGAACCTAAATATGGCGGCTGTGGAACTTTGTATAAAATTACGTTTTTATTTCTCGTGACCTAAACAAGCGATAGAAATGCAGGTTGATTTAATGAGCCACGATTATAATATTCATCTGCTAGCATATAATTCTATAGCATGTAAATAAAACAACACAATGGCGCCCATGCCATATATTTCACCAGTTCTCAATATCTCCGAAACTATCTACGCAATCGAACTTACATGTTGTATGGCTTTAGAGGACTGTTAAGTAAGTAAGTAAGTGACTTTCCAAATCCTGATAAACACAAAAACAACACAGTGGCCAAGTAATTTTAAAATATTTAAAATTACCGTACTTTCTTGCCGATCTAATTACTCGAGTGCAATGCTACTCGGCAGAGCGAAGCTTTATTCTGAGTTTAGACATCTAATGATGTTCAATTGTTAAAAAAATCAAGACGGAATCAGTTGGAAATTTTTAAACCACATTTTTAGCCTATTTTCATTTATGAAAATATAGGCTTATGAGATAACATGTTACCCGTGTGTGTGCGTATGTGTGTGTGTGTCCCCAATAAAATCTATACGCTGGAGCGAATTCAATGAAACTCGCTAAGGTCATAGTACTACTTTGTCTGTCCGCAGCCGTGCCCTTGATTTTTTTTTTACGTCTCACCAATCCAACATGGCTGTGCGAAATATTTCACCGGCATTCTATATCTCCGAAACAGTTACTAATATCACCCTGAAATTCTGTACGGTGATAAAGGGCACTACTAAAAGTTCATCTATGTAACTTTCAGAAACCTGTTTAGTACAAAACGACCATGGTGGCCAAGCGAAGTAGAAACATTTAAATAGACCTCTCTCGTGATTTAACCATCCGAGCGCAGTGAAACTTGGTACGGTAAATGCTTACACTTATTTTAAACCACCGACATCAAATTTATTCAATTGTTTTCATAACCACAAGATGATCGCTGTTCGAAATTTTAAAATCTCGTTTTTATTATTTCAGGTGTCCTAATCATGCGATTGAAATTTGAACAATACACCTACGCAATAATCTTCAAGTAATAGTACATAACTCTATGCCCTACATATATAAAAAACGATCATGGTGACCATCCGAAATATTTAGACTGTTCTCAATGTCTACGAGTCTACTGTATTACAGCAATCAAACTGAAATTTTGTATGTTAATAGAGGCAATTAACGTAAGTAGGTTAGCCTATATGAAAATAAGCTATTTAGTTCTTCACAGAACTACCCGTTTAAAATTTCTTGCATCTTATTCAGCGATTGCAGATAAGATTCGTATGATGGGCTGCACCAGTGCACATTTCCTTAGCGTTAATAGCCTCATCGTGTAATTTTGGACACATATTTTATAGTGCTGGAGGTGTGTTGAAGTGAGTTATCTTGACGAATGATGAAAGCTGTGATTTAAGACAGGGCATGCACTAGCACCACCGTAAGATGATTATACTTTCTTTATGTTTCTTACCTATGAATAGGTATACTACAACTTAGGGAAATTGAGTTTGGATTTTGATTTTCTTGCTGTATACTTCATCACAACGTACAGTTGGTCGTGTTCTAAAAGTTATTTAGTATATCACATGGAAAATGCCTTAAATAAGAGGGAGAATCTTTAATGGAAAAGACCAGTAGAATATATGAAAATGAGCTATTTAATTTTTTCACGGAACTACTTGTTGAAAAATGTGAAAAAGTATTCTAACAAGATTCTCTTACCAGAGGACAGGGTAGCCAACAGAGTAATTCTACAACTGGTTTATGTTGTTGTTAATTCAATTTAGGGGCTTGGGACATCCTGTTCATCAGCCCCGTACAACAACTGGCTTAGTTTGTGTATGACTACTATTAAGCTGTCATTGTTGGCTATCTTGATTTTCATCATATGAGTCGTGCAGTTTTAAAAACCCCTATCTCAATGTTCACGAAAATGGCGATAAAAGTCGTTTGGATTTTTCTGTGGGCATGTCTACCGCTGTATAGTACTAGTACGCATCAAAACCCGCTCTAAACGTTCGAAATACAATGTCAAAGTAGAGGGGTATTTTCATATTCCGCCATCTCCAATGCCTTGCGCTCGGTCATAAGTAACATAACCCGCCATCTCCGACTGCCAATATGAAGGCAATACGCGGCCATGTGACAGGCACGCGAGGCGCTCTTGGCGCGACTGTGAGAGGAAGCATTTGTGTTTACAGAGTGTCGTGTAGATGTCTATTGCTGATGGATTCATGTCATAGATTTATGGCATGTAAAAGATCCTTCCACAGACTAAACTTGTGTGAAGCTAAATTTCAAGGTTAGATTTCGATGGAAAGCTCTATCAAAGTTCCAACGTTCACCACTAGTTATCAGTGACATCCGGTAGCGATAGTTGGAACTACTTGAAATTGAACGGAACTTGTAGCTCACCATATGGGTTTCCGCTTGAAGCGGCTACAGCCTCTGGCGAGCCGAATATATCCTCGGACACTCCCGGCACTAAAAGCCATACGATAAATAAATAATACATAATTAAATAAATCTCATAAACGTATTGAGAAGCGTAGCCCTGGCAAGGGTAGGAAGAAGTTACGTAACGAGCAGCAGTGGAAATGCAATGAAGCAAAAATATCAAGGTATGTTTTCTTATAGTAATATTATGTTATTACATTCTCTTGTCAGCCTAATTGTAGTAGTGTATCAGAAACTGCAGTTTTAAAATAAGCTTTAGAAAACATGCACTGTTGCATGAAGTCGGCACGTGGTGTTTTGCCGGATTGGTCGTTCTCCCCTCACAAAGATGACCGCAGTTCGAATCTCGGCCAGTGCATATTCGATTCCCTAAAACCCGTACCTTTGTGGCATTATGCAGCTTCTGATATTACCTTCTATGGTCACGTTGAGAAGGTAACATCCCTTTCTTTCCCGATGCAGGCCATTCATGAATAGCTGTGATTTAGTAAGCATACCCAATCTCGTAAGTGACAAGGGTTGTTTACTACGCAGGTATTCGCCTGCTGGACCTCCTGTCACACCAAAGTGCGGCCATAAATCCAAGGCTTATCAGTGCGGAGATATTTCTTTGTTGGATGTGAAGAAGTTTCAATCGGTATTCTACTCTACATCATCAAAACTGCAGCAGGATAGTTTCATTATCAAGCATGTTTCTTGTATACCAGTGGCGAGACGCAGGCCGGGTAATAATATCAGATCCGGAAAAGCACACACATTCAAGTATAATACACTATTCGTAAACGGGATGGAACGATGGTGCCAGTTTGCCTAGAAACATTTATGGGAGCTCTCCTATTGAAGAAGGACAGAATTCAAGTGGTAATATAGAGTCAGTTTGAATCTAGGGAATGCATGTGGAGAGAAGAGGGGGAGACAAAAGAAGCTATGCCAATAAATCGAAACGTGTGGCAATCTGTAAATTTATTGAATCGTTTCGTGCTAAAGAGCCGCACTACTGCCGTACCAAGTCGGCGGCAGGAATGTACCTGCCATGTGACCTAAATATAAAAAAACTGTGGAGACAATACAATACCACTGTTGAAACTGAATTGCAAGCAAACCACTCGTTCTTCAGAAAGATGATGATGATGATGATGATGATGATGATGATGATAAATGTTGTTTTAAGGGGCCTAACATCGAGGTTATCGGCCCCAAGCTTCAGAAAGATCTTCAATCGAAACTACAATATTGGCTTCGGAAGTCCAAAGACTGATGTTTGTTCAACTTGCTCACAACTAGACGAGGAACTGAAAAATTGCACATCAGAAAGTGCAAAAGCTGATTTGTAGACCAAGAAACGAGTCCACAAGTTAAAATACAGTGCATTCTATGAATATTTAAGAGAGGAAGATGAGTCTATTCAGACTGTTTCCTTTGATTGCCAGAAGAACATGCAATTGCCCAAGCTAAATTACCAAAGTGCTTACTTCAGCAGGCAAATAAATGTGTACAACTTCACCGTAGTTTTTGGAAGCTCTAAGACATCGCTGACGCACGAAAATGTGATGATCTATTCGTGGAATGAAGCTGAATTTCGTAGAGGTGCAAATGAAATTGCAAGTTGTTTGTGCCATGCTCTTATCAGTATCGATCTGTCAAAAAAGAAAACCGTGCGCCTCTTTGCAGATGGATGCGGTGGACAGAATAAGAACAGTATTCTTGTGGGTATGGTTAGCAAATGGCTTCTATCTGCACCAGTGAATGTGAAAAAAATTGAAATTTACTTTCCTGTAGTTGGTCATTCCTTTTTACCACCTGACAGAGTGTTTGCACATATAGAGAAAGTTGTGCGAAAAAGAGAGGTTATACTTACGCCGGAGGTATACAACGAGATTTTCAGCGGACATGGTAACTTTTGTGAAGTGAAGTGCCAATATTTGACTGGAAGCCTGCTGTTCGAGATGTTTTAAAACCTGTCGGCCCGTGGCATTTTCAATTCTGTCCTGCGAAAAGAATTTTTCTAAAAAGGAGCAAGAACAATATATTGGTACAAGGAGAAGTTGCTTACCGTTGCACATTTGGCCAGCCAAAGAGTGTGTTAAGGAGAGGCAAAACCTTTTCCGGACTGGTTCCACAGTTACTTGGAAAAGGTAAGGTTCCTTTAAACAATGCAAAAGTGAAGGATGTCTGCAGATTGGTTGAGAAACATTACGGGACTAAATGGAGGGAGCTTGTAGATCTCCAGTTTTATGTTTCGCCGGAAACACTCAGGCTGAACACTGTCAGAGTATGACAGAAGAGCAAGAGGAAGACGAATACTGTGAACTAAGGTATGACTCCGTATCCTTGTTATATTAGATTGGAACAATCATAAGATTTGTATTTTTCATCAGGCAAATACATTGCATATTCTCAACGAACATTTAAACATTTTATATTATTTCATGTTCACAATTAGTTTTCCACCTCAGTGTGCTACATAGATGCCAGTAACTTAAGTAAAAGTAGTTTCTTTGAGCATTAGACAGTACGAGTGTGTTTGTAATATCCATGTTTACTTCCAAACCCCGCCATGTCCACCTGTGACTTTCAAAACCCCCTATGTCCAAGGAAAATATTGCCCTAGCACAAAAATGTAGAGATGAAACTGAATAGATGTTGTGTGTATTATTCAGTATGAGCTAATTTAAATAAAATTAAAGAAAATTTTAAAATAGAGTGTAAAATGTAGTCATGGCAGTTTTTTGCCCTTCCTGAAAAATTGATTTACTTGGAGATATGGGTTTTTGAAAACACACGACTCATATGAAATATAGGCTAATGAGATTGACTTTTTCTGTGTGTGTGTATATATCTGTTTCTCAGGCTCTGTGTGTGTCCCTTATAGCTCATTATTTACTTGAGTGATTTCAATGATGTGAAACCTGATAAGGAATATTCCTTCAGACCCCGTCCGCACCTGTCCAATTTCGATGAGCATCACCAATCCGACAGGGTGACCGCGCGAAATTATTTCACCAGTATTCAATATCTCCGAAACTACTACAGCAATCGAACTAAAAGTTTGTAAGATGATACAGAAGTGAAATCATCCACTGCGAATCTTTATTTAGAGCTAAACATCTAAGTTGTTCTTAATTTTTCAGAATTCAAGTTGATGGCAAATGGAATTTTACAAACATATTTCTATTCCTCGTATCCCATTGATGCGTTTGAAGGGAAACCTCGTATAATGGACCATTCGTAGTAATATTTATCTACTAGTATATAACTTCACTGATACATTTAATACATTATAGATGGCGTACATAGAAATTCTTATAGAATGAATTCAACTTACTCGTCACGGAATGATCCAAACTCCGTGAATCGTGGTATAGTAGATCACTTCATTAGTTTAAACTTACACTACAGCTATACAAATTTATATCTTACTCTTCGTATATTATCGGTGGCATGCATGCCAATTCCTCATACATGATTTCACCTAATTCGTTATTGAATCATCTGACATCTGGCGCAGTGAAAACTACTATAATTTAAACTTCAGTTGCATAAATGTATTGTTTCCTTTTCACAAAATATAGAAATGAATTCCCCTAAATAATCAAAAGGTACAAATGTCTTACTACTTCCTTGGACAGATTTTCACATTTATCCCAGTAGGGATTCACTCAATGATAAATATTAATGGATGAAAATTTTCACAATTTAATTCACAGTAACTTTGGTTCTGTACATTTTCTAAAATAACCGACCGCTCTGAAGAAAAGAGAGAATAATTCCAACATCCTTTAGGGCTATACAAATATTTTGTAGGCTAATTTTATTGTAGGGGCTCATTCTACTTAAATACATATTTTAATGCCACTCACTCCGATAGTTTTAACTGCAGAGCAATACAAACGACAGGCAGACAAAAACAAACTAAAGACATATTTGGTCATCACATACCTCATAGTCGAAAGTTCAATATGTTCAGACAGAAAGCCTGTTTTATATAGGGTGGTCAACCGGAAGCATATGATAATCCAGGTCAGAAAGCGCCAATAGACGTGAAAAACGTACGTGGTTTAATGCATTACTTACATTATTTAAATATGTTTAGCACGTCGTATTACTTTGTGATGTAATACATCTGGTAACAACGCTAGACTGCCGCGTGTGCAATAAGGGCGAGAGAGGGTTTTGTGCTTGGACGGGTTCCCTCTCTCTCCGAGAGACCGGCCTTCTCATAGCCTGCCTGTGTGACTTTTACCTGGATATCACCTGGTTACACGTCATTTACGTGTTATCTTGTTTATATATCCTAGATTTGGTTATGTTTACACGTGAAACCAGGGTTTACCTACAGTAGTAGGCTTGCAAGCGGCGTTGCCGGATATGACGCGCTTTTTCTCCTGTTTTCTCCTAAACCACGTCCCTTTAACTTTACAGTTTTTGAATCGTTGGAAGCTTCCTGACCTGGGGACTTGTATGTACCCTGCTGCCACCCACTCTGTACGCAGACATTGTCCATCTATCACAACAGTTTGTGAAGTACATTTTAACCGTGTACAGCCTTCTTTTCCTGCACTGTGGTGTTTATGTAAAGGCTCACTGATCATTTACATGCGAATGCTATATGGGACTGTTTCTAACTTGCTTAGTAACAGCTTTGAATTAATCACGTCTTACCTTCCAAGGCAAACATAATAGAGGTGCTGGTTGTGGTAGTGATTGTTGTTTTAAAGAACGAAACATTGAGGTCGTCCCTACATAAGAGAGGAAACGAAACATTTATATCCATCAATTATTTGTTATAATTATATATACTGTATATACATGACAGCCGTACTGTGATAGGATTCTCTTCATACATGCCGCGGTGGCCAAGAGCGCTAACGTGCTACCTCATGCCTCGCTGGCATCGGGAGAGCGTGGGCTCGAATCCCACCTCAGCCGTCCTGAAAATGGTTTTCGTGGTTTCCCATTTTCACCACCAGGCAAATTTCGAGACGGTTCCTTTCAATAGGTCCACGGCCGATTTTCTTCCAAAATCCCTTCCCTGACCCGTTCTGAAAAGAACATGGCAATTAGGGAGCGTTCATTAATTACGTGAGGCGCTGGGGGGGGGGAGGTGTCTATCCGAATCTGACCCAATCTGGCGTGGTTTAGAGGGGGGTCTTGGCAAATATCACGTTTTCTTTTTTCGCAAGAAACAGTGTAAAATTGCGAGAAAACTGGGTTAAATTAAATTTAAAAAGATGACCTCTATTGCCCAAGTGTACGTGGTGATCTAGAAAGGACATGCTGCAGTACATGCGGTATCTAATTCTCATCTATCACAAGAGCTGCAGAGCATCGGCGTGCGGTCCATAGTGCACCAGGTGCACCAGCGCGCAAAGTGTGACCCTCACGGATTGTCACACGTCGAGCTACTGAGCTTCTGTATGCAAGGGATGACGGTTTAGAGTGGCTAAATCACAGCGAGGCTGAAGGAGCAGATGATTTTACTGAAAATTACATGGACATGTTGGTTCCAGTAGTCACTCTTGAGATCATACATGAGTCTCCGTGGACTGAATTAGAATGAATATTCTTTTACGAATTTTAATAGTTCCTACTTAAGTGTTTTATTGTTCAATTTTCTCACTGTACCTTAATTCTAGACTACGTTCTTAGAAGTCTTAAATAAAAATAACTAACAAGGGGAGGATGCGATGCATGGGTCACCGATTCAAACCAACTTTAGTACACGTTTAGGGTATGACCAGACGTATACCAGGTGCAAGTAAAAGGTGCGCTTCTCAGCCGTTTCCAAGAAATTAATTAATTGCAATTGCAGTGCGGCGTCTTATGTGCGTTTTACGCTAGCAAAAATCTAACGAACGCGTGGTGTAGCGTAAGAGCCCTGCTTCGTAAGCGCAGGATTGCTGGATCGAATCCCACCGGTGAGCTTTTGCAGTGTGTTTGTGTTGTTGTTGTTGTTGTTGTTGTTGTTGTTGTTGTTGTTGTTGTAAACATTGGCAATTCGTATAAATGTAGGTACGTGAACAATGTTTATTTTGCAGTCAATTGTAATAACCTGTTATGTGAGCGGGAAAAACGATTCTGAAATAATCGTATGGAGGTCAACGTTTGTGACGTTACATAATGTACAGTATCGGCATTGCAAATATATTGGTATTATACACGGTCAGGTGTATTCTATTATATGTACCGGTATACATTTATACATTGAAGGTCCAGTCTGTTCCGTTCATGCACGTCTGTGAACCATCAGACCACCCTGTACCCCGCAAGCAGTGACTCATGCTAAGCGTATTGGTTAAAAAATGCCAATGGTTAAAAAAAAAAAACACAGCACACTGCAACGGCTCACCGGTGGGATTCGATCCACCGATTCTGCACTTACGATGTAGGGCTCTTACCGCTGCACCACGCGCTCGTTGGGTTCTTCCCAGCGTACAGCGCACATCGACGCCGCACTGTAATTGCGAATAATTAATTTCTTGGAAACGGCTGAGAAGCGCGCCTTGCTACTTGCACCTGATATACGCCTGGTCATGCCCTACACGGGTACTAAATATGGTTCGAATCGGTGACCCGTGCATCGTATCCTCCCCTTGTAAGGAAATTGTTTTTTTTTTATATAAATCTAACGCAATCAAGCACAGATTAACTTATTTGCATTAAAAATACGCATTTTCAAAAATCTCACGTGAGATTAGGGGAGGGGAAGGGGATCGAGCAAAATCTCACGACATCTCACCAAAAGGCGTGAGAGAGGGGGGGGGGGGATTCACCAAAATCACCTCACGTAATTAATGGATGCCCCCTTAATGGGCATAGGCTGCATTTGTAATATGCAATTGGTATTCTGTCCGAAGGCAGGTCCGAGCCTTCGAAGAAGCTATCCTCAGCCGGAGTTTACGTGCGGTAGGGTGGCCAGGGCCTTTCCGCTCCTCCTTATGTTGGCCAACAGCGCGCAGTACCTAGAACTGGTATACCATCCATGTTCCGACCACACCCAATGTTGCTTAACTGCGGAGTTCTCATGGGATCCAGTGTTTCAACATGGCCAGGCCGTTGGCCCTAGGCTGCATTTGTACAATATTATTATTATGTGATGTGGAAAGCAGGTTAGCTATGATAGCCTCAGTTTGAATTGCTTTTATTTTATGTTTTAAGATTCATTGTTGCTGCTGTTGTTGTTTTTGATTATTTTAGGAGCTTTGCGACATCGTGGTCATGTAGCGCCGTGTACTTGGGTATGTGTAGAATTTGTTTGATAACCTGTTTCACTGTGATGTCTGTACTAGTGTGTATATATACAGTGTGGTCCACCAGCCCCTTATTTTTTTGGAGGAAGTCAACCCAACTAACGCCTATATCACAGTCATCCTAAAAATATTAGTACCTGCTCCTTTACGTCCAATGAACAACTTTACCGTTGAGTACATCCTCGCGAATATAGTAGAAATCAATAGTGGCAGTGTTCTTTCAATGACCTCAAATACAATGCATGATTGAAATGATCAGAGCTCCGAATAACACCTTCTTACGTTTGGACAGGAAGTGTCTACGAATAGATTCAATACGTGCCAGCGATATACCATGGTTCTCGGTAGCTATGGTGGCTAAATCAAGAATTGCTAGAGTAGCGTCAACGAAATCGCTTTGTAGTAGGTTCGAACCTTGAACTAGTACATTTTTTATTTTAATTTTTGCTTAATCTCGTTTATTGTGGATGTATTATGGACGCATATCTATCTGTGTCGCCTCCGTAGCGTAGCTGTCAGCATGGTTAGCTGCCGCCCCGGAGGTCCTGGGTTCGATTCCCGGCTCTGCCACGAAATTTAAAAAGTGGTACGAGGACTGGAACGGGGTCTACTCAGCCTCGGGTGGTCCAAATGAGTAGAGGGGGTTCGATTTCCACCTCAGCCATCCTCGAAGTGGTTTTCCGTGGTTTCCCACTTCATCTTCGGGCAAATGCCGGGATGGTACCTTCTTCAAGGCCACGGCCGCCTCCTTCCCTCTTCCTTGCCTATCCATCCTGACCATCCATTACCTTCCCTCGTGAGGCCCCTGTTCGCTTTGCAGGTGAGGCCGCCTGGGCGGGGTGCCAATCACACCTCACCAGTTGTATCCACTCCGATTAGATGTTCCCAGCTCTAGGACACTGCCCGTAGAGGCGGTAGTGGTGAGTTCCCTCGCTGAGTCCGTGGGTTCCACCAACCTGGAGGGTAAAACGACTAAGAAAAGAAGAAGAGAAAAAGAAAAGAATATCTATCTGTTCCAACGAGTGATTTTTTATTTGGTCCTCAAAAGGACCGTACTTATCCGATGGTACGCAGCCAGATTGAACGACGACATAATGATCTGCAGAACGAAAGCATATTCAAGGTAGCAAGTGTTTGATATTTTGACCACCTTTGTTTAAAGGAAAACTCCGACTCACTCAGTCGACCCACATAACAAATCTATTTGTTATGTGGGTAGGCTCACGAATAAATACATCAGAACGAAACTATAATTTCTTTCAACGGCGTCTGTGCGATAAGCGCTTGCTATACACTAACAGTAATGGTTAGTGAGGTTTTAAGGGGCGTAACTACGAGGTCATCTGCCCCAAACATACAGTAAATACAGATAATTATAACATTATTGGTTTTACGTCCCTTTTAACTGTTCTGGCTTTTAGATACGCCGGGGTAACGTAATTTTGCTCCGAAGGGGATCTTCAACGTGCCAGTAAATCTACTGACACGGTTCCCTCGCTGTTGCGCACCCTCAAAAGCCAGCTGACTGCGCCAGGATACGAACCTGCAACCTTGGGCACAGCAAGCGAGAACGTTACCGCTGAGCCTCGCAGCAAGGCAGTAATTACAGAACGTGTCATATTATTATTCTGGGATAAATATTGAACTATTAAAATTCTAATTATCACGAAAAGAGTCGCCTCCGTTGCGTAGTGGTCAGCGTGATTAGCTGCCACCCCCGGACGTCCTGGGTTCGATTCTCGGCTCTGCCACGAAATTTGAAAAGTGGTATGAGGACTGGGACGGGGTCTACTCAGCCTTGGGTGGTCCAATTGAGTAGAGGGGGATCGATTCCCACCTCAGCCATCCTCAAAGTGGTTTTCCGTGGTTTCCCACTTCGCCTCCTACCCTCTTCCTTGCCTATCCCTCCCGATATTCCCCTCCCTTCCCATCCCTCAAGAGGACCCTGTTCGCTTTGCAGGTGAGGCCAACTGGGCGAGTTGCTGATCCCACCTCCCCAGTTGTATCCCCCAGACGAGTTGTTTCAAGCTCCAGGACACTGCCCGTAGAGGCGGTAATGATGGGATCCCTCGCTGAGTCCGGGGAAAACCTAACCTGGAGGGTAAAATAGACCCAAAAAATATTATTAAAACGAATAATATCCATCCATGGTTTTGAACAGTATTTAGGGAAAATAACCATTTAAATGAGACAAGAAAATAACTTTCCCTATCGTCTTCGTAGATAATGTGAACAAAACCAAGTTGAAATCTTGCTGTACGAGGTAGGGGGGGGGGGTATATTAAATAGTTAAAAAGAATTTTAAAAAATCTGCCATTGGATAGTCTTGAACCCGGGATCTTCGAAAGAGCGAGCGGGCGCAATAACACTTGTACACATTTCCAACACATCTGGAGGTTTTTGTTGCGCTTCTTATTAACGCGTATGGTAAAATATTCAATTATTACAGTTAGATCTTAAATATTGATTGGAATGCATTCATTCAGTACCTGGCATGTTTTCTACTTAAAGCAAGTTTCGCGACCGCTTTGCGTTAATAAGGCGAAAGAACTGCAATTAATGCCCTCAAACGACAGCCCTTCGGTTTTATTTCATACAACTTAGCGTACAAAATGCTAGCGTGTGATACACTCCGGTCATACAAGCAGGTGTACTGACGAATAGAACAGAATCATACAGGATTTTGTACCAGCGATCACAGCAGCTTCCTTGCCAGCGAGTGTCGTGTGATACGGGCCTAAAGACATGCTAAGACTTTCTGTTAAAATTTAATAACAAAACAAGATGTTCGGTAAAGAACGTATAGCCTACTTTCTCCTAAATGCATGGGTATTGATATAACTCTTTGTCCTTTTCAAGGAGTATAATTGAATGTTGGTTGTAGTAGCTTCTTGAAATACAACGTGCTATACGGATATTATACATGAATATGATGTGCCCTTTGCTAGCGCTACCTCTGTAAAAAAATGCATTCAGTTCGGTTTCACCGTATTTGAATTAATATGGGGAATCGATTTGCACATATACGTGGACGCTATCTGCAAATTATTGGGCTGATGACCTTGTAGTTCAGTCAAAAGATGCTTCCCACAAAAAGGTATGTTGTTGAAAAATTTGGTAGAGATCAAATGATTACGTTGGTCGTAATTTGATTTAAGCTTTTAACATATGGGTGGTCGCCGTTCCGTTTCCGTCAAAATGGCGGTGATATAAACATGACACTGAGGTGGCCTTTGCTAGTGCTACCTCTGTACCAAACTTCGTTCCATTCGGTTTCACCGTGTTTGAAAAGATAGGGGGAATCGATTTGCACACATACATGGCCGCCACCGCACATTATTGGCCTGATGACCTTGTAGTGTTGTCAAAAGATTCTCTATACCTAAAGGTATGTTGTTGCAAAATTTGGTAGAGATCAGATTACTAGGTTGGTCGTAATTTGATTCAAGCTTTTAACATTAGGATGGCCGCCATTACTTTTACGTCAATATGGCGGCGGTATAAAATATGACAATGGAGTGCCCTTTGCTAGTGCTACCTCTGTACCAAATTTCGTTCAATTCGGTTTCACCGTGTTTGAATTGATAGGGGGAATCAATTTGCACACATACATGGCTGCCATCTGCAAACTAATAGGATGATGACCTTGTAGTTCAGTCAAACGACGCTCGCCATATAAGTATATGTTGTTGCAAAATTTGGTAGAGATCGTATGATAAGGTTAGTCGTAATTTGATTTAAGCTTTGAACATTTGGGTGGCCACCATTACGTTTCCGTCATGATGGTGGCGATATAAAACATGACACTGAGGTGTTATACGCTAGTGCTACCTCTGTACCAAACTTCGTTCAATTCGGTTTCACCGTGTTTGAATTGATAAGGGGGAATCGATTTGATGATGAATAATTGTTGTATTAAGGGGCCTAACATCTAGGTTATCGGCCTCTAGGGAATCGATTTGCACACATACATGGCCGCCATATGCAGACTGTTGGGCTGATGATCTGCAGTTTGGTCAAAATATGCTTCCCACATAAAGGTATGTTGTTGCAAAATTTGGCAGAGTTCAGATTATTCGGTTGGTAGTGATTTATTTAAGCTTTTAACATTTGGGAGGCCGCCATTACGTTTTCGTCAAGATGGCAGCGATATAGAACATGACACTGAGGTGTCCTTTACTAGTGCTACCTCTGTACCAAATATCGTTCAATTCGGTTTCACCGTGTTTGAATTGAAAGGGGGAATCGATTTGCACACATACATGGCCGCCATCTGCAAACTAATGGGCTGATTACCTTGTAGTTTAGAAAAAGACACTCGCCATATAAATATATACTGCTCAAAAAAATTAAAGCACCACTTTTTTCAAAGGCCACCAAATTTTGAAAAGTTGACCTACAAGCTCGAAATCTCAGTATGACGTTTGTCCTGACGCCTACCAAGCATATGCTTCAGCACAACTCCCCAACTTCAGTAGTTTAGGGGTAGCACCCCGAAAACCAGCCCATTTTCAGAAAACCGCAAATTGAAGTTTGCGAAAAACGCTGCAGGACTTGTCGCAGGTTGCCAAAGCAGTCGAAAATGAATGAGTCTTGCTCTTAAAGGTTCCACAAACACGTAGAAATCGTTACATTTGACGTTTGGGCATTTTCAACCCCCTTCATCATCCCCTAAACATGGACTACCATTGGGGGCGTCTGAGAAGGTACCGGGTGTGTTTAACCATCTGAAAACCTGCACACCGTCCTCAGTTGCTGATTGCAGTAAGTTCTTAAGGCCTCCGGCAATGTCCACACCCCCTAACACCCTCAACTGGCATGGGACCAAACCACCCCCTCTCGAATCACCCTTAAGGAAGGTTTTAATCGAGATGTTTATCAGTGCTGTGAATGCGGGGGTCTTCCCCTACCGTTTCAAAAAAGGAGCTGTGCCTTTGTCACCACCCCTTCCCCTGCAACCCCCGTTTGTATGATTTTTCGAATCAGGCCCTTTTTAAGGGCTGAAACGAGGTCTTAATCGCTGAAAGGGCTGTAAAGGTCCTTAGAAGTAGTGGTGACACGAAATCAACCCCTTCCGATCGATGATTGACATTCC